>JAQPPZ010017035.1:1492079-2238119 GCA_028583015.1 Wollemia nobilis | reverse complement strand
ATTTGTCAAGTGACTATGACGTATTTGCTAAGCTAGAAAGCCTATCCATTGCTACTTTGGCATTAGGGGTTTATCTAAAAAAATCAACCTCTTCTTTTCTTCCTCATGCAAATAGTCTACCCTCTCATCTATATTGCTATTGAAAAATAGAGCCAAAAGAAGAAATAATTAAAAAAAAAAAAAAATCTATAATAGACAAATGATGTTTTGGAAAAACCTCAAAAAGCACAATCCTAAAACTATGGTATCCATTTTGTAAAAACATAAAATAGGATTGAGTGCCAATTAGAGAATAAAAGGAAGTTGTTTGTGAATATTTATTATAAGTCAAATTGACTATTTCCTAGTAAGTTCCTCATGGTACATGTGCACCTAGGGTTTTATCAAAAAAATCCTTCTTTTAGTAATACTATTAGCCTTTAAAATATTTTTTTCTTAGATTGCTCCAATTATAGTTGCCCTTAGGAGAAGCTGGAAGAGAAACATATACTAGTAAGAAATTAAGTAATGGAGATTCATAGCTACTCTAATACCATGTTATATTTCATAACAATTTCTAGAAATAAATCAAACCAAATATTACCCAATGCTGTTTTAAAATAAATACACAAAAAAAGAATAAAGGACACAATATATTAGAGTATCCATGGACACCAAATAATCTCACTAAAAATGAAATAAAATTACACTTCAGTCAATAATGGAATGGTTGGTATGAAGGGGTATTTATATCCAAATACAAGTACCTTTAGGTCAAGGTTGTGAGACTAACCTTTGGAAATAAAATATTATAAAAAATATAAAACCACATTTTTCAAGATTTACATGGTCCCAAAGGGTAAGTATGATCAACATAAGTACAAAGGTTGGTCATTGTCTTAAGATAAACCTACCATCGTATATTTTAATAGGTAGAGGGATGTCGTGTGACATCAAAAAAATATTCAAAATTTAAATTTTAGACATTTTCTTCAAACATTGAACTTCATTTATGAATCTCAAAATAAAGTACAAATGGAATTCATTGAAATATATAATTTTGCATATAAGTAGATAAGATAATAATTTGACAAGGATTTAGTATTTGAAACCTCAAATGTGTCATATTATGATTGTTATCTAAGATTAAGTCTATCTATAAAATATTATCATCTATAGTGCTTACTAATTCTTGTTAAAAATTTTAATGCATATGGGTGCTTAAAAAGTTCAATAATTTGGAGTAAAATTATTTGGAGACATTTGCATGAATAATTAATGGTGGTTCATACCAACGCCAATGCCATGTTGGACATCATAATATATTGAAGGAACTAAAAGAAAAATCACATCATACAAACAATATCATAAGAAAAATTTAGAGTTATAAGATATTAAAAGAACATAAAAAGATGGACTAGGTGCATAACTTTACATGATGAAAAAATTATCATACATATATAATAAAATTTAAAGGGAAGTGGAGTATAAAGACTCCAATAGTTACACATATCACAATAGATGTTAGATTGTCATATTATTGTTTAAAGTGCAAGGCTCACTTCATAATGTGAAATATATACCCTTAGGATTATACAATCCTCATATTAAATTATACATTATTATCTTGTATTCTTATACTAAATTATGTCACATAATGTTGGCCTTGGTCTATGAGTGACAATTACACATTTCAAATGAATAAGGGTTGATAACTAGAAATACATGAGTATGAAACTATACTTAGATATCGATGATCTATGTCATAGGGAACCAAAAGTACAACATGAAGGACAACTCCTTTTATTAAGTAGAGACGAAGATGATTTACGATTTAGATTTGTATATTAAAATATGACACAATTCCCTCATGGTATGAGATGTAAAAGATATAAAGCAAAGAAAGTATGTTGAATATTTATAAATAGTGAAAATATAAATAAATATTAGAATATTAAAGCACTTATATAGAGAATTTGGTAATAGCACCAATATTTCTACGGGTTATAAGAATTGGGATGTAATATGCATTTAAGATTTTTCTATATAATGAAGCATCATTTCTCACTTACCTTTTCTAATCATGACTTTTTTTTTGTATTATTTCTATATATATGGACCTTTATACACCTTGTATAAGTGATTTTTAAAAATTATTTTAATAATAAACAATAAACATTCTCTCTCTATCTATTTATATGTATGCATGTATGTACATACATATGTATACATGTATAAAGTATTCACTCAATAAAAACCAAACACTTATTTTCATGTCATTCAAAACAAATCATCAGTGGAATAATTGCATCAACCATAAGGTATAGGACCTAAAACTAAGTATATTGTGCTAAGTGATAAGTTTGATAGTGTTGAGGAAGTATGTGTTTGATTTCCCAATAATTCTATTTTTAGAAGCCCTTGTTAAAGGAAAATTTTCAAAGGGCATAATGTTTCATACAAAATCATTTTGAGCATTTCTTAAAATATATAAAGTTTTGATCTCTTCATTGTTACAATTTATTTCTTGGCTTTATGTAAAAGTGATGAGGCAATTTATGGTATGATAGATTCCATACCATGCATGTATCTCATTGAATGGATTAAAATATGGTATTTTATCAATACAATACATGTATAAATAAGATAAAACAATGACACTTAATGCAAGATATTTCATCTTAAGTAGAAGAAACTCTTCAAATTAAATAGGAGGAACTCTTCACAATTTTATTATCTTTTATTTGTACTTGTACTTTACATTGAGATTGATTTCAATTCGTTTCTAATTACTTTGATATTATACTAGTTAGAATATAGTAGTTAGATTATGTGTGCCTTATCCAAAATATCTTACTTTGTATAGTTGTCTTATGTGTGTCTTTGATTCCAATAGGTAATCTTTACCACATTTTCATTAATTTTTATGTGATTTAAATTAGTGTTTGTGTTGTTTTTTCTTACAAGGTGTAATATCCTACTAGACTTTTTGAAATTTTGGTAAAGCACTTATGTTATGAATAATTTATTGGAATATAAATTATGATAATTGAGTTCCTTAAATTATATCCAAAGTGCTTTGTCATTAGAAGAGCCTAAATGTTTTTCCTGCAAATACTAATCTAAGATGCCATACATTGAACACATATTTAAGAAATTATTGAATGTTACATGCTATATCATTGATACTTTATATAACTATCACATGTTATTTTATTAAGTTCACATCAACAAAACATAATTTAATAACTAACATATTTTTTATGCTTCATATGTTCTTAGAAATTTTCTAGTAGTTGCACTCAAATAGGCTTATTTATTTATTAGAATTCTTAGATGGTGTGTTATTGTATGAAGGTACTAGATTCTTAAAAACTTTTTGGAGTAGGTCAAAGCAATGTATATGATCAATTAGTGTCTTATAAGCATATATAAGTCGATGTAAGAGTTGTTCTTAATGAACCAAATAATTGAGATCTATGAATTTATTGTTAGATTTATATAGTTATTTTTGTACTTTAATGTGTTCCAATTATGGTTGATGTTAGCCTTTGTGTTCAACTATATCTAAGTGTTTGTTAAATTTATGTTATCTTAAGGTTGAATTCATGATAAGAACTAAAAAATTTTGTAACAATATGTTATTTTTTATTGTCAACACTCCTTTAATCTATTTTTATTTCAAATAGTATGTGATTGATGTTCTGTTTATTATAAAAGCATTTTTTGCTTTTAGATGGCTATGATTTTTCATTAGAGATTTTAATTTTGACAATAATATGATTGATTAATATTTACATTATCATCTCAATCCAATGATAGTTCTCAAAGCATTTGTTATTTTCTTTTTGTTGAAGTAGAAATGTGCCATTACCTATAATCAATAGATATTATAATATAGATATGTTTTAAATTTTTTTAGGTATGCTTTATAATATTTACAAGTTTTTCATCTAACATATTTGATAGTTATGACAAAATATGCTAAAATAAATTACATAAAAAAATAAAAATTTAGGGATATAGAAAGAAAACAAATTGGTATTTTAAAACCACATTTTTTTGTTTACATATAGATTAGAAAAAAAAATAATATACTACATTAATATATCATTACCTATTCTTTCTTTCCAATTAAAAAAATATCATTACCTATAGAAAATAATTTTAGAAACCTAGACGTAAGGGAAATTTACATGTTATAAATCTAGGACTTAACAATAAAGATAATGAGCATTAGAAAAGCAATAACTTTATAGAATAGTTATTCAAAGTGTTGTTATATTTTAAAAAAATTAAAGTTAAATATTTACAAGAAAAATTTTGTTTGTAATTTCAATAAGAAAAAGCTAAGAAAAATAATGAATGATAAAAATGATATTATAAATTATGATAAAAATCAAAATTTTTAAAACTAAAATCTTATCTCTTAAAAATAAATAATATTTATAAATAAATACAAATATAACTAAAATAAATAAAATAACATTTTAAAAAAATAATACATTCAAAATAACAAAATTAAGAAAAGTACATAGAAGAAATGAGACAGCAATCTAAAACTCTTCAAGTTTGCATAGCTAAATGAAAAAGAGTACGTAGAAGAGATAGTAATTTAAACCTTTTTAAGTTTAAATACGTAGAATTGATTTTTTTATTTTTAAATATAATGATGCAAGTCTAATAACATATTCTATAATTAAATTTGTGAAAACTTTATACTATCATATATTTAATTGAGTGAATCCCTCACTTTTCTATTATAGCCATCGTAACCCGTACCAGATGCTGTGGCTACAAAGTTCTAAGGACATCTCCATCTAGTACTACTATTTACCAAGTTCTCCAGTTCTACTATTGATTTTATTTACTAAACATCCATTTTACCATATGAAATGTTTAAATTTAAAAGAAAAATTATTAATAAATTTAATTTTTTTAATAAAATTATGATGATAGATATTTAATCCTAATTTTTTTTATAATTAAAAAATATATATTTTCACACTAACCGAATAAAAAACATATATTTTCACATTAACCGAATAAAAAACATATATTAGAGAGGAAAAAATTGTAGTTAAATATAGTAAAGGAATACATGTAATTTAACGAAAGAAGCTAACCTAATGCATACAACTAACCATCCAGTAGTACTACTGCTTTTAATTACCAAGCTATCCAGTTCTAATATTGAATTTATTTACTAAGCATCCATTTTGTCTTCTGCGTCCTGCTGCAGGCAGAGGGAGGTTTCCGTAGTATTGCCTTTACAATTGACATAAAAGGGATCACTGAAATAACTTCTAAAGCCTGAAATGTTTTATTTCTCATTAGGCCCCCTTCTCACGTTTAAAACTGTAAATGCCTGTACTCATGTGGGGCCTTTAGATTAAAACACAGTTCTTATCTCCATCATCTTGAGTAGTCCAAGAATCTTTGGAGCCAGCTCGAGCAAAAGTGATACCTGAGAAAAGTGCTTGAGAAGGCGCACGTGGTGGAAGCACTCCAGGAATGCTCTGGAAGCAGTTGAACTTTCTCTGAAGGGCGAATGCTAATGTTTAACTCACTGCATATTTTATTTCTTGTATATACACAACAATACTATTTTGACATGACAAATATGTCTATTGTCTCTGTATGATCTCTGTCATTCATCATATTAGGGTTCTAATTAGTTCGGTGAATCCCAATTGGAGAAGTCCTTCCCTTACGGCAACCAGCGCTATAGTCTGCCAACATGTGAAACAGTTAATTATTTTATCATTATGTACTGCAATAGTTTTCATTTTTTTAAAAATTATTTATTTTCTAATTCTCTATAAGTTCAACTTGTACCGTACCTGTGTTCCTGAACGGAACTGAGCGTCCCATGTCCGCGGATGCTTTATTGATTAGAATAATAAGTAAATATATATTAGTAAGTCTGAGGAGGACAGGAAGACAGAAAGGGAAAAGCATACATTTTTATTAAAGAAGTAAACTTACTGGATTTAGAGAATTATGTATAAAATTGATTTCAGGCTGGACCGGTTCTCTGTAAATCCATTTATGGCCATTATCTGCTGCCACTTTGCCTATTACATTGTGCATCTCTTATGCAAACAAAGATCAATACATGCATTTATATCACTTACGCTCAGTGAAAATCTAAAATCCCACGTAGTTCTTTTCAGTGTCCCAGGTGAATAGAAAAAATAATTTTAGAGTTGTTTTCTCCATAGCTAATTCACTTTTTTTTAAAGCCAATGGTGACAAAAGTGTAAGTGAATTTATTATATACTCAAGAATTCCTACTCTAAAAATGTAGGAAATGCAAAAGATACCCACCCCTCTCCATAGTTGTAGATCTCGTGGGACATCTTAAAAAAGGTTGCAGGCTGCAGTCCATGGTTTATATATTGGGGTGTACTTCCAACACTGCTGGATGCTACATCTTCCCAAACAAGCATCCTGATCTAGTTACAATCACAAGCATAAGCTACTAGATTCAGTTACTTAGGCTAGAGAGAACCAGCATGAAACATGTTCTGAGGCATACCAGTTCCTTGTACATGGTTTGAATTGGTGACAAATTTCCATCTCAGCATCCCATCTGTTCAAAATTGAACATTAAATTAAAGTTTGATCTGTGTCAGATCTGTAGAACATGGTCTAGCGGTAGTCTAAAGAATACCCGTCCAAATAAAAAGGAAAATTGAAAATTTAAATAACGCTCCAACATTATCAATGACATAGAAGGCTATCAGTTTTTAAGAGAACATATTTTAAGCCCAAGAAGCAACAGACAAGGGATCTCGGCCTATCACTTTAAATAACCTGAGCATTCCTTCTTATGTAAAGTTTCCAAAACTTTAACCTCCAGTCATAATGGTAATCAAGGCAAGTGGCACTCACTTGGGTGGAGAATAGAATCTGGGGACGATCCTCCAGAAGACTGCGTAAACCCAGTGTGACTCCATACATATGCTTCTTAATGTATGTTGTAGCAGACGATTAGATGTGGGAACTGTTAAAGGGGTTCTAATCAACAACGGTACAAGGTTTATTTTGAAAGTTGTAAAGTTGTCATTCCTAGGTCCGATTGCTTGAGTCTGACTCACCAGACCTGCTTCAGTCTGACTCACCAGACCTACCCTCACTTCCCCTGTGATCATAGCATCCCAAATAAGACTTTTAATCTTAATCATGGAACTTCCCCTAGTCTTGTCCATATTGATGATTGCCACACCTTCGGTTTCTTCGTGATTTAGCCATAATTCATCATGTCCTTGATTACCATTGATCCTCGCACTAAGACCTTCTCAAAAATAAAGTTCCCTAATGCACCCCGCTCTGTGTGTCTATCATCGCTCTCGTTGTTTTAATTTTCAAGCATCACGACAACTATGACTTGGCACCCCTTCCCCTCCAAGAATGGGTCCATCGAAGTTATTTTTCCTCAAGTCCAACCAATCAGATGTGGCCATTCCCTCCTCCAAGTCCCCATCCAACCGACTTTCATCACCAAAGTCCATCTTGCTTTTATACCGAGAAACCATTGGAATCATAACTGGCTTAGACACCCATGTGATTACCCTGCTTCACCTTTTAATTCCAATCATGTCAATTTATATAGACGCTTCAAAATTTTCCTACTTGAAGCTTTGGCCAGTGAACCCTCCTCTACCCACATTTAGTCCCCTCTGCAAATGATGGCCATCATCGAACCTGACACACTCAGTCTAGAGGACGATATCTAAAAAATTTCTCAACCATGGCTTTATTCCCTTCCTTAAGAAATTTAAGAGGTATGATGAGGTCATCACCAAAGACTTTGCCAATACTTAGGCCAATGGGCAAGTCCTAGTTAGGGGAATGAAATTCACTGTCTCTGTCGAATTGTTGGCAGAGGTTATCGAGCTTCCCAATGAGGGCTTCAAGCTCCATAGAGACAATCACACCATTGAAGAGGAGCTAAAGCATTTTGTAGATAGAGGGAAGAAACTAACGAGAGATGACAAAGGTATCATCCAGGAGAAGCTTCCTGATCCATGGTGCAGGGACTTGATTTGTGATATGCAGTACATTACAATGGACAAGGTTGATGAACCATTTAGAATTTTCCACCTTACCTTTCTCAACGTGCTCTGGGATGTCAAAGAAGTCAACATTCCTGAGTATCTAAGACACTCTATTTAGGTTTCCATTGAAAATTATCAGAAGAGGGAAGATTCTAAAATTAAACACCAAGGCTTGTTCCTAGTCATTTACGACCATATGTTGCAGATGATCGCTACTAAGGTGGATTCAAATCCTCTTATGTGTATTGATGAGGAGCTCATTGAAGTGGAGGTGGTGTTGCAAAGTCGTAGCTCCAACAACCGCAGAAGCAAGAGAAAATTTGTAGGGAAATGAAAGATCCTCGACCAGATCACCTCTAAGAGCACCATTCCTATTTTGGACTAGTCCATTACGGATGTGATAGCGATGGCCACATCCAAGCACGATCCTTTTAAGATTCTTACAGAGATGCTGGAGAACATCTACCAAACCCAATTGAAGGCTCTTACTGGCCTTGATCATGCTATAAGAATTTCCAAGGCTATTATTGTGAGTAAGTCTGAGACCTTTCAGGTCATCCTCCCCATCAAGAAGGATAATGCTGGTGCCTCTTTCCCGTAGTAGGTTGGCTGGTTGCATTTGCATGTCTTTTTCTTCCAAGGTTGGATTTCTCTGGTCTTGTCTTTCTGGTTTGTCTTGTTTCATTCTTAGCATCTCACTCTGTGTGGTTTTTTGTTATCCCTACTAACTCTCCTTTATCTGTTGTCTTTAGGGGTTGGAGTTTATTAATTTATATTAATTTTATTTATTTATTATTAATATAAATATATATGGCATGATGGATATGGCTGATTTTTTATTATACGTTTATTCATAGTTTAATTGTGAGTACCTATTTACATGAATTATTAACATTATGGTCATATGTTCTATCTTTTTTTATTTAAATATGTATAATATTTTTTCATTTAAATATACACAAAAATAAAAATTAAAACCTAATATGCAACACAACACAAATGAAGAATATTTTTATTAATAAAAAGTTTTTTAAGGTTATAATGATAAATCTAGTATTCTTAGTGTTATATTAAGACCTAAATTTTTTAAGGTTATGAAACTACTATTGATTTGTTTTACATTTTATATACATATTCTACTTGGTTTACATGATGATTTTAAAGTTTTTGTTTTCGTTTTAGTTGTTTGCTTGCTTGTAATTGTATATTTTTCAATCACTATATGGGTTTAGGGTTTAGCTTGCTTGATACATAAGCCTAGGACGATGAATTTTAAAAAAACTTATAGGAATTGTTGTTGCAAAGTTGTGTATAGAGACTGCATAGCTATCAAAGTGTTTTTATGACAACTAAGATCTAAAATACTTGTTATTTTCCTCTATAATTTGCCAATAAAATTTGATTAAGTTCTTTGTTTATCCATATATTCAATTGGATTTTTCCTTGTTTTTAATGGAGTAATATTCAATTTTCCTTTAAGCTTGTGTGATCATAACATTGTCACAATGATTTATAGCTCTTTTATTATAGTGATAAAAATAGACTAAACAAAATATTGATATATTTATCTCTTTTGACATTAATATTTTAGCATCTATAAACTATTGTCATTTTATATAATACATTATGAGGGTCTTCTTGTAGATATAGTTTGTGTATTCTTTCCAAGTTTTTGATAAAATAAAGGGTATGGAGATTATATTTTAAGGAATATACAAACCTATTTAATAGGGACACTTTTTAAAATTTATTTAATGCCTTCATGGACAAATAAAATTGGACCATAGATAATTAAAATTTATATATAGCAAACCCATGTGATATTTGTGGACAAATGAGATTCTTATCTCTCTTTATAAATAATTACCAAGGTTATGCATAAGGGGTTAGCCCCAAAATATATTTATAAAAATTTGGCAAATTAGTTTCAAAATCCAGGTAATGTTGTAAGTTTAAACTTAAAATGGTCAAATTATTATAAAATTGGGGCGAATCGACTCCCCCAAAAAAATTGCACCCAATTTTTTTTGGCTAATGGGTATTGGTCAAGGGTCCCAAATATTACCAAATTCCAAATTTCAAAAATCCTAATTTTATCCAATTGGCTAAAAATAGCCACTATGCATAACCCTGATATGTACTTTCTCTTATTTATTGATGATTACTCATGGTATATATGGCTTTGCACCATTCATACCATACAATTAAGTTAAATAATTGATATTAATAGTTAGTAGTTAATATATTATAATATAGAATATCTACAAAGTTCTATAGTGCTATACAAACAAATATAATATAAATTTGACAATGGTCTAAAGTAAATCTTAACATCACTCTTAAGGGGCACTCTCCTCCTCCAAGTCACTCTCATAATTAAATAAAATGCACCTAAAATATGATTTTAGTGAGTAAATCTATACTTTCTTAATGGTATATAGACTAGATCAAGTATCTCATAACAATATATCCATAAAACATAGTACATACAAATATTGATGTGTTTAGTCTATTGGTGTAACACTATATTACAAATAAGCTTGATGGATCTCCAATTATCACAATGATAGGATCACCCAAAACTACTATGGAATTAACAACTTCTCAAAAATATGAGCATCCATTCATGGTATTTAGTTGCCTTCTTAGCATCATAATATTCAAATTCTATAAAATATTGAAATATAGCAGATTGTTCTACAATACCAAGAGACTAGTCAAAAACCAAGATAAAAATAAGCTTAGTGATATAATGGTGCTAGTTCAAATCATATGTAATCTACATCAAGGTCACTATCTAATGGTCACTATCTAAGTGCTCCAATTGAGTAATAAACATCAATTTGATATGCACATTTGATGTATTGAAGTATCTACATGGTCACTATCTAATTACTCTCACTAAATAACCAATATAGCATGACATTCACAAAATAAGTATAGAAATCTATTTAAAGCTTTAATATAAAAGTGAAGGGAGTGTAAGTATGTTTGTAGTCCTCCAACCAAAATTCTTATAGAAGATCCAAACCACAGTTGTAATGAAAAATAGTGATCCTGAAGAGTGATTTATTGATCTAAATCTCCAAGGAATAATAAAAGAGACCTATAATCTCAAAAAATTTATGAAGTTATGAATTCATGATATTGAGCTTTCCATGAATTGAAAATCATCAATATAGAACATAATCACCAAAAAATGGTCATATTAATTCTTGATGTGGACATCATGTTTTACCTTATATAATCAAAATTCATAACTAATAAAGAAAGAATAAGCATAGTAAAAATTATGATAAAACATGAGATAAAATAATTTCCTATGATGGTCTTGATTTTACTATTTATTACTACTTTTTAATATGACCTATCAAATCATGAAATTATTATGGTTATATTTATTAATGTTTTTGTTATACCATACTCATCCCAAACAACTATCAACTCATAAATATTTCTATCAAGTCTTACAATTGTATACTATAGATACTTTGTATACTACTATGCAAGTAAATAACATGACAAAAAAATATGTTGACATATATCCCCATCCTAATTGCTATTTTATCCTTGGAGTAAGCTTGATCTATCTTGGAAGATCCAATAACTTGAGTTTATTATATTTTATCCATTTCTTGATAGGAGTTCTAAGTCCTGAAGCTTGTAAATTCCATTACCATACATAATTACTATCTAATAACATCTAATATATGTTAATAATTTTTTTGTTTTCTCTGTTTATGATTTTATTCATCCATCATCACAAGTAATTAACTGTGAGTGGATCCACTTGAGAATTTTGTTCCAATTTTATTTCTCCTTCATCTTCTTCTTTGCAATGTGGTCGTACATCACTTGTTGTATTTAGTTTAATTCGTGCAATTTTACCATCTATTCCTCCATATACTCTCGTTCACTATTTTTATTCCTCATCATAATTTATATGGTTAGAACAATGTATTCAATATGAAGAACATTATCAATTCCATATATCTAATGTGGCATAAAAATACCTCATTGTTTACAATCTCTTACCACATTTTTGCACTACTATGATATGATTTATTTTATTATTGTATTAGTTATGTGGTTAAATGAGGCGGTCAAGAGAAAATATTAACTTAATTATATGGATTGTAATCATTTTCCAAGATAGGTAATAAAGGATCAAATTTCTGATTTTTCAAGTTTTGGTAATAAAAAAGAATTATTTACTTTTGTACATATGTAGGAATTTCTGTAGAGCATGGGATATTATTTTAGGTTCATTCATTACCTAATACTGAAGTTGGAAGAGATGTTGGACTATATTTACTCAGTTAATATTAGACTTGAAACCGTTCATTGGGCATTAGATAGAACAATGACCCACAAAAGAGAATAATTATACACTAGCACTAGATACGACTATGACCTAGCATTGGTACCTAAGCTGGTTGAATTGCAATGTGGATGTAATAGATGGATGAAGGTACCATTGTCATAATTTGTAGATGGCATGGTTTTAAGAGACAAAAGTATAACTTGTTGGCATCCAATAAAGCATCAAATTGAGAGAAAAACATATTTTTGTTAAATTTGGTTAGCTACCTTTGACTAATTGTAATAGTTAAAATAATTGCATGTTAAGAAAGAGATAAAACCACTTGATATTGTACATAGGGGTTAGGAATATTTTTAAACTTACTTTCACTATTTTCTAATCCCTTCAACATGGTGGTTAAGGTGCATCAAATCTTCTTTATGAAAATTGATAGTCAAGTGTAACTATTTATGCTTTTACCTATTAATCTGGAGATCCATTTGTTGGATGCATATTTATTGTTGTAACTAGTTTAAATATAGAGGTAGGAGAGGGCTTGGTCCTCTCCATTATAAATAAGTATAGCAACCTAAGACTTCAAAGGATTTAGAGATGAATTACACTATTATGCTCTTGGTTTTGTACTACATTTTGCAAGAGCTTTTTTGCTAATTTCCTCCTAAAATATAAGTGTGATAAATTTGTTGTTGCACTACATTTCTATGAGTTGAATTGAATTTTTTTCCCTTCCATTTTGATATGAGCAAGGTCTAACTCCTAGCAAGGTGGAAGGTACCTTTATTTATTTTTTATTTATTGCACTATTAGATTAGTTTTGTTCTCATTTTCCCACACCTATAAAAATTAATTAGTTGCACTGTTTACTTCATAGGAAAAGATTAATTAGTTACATTATTTTTAAACTTACTTTGTTGTAGTCTAGCTTGAATACTTAGTCACCTTATGCTGAATTTATTTAATGTTCTTTCATTTAGTTTATTTTTGCAATATTTTCATTCCCTACAAGTGTGTTTGCAATATTAGACTTTTTTATTTCTAGGTGTAGGTAAATTTCAAATTTTATTCTAAGTTGCTATAGTTTAGAGAGCCAAAATCAAACCTGAATTTATATATTTCTTAGCACATATTACCCATAGTACACACCCCTACTTTGATAAATTAAAAGTAACCTCGGTAAAGTATAGTTTTAACAACATCCATTACTTTTTGGTGTCATTATCGAGAAACATGATGTTGGTAGGAACCGTTAGATCCACTAAACATCCAATATTTAAAAATTATTGCTTAATTAGTAAACCAAGATACTAAGTGTCCTTATTTGTTCTTACACCAATAGGAGATCATTTTGTTAAAACTAAGTAAAGCTAGTGATGTTGAGAAGGGAAGGTAGAGGCAATTGGATTATAAATTAAAAGGTTCTTTTAATATGTTAGATTGTATGAATAGGTTTAGAGACAACAAGGGGATATTCATCAAGAAGAATTCCTAAAAATCCATAGGAGCACAACAACAATACCAAGAGGTTGCACAAGAGTACCATATACCTATAGTCAATATTCCAAACAATCTATTGTAAGTAGACAAAGAAAATTATAGTGAACAATCATCATCAAATTTAGGTTATGAAGGATTACATAAAATATAACATAGTAGTGGTTCACAACTTCCATTTAAAACTCTTCAAGAATACAAATTATTCCATGATATTTAGAACTAGAAATGGTGTTAGAACCTTTACATATCATATTCGGTTAGAATATAATATGTAAGATCAAATAAAAAATATTTCTTTGTTAAACTTACCTATCTTTAGAAGAACTATTATAGATGATCTAAACTAGTTCCTATTTGAATTTAAAATCATATATTCAGCTTATGACTACACAACCAATAATCACAAACTTGAATTGTTCACCTCCATGATCAAGGATGCAACTATACGATGCTTTATGGGGTTATCCCTAGAATGCATATGTAGTTGGCATAAGATGGAAAATATATTTTTTGATAAATATTAGGAGTATTGTGATATCAAGGATTGGAAGGACTAACTATTTAATATAAAACAAAATGAATATAAGAATCTTGAGTATTATCTAGATAGATTCCTTTTTATTAAAAAAATATGTGGGAAAGGATGGACCCTAAACTTATCAAATTAATCTTCCATTATCCACGGTTTATAATGGAATCCCTTGTACCTAGAGTACCAAAATCCTAAACAACCCAAGGAATGATGTCCGATCATATGAGTTTTTTTCAATATAAAATTAATATGGTAAAATAAAGTTAAAGGGATTATAATTATTTTGAGAATTAAATCAATTTATTGAATAAATACTCTACAACAACTAAAAAACCTATTCTTACCTATTCCTTTGATATTGTGCAACCAACAAACCTATTATTACCTATTCCTTTGATATTGTGTATGAAAGTAGTACAACAATATGTGGCATTATTCTTTGACATCCCTTGAATACCTATGTACAAATTACCTTGAAGTTGGGTAAAAATAAAGTAAACAAAATCCTACCACCTAAAAAATTGAATCAATTTTTCAAACAAACAATTAACAACTATCAACAAACCTATTAACGAGATTCTAATTATTTAAAAAATTGAATCAACTTATTGAACAAATACTCTACAACAACCAACAAACCTATTCCTTTGATATTGTGTATGAATGTAGTGCAACAATCTGTGGCATTATTATTTGGTGTCCCTTCAATGCCTATGTACAAATTAAGGGTAAAAATAAAATAAATAAAATCCTACTGAAAGCACGAGATTTCGGGCGAAGGAAACACTAATTGCAATATAACCAAAACCAAATGCGCTTAAGTCC
Source organism: Wollemia nobilis (assembly GCA_028583015.1). Lineage (NCBI taxonomy): Eukaryota > Viridiplantae > Streptophyta > Pinopsida > Araucariales > Araucariaceae > Wollemia > Wollemia nobilis. The sequence goes on along the minus strand of JAQPPZ010017035.1, from coordinate 2,222,902 downwards.
TAGAAACATAAAGTGCATGAAATGGAAAAGAAACGCATTGGAAGAGACACAAGCAAATGGAGAAAACATAGCCCTTTCATTAATATCCCTTGATCTCTGTTACAATGACGTCTCCTCCCTTTTCGGGGCTAGGAGCATTAAAAGAATTCGATTACAATCACTCAATGTTCCTCTTTCCGCGTGCCCACGATTGCAATGGGCGGGCCAAGATGATGCCGCCGTTGATGTCGATGAGTTCTTCACCTCCGCTGCTTCTCCTGCGAACAAAGAAACAACCAAGATGTCAGTAGCACCTGCTGCAAGTAAAAAGTGTTCGTTATTCTAAAATCATCAAATGATGCATGCAAACATTTATCTAAAACAGTAAACAAAATGATTCTAAACAGCTTGAAAACTTGCCAGAAGATAGAAAATGTTACCAACAGGCCATTGCCACTGAGACAGTCGGCCAATCTACTTTCAACTGGAAATTGTCCCTGGGTAGGACGATTTCTGACTGTAAATCGTCCCCGGGTGGGACGATTTCTTCTGTGTTGGGGAAGTCGAACTGACACGCTCCAATGTCGACTCCCGAGGTCTCCAAAACACCTGTAGACAAGGGGGTTATGTAATTGGGGCCATTTTGGGATGACCCAGATGGTCGGATTCTCCCAATTTTGCCTCTACCCTCGAGAATTTGATATCGCCTCCTGCAAGTTAGTGAAACTACAAAACGACACAAAACATACTAGAATATGACCAAAAGTTACGAAATTGCAGCTATAAGTTAACCAAACATAATAACACAAAATGCAACCTGAAAAAGTAATATAGAATGCTCTAAACTTATAAAGTGCGGGGGTGCCCAAGTGGGCCTCCCACAGTTGGCACTTGATTTCGGCGCCAATCCACTAGGGATGGGCCCAAAACCTCTTAGGATTGTGGGGGTCGGCGAATTGGTTGATTCAGGTTTCCATGTGTTGGATTTAGGTCCGATTCAAGCTTCCAAAAGCCACCCAACAACCTCCCTTGCAAAACAGATTGGTGGATGTGGGAAGGTGAACCAAAAGGGATGCAAGTGGGTCTTCAACTCGGCAGCACTTCGTTGCTTGAAAACTCCTTCAACCTGTATGTTTTGGGTGAGAAAAGTCCCACCTTTTATAGACCCATGGGGTCTCTTTTGGGAGGGAAGCACAAATGCCATGTGTTGGTCATAGGCGCCACGTGGCAGTCTTGTCTTCCCATGAGGGAGGGGAGTCCTCCGTTGACTTGGGCTTTGATAAATGCCTTTTGTGATAGTCTTCTAACGGCCCCTCTGTCCACCTACACATGCGTGCAATGCAGGAGTCATCAACTGACTGTTCTGGGCTGCCACATGGCGCCATTTGTCTTTTTGCCCGTCAAGCTTAGAATTTGTCCCACCCAGGGACGGATTCAGAATTCGTCCTAGGTGTAGACACAAAAATAGCACCAATCCAATTATGTGACTGCAAACACTGATCGCTTTGACAAACACAGCCCCCAGGGCAGCCCTCAGAGGTCAAACAGTGGTCTTAACCACTTTCATAGCAGTTTTGTAAGGTCAAGGAGCAATTTGGCACACTTGGGCACTTTTCCCAGTATTCGTCTCACCCAGAGACGAATTCAAAATAGAATTCGTCCCACCCCAGGACGAATTCTGAATCCGTCCCTGGGTGGGACGAATTCTAAGCTTAACGGGCAAAAGGGCAAATGGTGCCAAGTGGCAGCCCAGAACAGTCAGTTAAGGGCTCCTACCTTGCACGCATGTTTAAGTGGACAGAGGGGCCGTTAGAGGACTGTTACAAGAAGCATTTATCAAAGTTCAAGTCAGGGAAGGACTCCCCTCCCTCATGGGAAGACAAGACCGCCACATGGCGCCCATGGTCAACACTTGGCTTTTGTGCTTCCCTCCCAAAAGAGACCCCTTGGGTCTATAAAATGTGGGAATTTCCTCACCCAAAATATGCAGGTAGAAGGAGTGTTGAAGCAACGAAGTGCTGCCGAATCGAAGACTCATTTGCATCCCCCTTTGTTCACCTTCCTACATCCATCAATCTCTTTTGCAAAGGAGGTTGTTGGGTGGCCTTTGGAAGCTCGAACCTTACTCAAATCCGATGCATGGACATCTGAACCCATCAATTCGCCGACCCCCCAATCCTAAAAGGTTTTGGGCCCATCCTTGGTGGATTGGCTCCAAAATCGAGGGCCAACGGTGGGAGGCCCACTTGGGCACCCCCGCACCCCCAAGTTCTAATTTCAGTTTTTGAGCACTTTAGATTAATTTTTAGATTGCATTCTGTGTTACTAGGTCTGATTAGTCTATAATTACAATTTTGTAGCTTTTGGTCAGAGTTTAGGGTGTTTTGTATTGCTTTATCGTTTCGCTAACTTGCAGGTGTCAAGGTTAAATTCCCGAGGGAGGAGGTCAAATTGGGAAAATCCGACCATCTGGGTCGTCCCAAAATGGCCCCAATTACCTAACCCCCTGTTTGCGGGAGTTTTGCAGGTCCCGAGATCCGACATTGGACAAGCAGCAGGTCGATTTCTCCTATTCAGAAGAATTCGTCCCACCCAGGGACGATTACGATCGAGTTCGTCCCGCCCGTGGACGAATTCTAGTTTAAGGTGAATTGGCCAGCTGCCTCAGTGGCAGTGGCCTTCTAGTGACTGTTCTTACCTTCTGTCAGATTTTGAAGCAATTTGGATTCACTGTTTTCATGGTTTCAGGCAAATATTCGTATACATATTTTGTTAGTTTTAGAGAGAGAATGATTTTCATTTGCAACAAGTGCTACTAATGTCTTGATCATTTCTTTGTTTGCAAGAGAAGCAGCAGAGGCGAAGAACCCATCAACATCAGCGGCGGCATCATCTTAGCCCGCCCAGTGCAATCGTGGGCACGCGGAAGGAGGAACCATTCAACGATTGTAATCAAACATTATTTGCGCTCCTAGCCCCTGAAAAGGGAGGAGGCATTATTGTAACAGAGATCGAAATAAATTAATGAAAGGGCTATTTTTCTTTATCTGATTGCGTCTCTTACAACATGTCTCTTTTCCATTTCATGTAATTCATATTTCTAGGACTTAGGCGTGCTTAACTTTGAATGCAATTGCACTTGAATGATTTCCTTTGATCGAAATCTCGTGCTTTCAGTGGCGATCACGGTGGGACCCTGTTCCCTGGTTTTGAAATCATAGAAACTAATTAAAAATTTTGTCAAGAGGTGTGTGAAATGTCAACATCATGCCAATCTGATGCACGCACCTTCCCAGGCCCTACAGACAGTCCAGTCTGCTTGGCCATTTTTGCAGTGGGGCCTCGATCTAATTGGAAAGATCTCCCCCGCATCGTCAGGCCGTCACACGTTTATCATAACGGCCACAGAATATTTTACCAAATGGGTGGAAGCAATTCCGTTAACCTCTACGACAGGACCCCGCATTGCGGAGTTCATTTTGCATTACATCATATGTCGTTTTGGTATTCCATCCAAAATAATCTCGGATAATGGGCCATCATTCAAGAACAAAGACGTGCGTGCTTTAACCACAAAGTACAAAATTCAGCACGAGCTTTTCAACACCATATTATCCGCAAGCAAATGGGCAAGCGAGGCGTCAAACAAAACGCTAGTCGCCATCCTTAAAAAGACCGTCGCGAGACAGTCATAAGGATTGGCACATACAAATCCCACTTGCCCTTTGGGCCTATCGCACTAGCATTCGGACGCCCACCGGGGCAACTCCGTTTTCACTAGTGTATGGCTCGGAGGCGATAATGCCTCTCGAGTTGGAAATTCCTTCCTCTCGCATATCAATGCAAGAATTCATCGATGATGACACTGCGCGGCAGGCCCGGTTAGACCAGCTTACGTTGCTTGATGAAAGACGCGTTAATGCTCTCGAGCACTTACGTATCTATCAAGAGCGGCTTAAGAGAGCTTACAACATGAAAGTTCACCTAAGAGAGTTTCGGGTTGGTGATCTGGTTTCGAAGGAAAACCAACAAAACTCTAATTTGCCGTCCCATATGAGGGACAAATTTGCGGCAAATTGGTTAGGTCCGTATGTCATTGATAGCAAAATAGGACTGGGAACGTACAGGCTAGCTTCTCTTGACGGTATCAAGGAAACGGAACCCTTGAATATCAGTCATTTACGACCATTTCATATCTAAGACAACCATGTACCAAAAAATAAAAATAAAAAAATAAAAATAAAAATAAAATAAATAAAATAAAATAAAATTTCAACAAAAACAAACAAACAAAAAGCTCCAAGGATTATCGCAATCTCTTGGTCAACCCAAAAAGCTCCAAGGATTATCGCAATCTCTTGGTCAACCCAAAAAGCTCCAAGGATTATCGCAATCTCTTGGTCAACCCAAAAAGCTCCAAGGATTATCGCAATCTCTTGGTCAACCCAAAAAGCTCCAAGGATTATCGCAATCTCTTGGTCAACCCAAAAAGCTCCAAGGATTATCGCAATCTCTTGGTCAACCCAAAAGCTCAAGTTATCCAATCTCTTGGTCAACCCAAAAACTCCAAGGATTATCGCAATCTCTTGGTCAACACAAAAAGCTCCAAGGATTATCGCAATCTCTTGGTCACCTAAAAAGCTCCAAGGATTATCGCAATCTCTTGGTCACCTAAAAAGCTCCAAGGATTATCGCAATCTCTTGGTCAATACAAAAAGCTCCAAGGATTATCGCAATCTCTTGGTCAACCCAAAAGCTCCAAGGATTATCGCAATCTCTTGGTCAAACAATCAAGAAATTCAACAAAAACAAAACAACAAAAATCATCAAAAAAAAAAAAAAGATTTGCATCTCAATTCTAGGCATACTCGAATTCATCAAAACCAACACCATGCATAAATCTTACCACACTACAGTCAGTGGTCTGGGAATGTACTAGGAGTTTCAGTAATTCAGTCATCATTTTCCTCTTTAGCCATGTAGTGTACCAAGTCGAACGGATTTTATAAAGGTAGAGTCATACTCGAAATACACCTTGTTACGTAACATCCCAACACAAATTAAAACACTAAAATTCCCAAAATCGTGTGAACGAAAGATGAAACCTGCAAAACAACTAGGTCACCACAAGCGAAACGGTTATCTTGCTCATCCCCCTGTGCGAATGACCCCTAGAATGCTGAGAGTTGGCAAAAGGACAAGCTTCCTCCCTACCCAATTCCCTAAGAATCCCAAAAGTTCTCAATAGCTGCAAAACACAAAAATTTGCAAAATGTCAAAACTCAAAAATTTGACAAAATATAGTGCACACATCAAAAGGCACAAACAACAGTGATTTTTGTCACTCCATATCCCCAATCCCTTGCTCAAAAGAAAAATCAATAAAAATAAACAGTGATCTTATCACTACAAAAGAGCAAGTATCCCAATACAATTGAAAAAAAAGAAGGGAGTTGACCTTGAATCCCTGGAACTCTCAGCATTCTGTAGGTCATAAGGCAAGCTTCAATACCAACTCGGTAACAGAAGTAAACCTCCCGCATGACGATATATCTGTCACATTAACTTGTGTACAGATCAATGTTTGCATGTGGATGAGCTAGCTTATGGCAGCCTGGATTACAACGCAGATTAATCTTAGTACATACAACAAAGGAATTCGTGGAGCTAATTAGGTGATCCTCGGTACAGGTTCGGTTGAAAGCCCATCTGGCACTGGCGGTATCCTAACAAATACCACTAAATGAACTCAATTGCACACACGGGGATGTGAAATAGCTCGGTCAAAAACAAGTTTGATTCATACCTTGTTCAAAAGTCTTGTAAGATAAAGTACAGTCATGGATAGTGAGTTAAAGCTATCTGAATCTCAGAAAATCTTACACTCATCCCGAAAACCATCCGCCCTACTTATCATTCTTATGATACCATCAGAAAATACAAAAACAGCAAAGAAAAACCAGATAAATAAAAATAGCATTCATCCATTTTGCATATCACATAGGCATCTAAAACAATTCAATTCATCTGCATCCATCAAACAAATAAACATGCATAACAAAAATCAATCACATCATCACATGTACAAATCCAAAAATAAAACCGGTATATATATATATATATATATCGTCAAAAAAAAAAGATGCCCGCAGGCTACAAAAACAGGTCCTTAGACCCCGCAATCATATCCAAAACCCAACCTAAGACGTCGGCCACCATGATCACGCAGGATCGGTGCGACGGGAACTACCCCCCGTGGTGTGGGTCCTACGGGACCCTGCAGGGCGACTACTGCTAGCCTCCGCATCATGCCTACTACCACCCCCCTCATCCAACCGCCTGCGGCGAGATGATGCTGACTGCTCAGTCAGACTATCCCTCGTCCGTCGAGAAGATCTGCTGATAGAAGGCTCAGGGAGCCGCCCGCCAAGGCGGATGACCTCCCTCTCCAAGTCTATCCGGTATAGACACCACTCTGCCTCCCGCCGATGATAGATAGACAAGGCATCATCACGCTGCGCCAAAACGCTATCCCGCTCTGCCAACTGAACCCGTAGAAGATCCCTCTCTAGATCCCGCATCCGTAGTAGCTCTGTAAGCCGTGCAACCTCATCGCCTACATCCGACCCCACCCCCTCCGTATCTATCGGACGCATAGGACTCCCGGGGACAGTAGCTTGCCCAGGCTCCAACTGCTCCTCCACATCCTGCATGTCCGGCTGCTCCGGAACACCCAAGTCCACATCCGCCATGTCTGCATCATCCAACGGCCCTCCCCAATCACCCCCTGTCGCCTCAGCATCCTCCACTGCCGCCTCCGCACCTCCCAGAGGACCCTCACCTCTCCAGCGCCGCAAAACCCACCACGAGTCATACTCAGTGGTAGTACCTACGTCATCCACATCCAACACCTCAATAACGACATCCGACTCCTCGCCCGGTGGCACGAGGACGGGTGGCTCCAGATCCCTCTCGTCTCCCCGACGCCGATAGCCTACGGGTTCACCAGGCAACCCCTGGCGCACCCCAAACTGTCGTGTAACCCGGCGGTACGGAAAGAACTCATGCTCCGTCCCGTGCCGCCCAGTCAACCATCGCTCCCTCCGTACCCGTCGGAGCCACTCTCCAGCCTCAGGCCAGGCTGGACAGTCCCGATAGGGACGCCAAAACACCTCCCCTGGAGTGAGCCGTGAAAAGGCATCAATGTAGTGCTCAACTGCACCTGCCCATCGCCGACTCTGCCCCTGCTCCGTAGACCATCGCCACAACGCTGCATAACCAATCTCATCATCCTCCATCGCCACCCGAGTCATCCACGGTAACCCGGTAGGCCTCTCAACGACTATGTGCTTGCCAACCCCGACACTTGCAACAAAAAGCTACAACTGACACCCTTCCGCTGTCGACAGCGGACCCCGTACAACTCTCCGTAAAGCTGCGCCAACAAAGTCTGTCCCCATCTCAGGATCAACGGTGCCTCTACCGGGCACTCTGCCAACTGCCACACCAAATCCAGCAGGTTCCACGGGAACCTCGCGCCTGACGAATCAGGGAGAAGAATGTTAGAAATGAGGCCCATCGGGAATGCGTGCCTCACTCCTAACACCCCCTCTCCTTCCACCAGGCCAACCAAAATCCCGCCAGCCTGGCAATCCACCTCGGTTGTCTCCACTGGGTCTGCTACACCCAGCTCCCCCCCATGCCCAAAACATCTCGTGAGTATAGCAGTCCGCTGATCGAACGGAGATGTCCTAATAGGCAGACCATCTATCGGAATCCGAAGCAACCGATAGACGTCCTCAAGAGTCACAATCATCTCCCCTGTCGGGAGATGGAAAGTATTGGTCCTCGGATCCCAAAGCTTGATCAGGGCCGTCAGATAGGCCTGATCCGAAACCACAGGCTCCAGTCGAGCCACCTGCTTGAGCCCAAGGGCATCAAGCCATTCCCAGTCGTCATCAGTCAAGGCCAACCGCGCCTCAGTAAAGGCAACGGGTACACGGTACCGGCTCCTAACAACCTGCAAGCAAAAAAAAAATAAAAAATAAATAAATAAAAAAAAATAAAATTTTCAGTTCTAGGGTTTCTAACCTTAGTTGTTAAACAAAAAACATCACAAAAAAAATCTTAAAGTTTTGAAAAGCGCAACACAAAAACAATGCATTAAATTAAAGCAAAATAAACCCTAGGGTCACTTACAGGACTCGCCTCGGCTCCGCCGCTCGAACCAGTTTGTGCACTCATGATGGCAGAGAGAATTCCGGTGGCGCTTCGCTCGCCAGAATTACCTCCTCCTCCCAGAGCTCCAAAATCGCAAGAAAAAAATGACACAAATGAGCCCAAAATCAAGTTTTGGCCCTTAAATAGGCCTTTTGCACTGGAATTCGTCCTTGACTGGGACGAGCGCTCTGATTAGCGCTCGTCCCACCCAGGGACGAATTCTCCAGCTAGAATTCGTCCCACCCAGGGACGAATTCAAGCCAGCACAAAAAAAAAATTAAGAAAAATGACTAAAAATGCACTAAAAAGACAATAAAACTGCCTGACAGGATTGCAAATGCAACTGACAGCATGGGCATACAAAATCGACATCGGGGTCACAAATTATCAATATCCTACTCCCTAAGAAGGCTACCATAGCCGGACCGCTCCAAGGGAAGACAGATTTTGAAAATTTAATCCCCAAAATAATGTCACAAAAACAACAAAAACAGTACAAAATTTAACAAAAACACAACAAAAGCATTGCCGGGCATAAGTGCTCATGCACTTAACCTCTAGGCAAAGAAAATCGATGTCGAGGTCCAAATTATCGCTCTCCTAGTTCCCCAAGAAGGCTATCATAGCCGGACCGCTCCACGGGAAATAGGTTTTCGACGATTTCACCTCATTATGACGTCACCAAAAGGGCTAACACCCACCAAAAATAGGTCCATATGTTGGAAAAATTGCACACGCTTAACGGTAAACCCTCTAAAGGCAAACCTTGCACAAGTCATCTTGGGTCAAGCGACTCGTCGCTTCTCTCACGAAGGTCATTCCCTCATCGATTCGTCGCTTGAGGGGGTAGTCACACTTAGTCACCAACCAACAATCACACACCCAATTAAGGAAAACGACATGCATTCAAAGAATCATTGACAAAGACAATCACGCTCCTGCTGGGGGCAGTAAACAAGCAACAATCAAATCAATCAAACACTTGGCATTTCGTGAATCATGAACACAAGGTTCCCCCCGAGGATAAAAACGCCCTTCACTTGTTCATGGTGATCAATGTCCAAGTTCAAGTCACACCTCACCAAAACAGGTTAATACTTGAAATCAAATTCCTTAGCTCGTCAGAAGCAAGGATTCAAGAATGCATGCCCTTTCCATACTTGGGGCATCAAAAGTTGGTTAGGTTACCAAGAAACCCTAATCATTAGTGCTTTGGTTATCTATTTTTGCTCAGACCTTGCGTCACCCGCAGCGCTTCCCAAAAAGGGGCATCCGTAGACACCAAAACAGCACCAATCCGATTATGTGATTGCAAACAACGATCGCTTTGACAAACACAGCCCCCAGGGCAGCCCTCAGAGGTCAAACGGTGGTCTTAACCACTTTCATAGCAGTTTTGTAAGGTCAAGGAGCAATTTGGCACACTTGGGCACTTTGCCCAGTATTCGTCTCACCCAGAGACGAATTCAAAATAGAATCCGTCCCACCCCAGGACGAATTCTGAATCCGTCCCTGGGTGGGACGAATTCTAAGCTAACGGGCAAAAGGGCAAATGGTGCCAAGTGGCAGCCCGAACGGTCGGTTAAGGGCTCCTACCTTGCACGCATGTGTAAGTGGACGAGAGGGGCCGTTAGAGGAGCTGTTACAAGAAGCATTTATCAAAGTTCAAGTCAGGGAAGGACTCCCCTCCCTCATGGGAAGACAAGACCGCCACATGGCGCCCATGGTCAACACTTGGCTTTTGTGCTTCCCTCCCAAAAGAGACCCCTTGGGTCTATAAAAGGTGGGAATTTTCTCACCCAAAATATGCAGGTAGAAGGAGTGTTCAAGCAACGAAGTGCTTTGCCGAATCGAAGACTCATTTGCATCCCCCTTTGTTCACCTTCCTACATCCATCAATCTCTTTTGCAAGGGAGGTTGTTGGGTGGCCTTTGGAAGCTCGAACCTTACTCAAATCCGACGCATGGACATCCGAACCCACCAATTCGCCGACCCCCAATCCTAAAAGGTTTTGGGCCCATCCTTGGTGGATTGGCTCCAAAATCGAGGGCCAACGGTGGGAGGCCCACTTGGGCACCCCCGCACCCCCAAGTTCTAATTTCAGTTTTTGAGCACTTTAGATTAATTTTTAGATTGCATTACGTATTTACTAGGTCCGATTAGTCTATAATTGCAATTTTGTAGCTTTTGGTCGAGTTTAGGGTGTTTTGTATTGCTTTATCGTTTAGCTAACTTGCAGGTGTCAAGGTTAAATTCCCGAGGGAGGAGGCCAAATTGGGAAAATCCGACCATGCGGGTCGTCCCAAAATGGCCCCAATTACCTAACCCCCCTATTTGCGGGAGTTTTGCGAGGTCCCGAGATCCGACATTGGAGCAGCGACGGGTCGATTTCTCCTATTCGGAAGAATTCGTCCCACCCGGGGACGAATTACGGTCGAAGTCGTCCTGCCCGGGGACGAATTCCGGTTTAAGGTGAATTGGCCAGTGCCTCGGTGGCGGTGGCCTTACAGTGACTGTTCTTACCTTACGTCGGATTTTGAAGCAATTTGGATTCATTGTTTTCATGGTTTCGGGCAAATATTCGTATGCATATTTTGTTAGTTTTAGAGAGAGAATGATTTTCATTTGCAACGGGGTGCTACTAACGTCTTGATCATTTCTTTGTTTGCGGGAGAAGCGACGAGGCGAAGAACCCATCAACATCGGCGGCGGCATCATCTTAGCCCGCCCGGTGCAATCGTGGGCACGCGGAAGGAGGAACCATTCAACGATTGTAATCAAACCTTATTTGCGCTCCTAGCCCCCGAAAAGGGAGGAGGCATTATTGTAACAGAGATCGAAAGAAATTAATGAAAGGGCTGTTTTTCTTTATCTTATTGCGTCTCTTACAACATGTCTCTTTTCGTTTCATGTAATTTATATTTCTAGGACTTAGGCGTGCTTAACTTTGAATGCAATTGCACTTGAATGATTTCCTTTGACCGGAATCTCGTGCTTTCAGTGGCGATCACGGTGGGACCCTGTTCCCTGGTTTTGAAATCACAGAAACTAATTAAATTTTTGTGTTTGTGCTTGACAGGTACACTTTTTTTGTTGCAGACTGCTATTCGTCTCTGACAGGGACGAATCCTTTTCTGCAATTCGTCTGACCCTGAGACGAATTCAAATTCGTCTCTGGGTGGGACGAATTACGTTACGCAATTCGTCTCCCAGAGGGACGAATTCCTGTCTGCAGATTTTCAGAGCAGAAATTCGAGAGATAACGAGGAGCGAGCGAGAGAAGAGGTAGGGATTTTCATGATCTCTGTTATAATTTTTTGTTTTTTATTTACTTTAGCTTCGTTAATTGTTTTCATTTAATCTTGCATTGCATTAGGAAAAGTCATGTATGCTAGTTTCATTTTATTGGATAAAACGAATCCCACACACATCACGAGACAACTTTAAACCAAGGAGCTGGTCTTAAGACCCCAGCCCTTGATCAAGACCATTGGTGGATTTAATCACCGCCTTGGCTTGATTTGCATCCATTTCCCGATTGTCAACTGTTGTTAGGCGTAAATCCTGACGAAGACGGACCGAGCATAGGCGGGGTGATTCCCATGCGCGCGAGGATAAGTCTTCTATGGTAGGTGTCATTAACAGGACAATCCCCCTTTCGTACCGCCTATGTACCACGTACCTTCTGCTCTCACGTACCTATAGTCTCCCTCTCGTAAGGGCGGGTATATAGAGAGGTTGGTATATCGGCCTGGCAGGTATATTGAAGGGGCGACCTTTTTGGAGTTATAAGAGCCTACATGATGCATTTAAACGTTCTACAAAACTTACAAAAACAAAACAAAACATCAAAATGCACTAAACCAGTTTAGGGCACACCAAGAATCCTTAAAAGAGATAATCACGGTCTTGTGAATGTGTGTGTTTAATTCTGCTTAGAGTAGACAAAAAAAAAAAAAAAAAGAGAAAATCATAAAACGAGATAAAAACTTATTTAGATAGCATAGAAGCACCGCAATGGTGTACACCCGTAGTCAAGCCCAATCAAGGGCAGAAGCTCCGAGAGGTACACAAAAAGCGAGGCACAAGTTGCCTTCACTTCGATCCTGAGGATTTGGTTATACCGCCTTATCGGTCTAACCTACAAAAGAATCCAATTCGAGAATCCTCGGTGGGGTATGCCTATTCAAAGCGGCCCCTTTCGGGAAGATGCCTTACATGTAGACCTTGACATAAATAGAGAATCACCTCTTGAAGGTAGGCATGAGTGGCCACCGCGCAATGAAGCGCTAAACGAGCACTGCTTGTCCATTTAGAGGGGCAACATGGATATGGCGTCCCTTCTTTACCTATCATCGAACGAGAAAGACCACATCCGGAGCGCGGGGCTCCTTACATAGGGCGACCTAACTCCGCCCATCCCATTTACACTCATGAAAGGGAGTATGAGGAAAACCATCACATTCCTCGAGAGCAACAAACAATGCGGGAACCTTGCATTTCCGCACCGACGAGGATATCATGATCACCCCTTGAGGCCGGAACCTCGAGCACATACCACCTACCTCGACGGAGGAGAGCGACCCATTGAAACCTTAGAGCATCAAAATCAAGGTAGACCCATAGGAGGAACATTTGAACCTCCCAAACAAAATAGGGTAGAACAAATTGATCCGGATGTCGCCAGATATACCACCCGTCAAGCCCAAATCATGCGGCTTAAACAAAGTCAACAAGAGATAGAGTATCAATACCGCTTGGATAAAGAACGCATGCAACGCGAAGCGGATGAGTTACGCTATGAAATACATGAGAGGGGGCCAACCCCTCGCATCCAAAGAAGCTGAACGAGTATGAGAGGCGTAATCCATTGGCGCAAGACGAGGTCTCCACGACCTCGTCAAACTCTGCCTCCAAGACCCCATAGATTTGAAAGGGAGGCAACTCCCCGAAACAATGATGGGTACCTTCAGCAAGAACTTGATCAGGGTCATAGGTTTCGCCCCGAGACTCCTCAAGAATTTTACGAGGAGTATGAACCAGAAGAGGAGTATATCGAAACTCCCCATCAAGGCGGGAAGGATGCCATTCGGCCACCCCTCCATAGGCCTCCGGTTTACCGTAACTTGCAACAAGAGCGAACAAGAGAGGAAGAAATAAAATCTTCCGATGCATACCAAGCGCTATTGGAGCGTTTAGAGTCGGTGGAGACAAAAGCTGCTGGGCATCAAAAACCCACATTACGTCTACTCCGCAATAATCCGGTGCATCCCTCAGTGCCTACACCTCTCTACCCCGAACACTTTAAGTTGCCTCAATTGGCAGTTTTTAAAGGTGAAGAGGACGCACGGGAACATGTTACACGGTTTCTAAGCCAATGCTTCGGCATTCAAGATAATGACGCGTTATTGCTTAGAACATTCATAACCACATTCGCAGGCCCCGCCTCGGATTGGTTCACACAGCTGCCCAAACACAGCATAAGCGGCTTAGATCAGCTAGTAGATGCGTTTCTTGAACGCTTCGCCTTCAACACAAGGAAGAAGGCATCACTTAGTGATCTTGCTAGCCTTAAACAATTTGAGGAGGAAACAATGGCAGCGTACGGGAACCGATGGAGAGCTTTGCTTTCTAAGTTACCCTACCGTCCTCCCATGTCGGACCTCACGCAAATGTTCGCGAAAAGTTGTTTAAAATCAATCTCCGGTCTATTGTTCCTTGCGACAATACGACGGCTTAGAAGAAGCTTTGGCGCAAGCCGAGAGTCATAGAAGAGATTAAGATAGGCGAAGGCGCAATTGCCAAGCCTAAGAAGAAAGAGTGGAATAAAACCACTAAAGCTGGGACAACGCAACCACAACACGCTGCAATCAACCAAGTTGCGATAAATGTCCCGGCGCACAGTGCAAGAAACGCGGCCTCAAAGGCTAACTACCAGGCAGTGCCTCCTGCTTACGAAAGAGATAACAGGAGACAAGAACAGTATCAGCAGCGTCGCCCTAGGCGACAATTCACCCCGTATGCGGAGTCTAGGGACTCCTTATTTGACCGCTTGTCAGCGGCGAATCTAGTTACTCTGCCAGAAATCCAAATTTTTGACCCTAGCGTTCCTAAGCCTAAGGGGTATAGGGAGGAATTGTATTGCAGATTTCATAGACGCAGAGGACATGACCTAAACGGGTGCTGGAAATTCAAAGAACTAGTCCAAGGATTTGATCGACAATCGAACATTGGTCGTGGACAACCCCATCGCACCTAACAACCAACAAATGGGGGTATTCAAGGACCCCTTGCACGCCTACGAGGCGCGAGACAAAACCGCTCCAAATAAACGAGGTGCGACAAGATCTTCCCGCACAAGGATTTGTGGGAATGATTAGCATTGTAACAAGGAACGAGAAAATACCCGGCGGTTGCCCCCGAGGTACTGCGAGGGAAGTTCCGTCGACATCGCGGCCTCAACAACGCCCGATGCGGTTACCTCCGCCTAGACACTGAGGTCACGATACGAACCAAACTCACGCGAGTTTGCGGACCACGTCGGCTAGGTTTGTCCATCTACGAGCTTATTCAACAATCGGCTCCACATAGAGAAGCTCTTATGGACATCTTAAAAGCCATTGAAGTACAACCCCACGAAGCTAATTCTTTCAATGCTTTCGTGGGACATGTGAAACAATGTACGGAGGCTGTCATCACATTCAAAGAAAATGAGGTCAAAACAATATCGAATGACATGCCGGATCCACCCTGCACGTTATCGCGCGGGTCAACGGGATCCCGTACAAGAGAGTGCTTGATAGATACTTGGCTCGTCCGGTAACATTATAACCATCTGCTGCGTTAAAGCATTTAAAGCTGCCGACCTCTCACATCACGGCTTCCACGTACACTGCTGCGAGCTTTTAACGATGCAATTTGCTCGACGATCGGCACGGTTGTTCTGCCTATACAGGTAGGACAAAAGTCAATACCCACACTCTGCCATGTGTTGGAAGGCGAAATGGCTTATAACATACTGTTGGGGCGGCCTTGGATCAGGGACATGAAGTGTGTCCCCTCGATCGCACACCGGTGCTTGAAGTATGCCTATGAAGGGCAAATACATGTAGTCCCAATGGACTTAGAGCCCTTCAAGTATTGCAATGCGGTACAATTCATACCTCAATCGACCCTACCATCAACGCATGTGGATTTTCAATTAAATCCATCTAAACGAGGTCCGATACCGCGAGCACAACTGGTGGCCAATAAGGTAAAATCCCAGCCAGGTGAGATGTCATCATTGGCTCCTTCATCATCAGCGCCACCTATCGTGGCCCAACGGAAGGACAAGGGAAAGCAAATCATGGAGGAGGTTAAGCCTCTAGAAGAGGGGTTGCCCACGATCTCAACAATATCAACAGAGGAAGCGCCCAACGCAACGGAAACCAAGATTCTTGAACAACCAAACATGGAATGGACTCAGGAAGGACTACCGTTTCCTCCTACCCAATCATCAACAATCACTGTTGAGATGGCCAGTACGAGCACGGGAGAGTACATAGTGCAAAATGTTGTGGCAACCCCCACTCTGGAGTCAGTACAAGACATGGGAAGACCTCGCCTCCCCATTGGAACAATCGTCCCTTTAGGCTACCCACCGAACCAAACGAATTTTGTGTATGGGGGCCTTGATCATGGTTTCGAACCATGCGAACAAAAGGAAGCAGAGATGAAGAACCTTTTGTCGAAAACATCAATTATCTGTCGAACCCGAGAATTTGCCCTAAAATATCTCGAACAATGCAATTGGCATGGGTATGGGCTAGGCAGATACGAGCAAGGGATGCGGATCCTTTGTCAACCAAGATATCAGATGCCATACGACAAGTCGGGGGTAGGGTTCAACCATCCCCTGCCATTAGACATCTTGGTTGAAAACATGCAAGGCCTAGAAATAGGCAACAGGGGGGGATTGGCACAAGACCCATACGCCAATCCAAACACAGAATACACATTGGGGGATTATCTCCCATGGTCTACAAACACCCCTGGTAACAACAATAATCCCTCTCCTTTGCTAGAGAGAGGTGAAAGTTCGGAGAGCGAGTCCTCGAAAAGAACAACAACGGCTTCCGAGATATTTTTATGAAAGCTGTTCCCCTTAGAGGTTCCGGACGAAGTAACGCAGTCTCAAAAGAATCGAGGTCCCTCCACTAAGAGTGGAACAACCGCAATGGGATCGGATTAATTCAACTGGAACAAGAAGAGTCCTCGATGTCGGAAGCAACGAGATCTTTGAAGAGGATGAGCAATTTTGGATCTATGAAAGCGATTCGGAAGACGAGGCTGAGATGGACTATCTCAGACATGCGCGACGACATCACCACGCTCTAACCCATGAAGATCTAATGGGACAAATGGGTATACGGTTGGGACATGAATGGCACTTAGACCCAACGAGGTGGGACCAAGTGCTAGGCCTATGGCTCCAAATTCAAGTTGAGCATCGTCCACCTCAAGATCCCATCAGGACAACAGTACCAAGGGAAGACCCCGCCTTCCTTTCCGCACTTAGAGACGAATTTGCACCTAGAGAGGATCCATTCGTGCCTGTTCCCGTAGAGCCAGACCCAGAATATAGGGAACATCTGAAAGAATCAAGTCGTCACACCCGTGGTTCTGGAGACCAAATTCATTCCATCCACATGATCTCCATTGATTTGACCACACCCATCCGCAATCCGACCGATCCATCACGGTCATTACATCTAAACACGGATGCCATTGACTGGGATCGCGTCAACTCACCATTGTCACCATCGAGATGCGGCCTTTCGGTAAAATGCTTCATTTTACCCCAAGGACAACTCAAGATATTTTTCAAGCTGAAGAGGGACCCAAAGTCCCCAACGCGAGATCTTAACTCGGTGATGATATCCATTTAATCCCAACTCCACATCGGTTGGAGGACGGATCTCACATGTCGATCGAAGAGACGGCGACGTAGACATCGGCACGAGATCCAATGAATCCACGGATTCTCAAGGCTGGGGTAGGCCTTTCCCCCGAAGAGCAAGCCGATTACATGGCCCTTCTTAAAGAAAAGAAGGCGGTTTTTGCATGGTCATACAAAGATATGCCGAGGACTAGACCCACGACTAGTCATGCACAATTTAACGCTTGATCCGAAAATCAAGCCAGTAAAGCAAAAACTAAGAAAGATGCACCCAACAGTGGCCTTGATGGTCAAAGACGAATTACAAAAGTTGTTGGATGCACAATTTGTCATCTGCGTGGATTATCCGCCATGGTTGTCCAACATGGTTCCCGTCAAGAAGCCCGATGGGAGGATTCGCATATGCACCGACTTTCGAGACTTAAACAAAGCGAGTCCTAAGGATGATTTCCCCTTGCCAAGCATCGACGCATTGGTAGACGCTACGACGAGGTCACGAAATGCTCTCCCTAATGGACGGTTTCTCGGGATACAATCAAATTCGTATCAATCCATGAAGACCAACTCAAAACGGCATTCACAACGCCTTGGGGGACATTTTGTTATAAGGTCATGCCTTTTGGCCTTAAAAACGCTGGCGCTACATACCAACGTGCTATGACGTATATCTTCCACGATTACATGCACAAAACTTTGGAAGATTACATGGATGATTTGTTAGCCAAGTCTAAATTGCGCTCAGATCATCTCGGTGACTTAAGCAAGATCCTCGATCGCCTCATAGAGCATAAGGTCAGACTGAATCCCAAGAAGTGCGTGTTCGGCGTCACATACGGAAAACTCTTGGGTTTTATAGTCTCCAAAAGAGGCATCGAAGTGGACCCAAACAAAGTCAAGGCAATCCTTGAAATGGCTCCCCCAACCACTATCAAGCAGCTCAGAAGTCTACAAGGAAAGGTCGCGTCGATTAAACGCTTCATAGCGCAATTATCTGACAAATGCCGACCAATGAACAAATTATTGCACAAAGGGGTCACATTTCATTGGGATGACGAGTGCCAGTCAGCCTTTGACGAAATCAAACAATACTTGGCTTCGCCGCCGGTGTTGGCACCGCCTAGACCGGTGTGCCGTTCTACTTGTACATCTCGGCTATCGAGGTGGCACTGGCGTAATGCTAGCCCGGAAGAATGAACTTCACAAAGAACGAGGCTACTTACTATCTTAGCCGCACCACTGGTCGATTACGAACTTAACTATGCATACGTTGAGAAACTACGCTTGGCAGTGGTGTTTGCCACCAAAAGGCTACGCCACTATATGCTTGAGCAACACGACGTATGTTGTGTCTAAGGAGAATCCATTGCGATACATGATGAGTCGTACTTATCATAGTAGCCGCACGGCGAAATGGATCATGTTGTTGACGGAATTTGACATTGAGTTTATTGGACAAAAATCTATAAAAGGACAAGTCATAGCCGATCAACTAGCCGAGGCTCCTCTTGAAGACGATCAGCCTCTGGTCATAGAACTACCCGATGATGAGGTCTTCCATGTCTCGGAATCGCCGGATTACGAAGAGCTCGAGTCTCGGGCCGACATAACCTTATTTTTTGATGGTTCTAAATGCGAGCAAGGTGGTGGCGCGGGAATTGTATTCTTCACACCGCGAGGGCGCTCCAATGCCCCTGTCATTTAAATTAAACTTCCGGTGCACCAACAACAATGCGAGAATATGAAGCCTTGCTCCTAGGTCTTCGGACGGCAATCGCCATGAACATCAAAAGACTGAACATCTTTGGCGATTCGTCGTTAATCGTCAATCAAGTCAAAGGGGTATATCAATGCAAATGCCCAGTTATGAAGGCCTATAAAGCCCTCGTGGATAAATTCTTGGCAAAATTTGAGTGGTATGACATCGAGGCACTCCCTCGATCATCGAATCGTTTTGCGGACACAATGGCCTCCTTGGGGTCACTAATCCCGCAAGACCTTTCCGGTGATATAACAACCATTCGGGTCAAAACCTTATCGCAACCCGCGATGGAGCGCGCAAGCTCAGACTTGGCGCCGGGAATCCACATGATCCGGATCGAACCATCTTCGGATAAGTTCTTTCGAATCCGAGACTATTTGAAACACGCCAAGCTGGGGGTCTTTGTTCTCCCCAATTCCCATTAATAGCAACACAACGCTATTTTTACAAGTTTTATCCCAATCGGCATTTGTTAGGGAAGAACTCCAAAAGGGATTGGTTGTTCAAACTGTCGAGGTATCTGATCAACGGGATTGGTATTTACCCATAAGAGATTACCTCAAGTTAGGTAATCTACCCCTTGGATTGACGCAAGCCGCAAAACGAACATTCAAACAACAAGCGGCAAAATATGTCTTGATAGGAGACATTTTGTATCGTCGCAGCTACGACGGAATTCTTCTTCGTTGCTTGGACCGGCAAGAGTCCACTTGGGCGATCACCCAAGTGCATGACGGTACATGTGGCGGCCACTTTAGTGGTATGGCCATTGCAAAGCGCATTCTTCGCATGGGCTATTATTGGCCATCTTTAGAGCGAGATTGCTGCGCATATGTCAAGAGGTGTGTGAAATGTCAACATCATGCCAATCGATGCACGCACCTTCCCGGGCCCTACGAGACAGTCCGAGTCTGCTTGGCCATTTTCGCAGTGGGGCCTCGATCTAATTGGAAAGATCTCCCCTGCATCGTCAGGCCGTCACACGTTTATCATAACGGCCACAAAATATTTTACCAAATGGGTGGAAGCAATTCCGTTAACCTCTACGACAGGACCCCGCATTGCGGAGTTCATTTTGCATTACATCATATGTCGTTTTGGTATTCCATCCAAAATAATCTCGGATAATGGGCCATCATTCAAGAACAAAGACGTGCGTGCTTTAACCACAAAGTACAAAATTCAGCACGACTTTTCAACACCATATTATCCGCAAGCAAATGGGCAAGCGAGGCGTCAAACAAAACGCTAGTCGCCATACTTAAAAAGACCGTCGCAGAGAGTCATAAGGATTGGCACATACAAATCCCACTTGCCCTTTGGGCCTATCGCACTAGCATTCGGACGCCCACTGGGGCAACTCCGTTTTCACTAGTGTATGGCTCGAGAGCGATAATGCCTCTCGAGTTGGAAATTCCTTCCCTCCGCATATCAATGCGGGAATTCATCGATGATGACAACTGCGCGGCGAGGCCCGGTTAGACCGGCTTACGTTGCTTGATGAAAGACGCGTTAATGCTCTCGAGCACTTACGTATCTATCAAGAGCGGCTTAAGAGAGCTTACAACATGAAAGTTCACCTAAGAGAATTTCGGGTTGGTGATATGGTTTTGAAGGAAAACCAACAAAACTCTAATTTGCCGTCCCATATGAGGGACAAATTTGCGGCAAATTGGTTAGGTTCGTATGTCATTGATAGCAAAATAGGACCGAGGAACGTACGAGCTAGCTTCTCTTGACGGTATCAAGGAAACGGAACCCTTGAATATCAGTCATTTACGACCATTTCATATCTAAGACAACCATGTACCAAAAAAAAAATAATAAAAAAATAAATAAAATAAAATAAAATAAAATTTCAACAAAAACAAACAAACAAAAAGCTCCAAGGATTATCGCAATCTCTTGGTCAACCCAAAAAGCTCCAAGGATTATCGCAATCTCTTGGTCAACCCAAAAAGCTCCAAGGATTATCGCAATCTCTTGGTCAACCCAAAAAGCTCCAAGGATTATCGCAATCTCTTGGTCAACCCAAAAAGCTCCAAGGATTATCGCAATCTCTTGGTCAACCCAAAAGCTCCAAGGATTATCGCAATCTCTTGGTCAACCCAAAAAGCTCCAAGGATTATCGCAATCTCTTGGTCAACACAAAAAGCTCCAAGGATTATCGCAATCTCTTGGTCACCTAAAAAGCTCCAAGGATTATCGCAATCTCTTGGTCACCTAAAAAGCTCCAAGGATTATCGCAATCTCTTGGTCAATACAAAAAGCTCCAAGGATTATCGCAATCTCTTGGTCAACCCAAAAGCTCCAAGGATTATCGCAATCTCTTGGTCAAACAATCAAGAAATTCAACAAAAACAAAACAACAAAAATCATCAAAAAAAAAAAAAGATTTGCATCTCAATTCTAGGCATACTCGAATTCATCAAAACCAACAAAAACACCATGCATAAATCTTACCACACTACGGTCGAGTGGTGCGGGAATGTACTAGGAGTTTCGAGTAATTCGGTCATCATTTTCCTCTTTAGCCATGTAGTGTACCAAGTCGAACGGATTTTATAAAGGTAGAGTCATACTCGAAATACACCTTGTTACGTAACATCCCAACACAAATTAAAACACTAAAATTCCCAAAATCGTGTGAACGAAAGATGAAACCTGCAAAACAACTAGGTCACCACAAGCGAAACGGTTATCTTGCTCATCCCCCTGTGCGAATGACCCCTAGAATGCTGAGAGTTGGCAAAAGGACAAGCTTCCTCCCTACCCAATTCCCTAAGAATCCCAAAAGTTCTCAATAGCCGCAAAACACAAAAATTTGCAAAATGTCAAAACTCAAAAATTTGACAAAATATAGTGCACACATCAAAAGGCACAAACAACAGTGATTTTTGTCACTCCATATCCCCAATCCCTTGCTCAAAAGAAAAATCAATAAAAATAAACGAGTGATCTTATCACTACAAAAGAGCAAGTATCCCAATACAATTGAAAAAAAAGAAGGGAGTTGACCTTGAATCCCTGGAACTCTCAGCATTCTGTAGGTCATAAGGCAAGCTTCAATACCAACTCGGTAACAGAAGTAAACCTCCCGCATGACGATATATCTGTCACATTAACTTGTGTACGAGATCAATGTTTGCATGTGGATGAGCTAGCTTATGGCGGCACTGGATTACAACGCAGATTAATCTTAGTACATACAACAAAGGAATTCGTGGAGCTAATTAGGTGATCCTCGGTACAGGTTCGGTTGAAAGCCCATCTGGCACTGGCGGTATCCTAACAAATACCACTAAATGAACTCAATTGCACACACGGGGATGTGAAATAGCTCGGTCAAAAACAAGTTTGATTCATACCTTGTTCAAAAGTCTTGTAAGATAAAGTACGGTCGTGGATAGTGAGTTAAAAGCTGTCCGAATCTCGAGAAAATCTTACACTCATCCCAAAAACCATCTGCGCTACTTATCATTCTTATGATACCATCAGAAAATACAAAAACAACAAAGAAAAACCAGATAAATAAAAATAGCATTCATCCATTTTGCATATCACATAGGCATCTAAAACAATTCAATTCATCTGCATCCATCAAACAAATAAACATGCATAACAAAAATCAATCACATCATCACATGTACAAATCCAAAAATAAAACCGGTATATATAAATATATCGTCAAAAAAAAAAAGATGCCCGCAGGCTACAAAAACAGGTCCTTAGACCCCGCAATCATATCCAAAACCCAACCTAAGACGTCGGCCACCATGATCACGCAGGATCGGTGCGACGGGAACTACCCCCCGTGGTGTGGGTCCTACGGGACCCTGCAGGGCGACTACTGCTAGCCTCCGCATCATGCCTACTACCACCCCCCTCATCCAACCGCCTGCGGCGAGATGATGTTGACTGCTCAGTCAGACTATCCCTCGTCCGTCGAGAAGATCTGGCGATAGAAGGCTCAGGGAGCCGCCCGCCAAGGCGGATGACCTCCCTCTCCAAGTCTATCCGGTATAGACACCACTCTACCTCCCGCCGATGATAGATAGACAAGGCATCATCACGCTGCGCCAAAATGCTATCCCGCTCTGCCAACTGAACCCGCAGAAGATCCCTCTCTAGATCCCGCATCCGAAGTAGCTCTGTAAGCCATGCAACCTCATCGCCTACATCCGACCCCACCCCCTCCGTATCTGTCGGACGCATAGGACTCCCGGGGACAGTAGCCTTCCCAGGCTCCAACTGCTCCTCCACATCCTGCATGTCCGGCTGCTCCGGAACACCCAAGTCCACATCCGCCATGTCTGCATCATCCAACGGCCCTCCCCAATCACCCCCTGTCGCCTCGGCATCCTCCACTTGCCGCCTCCGCACCTCCCGAGAGGACCCTCACCTCTCCCGGCGCCGCAAAACCCACCACGAGTCATACTCAGTGGTAGTACCTACGTCATCCACATCCAACACCTCAATAACAACATCCGACTCCTCGCCCAGTGGCACGAGGACAGGTGGCTCCAGATCCCTCTCGTCTCCCCGACGTCGATAGCCTACGGGTTCACCAGGCAACCCCTGGCGCACCCCAAACTGTCGTGTAACCCGACGGTACGGAAAGAACTCATGCTCCGTCCCGTGCCGCCCAGTCAACCATCGCTCCCTCCGTACCCGTCGGAGCCACTCTCCAGCCTCAGGCCAGGCTGGACAGTCCCGGATAGGGATGCCAAAACACCTCCCCTGGAGTGAGCCGTGAAAAGGCATCAATGTAGTGCTCAACTGCACCTGCCCATCGCCGACTCTACCCCTGCTCCGTAGACCGTCGCCACAACGCTGCATAACCAATCTCATCATCCTCCATCGCCACCCGAGTCGTCCACGGTAACCCGGTAGGCCTCTCAACAGCTATGTCTTGCCAACCCCAGCACTGCAACAAAAAGCTACAACTGACACCCTTCCGACTGTCGACGGGGGGGCAAGCCATTCCCAGTCGTCATCAGTCAAGGCCAACCGTGCCTCAGTAAAGGCAGCGGGTACACGGTACCGGCTCCTAACAACCTGCAAGCAAAAAAAAAATAAATAAATAAATAAATGAAAAAGATAAAATTTTCAGTTATAGGGTTTCTAACCTTAGTTAAACAAAAACATCACAAAAAAAATCTTAAAGTTTTGAAAAGCGTAACACAAAAACAATGCATTAAATTAAAGCAAAATAAACCCTAGGGTCACTTACAGGTCTCGCCTCGGCTCCGCCGCTCGAACCAGTTTGTGCACTCATGATGGCAGAGAGAATTCCAGCAGCGCTTCGCTTCGCAGAATTACCTCCTCCTCCCAGAGCTCCAAAATCGCAAGAAAAAAATGACACAAATGAGCCCAAAATCAAGTTTTGGCCCTTAAATAGGCCTTTTGCACTGGAATTCGTCCTTGACTGGGACGAGCGCTTTGATTAGTGCTCGTCCCACCCGAGGACGAATTCTCCAGCTAGAATTCGTCCCACCCGGGGACGAATTCAGGCCAGCACAAAAAAAAAATTAAGAAAAATGACTAAAAATGCACTAAAAAGACAATAAAACTGCTTGACAGGATTGCAAATGCAACTGACAACATGGGCATACAAAATCGACATCGGGGTCACAAATTATCAATATCATACTCCCTAAGAAGGCTACCATAGCCGGACCGCTCCAAGGGAAGACAGATTTTGAAAATTTAATCCCCAAAATAATGTCACAAAAACAACAAAAACAGTACAAAATTTAACAAAAACACAACAAAAGCATTGCCAGGCATTAGTGCTCATGCACTTAACCTCTAGGCAAAGAAAATTGATGTCGAGGTCCAAATTATCGCTCTCCTAGTTCCCCAAGAAGGCTATCATAGCCGGACCGCTCCACGGGAAATAGGTTTTCGACGATTTCACCTCATTATGACGTCACCAAAAGGGCTAACACCCACCAAAAATAGGTCCATATGTTGGAAAAATTGCACACGCTTAACGGTAAACCCTTTAAAGGCACACCTTGCACAAGTCATCTTGGGTCAAGCGACTCGTCGCTTCTCTCACGAAGGTCATTCCCTCATCGATTCGTCGCTTGAGGGGGTAGTCACACTTAGTCACCAATCAACAATCACACACCCAATTAAGGAAAACGACATGCATTCAAAGAATCATTGACAAAGACAATCACGCTCCTGCTTGGGGCGATAAACAAGCAACAATCAAATCAATCAAACACTTGGCATTTCGTGAATCATGAACACAAGGTTCCCCCTGGGGATAAAAACGCCCTTCACTTGTTCATGACTGATCAATGTCCAAGTTCAAGTTACACCTCACCAAAACAGGTTAATACTTGAAATCAAATTCCTTAGCTCGTCAGAAGCAAGGATTCAAGAATGCATGCCCTTTCCATACTTGGGGCATCAAAAGTTGGTTAGGTTACCAAGAAACCCTAATCAGTAGTGCTTTGGTTATCTATTTTTGCTCAAGCACTGCGTCACCCGCGGCGCTTCCCAAAAAGGGGCATCCGTAGACACCAAAACAGCACCAATCCGATTATGTGACTGCAAACACTGATCGCTTTGACAAACACAGCCCCAGGGCAGCCCTCAGAGGTCAAACAGTGGTCTTAACCACTTTCATAGCAGTTTTGTAAGGTCAAGGAGCAATTTGGCACACTTGGGCACTTTGCCCAGTATTCGTCTCACCCAGAGACGAATTCAAAATAGAATCCGTCCCACCCCAGGACGAATTCTGAATCCGTCCCTGGGTGGGACGAATTCTAAGCTTAACGGGAAAAAGGGCAAATGGTGCCAAGTGGCAGCCCAGAACAGTCAGTTAAGGGCTCCTACCTTGCACGCATGTGTAAGTGGACGGAGGGGCCGTTAGAGGATCGTTACAAGAAGCATTTATCAAAGTTCAAGTCAGGGAAGGACTCCCCTCCCTCATGGGAAGACAAGACCGCCACATGGCGCCCATGGTCAACACTTGGATTTTGTGCTTCCCTCCCAAAAGAGACCCCTTGGGTCTATAAAAGGTGGGAATTTCCTCACCCAAAATATGCAGGTAGAAGGAGTGTTGAAGCAACGAAGTGCTGCCGAATCGAAGACTCATTTGCATCCCCCTTTGTTCACCTTCCTACATCCATCAATCTCTTTTGCAAGGGAGGTTGTTGGGTGGCCTTTGGAAGCTCGAACCTTACTCAAATCCGACGCATGGACATCTGAACCCATCAATTCGCCGACCCCCCAATCCTAAAAGGTTTTGGGCCCATCCTTGGTGGATTGGCTCCAAAATCGAGGGCCAACGGTGGGAGGCCCACTTGGGCACCCCCGCACCCCCAAGTTCTAATTTCAGTTTTTGAGCACTTTAGATTAATTTTTAGATTGCATTCTGTGTTACTAGGTCTGATTAGTCTATAATTACAATTTTGTAGCTTTTGGTCAGAGTTTAGGGTGTTTTGTATTGCTTTATCGTTTCGCTAACTTGCAGGTGTCAAGGTTAAATTCCCGAGGGAGGAGGCCAAATTGGGAAAATCCGACCATCTGGGTCGTCCCAAAATGGCCCCAATTACCTAACCCCCTATTTGCGGGAGTTTTGCAGGTCCCGAGATCTGACATTGGAGCAACGAAGCGGTCGATTTCTCCTATTCGAAGAATTCGTCCCACCCGGGGACGAATTACGATAGAATTTGTCCTGCCCAGGGACGAATTCCAGTTTAAGGTGAATTGGCCAGCTGCCTCAGTGGCAGTGGCCTTCTGGTGATTGTTCTTACCTTCTGTCATATTTTGAAGCAATTTGGATTCACTGTTTTCATGGTTTCAGGCAAATATTCGTATGCATATTTTGTTAGTTTTAGAGAGAGAATGATTTTCATTTGCAACGAGTGCTACTAACGTCTTGATCATTTCTTTGTTTGCAGGAGAAGCAAGCGAGGCGAAGAACCCATCAACATCAGCGGCGGCATCATCTTAGCCCGCCCAGTGCAATCGTGGGCACGCGGAAGGAGGAACCATTCAACGATTGTAATCAAACCTTATTTGCGCTCCTAGCCCCTGAAAAGGGAGGAGGCATTATTGTAACCGAGATCGAAAGAAATTAATGAAAGGGCTGTTTTTCTTTATCTGATTGCGTCTCTTACAACATGTCTCTTTTCCGTTTCATGTAATTCATATTTCTAGGACTTAGGCGTGCTTAACTTTGAATGCAATTGCACTTGAATGATTTCCTTTGACCGGAATCTCGTGCTTTCACTGGGGTGGGACGGATTTTATTTTGAATTCGTCCCTGGGTGAGACGAATACTGGGCAAAGTGTCCAAGTGTGCCAAATTGATTCTTGACCTTACAAAATTGCTATGAAAGTGGTTAAGACCACTGTTTAACCTCTGAGGGCTGCCCTGGGGGCTGTTTTTGTCAAAGCGATCAGTGTTTGCAGTCACATAATCGGATTGGCGTTGTTTTGGTGTCTACAGATGCCCCTTTTTTGGGAAGCGCTGCGGGTGACGCGATCTTCGAGAAAAAATAGATAACCAAAGCACTAATGATTAGGGTTTATTGGTAACCTAACCAACTTTTGATGCCCCAAGTATGGAAAGGGCATGCATTCTTGAATCCTTGCTTCTGACGAGCTAAGGAATTTGATTTCAAGTATTAACCTATTTTGTTGAGGTGTGACTTGAACTTAGACATTGATCAGTCATGAATAGGAAAAAGGCATTTTTATCCTCAGGGGGAACCTTGTGTTCATGATTCACGAAATGCCAAGTGTTTGATTGATTTGATTGTTGCTTGTTTACTACCCCAAGCATGAGCGTGATTGTATTTGTCAATGATTCTTTGAATGCATGTCATTTTTCTTAATTGGGTGTGTGATTGTTGGTTGGTGACTAAGTGTGACTACCCCCTCAAGCGACGAATCGATGAGGGAATGACCTTCGTGAGAGAAGCGACGAGTCGCTTGACCCAAGATGACTTGTGCAAGGGTGCCTTTAAAGGGTTTACCGTTAAGCGTGTGCAATTTTTCCAACATTTGGACCTATTTTTGGTGGGTGTTAACCCTTTTGGTGATGCCGTAATGAGGTGAAATCATCGAAAACCTAACTTCCCATGGAGCGGTCCGGCTATGTTAGCCTTCTTGGGGAAGTAGGAGAGAGATAATTTGAACCTCGCCATCGATTTTCTTTGCCCAGAGGTTAAGTGCAAGAGCACTTATGTCCGGCAATGTTTATTGCTTTGTTTTTATGTTGCATGTTTTGTTGTTTTTGTTGTTTTTTTTTTTTTGTGACACCATTTGGGGATTAAATTTTTGAAAATTCGTCTCCCGTGGAGCGGTCCGGCTATGGTAACCTTCTTAGGGAGTAGGATAGTGATTATTTGTGACCCTGATGTCGATTTGCCATGCCAAGAGTTTAAGTGCAAGAGCACTTGTGTCCGGCAATGTTTATTGCTTTTTTTGTTGTTTTGATTTTCTTGTTGTTTTTGAGTGGGCTTTGACCCTTTTGTGACGTCATTTGGGGATGAAATTGTCGAAAATCCATCTTCCCGTGGAGCGGTCCGGCTATGGTAGCCTTCTTAGGGAGTAGGATAGCGACAATGTAGACCCTGACATCAGTTTTTCTATGCCAAGAGGTTAAGTGCAAGAGCACTTGTGTCTGGCAATGTTTATTGCTTTTTGTTTTTATGTTGCATTTATTTGTTGTTTTTGTTGTTTTGATTTTCTTTGATCTTGTGCATGATGGTTGATGAATATGGATGTTGCATGTTGATTTATTTTTATGGATGCATATGCTATGATGAATGCAAACGGTTTTGATTTATATGTGATATGCAGATATGAAATGGATGAATGGGGTTTGTGACGTTTGGCTATGGCACCAAGGACTGTTTAGAACTATGTTATTTTGTTTTTAGGCGATTGCTGTGATGCATGGATTTGTATGTATACATGTGGTTTTTATTTTTTGTATTTTTTTTGATGGTATTGTAAGGATGAAAAGTAGCGCAGTTGGTTTTGGAATGAATGTAAGGTTTTCTGAGATTCAGTCAGTTTTAACTCACCATCCATGACTGTACTTTATCTTACAAGACTTTTTGACCAAGGTATGAATCAGACTTGTTTTTGACCCAGTTATTTCATATCCCTTTGTGTGCACTTGAGTTCATTTAGTGGTATTTGTTAGGATACCGCCAGTGCCAGATGGGCTTTCAACCGAACCTGTACTGAGGATCACCTAATTAGCTCCACGAATTCCTTTGTTGTATGTACTAAGATTAATCTGCGGTGTAATCCAGGATGCCATAATATAGCTCATCCACATGCAAATATTGATATGTATGCAAGTTAATGTGACAGATATATCATCATGCGGGAGGTTTACTTCTGTTACCCATTGGCTATCAACCAAATTGGTACTGAAGCTTGCCTTATGACCTATAGAATGCTTGAGAGTTCCGAGGATTCAAGGTCAACTCCCTTCTTTTCTTCAATTGTATTGGGATACTTGCTCATTGTAGTGATGAGATCACTGTTCATTTTGATTTTTTTTTCTTTCGAGCAAGGGATTGGGGTTATGGAGTGACCAAAATCACTGTTGTTTGTGCCTTTTGATGTGTGCACTGTAGTTTGTCAAATTTTGGAGTTTTGACATTTTGTAATTTTTTTGTGTTTTGCAACTATTGAGAACTTTAGGGATTCTTAGGGAATTGGGTAGGGAGGATGCTTGTCCTTTTGCCAACTATCAGCATTCTAGGGGTCATTCGCACAGGGGGATGAGCAAGATAACCGTTTCGCTTGTGGTGACCTAGATTATTTTGCAAGTTTCGTCTTTCATTCACACAATTTGGGAATTTTAGTGTTTTGATTTGTGTTGGGATGTTATGTAACAAGGTGTATTTCAAGTATGACTCTACCTTCGTAAAATCTGTTCGACTTGATACACTACATGGCTAAAGAGGAAAATGATGATCGAATTATCGAAACTCTTGGTACATTCCCGGACCATCGATCGTAGTGTGGTAAAAGTTATGCTTGGTGTTTTTGTTGTTTTTGTAACATGAGACAATGCTGAACAAGATGGACTATCAGAGCTATTGCAGCTTATGGTGCCTTTGACCCGTATGACTACAAATATGCAATGTATGGATGCAATGCTTAATGCAGCTATGTATTTTTGTAATTTTGATGGATTGTTTTTGGTGAAGGTGAATATGAGGTGCGAGAATATGAATTTTTTTATGAATTTGTGTATGCCTATAATTGAGATGCAAATATTTGTTGTTTTTGATGATTTTTGTTGTTTTGTTTTTTTTGAATTTCTTGATTTTTTTTAACCAAGCGATTGCGATAATCGTTGGATCTTTTTGGGTTTGACCAAGTGATTGCGATAATCCTTGGAGCTTTTGGGGTGACCAAGAGATTGCTATAATCCTTGGAGCTTTTTGGATTGACCAAGAGATTGCGATAATCCTTGGAGCTTTTTGGTGACCAAGAGATTGCGATAATCCTTGGAGCTTTTTAGGTGACCAAGAGATTGCGATAATCCTTGGAGCTTTTTGGGTTGACCAAGAGATTGCGATAATCCTTGGAGCTTTTTGTATTGACCAAGAGATTACGATAATCCTTGGAGCTTTTTGGGTGACCAAGAGATCGCGATCATCCTTGGAGCTTTTTGGATTGACCAAGAGATTGCGATAATCCTTGGAGAGCTTTTTGGTGACCAAGAGATTGCGATAATTCTTGGAGCTTTTTGGGTGACCAAGAGATTTCGATAATCCTTGGAGCTTTTTGGGTTGACAAAGAAATTGCGATAATCCTTGGAGTTTTTTTTTTTTTTTTTTTTTTTGGGATATGGCTTTCTTAGATATGAAATGGTCACAAATGACTGATATTCAAGGGTTCTGTTTCCTTGATACCTTCAAGAGAAGCTAGCCGGTACGTCCCGGGTCCTATTTTACTATCAATGACATAAGGACCTAACCAATTTGTCGTGAATTTGTCCCTCATATGGGACGACAAATTAGAGTTTTGTTGGTTTTCCTTCAGAACCAAATCACCAACCCAAAAGTCTCTTAGGTGAACTTTCATGTTGTAAGCTTTCTTAAGCCGCTCTTGATAGATACGTAAGTGCTCAAGAGAATTAACACATCGTTCGTCAAGCAACGTAAGTTGGTCTAATCGGGCCTGTCGCATAGTGTTATCATCGATGAACTCCTGCATTGATATGCGCAGGGAAGGAATTTCCAACTCGGGAGGCATTACTGCCTCTGAGCCATACACCGATGAAAACGGAGTTGCCCCAGTGGGTGTCCGAATGCTAGTGTGATAAGCCCAAAGGGCAAGTGGGATTTGTATGTGCCAATCCTTATGACTGTCTGCGACGGTCTTTTTAAGGATGGCGACTAGCGTTTTGTTTGATGCCTCTGCTTGCCCATTTGCTTGCGGATAATAGGGTGTTGAAAAGTTGTGCTAAATTTTGTACTTTGTGGTTAAAGCATGCACGTCTTTGTTCTTGAATGATGGCCCATTATCCGAGATTATTTTGGATGGAATACCAAAACGACATATGATGTAATGCAAAATGAACTCCGCAATGTGGGGTCCTATTGTAGAGGTTAACGGAATTGCTTCCACCCATTTGGTAAAATATTCTGTGGCCATTATGATAAACGTGTGACGGCCTGACGATGCAGGGGAGATCTTTCCGATTAGATCGAGGCCCCACTACGAAAATGGCCAGCGATCGGATTGTCTGTAGGGCTCGGGAAGGTGCATGCATTAAATTGGCATGATGTTGACATTTCACGCACCTCTTGACATACGCACAGCAATCTCGCTCTAAAGATGGCCAATAATAGCCCATGCGAAGAATGCGCTTTGCAATAGCCATACCACTGAAGTGGCCGCCACATGTACCATCGTGTGCTTGGGTGACTGCCCAAGTGGAATCTTGCTGGTCCAAACATCGAAGAAGAATTTTGTCATAGCTGCGACGATACAAAATGTCTCCTATCAAGACATATTTTGCCGCTTTCTGTTTGAATGTTCGTTTTGCGACGTGCGTCAATCCAAAGGGAAGATTACCTAACTTGAGGTAGTCTCTTATGGGTAAATACCAGTCCTGTTTATCAAAAACCTCGACAGTATGAACAGCCAATCCCTTTTGAAGTTCTTCCCTAACAAATGTCGATTGGGATAGAACTTGTAAGAATAGCGTTGTGTTGCTATTAATGGGAGGGGGGGAAAACAAAGACCCCCAGTTGGCACATTTCAAACAGTCTCGAATTCGAAAGAACTTATCCGGAGATGGTTCGATCTGGATCATGTGGACTCCTGGCGTCAAGTCTGAGCTTGCGTGCTCCATCGCGGGTTGCGATAAGGTTTTGACCTGAATGGTTGTTATATCACCGGAAAGGTCTTGCGGGATTAGTGACCCCAAGGAGGCCATTGTGTCCGCAAAATGATTCGATGATCGAGGGAGTGCCTCGATGTCATACCACTCAATTTTTGCCAGGAATTTGTCCACGAGGGATTTATAGGCCTTTAGAACTGGGCATTTGCATTGATATACCCCTTTGAATTGATTGACGATTAACAGCGAATCGCCAAATATGTTCAATCTTTTGATGTTCATGGTGATTGTTGTCTGAAGACCTAGGAGCAAGGCTTCATATTCTGCATTGTTGTTGGTGCACTGGAAGTTTAATTTAAATGACAGGGGCATTGGAGTGCCCTGCGGTGTGAAGAATACAATTCCTGTGCCACCCCCTTGCTCGTATTTAGAACCATCAAAAAATAAGGTTATGTCGGCACGAGACTCAGGCTCATCAGAATCTGGCGATTCTGAGACATGGAAGACCCCATCATCGGGTAGTTCTATGACCAGAGGCTGATCATCTTCAAGAGGAGCCTCTGCTATTTGATCGGCTATGACTTGTCCTTTTATAGATTGTTGCCCAATAAACTCAATGTCAAATTCCGTCAACAACATGATCCATTTCGCCGTGCGACTACTATGATAAGTACGACTCATCATGTATCGCAATGGATTCTCCTTAGACACAACATACGTCGTGTTGCTCAGCATGTAATGGCATAGCTTTTTGGTAGCAAACACCACTGCCAAGCAGAGTTTCTCAACGTATGCATAGTTAAGTTCAGTAGCCGACAGGGTGCGGCTAAGATAGTACGTAGCCTGTTCTTTGTGAAGTTCATTCTTCTGGGCTAGAATTGTGCCCAGTGCCACCTCAGTAGCTAAGATGTATAAGTAGAATGACACACCTGGTCTAGGTGGTGCCAATACTAGCGGCGAAGCCAAGTACTGTTTGATTTTGTCAAAGGCTGACTGGCACTCGTCATCCCAATGAAATGTGACCCCCTTGTGCAATAATTTGTTCATGGGTCGGCATTTGTTAGATAATTGTGCTATGAAGCGTTTAATCGATGTGACCTTTCCTTGCAGACTTCTGAGCTGCTTGATAGTGGTTGGGGGAGCCATTTCAAGGATTGCCTTGACTTTGTTTGGGTCCACTTTGATGCCTCTCTTTGAGACTATAAAACCCAAGAGTTTTCTAGATGTGACACCGAACACGCACTTCTTGGGATTCAGTCTGACCTTATGCTCTATGAGGCGATTGAGAATCTTGCTTAAGTCACCGAGATGATCTGAGCGCAAGAGAGACTTGGCTAACAAATCATCCATGTAATCTTCCAAAGTTTTGTGCATGTAATCATGGAAGATATACGTCATAGCACGTTGGTATGTAGCACCAACATTTTTAAGGCCAAAAGGCATGACCTTATAGCAAAATGTCCCCTAAGGCATTGTGAATGCCGTTTTGAGTTGGTCTTCAGGATTGATACAAATTTTATTGTATCCTGAGAAACCGTCCATTAGGGAGAGCATTTCGTGACCTGCTATAGTGTCTACCAATGCGTCGATGCTTGGCAAGGGGAAATCATCCTTAGGACTTGCTTTGTTTAGGTCTCGAAAGTCGGTGCATATGCGAATCCTCCCGTCGGGCTTCTTGACGGGAACCATGTTGGACAACCATTGCGGATAATCCACGTAGATGACAAATTGTGTATCCAACAACTTTTGCAATTTGTCTTTGACCATCAAGGCCACTGTTGGGTGCATCTTTCTTAGTTTTTTCTTTACAGGCTTTATTTTCGGATCAAGCGTTAAATTGTGCATGACTAGCTGTGGGTCTAGCCCTGGCATATCTTTGTACGACCATGCAAAAAATTCCTTCTTCTCTTTGAGAAGGGCAATATATTCAGCTTGCTCTTTGGGGGAAAGACTTACCCCCAACCTGATAATCTGTGTATTCTTTGAATCTGTGCCGATGTCTACGTCAGTCGTCTCCTCGACTGACATGTGAGATTTGTCCTCCAACTGATGTGGAGTTGGGATTAAATGGATATCATCAGCTAAGTTAAGATCTACGTTTGGAACCTCGGGTTCCTCTTCAGCTTGAAAAATATCCTGAGTTGTCCTTGGGGTAAAATGAAGCATTTCATCGAAAAGCCAGTACTCTGATGGTGACAATGGTGAATTGATGTGATCCCAGTCGATGGCATCCATGTCTAGATGCAATGACCGTGATGGATCGGTCGGATTGCGGATGGGTGCGGTCAAATCAATGGAGATCATGTGGATGGAATGAATTTGGTCTCCAGAACCGTGGGTGTTATGACTTGATTCTTTTAGATGTTCCCTATACTCTGGATCTGGCTCTACGGGAACAGGCACGAATGGATCCTCTCTAGGTGCAAATTCATCTCTATGTGTGAAAAGGAAGGCAAAGTCTTCCCTCGGCACTGCTGTCATGATGGGATCTCGAGGTGGATAATTCTCATCTTGAATTTGGAGCCATAGGTCTAACACTTGGTCCCACCTCGCTGGGTCTACGTGCCATTCATGTCCTAACAGTATACCCATCTGTCCCATTAGATCTTCATGAGTTAGAGCACGGTGATTTTGTCGCGCATGTCTGAGATAGATCATCTCAGTCTCATCTTCTGAATCACTTTCATAGATCCAAAATTGTTCATTCTCTTTAGCATCTGTTGCTTGCGACGTTGAGGACTCTTCCTGTTCCAATGAATTAATCTGGTCCCATTGCGGTTGTTCCACTCTTAGTGGAGGGACCTGATTCTCTTGAGACTGTGTTATTTCATCTGGAACCTCTAAGGGGAACAGTTTCAGAAAGATGTCTGGCAGCCGTTGATGTTCTCTTTGAGGTTTAATCTTTGAACTTTCACCTCTCTCTAGCAAAGGAGAGCGATTATTGCTGCTGCCAGGGGTGTTTGTTGACCATGGGAGGTAGTCTCCCAATGTGTATTATGTATTCGGATTGGCATAAGGACCCAATTCCAATCCCCCCTTGTTGCCTATTTCTAGGCCTTGCATATTTTTAACCAAGATGCTAATGGCAGGGGATGGTTGAACCCTACCCCTGACTTGTCATATGGCATCTGATATCTTAGTTGGCAAAGGATCCGCATCCCTTGCTCATATCTGCTAAGCCCGTATCCATGCCAATTGCATTGGCCGAGATATTTTAGGGAAAATTCTAGGTTTGACAGATAATTGATGTTTTCAACAAAAGGCTCTTCATCTGTTTCCTTTTGTTGGCATGGTTCAAGACCATGATCAAAGCCCCCATACACAAAATTTTTTTGGTTCGATGGGTAGCCTAGAGGGACAATTGTTCCAATGGGAAGGCGAGGTCTTCCCATGTCTTGTACTGACTCCAGTGTGGGGGTTGCCACAACATTTTGCACTAAGTATTCCCCCAGGCCCGTACTGGAAATTTCAACAGTGATTGTTGGTGATTGGGTGGGAGGAAATGGTAGTCCTTCTTAATTCCATTCCATGTTTGGTGTTTCAGGAGTCTTAGTTTCTGTTGTGCTGGGTGTTTTCTCCGTTGATACCGTTGAGATTATGGGCAACCTTTCTTCCAAGGGTTTAACCTCTTCCACGATCTGGTTTCCCTTGTCCTTCTGTTGGGCCATGATAGGTGGCATTGATGATGAAGGAGCAGGTGATGAGGTTTCACCTGGTTGGGATTTTGCCTTGTTGGCCACCAGTGGTGCCTGCGGTATCGGACCTTGTTTAGATGGATTTAATTGAAAATCCAAATGCGTTGAAGGGAGGGTCGATTGAGGCATGAATTGTACCGCATTGCAATACTTGAAGGGCTCTAAGTCCATTGGGACTACATGTATTTCCCATTCATAAGCATACTTTAAGCACTGGTGGGCGATCGAAGGGACACACTTCATGTCCCTGATCCAAGGCCGATTGTCTTTTGTCCTACCTGGATAGGCAGAACAACTGTGCTGACTGTTGAGCATATTGCATCGTTGAAAGCTCGCAGTGTGTACATGGAGGCTGTGATGTGAGAGGCTGGTAGCTTCAAATGCTTCAAGGCTGTAGTGGTTATGATGTTACTGGATGAGCCAGTATCTATCAGCACTCTCTTGTACGAAATCTCGTTGACCCACGCGATAACGTGCAGGGGTGGATCTGCCATGTCATTTGATATCGTTTTGACCTCATCTTCTCTGAATGTGATGACCGGCTCCGTACATTGTTTCACATGTCCCACGAAGGCGTTGAAAGAATTTTCCTCGTGGGGTTGTAATTCAATGGCTTTTAAAATGTCCATAAGAGCTTCTCTGTGGGGATCTGATTGTTGAATAAGCTCGTAGATGGACAGCCTAGCCGACGTGGTCCGCAAACTCTGTGTGAGTTTGGTTCGTATCGTGACCTCAGGTCTAGGCGGAGGTAACTACGTTGGGCGTTGTTGAGGATGCGATGTTGCCGGAACTTCCTTCGTAGCTACCTCAGGGGCAGCTGCCGAGTACCTTATGTTCCGTATTACTATGCTAATCATTCCCACAAATCCCTGTGTGGGAAGATCTTGTCGCACCTCGTTAATCTGGAGTGGTTTTTTTTGTGCCTCGTGGGCTGGCAAGGGGTCCTTGAATACCCCCATTTGTTGGTTGTTTGGTGCGATGGGGTTGTCCACAACCAATGTTCTATTGTCAATCAAATCCTGGACTAGGTCTTTGAATTTCCAGCACCCATTCAAGTCATGTCCTCTGCGCCTATGGAATCTATAATACAATTCCTCTCTGTACCCCCTAGGCTTGGGAATGTTAGGGTCTATAATTTGGATTTCCAGTAGAGTGACTAAATTTGCCACTAACAAGCGGTCAAATAAGGAGTCCCTAGACTTCGCATATGGGGTGAAATTTTGCCTAGGGCGATGCGGGTAATTTTGCTCCTGTCTTTTATTATCTCTTTCATAAGCAGGAGGCATTGCCTGGTAGTTAGCCTTTTGAGGCTGCGTTTCTTGCACAGGCACGGGAACATTTATCGCAACTTGGTTGACTGCAGCGTGTTTTGGTTGCATTGTCCCAGTTTTAGTGGTTTTATTCCACTCTTTCTTTTTAGGCTTAGCGATTGTGCCTTCACCTATTTTAATCTCTTCTATGACTCTGGCTTGGGCCAAAGCTTCTTCTAAGTTGTCGTATTGCCGCAGCAACAATAGACTAGAGATTTATTTTAAGCAACTTTTTGCGAACATCTGTATAAGATCAGACATAGGAGGACAGTAGGGTAACCTAGAAAGCAAAGCTCTCCATCGATTCCCATATGCTGCCATTGTTTCCTCTTCAAATTGCTTGAGGCTCGCTAAATCACTTAGTGATGCCTTCTTCCTTGTGTTGAAGGCAAAGCGTTCAAGAAACGCGTCTACTAATTGATCTAAATTGCTTATGCTGTGTTTGGGTAGTTGTGTGAACCAATCTGAGGCAGGGCCTATGAATGTGGTTATGAATGTTCTAAGCAACAATGTGTCATTATCTTGGATGCCGAAGCATTGGCTTAGAAATCATGTAACGTGTTCCTGTGTGTCCTCTTCACCTTTAAAAACTGCCAATTGAGGCAACTTGAAGTGTTTGGGGTAAATAGGTGTAGGCACTGAGGGATGCACCAGATTACTGCGGAGTAGACATAATGTGGGTTTTTGATGCCCAGCAGCTTTTGTCTCCACAGACTCCAAACACTCCAATAGCGCTTGGTATGCATCGAAAGATTTTATTTCTTCCTCTCTTGTTCGCTCTTGTTGCAAGTTACGGTAAACTGGAGGCCTATGGAGGGGTGGCCGAATGGCATCCTTCTTGCCTTGATGGGGAGTTTCAACATATTCCTCTTCTGGTTCATACTCCTCATAAAATTCTTTAGGAGTCTCTGGGCGAAACCTATGACCCTGATCAAGCTCTTGCTGAAGGTACCCATCATTGTTTCGGGGAGTTGCCTCCCTCTCGAATCTATGAGGTCTTGGAGGCAGAGCTTGACGAGGTCATGGAGACCTGTCCTACACCAACGGATTACGCCTCTCATACTTTTCAGCTCTTTGGATGTGAGGGGTTGGCCCCATCTCAGGTATTTCATAGCGTAACTCATCCACTTCACGTTGAATGCGTTCTCTATCCAAGCGGTGTTGGTACTCTATTTCTTGATAACTTGGTTTAAGCCGCATGGTTTGGGCTTGACGGGTGGTATATCTAGTGACAGCTGGGTCAATTTGGTCTACCCTATTTTGCTCAGGAGGTTTGAATGTTTCTCCTATGTTTTTACCTCGAGTTTTCTGGTCTAAGGTTTCAATGGGTCGCTTCCCTCTATCGAGGTAAGCGGTATGTGCTCGAGGTTCTGGCCTCAAGGGGTTATCATGATATCCTTCTGGTGCGGAAATGCAAGGTTTCCGCATTGTTTATTGCCCTCGAGGAATGCGATGGCTTTCCTCGTACTCCCTTTCACGGGTGTAAATGGGGTGGGCGGAGTTAGGTCGCCCTATGTAAGGAGCCCTGTGCTCCGGATTTGGTCTCTCTGTTCTGATGATAGGTAAATAAGGGACGCCATATCCACGTTGCCCCTCCAAATGGACGGTGTGCCTGTCCAGCGCTTCATCGCGCGGTGGCCACTCATGCCTAACTTCAAGAGGTGATTCTCTATTTATGTCAAGGTCTACATGTAAGGCATCTTCCCAAAAGGGGCTGCTTTGAATAGGCATACCCCATCGAGGATTCTAAATTGGATTCTTTTGTAGGTTAGACCTATAAGGCGGTATGACCAAATCCTTAGGACTGAAGTGAAGGCGACTTGTGCCTGCTTTTTGTGTACCTTTCGGAGCTTCTGCCCTTGATTGGGCTTGACTGTGGGTGTACACCATTGCGGTGCTTCTATGCTATCTAAATAAGTTTTTATCTCGTTTATGATTTTTTTTTGTCTACACTAAGCAGAATTAAGCACACACATTCACAAACTCGTGATTATCTCTTTTAAGGATTATTGGTGTGCCCTAAAGCTGGTTTAGTGCATTTTGGTGTTTTGTTTTGTTTTTGTAGGTTTTGAAGATCGTTTAAATGCATTATGACGACTCATATAACTCCCAAAATGATAGCCCCTTCAATATACCAACCAGGCCGATATACCAACCTCTCTATATACCCGCCCTTACGAGAGGGAGACTATAGGTACGTGAGATCAGAAGGTACATGGTACATAGGCGGTACGAAAGGGGGATTGTCCTGTTAATGGCACCTACCATAGAAAAATTATCCTCGCACGCATGGGAATCACCCCAGCGACACTCGGTCTGTCTTCGTCAGGATTTACGCCTAAAAATAGTTGACAATCGGGAAATGGATGCAAATCAAGCCAAGGTGGTGATGAAATCCACCAATGGTCTTGATAAAGGGCTGGGGTCTTACGACCAGCTCCTTGGTTTAAAATTGTTACGTGGAGTGTGTGAGGTTCATTTTATTTAGCGAAAATGAAACAAGCATGAATGATTTTCCCTAAGTATGCGAGGATAAAATGAAAACGAGTCAAAGAAACGAGAAAATAGAAACAAAAAATTTAACGAGAGATGATAAAATCCCTACCTCTTCTCTGCTGCTCCGAGTTGCCTCTGAATTTTTGCTCTGAAAATCTGCAGACAGAAAATCGTCCCCTGGTGAGACGATTTACAGAACAGAAATCGTCCCTGGCAGAGACGATTTTAAAATCGTCCCAGGTTGAGACGATTTTAGAAATCGTCCCTAGGTGAGATGATTTCAATTTAGCAATCGTCCCTGGGTGAGACGATTACTAGGCAAAGTGTCTAAGTGTGCCAAATTGCATCTTGACCTCACAAAATTGCTATGAAAGTGGTTAAGACCACTGTTTGACCTCTGAGGGCTGCCCTGGGGGCTGTGTTTGTCAAAGCGATCAGTGTTTGCAGTCACATAATCGGATTGGTGCTGTTTTGGTGTCTACACCTACCATCAAAAAAATAATTAATTTTTCAAATAAACATTTAACAACTATAAACCTACCCATCCTTTTCAAATTATCTATCAAAATAATAAAACAAACCTAACATTCTTATTTGACTCCCTTCAAATTGGCTTGAAATAACTTCAATGAAAACAATATATATCACAAGAGTGATTGTAGATTGGTACCAATTACACAGTATGGTAGTACCCCCACGTTGGACAAGCTGAATTATTGAACCCATCTAAGAGAGTGTTGATAACTTCATCGCTCGTTCCATGTGACCATTAGGAAGCACACGTAATTAGCAGCACATGGAATATTTACAATAAAAGGCTAAAGTTATGACAAAGTGCACTTTCTTTCAATCTCGATTGGATGTTATTGAGCCTATCTTGCTTTATAGCCTCACTTCCTAATCAGAAGATTCCATGCCGAAACCCTTTAACAAGTAGGACTTTCTTTGAAGAACATGTACTGATCAAGCTTATATAGAGGAGGACTCATGAACTGTGAAAGACACTCAATCAGCTTTGAATCCCTTCTAGTTTATATTTGAAAATCTGGATTCGATCGTGAGGGCGGAGTTTAGTTTAGTAATAATTGAGTTGAGAAGAAAGTCTGTTGGCTAATATAGGATATGGAAACAGAGTATCAGATAACTGCGGGCACTCGTCTGCTCCAACATACATTCGGAAGCATATGCATGGAGTCACACTGGGTTTACGCAGTCTTCTGGAGGATCGTCCCCAGATACTCTCCTCCACCCAAGTGAGTGTCACTTCCCTTGATTACCATTATGACTGGAGGTTAAATTTTTGGAAACTCTACATAAGAAGGAATGCTCAGGTTATTCAAAGTGATAACGAATTTAAATTAATAATAGGGAGGCCGAGATCCCTTGTCTGTTGCTTCTTCGGCTTAAAATATGTTCTCATAAAAACTGATACCCTTCTATGTTATTGATAATGTTGGAGCTTTATTTAAATTTTCATTTTTCCTTTTTATTTGGACTGGTATTCTTTAAACTACTGCTAGACCAGATTCTACGGATCAAACTTTAATTTATGTTCAATTTTGAACGGATGGGATGCTGAGATGGAAATTTTTCACCAATTCAAACCACGCGCAAGGAACTGGTAAGCCTCAAAACATGTTTTCTGCTGGTTTACTCTAGCCTAAGTAAGTAAATCTATAAGATATAATTATATCTTCTAGCTTGTGCTTGTGATTGTAACTATATGATCAGGGAGATGGGTTTCGCGACTTCTCTGTCACAGCATCCAGCAGTGTTGGAAGTGCACCGCAATATATTTTTGTCACCATTGGCTTCTTTAAAAAAATAAATTAGCTATGGAGCAAACAACTCTAAAAATAATTTTTCTTTTCACCTGGGACACTGAAAAGAACTACGTAGTTTTTTAAATTTTCACTGAGCGAAAGTGATATAAATGCATGTAAGTAAAAGCGATATTAGAACTGGATAGCTTGGTAAATAAAAGCAGTAGTAGTACTAGACGGTTAGTTTTATGCATTAGCTTCTTTCCTTAAATTACATGTATTCCTTTACTGTATTTAACTACAATTTATTATTATTATTATTATTATTATTATTATTATTATTATTATTATTATTATTTAAAATTTAAATAATATAAACTAAATGTGAGAAATCCTTATAGAATTTATCTCACTATAACCTCTTAAAAAAAGAAATTAAAACATCTAATGTGCTAAAATGGATGTTTAGTAAATAAAAGCAATAGTAGAACTGGATAGCTTGGTAAATGAAAGCAGTAGTAGTATTAGATGGAGATGTCCTTAGTAGTTTCTTCAACATTGTAGCCACAGCATCTGGTACGGGTTACGATGGCTATAATTGAAAAGTGAGGGATTTACACGTTTTACTCAAATAAATATATCATAATATAAGGTTCAGAGGAGTTTTAGATTGCTATCTCATTTCTTCTACGTCCTTTTCTTCATTTGCTTAGTTTGAATGTATTATTTTCTTTCCTTAAATTACAGTTTTTTTTAATCTTTAACTATCATTTATTATTTTAATAATATAATTTTATTAAAAATTATGTTATTGTATTTATTTTAGTTTATTTTAATAACTTTTTTTTTACTATTAATAAAAGAGGATTTTGAATGGACCCCCACAACCTTTTACAATGTAAAATTTTCAAAGGTAAACACTTAGAAACCACTGAACAACACCATCTGGTGCCCAAACACAAATAACAAGGAGACCACATATATCTAAAAAATAATTTGGCAGGGATTCAGGGAGAATCGAGAGATTTCAACACCCGAAACCCTCCAAACAATCCTCTCGGCCATAAAAAAAATTAAAATAAAAAACAACGGCTTCAACAACAACCGCTTTCTTAAATAATTCATCCACTATCCCACGAAGGTACAACGTTGAACCAAGAACAAAAAATGACTACTCTCGGTAGTGATGGAAAATAAACTCCTTCGTACTTGCACCATGCCATGTGGGACCTACGAAGGCACCACGCAGACCACCACAGACGTAAACCATTCACTACCATTTGATAGCATTAAGAGCTATCATCAATGGATCGGTGCATAATTTAATCTCAGAAATCCGTCTATCATATAAAAAATTGTTGGGTAGTAACATCTAGATTCATCATAAAGTCTGCAACAACATTGGCTTCCCAAAACACGTGCACAACAGACACAATACTCAAAGAATGAATGTTTCATATGGTCTCCTTTATTAGATTGGACACCTTCCAACCCGCCTGACATTCTCCCTTCAGCATTTTAATTACATTAAAGGAGTCACCTTCGATGATAGCATTATGAATTCCCAGATCCCTCAATAGCCTCACACCAAGGAAAGCAACTCTTGCTTTAGTAAAATGGGAAAGATTCAGTACCAATATTTTATACATAGGCATGAATGAGATGTCCTCTACTATCACAGATAACTCCCCCATCACCTGCAACACCTGGGTTTTCCTTGGAAGCCCAATAAAAATTTAACTTAAACCACCCTTCAAGCGGTGGGGACCAACGCATAACACTCCTTGGGTCAAAAGCAGGTGGGGCTAAGCCAACGAGACAAAACTCAGCTTCTCCTCTAATTTAAATTCATTTAGGGAGTGAGCTAGAGGAGAATTCAAGTTTTTGAAAATAGAAGAAACATTCTCTATAACTTTCTAGAGGATTTTGAAACTAATGTGATCCACTTCACCTTTGACGTCATTAAACACACGCGTGTTTCATTCCTTCCAAACACCCCATATCACATGAGGTAGCAATAATTTCCAATAGCACTTGAGATGCGAAGAGGAAAATGGAGACCCCCACCGATAAACATAGTCTAAAATCGAGTTGGACAACATCCAAGAGATACCCAGCCAAGAGAAAATAAAATAGAACACTTCTTGAAAGACCTGACAATTGAGCAGAAATTGAGAAGATGACTCCCAATCCTACATACAAAGAAAGCAACTAAACAAACACCTCTCTTAATAAGATTTTCAGTAGATAAGATCTTATTTTACACCGTAAGCTAAAAGAAAATATTAAATTTTTGAGTCAAATTCTTTAGCCAAATAAACTATATAATAAATTGACCATTATCTTCAGAGCTCTTGAGCTCATACGCTGACTTGACAGAGTAAGAGCCTTCACTATATCCACACCACACCAATATATCACCAACTTGCTCTTGGTGAACAACATGCAATCTGAGTTCTTCCATTAAGATACTCCATAACCCGTGCTCACTGTCAAAATATTATTCATTTTTAAGATATAATAAAGGTTTTAGTTTTAAAATAAATTGATTTTTATCTTAAATTATGATATCAATTTAACAAATTACCTCTCTTGTAAATTTTTTACTTTCATTT
The DNA here is from genome assembly GCA_028583015.1 of Wollemia nobilis. Taxonomy (NCBI): domain Eukaryota; kingdom Viridiplantae; phylum Streptophyta; class Pinopsida; order Araucariales; family Araucariaceae; genus Wollemia; species Wollemia nobilis. The sequence goes on along the minus strand of JAQPPZ010017035.1, from coordinate 2,178,776 downwards.
GTTTATAATAAAACATCACTTTGAATGATTATGCTACAAAGTTATTACTTTTGTAATACTCATTATCTTTATTGCTAAGTTTTAGATTTATAATATGTAAATTTCCCAGGTTTCTAAAGTCATTTTCTATAGGTAATGATATATTAATGTAGTATACTAATTTTTTGTGTAAAAAAAAAATGTGGCTTTAAATACCAAATTTTCTTCTTCCTATATCCATCAATACTGTTTTGAATAACACATATAGAAGGTAATTTTTTTTATAATTTCTTTTAGCATGTTTTGTCATAACTATCAAATATGCTAGATGAAAAACTTGTAAATATTGTAAACGATACCTAAAAATATTTAAAACTTATAAATATTATAAGATCTATTGATTGCAGATAATGTCACATTTCTACTTCAACAAAACTAAGATAACAAATACTTTGAGGACTATAATTGGATTGAGATGTTAATATAAAGATCAATAAATCATATATTATTATCAAAATTAAAATATCTAATGAAGAATCATAGCCATCCAAAACTAAAAAAATACTTTTTATAATAAATAGAATATCAAACACATACTATTTGAAATAAAAATAGATTAAAGGAGTGTTGATAATAAAAAATAATATATTGTCATGTAAACATAGAAGTATTTTAGTTATTCTCATGAATTCAACCTTAGGGTAACATAAATTGAACAAACATTTAGATATGGTTGAACATAAAGGCTAACATCAACCATAATTAGAACACATTAAAGTAGAACAATAACTATGCAAGTCTAACAACAAATTCATAGATCTCAATTATTTGGTTCATAAAGAACAACTCGACATCTACTTATATACGACACTAATTGATCATATCCATTGCTTTGACCTACTCCAACAAGTTTTTAAGATTCTAGAACCTTCATACAATAGCATACCATCTAAGTATTCTAATAAACAAATGAGGCAATTTAAGTGCAAGTACTAGAAAATTTCTAAGAACATATGAAATATAGAATATATTTTAGTTATTAAATTATGTTTTATTGATGTGAAATTAATAAAAAAACATGTGATCATTATGCAAAGTGTCACTGATATAGCATGTAACATTCTATAATTTCTTAAAGACATGTTCAATGTGTGACACTTTAGATTAGTATTTATAGGAAAAGTATTTAGGCTAAGCACTTTGGATATAAATTAAGGAATTAAATTATCATAATTTATATTCCAATAAATTATTCACGATATAAGTGTTTTACCCAAATTTAAAAAATTCTAGCAAAATATTACACCTTGTAAGTAAAAACAATACAAACACTAATTTAAATCACATAAAAATTGAATGAAAAAGTGGTAAATATTACCTATTCGAAACAAAGACACACATAAGGAAACTATACAAAGTAAGAGATTTTGGATAAGTCACACATAATCTAACTACTATATTCTAACTAGTATAATATCCAAGTAATTAGCAACAAATTTAAAGCAATCTCAATGTAAAGTATAAGTACAAATAAAAGATAATAAAATTGTGAAGAGTTCCTCCTACTTAATTTGAAGAGTTTTCTCTACTTAAGATGAAATATCTTACATTAAGTGTCATTGTTGTATCTTCTTTAGACAGGTATCGTATTGATAAAATACAATATTTTAATCTAGTCAATGAGATGATGTATGGTATGGAATCCATCATGCCCTAAATTGCCTAATCACTTTCACATAAAGCCAAGAAATAAATTATAACTATGAGGGGTTCAAAAATTAATATGTTTTGGTGGAAAAATAGGGCATCAGTTGGGTAGCCGAAGATATTTTCGGTTACTGTGGATTTGAAGACAAGATTGCTGCCCCAAGAGGGTCCAATGGGGACACCTCCAGATCCTCTTCTAGAGAGAAGTAGTTCTTTTGCAGATTTGTTAAAGGATAAATATTCATCAAATACTAAAGAAGCAAAAAAAACTGCATTAAAAATGCTCTTTACGACTTCTAGAAATAGATCAACATATCAACGAGTTAATGGATGCTTGCCATAATCAGAATCAAGGCCAAAGATTTTAATTGAGCAAAGGATGGTCGAAGAAATAGTTTTATATAAAGCCAATCATGATTTTATCTGTAAATTCATGGGTATTCGCCCTACCCTGAATTTTTTTGCATTCCTGGGTCCAAAAAACTGGGAGCCTCTTGGTGAGTATTCTTTGTGGTTTATTAGCAATGGATATTTTATTGTTAGTTTTTCTTCACTTACCGATAGAAATAGGGCTTTTGAATCAAAAAATAGGAATCATGGTCCAGCAATATTATTTGTTCAACCCTGGAGAGTGGGATTTGATCCTCAAATTGAACCCACTACTGTACCAGTTTGGATCTGTTTGTATGCACTTCCAATGGAGTTTTGGAGTGAGCAGGTATTGGAAATTATTGATAATTCCCTTGGAAGACATTTGGGTGTTTCCAAAGACACAATAGAAGGAAACACAACTATTTATGCAATATTATGTGTGGAAATGGATCTTAGCCAACCTCTATCGGTAGAGGTGGAACTTGAACTTGTAGGACTATCTTGGATTCAACAAATGGATTATGAGGCATTGCCCTTCAGATGTAGATTTTGCCACAAATATGGGTATTTGGCCCTATATTTCCAAAATAATATGAACATAAAATGGAGGCTCCTCTAGGAATGTCAAATCTTCCTAAGGAGGGTAATTCAAAAATCAACAAAGGACCAACCAATAAGGAGAAGGCAAAAGAAAAAATATGGTAAAGAGCAAACCCAAGTCAAGCCCTCCAATAGGTATGAGATATTTAAGACACTAATGGATCAAAGAAGAAGAACAATTCATGGAAGGAGTGGATGAAAATAATAAAAATAATAACAACCATGTTCAAGCTCCTCTTTCATCTCCCCCATCATAAAGCAGGTAATTGAGTACAATGAGTTACCGCAATCAAAGAGTGTAGGGGCATTGATAGTGCATAACCAAGAGCAACCAATAATTAAGGATGTCAGCATGGGCATAGCAAAAAAGAACAGATAAAGGCCAACTCTAGGGATAACTCAGGTGGAAAAGAGATAAAAAAATAGCAGCTCTCAAGGATTGGATAGAAAATCAAATAAGGAATTAATAGCAGTTCAAGGAGAAAAATTGATCAGTGGAGGATCGGTGAGGCCAATATATTTTTACTGCTCTCAAGGTAACCAATGATTATACAATCATGAAATTTTAGGGGTTTAAATAGTAGAACCCATCAATATGATGTTTGAAGACTCTTAGAGAAATGTAAAACATATTTTTTGCTTATCCAGGAGATAAAAATGTCGTTGGATCTTATGTGTAAAATAGTTAACAGACTTTGGATGGGTACTGGTCATATGGAAGTGGTTTCCCAAGGGGTCTCAGGGGGGATAGTTACTCTTTGTAACTCTCTTGAATGGACTACAATAGAAAATATAGCTTGGAGGGGTGTTCTCACATCACATTTTAGAAATATTGTCACAACTGAACATGTTTTAATCATAAATTTTTATGGGACTCAAATCCTAAATGGTCAGATGCATCAATGGAAAGCTATGCATAACATGAGAGTCTCAAGGGAAGAGTTATACTAGATTATTACTGGGGATTATAATGCTAAATTATCCTCTAGATATCAGGAATGGGAAATGCCAATTTTGGACCGAGGGTATCGACTTATGATTGCCCAAGTCCAGGAATTATACTTGGTGGATATTAAATGCCCTAGAACCAACTATACTTGGATTAATAAGAGGAGGGAGACACATAGAAGGAAGGTGAAGTTAGATTATTTTTTGGTTTTAGAGGAGGCATTTGTAAAATGGAATATAAAATTTCAGATTTTGGAGGGTCTAGTTTCAGATTATTTTTCCATTTTTTGGAAGGAAGGATAAAGATAGTGCAGCATCACAAACCATTTAAATTTGAAAACTTTTGGTTACAAAAAGAGGACATTGACAACCAAGAGGAGACCTACTGGAAACAAAGAGCAAGAACCACTTGGTTATTATAAGGTGATAAAAATACCAAATTTTTCCATTGGACTACTTGTGCTAGGAGACATATGAACAACATGGAAGCTCTTCAAGATGAGAATGGACACTCCTTTGATACAATTCCAGGTATGCATTTCCATTCAATGGATTATTTTTCTAAACTATTTAAGGAAAGTATGGTGCAATATGAAGATGCTCAATAAGAAGTTATTGTGGTCATACCCTCTATTATCTCTGAAGAAGAAAATCATGTCCTACTTAAACCCATTGATAGAGAGGAACTGAAGAATGTAGTATTTGGAATGAGCACCGAAAAAACACCAGGTCTAGATGGCTTTCCAATTGAGTTTTTTTAGGCCTTCTAGGATAACTTGGAGGAGGATGTAATGGCTGTTATAGAGGAGTCCAAAGGTAGTAAAAGAATGCTTAAATCATTAAATCATACTTTCATTACCTTAATTCCAAAAGGGGAGGAGGGGGTACATATTTTAGATTATAGACCTATTGCCTTATGCAATGTCATATATAAAATAATCACAAAGGTATTGGCTAAGCGGCTAAAACCTCTTCTACATAGCATTATATACTTAGAGTAAGGGGGTTTTTGTAGAGGGTAGGCAGATATTGGATGGTGTGTTTCTAGCTCAGGAGGCAATCCATTCAATGCAAGCATCTGGTAATAGAGGAATGTTCATAAAATTAGATATGTCAAAGGCTTATGACAAAGTGGAGTGGAGCTTCTTGTCAAATATGATGGCATTATTTGATTTCTCTCAGGATTGGATAGAATGGGTAATGAGTTGTGTTTCTACTCTGACATACTTAGTGTTAATCAAGGGTCTTCCCTCACAATTGTTTGGAGCTACTCGAGGCCTTCATCAATGAGATCCTTGCTCTCCCTATATTTTTCTCACATTGGTTGAAGGATTGGGTAGAATCATATTAAGGAGAAGACAACAAGGTTTTCTAATAGGTATCAAGGTGGGTGAGGAATTTTTGACTCACCTACAGTTTGTGGATGACACAGGATAGGTGGGAGTGGCCAGTTTTAGGGAAGCAAGAATGATTAGAGATACATTTAATGTATACCTTAGGGCTACAAACCAAGTCATGAATGATAAAAAATCTAAAGTGGTCTTTTTCAATCTTTATCAAAGGCTTCAGGATAAAATTTTAGAGATCTTGGGATTCAAGAGGACTTACCTCCCAGTGGTATACTTGGGGGTCGCTTCGCATTTAAAAAAACTAAAAATAGATATATGGAGGAATATTTTAGACTATATCAAGGACATAATTAATCATTGGTCTCACAAATGGTTAAGCTATGGGGGTAGATTAATTTTTTTTATAGTCAATCATTCAGGCCATGCCAATTTATAAATTTTCTATCCTTGTTGCCCCACATACCATATGGAAAGATTTGGACAAGATGGCTAGAAAATTTTTATGGGAAGGAGTAAAAGGAGAGAGGAAATTGGCCTTAGTAGGTTGGGATAAAGTAAGCCAACCCAAGGTAAAAAGAGGTTTGGTACTGAGAAGATAAAAATTAAATAATAAAGCTTTGGCTGGAAAGCTTTACTGGAGGTGGATTTCCCAAACAACTTATTTATTCAGTAGAATCTTAAACTAGTAAATATTTGGGACAGGTAAATCCAAATGAGGTGGGTCATTTCCTTTTGGATGGTATTGGATCCTTAGTGTGGCAGGCTCTCAAGTTAGGATCTCAGGTAGTAAAATATGTATTATTTTAGAAAGTGGGGAGAGGGGAGAAGGCATGATTTTGGACAGATTCATGGGATCAATACCCACCTATTATTGTTGAATTTCTTGAACTGCAACCAATAAAATCAACCATAGAAACCAGGGAGTGGGTCCAAATTGAAATTTATTTCAACACTAGTCAGCTGGGGATTATAAGTTTAAGCAGTTTAAGAAGTTGGATGAGTGGTCAATTTCAATCCCTCTGGATTTGACACCCATCATGACTAAAATATTGGCAAAAATATTTCTCATAGGTATATATGAGGAGGATGAATTAGCTTGGGGCTATGGGAGCCTTGGTGTCTACACAATGAAGTATGGATATGATAATATCCTTTCAGAGCCTCCTCCTCATACATATCAGGTTGAGGATTGGAGAAAGATTTGGTAGTCCAAGGGTTGGCCGAAAGTAAACTTTTTTGCTTGGTAGTTCATGCATAATGGAATTCTTACTTTTGATAATCTCATATGTAGGGGAATCATTGGTCCATATCAATGTGTTTTATGCTACAAGAGTGAGGAAATAGCTGATCACTTGATGTTTGAGTGCCCATTCACGCGTCAAATTTGGGAGAGATGGTTTTTATATTATAAAATTCAAGTTAATGGTGATTTGAATTAGATTAATATTTGGGAAATATGGAAGAGGGGTAGATTTAAATATAAATCTCTTTGTATTGGTTGGGAGCTTGGATTAAAATTCATTTGGTGGCAAGTGTGGTTGGAGAGAAATGCCAAAATTTTTAGAGAAACTTTTTCTTCTTTAGATGGATTTTGGCAGGTCATTTTGAGGAAAGTCACAAAAACTGTGGCAGTCTATGCTAAAGAGGAAACTCAGGTTATTATTGGAGCAATGGAGAAGGAAGTTGAAGTGCAAGAGGGACATGACAGATCTAGTTAGAAACAATCCCAAGAAGGTTAGATTAAAATTAATACTGATGGAGCTGCAAAAGGTAATCTAGGTAGAGCTAGAATTGGAGTGGTTTTCCAAAATCATGTTGGAACAGTGCTCTATTGGGAACTGCAAGGCTTGGGAAGAGCCACAAATAATGAAGCAGAAGCCTTAGCTATCAAATCTACTTCTATTTGGGCAGTAAAACAAGATCACAGGAGGATAATCCTAGAATTAGATTCTCAAATAATAGTTGGAGCTCTAGATTGCATGAGGAAATTTGATTTGAAAACATGGAGGTTGAGGAATCTTGTCACTCAAATTAAGAAATTATGGAGGAAATTAGATGATGTGATTCATGTTTATGTGAGTAGAGATCTAAATAAAGAGGTAGACTTCCTGGCTAAGATGGGTACTGAGAAGGAGGTAGGTGTTTAGTGGCACAGTGACATGGCTATTGAGGATGAGATGATTAGGCAGGTTGGTGAGCAAATCCAGTGCTTAGCTAATTTGGATAACCATTCTAGAAATACTGTTTAGGATATTTGTGCTTCAATGTAGATCTTCTTTTATAGTTGTAAACATGTGAACAATCATTGTAGAAATATGTTTTAAGATATTTGGCTCCAATGTAAATATTCTTTTACTGTTGTAAACATGTGCTATCTTTGGCTAAGGCTGGGAAAAGTCTCATCCCAACTTGTAAATGGTCTTTGTTTTAATACAAGTTTTTTCAAATTATTTTTCAAAAAAAAATTGATGTTTTAACAAATGCCCATAATTAGTTTGTATGAAACACTATATGAAATACTATATGGTTGATGCCCATAATTATACCTTATGGTTGATGTTATTGTTTCATTTATGATTTATTTTGAATGACATGAAAATAAGTGTTTGATTTTAATTGAGTGAATATTTTTTTGGGGGAGGGATTTATTCAATTTCTAAAATAATACATTCCACATGGATTTCCAAGTGATTCAAGCTAGCACATCATACAAAGTACAATTAATCCACCGAGAAAATCCATGGATCATTCTCACAATTTATTGAGTGAATACTTTATATAAGCATACATATATACAAATAGATAGAGAGAATGCTTATTTTTTATTATTAAAATATTAAAAAAAAAACACATACAAATTGTATAAAGGTATATAGAGTTATAAAAATAAATAATAAGTCAATAAGTCATGATTATATGAATATTTTAAAACAATAACTAAGTTAAAAAATCATGATTAGTCTTCCTTTGGAGCAGTGGGATATTTTGATAATGCTAGGATTTTTTGAGAATGGCCCTCGTCCTTCTATTTCACCTGGTAGAAGAGACGTTAGACAAAAGATGTAGATATATGGTATATGGCGTCCTACTCCTATAGGGGTGTTCAAGATCAATATGAATGGGTCTTCTCGGGGTAATCCTGGGGATGCTGGTATTGGAGGATTTGGGAGAGATAGTGCTAGGAATGCTTGTTTCATTTTTTCATGCTATAAGGGGATACACTCTAATAATTATATGGAGGCTCTTCTTATCTATTGTGCCTTGGAACAAGGGTTCGCTCTAGGTTAGCAGAGGATAATCTCTGAGTCTGATTCACAAATTATTATCAATTTGTTAAAGAATCACCATATTGATAATTTTCACTGGAGGTTGACCTTGGTTGTTCAACAAATTCTTCAAATCTGTTATAATCTGGAGTTTATCTCTTTTGTTCACATTCCTAGGGAATGGAATAGGGTTACAAATTTTTTGGCCAAATGGGCTTCTCAGTTTCAGGGGAATTGGCCTGTTAAGGGTTGGTATCACCTCCCTTTTGACTATTCTCAACATCTTCATAATTTACTTGCTGAAGATATGTCTAGTTGAGGTTTTTGTTGGTTGTTTTTTGGTGGTTGTTGTTATCAACTATAAGGTTTCTTTGATCTAATAAATTTTTACCCATTTTTTGTTAAAAAAAAAATCATGATTAAAAAAAGTAAGTGAAAAATGATACTTCATTATATAAAAAATACTAATACCTAATTTTTATCACCCATAAAAATCTTAGTGCTATTACCAACTTATCTATATAAGTGCTTTAATATTCTAATATTTATTTGTATTTTTACTATTTATATATAAACTATCTTATTTATATTACCACCATTTGTTTAAGACAACTCTATTTCTGAATATTTTTGCAATAAACATGTATAAATCATCAACATAACTCAGAGCTTTGGATATTATAGACATAATATGGAAAATAGTAGGGAATTGATTTCAACCTTAATTTTTCTTTAATTTGTTTTATATGCAAACCTTCCACGTTTTTAAAACAACATTGCTTAAAATTAAAAGGAAGGTTTATAGGTATTGAAGTTTACTAATTTATATTAATTTTATTTATTTTTCGTTAGTATTAATATACATACCATGATGGATGTGGCTGATTTTTTATTATACCATTTATTTATAGTTGAATCGTGTGTACTTTTTAGATAAATTACTAAAGTTATGGCCATATGTTTTTTTTTTTTTCAATTTAAATATGCACACGAGTAAAACTAAAACCTAATATGCAAGACAAGACAACACATAAAGTGAAGAGTATTTTTTTTTAATAAAAATATTTTTGTAGGTTATAACGACAAAACTATCATTCTTAGTGCCATATCAAGACTTAAGATTTTTAATGTATGAAACCACTATTATTTTTTTTACATTTTATAGGCATATTTTACTTATGTGGTGATTTCAAAGTTTTTGCTTTCTTTTTGTTTGTTTGCTTATTATTATATATTTTTCAATCACTATATGGGTTTAAGGGTTTAGCTTGCTTGTTACATAAACCTAAGGTTGATAATTTCATATAAATTTATAAGAATGGTTGTTGTAAATTTGAAGTTCTTGAATAATATTTTATTATCATGTATAGAAACTATATAACTATCTAAAATGTTTATTATTTTTTTTATAATTTGCTAATAAAATTTGATAAAGTTCTTTGTTTTTTTGTGTAGTCAATTGGATGTTTTCTTATTTTTAATGGAGTGATATTCAATCTTCCTTTAAATTTATGCTATAGTAGCATTGTGGTAATGGATTGATAGCTCTTTGAATGGAGTGATGAAAATAGACTAAACAAAATATCAATAGATACTATAAATAGTGATCAAAATTGAAGACCACTTGTGAATATTGTATTTTATTAAAGCTAAAAAATATTGAAGCTAAGTTGTTGAAGCAAGGTGGATATATTTCATATAATGAGTAAGATTGAAATAGATTTACCTCAACTATAGAGACCCACTAGATCATATATTATAAGGGAAGATATTATTATCACTAATATCTTCTATATGTCTCCCTTCATTTCATAATATAGGGGGATGTCAAATTTATAGTTTGATTCATAGCCAAAAGTTAGCATTAAGGAATGTATTGGATAGGCCTAAGAGCATTTCATTATGCAATGTATTTATTATTTTGTAATATTTATTATGTAAGCCTAATGGGATATGGTTAACCTTATTATGGTTAAATATCAATTAATATTTGTAATTAACCTAAAGAAAAACCATATAACTATCCAAATCTAAAGAAGCATATTCCTTGTTATGGAAGAAAAAGGCAAAAAAATAGTGGAAGAATTCGTTAAGGAATATTTAGATGATACACAAGAAGCACAATAAGAAACACATAAAAATGATTCATAGTACACAAATGAGGAAACTAAAGAAGAGGTTGAAGAAACCCAAACTATGGAGTTAGTCATAATAGGAGGTAACCTAACAAGATGCTTAGTAATTAGGGGTATAAATTATAACTAAATTCTAAGAGAAGAATAAACTCAAAAAAATATCCAAAACAAAACTCAAACTATTTTGGAATTTATAAATAAGAAGGTGTCTAAAAAATTATAGTACTCTCATGGAACTATAGGGTATTAGGTAGTCCCATGAAGATAAACTATCTATCAGATATTTTAAAACAACATAAACCACATGCAATATATTTACAACAATAAAAGATAGTAGATAACATAGTGGTATTAGAATTGAATAAGATGTAGAGATAGTCAAAGTATGATGTCGTCATTTTGTTAGGTGCATTAGGAAGGCTTATAAGATCATGAGATTCCCAAAAACTACATAGAAAAATATTTAGTAATTCTTTTACTTTAAAATTTGAACTACTTAATGGTACTCATATAACTATTATCAACTTCTATGACCTTAGGCATGACCTTGGTTAGAATATCTAGTGCCTACCTTTATGAAGGTATAAATATTGGATCAAGCATCCCATGTCCATGAAGTCACCTCACAAAATGTAGACATATATCCATGTTCTTTATCCACTAATGAAATATTAGATTGTAGACAAGTTGGATGGTGTTAGAATAAGTAATTATTCTCTTAAGTTCTACTAGGATAGACTTGAGTTTCCACTCCTTCATGAGTCAGGTAAACTCTCAGTTAGAGTCTACCTAAGATTTGATGAGTTGTTGTAATCCAACGACTCTCAATGATCAACTTTGTTATTTATAAAAAGTTTATCCATGGAATAATCAATCAATTCTACTCTTCTCTTCATGTTTTGTGTAATGCTTTCAATGTCTATTTTGGGAAATTCTAACATGGTACTAGAGCAGAATAGATTTTGCTAGCATTCTCTCTTGAAGGTTCTAGGAGTTGGTTCTTTGTATCCTTTTTTGGCTTCTCCTTTTTTTTTTTAAGCCTTCAAAATATTTTATATATAATTTTTATTTCAGCTATATTTTTTTGAAATATATGTATGTGGGTTTTTCTGAAAAATATTTGTCTCCTTCAGCAAGGGAAAATTCATTGTCTTCTAGTATAAATGTTTTTTAAAATAATGCCCATTTTTTTCTATAGATCTATTTTTTTAAGGAAAAAAAATCTCTTCTATGAATATATTCATACATAATTATTTATATGGAAAAAAAACCCTCCTCTTCAAGCGATTATATTTTTCAAAAATCTATATTTAAATTTTTTTAAGCTTGATATAATAAGAAAATTCTTTCCTATAATTAGTTTTTTTTTCCTTACAGGAAATCTTCCACGTCACTGCTCATGGAGACCAAATTTAGGCTCACGAATCATCCACAACGCACCTTTTTTTTTGGGCACTGTTGTCATTATCGTGTCGCCTCTATTCTGCCTCCATTGGCGCAGCTATCGATTGGCACATTATCAAATAAATATTATTGAGATTTTATAATTTGCCTTCGTGTGATTGAGAAGACGTATTCTACAATTGCATTAATACATTTATTTTTTAAACATTTCATAAACAACTATTATTTTAACACATCTCTCATTTTAGCATCGACGAACATCATGAAGCCTGCTAAAGTCGTAAGTTATTTCTTTTGGCGATAGCTAACGAATATCTTTAGAATCCTTTAAATCTCATTTGGTACCTCTTTCTTTCACATTGCAATCATTTTTTCTCTTATGCTTGAAAATATTGTTTTAAATCTCTTCGAGTTTAAAGCTCATTCAATTTGCATATGTTTTTCATATTGTTATAATTTTTTGCAAGATAGTAGGAAAATTTTTTCTCTATTACTCCTACCCTGTTGTCTTATATTCTATATTTTTATCCATTTTCAGATGGGGCAAGGATCTTGGAGTATGATTTACAATTGAGAGATATCCTTGTTCGAGGGCCTCTATTTCTTCTACTAATCGATGGGTCTACATCTTCATTTTGAAACAATCCAGTCTCAGTCAAAGACTCTCGTTTCAAAGCATCTCAAAGAAAATCCAGCATTCTACAAAGGCAACCACCTATATTCTCATTCTTTAGTGATGTGTTGGGTCTACGACATTGAAAATATCCATATTCGCTTGATGTAACTCTATTCTTTCGTTACTTGTCATTTTTTTGTAGGGTGTCTATATCGTATACAAAGGAATATTATTCTTTTACCTTGTGCTAGATTTTCGCAGGCGCCTTGGTTGTTGTGAATATATTGTCCTTATTTTAGGCTATTTTTCATTACTTTCTAAAACACCTTCAATATCGAAGTTTTTTTAATTTTTATGACTCCCTTTTCCACTAAGCATTTATTTTTTCCAAAGGCTATATTCAAAAGTGAAGAGTGTCTTTTATAATCAAAGTAATACAAAGTCCTTTGATGGGGGTTAGAGGTGTTAATTATTGCACCATTGTTTGTTTTATATTTTGAGGGGGATCCTTTTTTTTTCCCTGTGTCCTTTATCTTTATTCTAGTTCCTTTTTTAAGTAACTATAATAATAATTGAAGTGCATAATTTTTAAATATATGATAAAAGTACTCACTAAAATTAAAAAGGGAAATCTCAAGTTGTAAAACCTTTTTTTCTCTAAATCTTCCCCTTTAAATGTGATTTTTTTATCATAATCATGCTGGTTTTTAAATACACTTCTTTTCAGGTTAATTCATAAAATATAGATAAAAATAATAATAATAATAATAATAACTTTTTTTAATCCCCCAAAACTAATATAGTTTTTTCTGCTTGTTGCTTATTCTTAAATTTAAATTCTTTTCTATCGATTCTTTTTTTTTGAATACTAAAGAAGTATATTTCTAATTAAGCAATCTTATTCAAAAAATTATAGTTTTTTAAAATTTTCAAGATATCTTTCCTACGTTCCATGTACCAATATCTTCCAAAAAATTATAGTCTCCCTCAAGTTAGGGCAGGTTTTTTGAAATACTTGGTATACAGGCCTAGCATATATTTTTTGATCACTTTATTTCCAATATTGGATATCTCTATTACTTATAGTTTCTCTCTTGTAAGGACGAGTCATTGAGATATTCCAATATCTAAATCTGGATGATCGTACTTGTATTTCAAGATAATATTCCAAATATTATTTCTACTCATTACTTACAGTTTCCCTCAAGTAAGAGAGGGTAATTAAGAAGAACGGTATTGGGCCTGACAACTGTTTCTAAGCTAATTTTAATATAACAACACTCTATTACTTATAGTTTACCTCTCGTTAGGGCGGGTAATCTGAGGATTGTGAAATTAAAAAAAAATACTTGCATTCTTATTTCAATTGCACTAATATAAAGTTGAAGTTGTAAGGGGGGGTATATTGGTTAAAAATTCAACTTTATTCACAAAAATGAATACAATTGATCTTCTCACCCCTCAAAACTATCACACTTGGAAACATAAAAACTTTAAATCTTATATCTCAAAAAGGGCTCACTCATTTGCTAGAAGAAAAACAACATAAATTTGAGAAAAATATGAAAAATTATTCATAAAGGAAATATGTGTGAAATAATGGGTATTATAAGCAATAATGTCCATGAAAGCTTATGGTTTCACATTACATATTGAAAAACTCCTTATGAAATTTGGAAAAAATTAAAGAATTTATTTGGAAAAATAGATCAAATGAGGTCAATGCAACTTGAGGAAGAATTAATAGCTTTATCTCCTAACGAATTCAACAATATTGTTGACTTTCTCACCAAATTTTAAGAAGTCCTTACTCAGTTTAAAGGTAGCGGCAAGGATACAAAATACTAAGAATGCATCTATCTAATTCTTTCTAAATTAAATGGTGTATTTCAAATATTCACAACCACCTTTATATCTACAAAATATGTTCTTGGTACAAATTTCAAAATGCCCTCCTTAGAAGAATTTTTTGAGAGACTAAGTAGACAAGAAACAAAAATTGCTAAGTATGAGATCTATTCCTCTTCCTCTAAAGCCTTAGTAGCATCCACCTCCTCTAAATAAAAATTTAAAAAGAAAGAAAGAAGTCCCATAACGTATACTCAGTGCAAAACAAATGGTCATTATACAAACAAATTTTGGAAAATATTACAACAAATAGAGGTAGCTATGAAGGATCAAAATATAGACAATAAATAGCAGATAGAAAAAGCCCTAAATATTCAAGGGAATATGACCAATACTTCTTCTAATTATTGGGTCCTAGATTCTAGAGTAACTCATTACATGACTGCTTTAGATGAGTCATTCTCTTCTATCTCCTCAAGTTCAACATGTAGCATAGAAGTTGGTGACTCTTCCTTTATCCCAATCAAAGTAAATGGTGCCATATCTATTGATGGTGGCTCTATCAATAATGTTCTTCATGTTCCAAACATTGCAATAAATCTTCTCTCTGTCTAACAGATTTGTAATTTTGAAAAGGGGAAAACTCTTCTCTTCTCTCCAACAAGAGTTGCGATAAGAGACTTTCAAGACCCCCAATTTCTTATATCCAAAGGGTATATTGATCACAATACTCACCTATTTCACTTCAAAGGATTCAAAAATCCAAAAGAGGCCTCCTATTTTGTGGCTCATGGAGATCTTGAAATCAAAATTTAGCATGAAAGGTTTGGTCATCTTAGTTATAACTACCTATAAGAATTGAACACCCATGAAATGGTAATAGGTCTACCTCAAGTCTCTTCTATTGATGGATTATGTCCTGGATGTGCTCATGGAAAGCAACATCAAGATCCTTTCCAGCCAAGTGGATCTCTAAAAGCCTCATCCCCTCTAGAGTTAGTCCATAGTGACTTGATGTATTTTGCAGAGCCTTCTTTCAAAGGAGCAAAATATGCTCTAATCTTCATTGATGACTTTTCAAGAAGAAATTGGATCTACTTCCTAAAATACAAAAGTGATGTTCTATCCCACTTTAAAATATGCAAATCCTTAATTAAAAATTAGGCCTCTTGCAACATCAATAAAATTTATACAGATAATGGGGGGGAATACTGTAGTAATGATTTCTCAATATTTCTATCAATTCATGGCATCATTCATCAACATTTTGTCTCCTATAATCCACAGTAAAATGGCATTGTAGAGAGGAAAAACCAAACATTTAAGGAAATGGCAAACTGTATGCTCCATTCAAGAGATATTCCAAATATTTTTAGGGTATAAGCTATTAACTGTGCCAAATATATTCCAAACTGTACACCTCATAAAGATCTTGACCATTTAACTCTTGAAGAAGCATGGACTGGTTCAAAACTAGATGTCTCCTTCTTTAAGATTTTTGGATGTACTACTTGGGTGCACATCCCAAAGAAGAAAAGGAAGGCTCTAGATAAGAAAAGCAAAAATCTCATATTTGTTGGTTATTGTGAGGAAATGAAAGCGTATAGGCTCGTTGATCCCTCAACTCATGAGGTCTTTTTTCATAGGAATATCCAATTTGATGAAACATTCCCTTAGAAAAATCCTCAAAAATACTCTTCCTCTATTGATTCTTCTCCTATAGTAAAACCTCAATATAATGAAGAACCAAATTTAGAGATTAATTTAGTTATTGATGATCAAGATGAGGAACTTATAACTATAACTAAAAGTCTTTCCATTCCTTCTACTCTTTCCACTATGCCAACATGGTCCTGCAACATTGTTAAAGAAGCTACTCCTTACATCCAAAATCTTCCATCATCCAAATCAACCAAATCCACAGGCACTGGTCTTGTCTGTCAGTCTATTTCCTCTAATTCTAAATTCTTCAAATAAGCCATTGGTATTAAAGAATGATATGATACCATGGAAAATGAATTCTCTTCCTTAATAAAAATGAAACATGAGATTTAGTTCCCCTGCCTAAAGTAAGTAAATTACTTCATTGTAAATGGATTTCCAGACACAAAGATATGGACCTAATGGAGAAATTGACAAACACAAAGCTCGCCTAGTAGCGAAAGGTTTCTATTAAATTAAAAAAATTTATTATGTTGAAACCTTTGCACCAGTTGCCAAAATGGATTATGTTAGATTGGTTCTTGCTCTAGCTACTTACCAAAAGTTGTATGTCTTTCAAATTGATGTAAAAAGTGTTTTCTTGCATGGGGAATTAAAGGAAGAGATATTCATGGAATAACCTGTTGGTTTCACTCAAGACTCATCTTTTTTTTTTAGGCTAAAGAAGTCTCTCTATAGCCTCAAACAAGCTCCTAGATCTTGGTATGAAAAAATGGAATTCAGTTATACCTTACTCATACTCATCCAAATATCTCATATGTTGTTCAACTCTATACCATTAGCTTGTAGGAATTCAGTTATACCTTACTCATACTCATCCAAATATCTCATATGTTGTTGGCTTGATATCCATACTCTCACATCAACCTCATTTTAGTCAATGGCAAGCAACAAAAATGATCATCTGCTACTTACAAGGAACTACTCACTTTGGGATCTTATATGAGGTAAAATCCATGGATATCATTGGCCACACAGATACATATTGGGAAGGTTCAGTAGGAGATATATGTTCAACTTATGGCTATGTCTTTTGTCATGGTTCTTCGTAAATTGCTTGGTTATGCAAGAAACAAGCAGTGGCCTTATCATCTACAAAGGCAGAATATAGGGCAACAATTTTAGCAAATCAAGAAGCTCTTTGGGTTTTCTAGTGAAAAACCTATTACTATTTGCTGTGACAATCAGAGCATAATTCATATTGTACATAATCCAGTTAAGCATCCATGCACCAAGCATATTGAGATACACATGTACTTCATTCGTCAAAACATTCAGAATGGGGACATATACTTGGACTATATTCCAATTGAAAATCAAGTTGCAGACATCTTCACCAAGTCATTTCATTCTCCACATTACATAGAACATATTGAGATATAAATGCACTTCATTCATCAGCACATTCAGCTTGAGGACATATAATTAGACTACATTCTAACTAAAAATCAAGTTGCAAGAGAAAATTATAGTAAAACTACTTTGAAATAGAGGTCTTTCACCTCTCCCTTTATTATTGTATTATTTGGAGGATGGTTTTTTCCATGTGGTTTTTTCACCATCTCTCATATATATTGTAAATGAGTACCTCATCATGCCATGTTGTCATGACTCATCATTTATTTTGTGTAGTAAGAGGATAATATTTGCCATTTGAAGACATGCCTCATTATTACATAGCAGATGGTTTTTCCCATGTGGTTTTTCACCATCTCTAATATATATTGTAAATGAGTACCTCATAAGGCCATGTTTTCGGGACTCATATTTTTTTTTGTATTAAGAGGACAATCTCCACACACTGAATATAAGCCTCTTCCTTTTTTCTTTTTTGATAGATGGTTTTTCCATGGGGTTTTTACCATCTCTTCATAAAACCATTGTACATGAGTACCTAATCAGGATCTATTGTCAAGAATCATCCGCATAATCCACCCCTAGTATCACTTAAGGGGGGGTGTTAGAATAATTAATTATTAGTTTAAGATCTACATCATATTTGATGAGTTATTGTAATCCAAAGGCTCTCAATGATCAAATTTGTTATTTATAAAAAGTTGATCCATGGAATAATCAATCAGTTCTACTCTTCTCTTCATGTTTTATGTAATGCTTTGCATGTCTATTTTAGGAAATTATAACAAATGGTGCTCTAATTGTGACATTGAAGAGTAACTAGATAATTCTAAA
Source organism: Wollemia nobilis (assembly GCA_028583015.1). Taxonomy (NCBI): domain Eukaryota; kingdom Viridiplantae; phylum Streptophyta; class Pinopsida; order Araucariales; family Araucariaceae; genus Wollemia; species Wollemia nobilis. Next base: position 2,160,640 of record JAQPPZ010017035.1, on the reverse strand, counting down.
GAATGTCAATATCCTCCAAAATTATAAGCATCCACCTAATATGCTTAGTTGCCTCATTTATAGCATAATATACAACCTTCATAAAAGACTAAAAAACAAAGTATTGAAATCTAGAAGACCAAGAAACTAGGCTAGATTCCAAATAGAACATAAAGTTACTGTTGGATTGTTATTCATCCATGTCACTAACCCAATGAGCATATGAAAAGACTATCAAAATTAAAGGGTATCCAATGGAGTAGTGAATACCACTTTAATAGATATCTTTAATATATCTAAGAATCCTCTTAGTAGTTGTCCATTGAATCTTCTAGGATGCTTACATATATTTGGAATAATAATTGATAGAAAAATCTATATCAAGTCTAGTGTGAGTACGGTAGGGAAGTCCTCCCACAAGAAATTTCTATAATATAGAATCCACCAAAGGAGTGATATAATCAACCAAATGCTTTAGGATTAATGCAAAAGGAGTATATGTGGACTTGAAATCCCCATCCTAAAATGCTGAATAATATCCAAACCATACTTAGGCTAAGTAATAGTGATTGCAAGAATTTATTTGATTAGTATAAATCCCCTAAAAAATATAAAATCCCAAATATATAATATTAAAAGTAAAACAAAGTCATATCTTTGTGTCATAGATTAGAGTAGAAGAGTTGCTGATGATAAGAATATCATCAACATACAACACAATTGCTAAACATTATCCATCTTGATATTTGATGTAAATATCTTGTTCAACCTCACATCATTGAAATCGACAATCAAGATAAAAAGAATGTATTTGCTCCTACCATGCATAAGGAGCCTATTTAAGTCCGTACAAGGACCTAGTTGAATGATAAACCAACATATTGGGTCCCTCAAGTTTAAAACTAAGTGGTTGCAACATGTAGATTGCCTCCTAAAGTTCCTCATATAGAAATGAACTCTTTAGATCCATATGATAAAATTTTTATCCATATAAGACAACAATGGAGAGAATCATCCTAACTATATCCATATTGGCCATTAGTGTGAATATCTTAAAATAGTCCACTCCCTCCTATTGAGATAATTACTTAGTAAAAATGCATAGTTTGTGCTTCTCTACCTAACCATACAAAGTATATGTGGTCCTACAAAACCATTTATAGTCAATAATATTCTTTCCTTTTGGAATAGAAACCTGATCCCAAGTCCTATTCTTCATTAGTATCTCATTCTTTGACAGTATAACATCTCTCCATTTTGGCCATCCCTTAGCCTAAGATTATGTCAAAGGATCCTAATAATGGGCTATCTTTAAAAGCAATGCTCAAGAAGGAGCCTTTCAAAATTTCTCAAGAGAAAAAATAGGATTATTATCCTTTAGAATTATCTTAATCCACTTTGATGTTAGATAAACTAAGAAGAATTTTGTGTAATATGTGGAAATTCAAAATTACAACTGGAATATAATATTCCATTTTAAAATCTCCACTCATCTCATCATATAAAGCTGAAATATTCTAAATTGTTATGTCCTTCTTATCATGCCCTAATTCTAAAGAAGAAGGTGCCACCTATGGTGATACTTTTGAAGAAATTAAACTAATATACCATGGAATTTCACTTAAATATTAATATAGAAAATATAAATAGGGTGCTCTAATGGGAATAGAGCCAACCAAGATCTCAGTTAAAATAACTAAATCTAAGATGGTTTAAGGATTAGAAGAGTATTTTACCAAAATTTCAAGTAGAGGGGTAGGTGTACCTAGAATAACCTCATGAAAATTACATCTCCTTGCATCAAAACCTATCACCTTTGACAATCGTAAATATGATATACATTTGAGGTATTTAAAAAGCCCACAAAATTACACTTTTGACTCTAGTTTTTCCTTCTTCTAGAGGTATTTAGGTATGTAAGCCTATGATAAAGACCCAAATATATAGAATTTAGAAACATCATAATTATAACCTATTAATATCTCAAGAGGTGTCATACCCTATATTATATTTTTAGAAACTTTACTTATGATATATGCTACACAAGTGACAACCTCATCATAAATTTTATGATTCATCCCCTTGGCATAAATCATACATTCTTCCATCTCCATGATCAACCTATTTTTTCATTGATCCACATAAAACTATTCAAGAGTATAATGAGTAGTCCTATCTTATACAATCCCATGATAAACATAACTAACATATTCACCTCCCCCATCTATCCTTAGATATTTGATTCTCTTTCCTATCTAATTTTTAACAACATTGAAGGTCTTGAAACTTTCAAATTCCTCATCCTTAGCGATAATAGTGTAAAAACACACAATCAAGATAAATTATCAATGAAAAGAAAAAATACCTAATTCTTGAGAGAGATGGTATGCCCATAGGCCACTAATATAATAGTATAATATCTAAGGGATAAGAGACTCACCATGCAATCCCTTTTAGGAAAAGTCTCCTTATGATGCTTCTCTAGAATGCTCCCCTCACATGCACCACTTTTGGAGGTATTCATGGAAGTCCTATGACCATATGATGCTAACTCATGTATCTCAAAGATCCATAGTTGAAATGCCCAAGCCTATTATGATGCTTCTACAATTATTATTTGAATGAGCAACTATAGCAACAAAGATTTTATTTTTATAGGAGGGGTTAGAAGAACTAAATATTTCTCCCCACTTATACATGTGGTTTGTCCCATCACAATAGCCAAAACAATAACTTTAAACCCATTTTCTATATCATTAATTACCCATCTATTAGGCAATATTAGGAACATGAAGTACCTCATTATAAAATAAATATCCAATGTCAATGACTCCACATCCTACAACTTGTAATGAAGAATCATCTCAATCACAATATATTCTTCTACATGTGATTTGTTGTATGTATGTAGAAGGTGTTTATACTTCATCATGCACCCTTCTGCCCTTGAATCTACAATACACTCATATAATAAATTAGAAATCTAATATGCATAATGAACCTCTATATGTTATTGTGAGTTTTCTCTATCAAAATTATCCTCTTCTTGTGTATAGAAAGAGTAGCATGAGCACCAATATTCTTGATGCTTCCTAAAATTTATTTATCCAAATTCCACCAAACTCTAGCATGTAACCTTTATTTTTGCAAAAAATACAATAACTAGTGTAGGAGAGTTTGGAAAGTAGATATGGATCATATCAAAAACAATAATAACTAGCTCATATGTGTCTGACACATTATTAAAGACACTATTTATTAGCCCAATGTTATTTCCCTTTTTCTAATTTCTCATGTCCTTGTCTTCTCTCCTTGGGTAATCCTCTTAGAATTTACATGTCTTCTTGTAATATCTTAAACTTATTAACATACTCATCAACAATATCAAATGAGTCCATGGACAAGGTTACAAGATGAACCTATAATCTATTGATTTTTGTAGAATCAATTGAATCATACAAACAATAAATTTATCATGTAGTACTTTAGGATATGTGGTGTTTCTAAATTGGGTTTCATATACTTTGTCAACGTGAAAATAAATGACACCATAAGTCTAATCCTTTTTATCTACTTCACTTATTCAAAATCAATAAAATAAGGATTCTCATTCATATATTTGGGTAACCCCTTGATTTGAGGTAGAGCTTGAATCTTAATATTTTGGATAGCATAATTTGGACTACTCAATAAGTACATATGGTGATCTATAATTATTCTACCAAAATAAAAATACTAGATGTATTTGTGATAAAAAATAATACTATCAATGTAGAGATATCAAAAATCCATAATATTTAAAAAACTAGGCTCAAAATGCTTTCATATGCAAAAGTTATGGCTCCCAAATGTTTAATCATAAATTTGCAATAATTTCCTCCAAAAACTTTAAAATTTTAATTCCTACAATGAATGAGATCTTGTCGCATGTTATTCCATGAGCGGTTGATGGAGTGTCATATATGCATTAACTGTGTAGTATATTGATGAATCATGTGATGCCACTTGTTACAATTTGATTTTCTATTTGATTTGTAGACCAAATTGTATCACTTATTACGTCTTGATTCACTCCAATATCTATGCATCATTAAGTGTGCTATTGACTATGAAAGTTATTTATCAAAGTTGATGACGTGACAAAATGTGATTGATTAAAGCTATACTTGTATGCATATAGTGGTGTATGGTCTACCACATTAATTATTGTATGAACTACCATGTTGGACCAATAAAAAATACCATGTCAATGCTTCCATCATTTTTTTCCTTACCTACCATGTGTCAATTTAGGATTTTTTCCTTGTAATCAATTGAACCAGTGATTATACCAACATCTAATATTTCCATAACTAGACATCTCTCCAAGAACTATACTTGGGATGTAAAATGCAAGGGGATTTTAAAACAAACAATTAATATATGCCCCCCTATTATCCCTCTTCACTAAATTATTTTCGTATCATACTAAGTCAATCATGTGACTACACACCTTGCATTTCCTACTAGTCCAAGGAATGTTCTACATTTCAAATTCAAAAATCTAAAAATTGGAGGGAAAAAGAAAAATATTTCAGACACAAATTTGAGATACAAGGAGGCAAAAATGAGCAAAAGCACTAAATTGGGATTGCCTTGAAATTTTATAAATAATTCAAAAATACTAATAACTTTTTCACATCTATCATGGAGTTCCCTATATAACCCTTTGTCAAACACAACCAATTAGGCATATGTAGCACAAATTTGTCAAACTATTTTTGCAACTTTATCAAGCGATTAGGATGTATTTACTAAGCTAGAAAGCCTACCTCTAATTACTTTGGCATTAGGGGTTTATCTAGAAAAATATCCCATTATTTTCTTCTTAATACAAATAGTATACCTTCTCATCTATATTGTTATTGAAATTATAGAACTGAATGAAAAAAAAAAATTGAAAAATCTATAAAAGATAAATAAGGATTTGGAAAAACCTCAAAAATCTCAATCCTAAAACTAGGGCATCCATCTGGTAAAAAAATTAATAGTTGATTGAGTACCAATGAGAGAATAGAATGAATATGATCATGAATATTTCTGCTAAACCAAATTGATTAATTCCTAGTGAGATCCTTATGATCCAAGTCCACCTAGGGTTTTATCAAAAGAACCCTTCTTTTAGTAGTATTGTTAGCCTTCAAAATATTTTTTTCTTAGCTTTCTCTAATTATAGTTTCTCTTAGGATAATTTAGAGGAGAAATACCTACTAGTAGAATCAATTGAGTAATAGAGATTCATATCTACATTAATACCATGTTAGATTTCATAATAATTTCTAAAAATGAATGGAACCAAATATTACCCAATGGTGCTTTAAAATAAATACACAAAACAAAGAATAAAGGATACATAATATGTTGGGGTATCCATGGACACCAAATAATATCACTAAATAGAAAATGAAATTACACTCCAGTCAATAATGTAATGGTTATTATGAAGGGGTATATATATCCAAATACAAGTTACCTTTAGATTAAGGTTATGAGACTAACCTTTAGAAAGAAAAGATTATAAAAAATATAAAACCATATTTTTCAAGATTTACATGGGTCACAAGGATAAATATGATTAATACAAGTACAAAGTTTGGTCATGGAATTAAGAGAAACTTAACCACTATATATTTTAATAGGTAGAGAGATGTCATGTAACTCCAAAAAACTATCAAAATTCAAATTTTAGAAATTACATTCAAATATTGAATTTCATATATGAATCTCAAAGTAAAGTACAAATGGAATTCATTAAACTCTGTAATTTTACATATAATTTGATAAGAGAATTATTTGACAAGGATTCAGTATTTTAAAATACAAATGTTATTGTTCTTATGATTGTTATAAAATATTAAGTCTATCTAGAAATAATATTATTTATAGTTCTTACTAATTCTTGTAAAACATCTTAATGCATTGGGGTGCTTAAAATGTTTAATATTTTGGAGCAAAATAATTTGGATACCTATGTATGAATAAGTAATGGTGGTTCATACGAACTCCAATGCCATTTTGGATGTCACAATATATTGAAGGAACTAAAAGAAAAATCACATCACCCAAACTATGGTGTAATAAAATGAAGAGTTATAAGATATCCAAAGAACATGAAAAAATGGAGCAGGTGCATAACTTTACATGATGAATAGATGATCACACATATATATCAACATATTAAGGAAGTAGATTATAAACTACAATAGTTACACATATCACAATAGATGTTAGACTAGAATTTTATTGCTTAAAGTGCAAGGCTCACTTGATAATGTGAACTATATACCCTTAGGATTATACAATCCTCATATTATATTATACATTTTTAACCTGTATGCTTATATTAAATTGTGTCACACAAAGTTGGCCTTGACCACTGAGTGATAATTACACATTTAAAATGACTAAGGGTTTATGAATAGAAATACATGAGTTTGAAATAATACTTTGATATCAATGATCTATGTCATGGGAAACCAAAAGTGCAACATGAAGGATAACACCTTTGAGTAACTATAGAGGATAGATGATTTATAATTAAGATTTGTATATTTAAATATGACACATTGAACACTCCCTCATACATCATGGTATTGGATGGAAAAGAGAAATCAAAGAAGGTATGTTGAATAATAAATGTAAGAAAGCTAAAAGTATAAATAAATGTGATAATTTATTTATAAATAGTGAAAATATGAATGAATATTAAAATATTAAAGCATTTATATATATATAAGTTGGTAATAGCACCAATATTTATATGGTTATAAGAATTGGAATGTAATAGGCATTTAAGGTTTTTCTATATAATGAGACATCATTTATCACTTAACATTCCTAATTATGACTTTTTTAATTGTATTATTTGTATAGCACTATAGGTCTTTATACACCTTGTATAAGTTATTTTTTTGTAATATTTTAATAATAAACAACAAATATTCTCTCTCCCTCTATGTATCTATATTTATGTATGTGTAAACTTATGTATGCATGTATAAACTATTCACTCAATAAAAACCAAATACGTATTCTCATATCATTCAAAACAAATCATGGATGGAATAATTACATCAACCATAAGGTATAGGACCTACAATAACGTAGATTGTGCTAAGTGGTAGATTTTGTAGTGTTGAGGAAATTATATGTTTGATTTCCCAGTAATTCTATTTTTAGAGGTCCTTGTTAAGGTAAAATTTTCAAAGGGCATAATATTTCATACAAACTCATTTTGAGCATTTCTTGAAACATATTAATTTTTTATCTCTTCATAGTTAAAATTTATTTATTTGCTTTATGTGAAATTGATGAGGAAATTTAGGGTATGTTGGATTCCATACCATGCATTATCTTACTAAATGGATTAAAATATTGTATTTTATCAATACAATACATGTGTAAAGAAGATACAAAAATGCAAGATATTTCACCGTAAGTAGAAGAAACTCTTCAAATTAAGCAAGAGGAACTCTTCATAAATTACGTAGTTAGATTATGTGTGACTTATTTAAAATATATTATATAGTTACCTTATGTGTGTATTTGATTCTAATAGGTAATCTTTACCACTTTTTCATTAAATTTTTATGTGATTTAAATTAGTGTTTGTGTTGTCTTCACATACAAGGTGTAATAAACTACTAGGATTTTTAAAATTTAGGTAAAGCACTTATGTTATGAAGAATAAATTGGAATATAAATTATGATAATTGACTTCCTAAAATTATCTACAAATTTTTTCAATCATTACAAGAACCTAAAAGTTTTTCCTTTAAATACCAATCTAAGGTGCCATACATTGAATACATCTTTACAAATACCAATCTAAGGTGTCATACATTGAACACATATCTAAGAAATTATCGAATGTTACATGCTATATCGTCAATACTTTATATAAGTATCACATATTCTTTTGTTAATTTCACGTCAATAAAACTTAATGAATAAAATATATTCTATGTTTCATATGTTCTTAGAAATTATCTAGTACTTGCACTTAAATGGGCTCACTTGTTGATTAGAATAGGTAGATGTTGAGCTATTCTATGAAAGTATAGACTCTTAAAAACTTGTTAAAGCAGGTAAAAGTAATGGATATAATCAATTAGTTTCTTATAAGCATATATAATTATATCTAAGAGTTGTTCATAATTAACCAAACAATTGAGATTTATAAATTTATTGTTAGACTTGTATAGTTATTATTTTACTTTAATGTGTTCTAATTATAGTTGATGCTAGCATTTGTGTTCAAGAATATCTAAATATTTGTTAAATTTATTTTTATTTTAAGGTTGAATTCATGTTTCTGTTATTTTTTACTGTCAACACTCTAATCAATTTTTATTTCAAGTAATATGTGTTTGATGTTTTATTTATTATAAAAAGTATCTTTTATTTTTAGATGATTATAATTTTTCATTAGAGCTTTTAATTATAACAATAATATGATTGATTGATCTTTACATTAACATCTCAATCCAATGATAGTTTTCAAAGTATTTTTATTTTATTTTTATTGGAATAGAAATGTGCCATAACATGCGATTAATAGATTTTATAATATAGATAGATTTTAAATATTTTTAGATATATTTTACAATAATTAATTTTTTTTCATATAGCATATTTAATAGTTATGACAAAACATGTTCAAATAAATTACAACAAAATTTTAACTCTTGTTTGTATTATAAAAAAATAAGCACGGATGAATATAAGAAAAAGAAAATTTAGTATTTTGAAACAATTTTTTTTTGTTTACATATAAATTAGACAAAGAAATACATATACTATATTAATATATTATTAGCTAAAAATTACTTTAGAAACCTAATCGTAAGGAAACTTTACATATTATAAATCTAGGACTTAAAAATAATGAATATTAGAAAAATAATAACTTTGTACCATAGTCATTCAAAGTGTTGTTTTATTTTAAACAAATGAAAGTAAAATATTTAAAAAAGAGGTAATTTGTTGGTAAATTCAATGGAAAAAGTAAGGAGAGTTAATTGAAAATGAAACAATAATTTAGGATACAATTAGTTTGTTTTAAAACTAAAACCTTGCTTCAATGCCTTGGTCTCCTAGGTCCAACAAGCTCAACAATCATGGAAGACCACTTTGGGTACATGTTGTATTATTAGGATGTAAGGCACAATATATTTATGGACATGCTCATTCTCTTTTATACATGCACACTCCTTACACTACACTACAAAAGTGTATTATAAATTAAGAAGTGTGTTTAACCTTTAGATAACTCAATCCTTATTAAATTAATAAGTGCAAGGATACCACTCTATCTACATGAAATATTGAGAGAGTGCAAGGTGTAGCATATTGATGAAGATTAATTCCCTCTCTTAGATATCCATATGTTCTCTCAAAATATAGTATAGATTATTGATTTGATCCAAATACCTCTCACATATAAGGTTTGATCAAATAAGAGATACCAACTTACCTATGTAGATTTCTAGGAAGGGAAGCAATTATATAACTTTATGTACATGTGATCACTACAAAAATGCTCGAAGCATCTTTTATCCGTGGTAATATGCATGACTTAGAGCCACCATGAAGGGTAGTGTTAGATTTTATAATAGTTTCTATAAATGAATGGAATAAAACATTACCTAATAATACTTGAAAATAAATACATAGAATGAAAAATAAAGAACACATAATATATAGGGGTGTCCATGCATACAAAATAATGTCATTGAATGGAAAATAAAATTACGCACAAACTGATAATTAAATGGTTGGTATGAAGGGGAATTTATACCCAAATACAATTATCTTTAGGTCAAGGTTGTGAGATTGACATTTAGGAATAAAATATTATAAAAAATACAAAAGCACCTTCTCAAGGTTTACATTGGCCCAAAGGGAAAATATGATGAATAAAAATATAAAGTTCATTCATTTCCTCAAGATAATCTTAATCACCACATGTTTCAATGTCCACTCTTAAGCTAAATAGGGACATGGATAGAGATCCCTACTTGTCATCTATCCTTATGAGACACTCTTAAACTCTAGGAAGCTCTTGCATGCATACAAAAATAATCTTAGGCATGAACTTGGTTAGAATATCTACTACCAACTTAGATGAAGGTACAAAAATTGGATCAAGCATCCAATGTGCATGAATCTACCTCAAAATGTGCATCCATATATCAATGTGCCTTGACAACTAAAGAAATATTAGATTATAGACATATTGTATGGTGCTCTAATTGTCATATCGAAGAGTAACTGGATAACTCTAAGGAATGTTAGTCTCTTATAAAATTATGATCATCCACCTAATATGCTTAGCTACCTCATTTATAGCATAATATTTATCCTATGTTTAAGACTAAGGAATGGTGGATGGACATCTAGAACACTAATAAACTAGTCTAGATCCCAAGTAGAATATAATACCTACGGTGGACTGCTACTCATCTAAGTCACCAACCCAATCAACATATGAAAAACTATAAAAATCAAATGGGATCCAATGGGGTAGTTAATACCGATTTGATAGGTCTCTTTAAAAAATTTGAGAGTCCTCTTAGTAGTTTTCCAATTACCCTTCTAGAATACTTACCTATATGTATAATAATAATTAATAACAAATCTATATCAAGTATAGTGTGAGTACGATAGAAAATTCCTCCTATAAGATATTAATACAATGTAGCATCCACCAAAGAAGTGGTATAATCAACCCAAAGCTTTAGGCTTAAGGCAAAAGGAATCTGGGTTGACTTGAAATCCCCATCCTAAAATGTTGAAGAAGATCCAAAGAATACTTAGGCTAAGAAATAGTGATGCAATTATTTGATTATTAAGTCTAAGTTTCAAAAAGTAATATAAAAATCCTAAATCTATCATCTTTAAAGTGGAATGAAGTCATATCTTCATGTCATAGATTCTAGTAGGAGAGCTACTAATTATCAGAAGACCATCAACATACAACACAATTACCAAAATTTACCATCTTGATATTTTATGTAAACATCATCTTCAACCTCACATCATTGAAACCCACAACAAAAGGATATTCTCTTACCATGCATTAGGAACTTGCTTCCATTTATAGTAGTTTCAAAAAAATAAATGGAATAAAACATTAACTAATATTGCTTAAAATAAATATATTGAATGCAAATAAAGAACACTTAATATATAGGGGTGTCCATGCACACCAAATAATATCACTAAATAGAAAATGAAATTACTCCCCAAATAATAATTAACTTGTTTGTATGAAGGGGTAGTTATACCCAAATACAATTATTTTTAGGTCAACGTTGTGAGATTGAAATTTAGGAATAAAATATTATAAAAAATTATGGAAGTGCCTTTTCAAGGTTTACATGGGCCCAAAGGGGAAACATGATCAATACAAGTATAAAGAAAATTTGTGGCCTCAAGAGAATTTTAATAATCACATATATCATTGTCCTTGAAGCTAAGTAGGGATATAGATATAATATTACTTGTTATCCATACTTAATGAATACTCTCTAACTCCAATAAGCTCTTGCATGCATACACAAATGACCTTAGGCATGACCTTGGTTAGAATATCTAGTGCCTACTTTTATGAAGGTATAAATATTGGATCAAGCATCCCATGTCCACGAAGTCACCTCACAAAATGTAGACATATATCCATGTTCTTTATCCACTAATGAAATATTAGATTGCAGACAAGTTGTATGGTGTTAGAATAAGTAATTAATCTCTTATGTTCTACTAGGATAGACTTGAGTTTCCACTCCTTCGTGAGTCAGGTAAAATCTCAGTTAAAGTCTACATAAGATTTGATGATTTGTGGTAATCCAACGGCTCTCAATGATCAACTTTGTTATTTATACAAAGTTGATCCATGGAATAATCAATCAATTCTACTCTTCTCTTCATATTTTGTGTAATGCTTTGCATGTCTATTTTGGGAAATTCTAACATGGTACTAGAGCAGAATAGATTTTGCTAGCATTCTCTCTTGAAGGTTCTAGGAGTTGGTTCTTTGTATCCTTTTTTGGCTTCTCCTTTTTTTTTTTAAGCCTTCAAAATATTTTATATATAATTTTTATTTCAGCTATATTTTTTTGAAATATATGTATGTGGGTTTTTCTGAAAAATATTTGTCTCCTTCAGCAAGGGAAAATTCATTGTCTTCTAGTATAAATTTTTTTCGAAATATTACCCATTTTTTTCCATATATCTATTTTTTTAAGGAAAAAAACTCTCTTCTATGAATATATTCATACATAATTATTTATAAGGAAAAAAAACCCTCCACTTCAAGCAATTATATTTTTCAAAAATCTATATTTAAAATTTTTTAAGCTTGATATAATAAGAAAATTCTTTCCTATCATTAGTTTTTTTTTTCTTACAGGAAATATTCCACTTCACTGCTCATGGAGACCAAATTTAGGCTCACGAATCATCCACAGGGCACCCTTTTTTTTGGGCACTGTTGTCATTATCGTGTCGCCTCTATTTTGCCTCCATTGGCGCAACTATCGATTGGCACATTATCAAACAAATATTATTGAGATTTTATAATTTGCCTTCATGTGATTGAGAAGACGTATTCTACAATTGCATTAATACATTTCTTTTTTAAACGTTTCATAAACAACTATTATTTTAACACGTCTCTCATTTTAGCATCGGCAAACATCGTGAAGCCTGCTAAAGTCGCAAATTATTTATTTTGGTGATGGCTAACGAATATCTTTAGAATCCTTTAAATCTCATTCGGTACCTCTTTCTTTCACATTGCAATAATTTTTTCTCTTATGCTCTAAAATCCTGTTTTAAATCTCTTCGAGTTTAAAGCTCATTCAATTTGCATATGTTTTTCATATTGTTATAATTTTTTGCAAGATAGTAGGAAAATTTTTTCTCTATTACTCCTACCCTGTTGTCTTATATTCTATAGGTTTATCCATTTTTAGAGGGGGCAAGGATCTTGGAGTATGATTTACAAGTGAGAGATATCCTTGTTCGAGGGCCTCTGTTTCTTCTACTAATCGATGGGTCTACATCTTCATTTTGAAACAATCCAGCCTCAGTCGAAGACTCTCATTTCAAAGCATCTCAAATAAAAGCTAGCCTTCTACAAAGGCAACCACCCATCTTCTCATTCTTCAGTGACGCATTGGGTCTACGACATTGAATATATCCATATTCGCTTGAGGTAACTCTATTCTTTCGTTACCTGTCATTTGTTTTGTAGGGTGTCCAGATCGTATAAAAAGGAATATTATTCTTTTACCTTGTTCTAGATTTTCGTAGGTGCCTTGGTTTTTGTGAATATATTGTCCTTATTTTAGGCTATTTTGTATTACTTTCTAAAATACCTTCAATATCGAAGTTTTTTTAATTTTTATGACTCCCATTTTCACTAATCCATTATTTTTTCCAAAGGCTATATTCAAAAGGGAAGAGTGTTTTTTATAATAAAAGTAATACAAAGTCCTTTGAGGGGGGTTAGAGGTGCTAATTATTGCACCATTTTTTGTTTTATCTTTTGAGGGGGATCCTTTTTATTTCCCTGTGTCCTTTATCTTTATTCTAGTTCCTTTTTTAAGTAACTATAATAATAATTGAAGTGCATAATTTTTAAATATATGATACAAGTACTCACTAAAATTAAAAAGGGAAATCTCAAGTTGTAAAACCTTTTTTTGTCTAAATATTCCCCTTTAAATGTAATTTTTTTATCATAATCTTGCTGGTTTTTAAATACACTTCTTTTAAGGTTAATTCATAAAATATAGTTAAAAATAATAATAATAATAATAACTTTTTTCAATCCCCCAAAACTAATATAGTTTTTTCTGCTTGTTGCTTATTCTTAAAATTAAATTCTTTTCTATCGATTCTTTTTTTTTGAATACTAAAGAAGTATATTTCTAATTAAGCAATCCTATTCAAAAAATTGTAGTTTTTTAAATTTTTTAAGATATCTTTCCTACGTTCAATGTACCAATATCTTCCAAAAACTTATAATCTCCCTCAAGTTAGGGCAAGTTTTTTGAAATACTTGGTATACAGGCTTGGCATATATTTTTTGATCACCTTATTTCCAATATTGGATATCTCTATTACTTATAATTTCTCTCTCGTAAGGACGAGTCATTGAGATATTCCAATATCTAAATCTGGCTGATCATACTTGTATTTCAAGATAATATTCCAAATATTATTTCTACTCATTACTTACAGTTTCCCTCAAGTAAGAGCGGGTAATTAAGAAGAACGATATTGGGCCTGACAACTGTTTCTAAGCTAATTTTAATATAACAACACTCTATTAATTATAGTTTACCTCTCGTTAGGGCGGTTAATCTGAGGATTGTGAAATTAAAAAAAAATACTTGCATTCTTATTTCAATTGCACTAATATAAACTTGAAGTTGTAATGGGGGGTATATTGGTTAAAACTTGAACTTTCTTCACAAAATGAATACAATTGATCTTCTCACTCCTCAAAACTATCACACTTGGAAACCCAAAACTTTAAATCTTATATCTCAAAAAGGGCTCACTCATTTGCTAGAAGAAAAACAACCTAAATTTGAGAAAAATATGAAAAAAATATTCATAAATGAAATATGTGTGAAACAATGGCTATTATAAGCGATAATGTCCATGAAAGCTTATGGTTTCACATTACATATTGAAAAAATCCTTATGAAATTTGGGAAAAATTAAAGAATTTATTTGGAAAAATAGATCAAATGAGGTCAATGCAGCTTGAGGTAGAATTAATAGCTTTATCTCCTAACGAATTCAACAATATTGTTGACTTTCTCACCAAATTTGAAGAAGTCCTTACTCAATTTAAAGGTAGCAGCAAGGATACAAAATACTAAGAATGCATCTATCTAATTATTTCTAAATTAAATGGTGTATTTTAAATATTAAAAACCACCTTTATATCTACAAAATATGTTCTTGGTACAAATTTCAAAATGCCCTTAGAAGAATTTTGTGAGAGACTAACTAGAGAAGAAACAAAACTTGCTAAGTATGAGATCTATTCCTCTTCCTCTAAAGCCTTAGTAGCATCCACCTCCTCTAAATAAAAATTTAAAAAGAAAGAAATAAGTCCCATAACCTATACTCAGTGCAAAACAAATGGTCATTCTACAAACAAATTTTGGAAAAGATTACAACAAATAGAGGCAGCTATGAAGGATCAAAATATATACAATAAATAGCAGATAGAAAAAGCCCTAAATATTCAAGGGAATACGACCAATACTTCTTCTAATTACTGGGTCCCAGATTCTGGAGTAGCTCATTACATGACTGCTTTAGATGAGTCATTCTCTTCTATCTCCTCAAGTTCAACATGTAGCATAGAATTTGATGACTCTTCCTTTATCCCAATCAAAGTAAAGGGTGCCATATCTATTGATGGTGGCTCTATCAATAATGTTCTTCATGTTCCAAACATTGCAATAAATCTCCTCTCTGTCTATCAGATTTGTACTTTTGAAAAGGGGAAAACTCTTCTCTTCTCTCCAACAGGAGTTGCGATAAGAGACTTTCAAGACCCCCACTCTCTTATATCCAAAGGGGATATTGATCACAATACTCACCTATTTCACTTCAAAGGATTCAAAAATCCAGAAGAGGCCTCCAGTTTTGTGGCTCATGGATATATTGAAATCAAAATTTAGCATGAAAGGTTTGGTCATCTTAGTTATAACTACCTATAAGAATTGAACACCCATGAAATGGTAACAGGTCTACCTCAAGTCTCTTCTATTTATGTATTATGTCCTAGATGTGCTCTTAGAAAGCAACATCAAGATCCTTTCTAGCCAAGTGGATCTCTAAAAGCCTCATCCCCTCTAGAGTTAGTCCATAGTGACTTGATGTATTTTCTAGAGCCTTCTTTCAAAGGAGCAAAATATGCTCTAACCTTCATTGATGACTTTTCAAGAAAAAATTGGATCTACTTCCTAAAATACAAAAGTGATGTTCTATCCCACTTTAAAATATGCAAAGCCTTAGTTAAAAATTAGGTCTCTTTCAACATAAATTAAATTCATACAGATAATGTGGGGGAATACTGTAGTAATGAGTTCTCAATATTTCTATCAAGTCATGGCATCATTCATCAACATTTTGTCTCCTATAATCCACAGTAAAATGGCATTGTAGAGAGGAAAAACCAAACATTTAAGGAAATGGCAAACTTTATGCTCCATTCAAGAGATATTCCAAAGTTTTTTAGGGCATAAGCTATTAACTGTGCCAAATATATTCCAAACTATAAACCTCATAAAGCTCTTGACCATTTAACTCTTGAAGAAGCATGGACTGGTTCAAAACTAGATGTCTCCTTCTTTAAGATTTTTGGATGTACTACTTGGGCGCACATCCCAAAGAAGAAAAGGAAGGCTCTAGATAAGAAAAGCAAAAAGCTCATCTTTGTTGGTTACTGTGAGGAAATGAAAGCATACAGGCTTGTTGATCCCTCAACTCATGAGGTCTTTTTTCATAGGAATATCCAATTTGATGAAACATTCCCTTAGAAAAATCCTCAAAAATACTCTTCCTCAATTGATCCTTCTCCTACAGTAAAACCTCAATATAATGAAGAACCAACTTTAGAGATTAATTTAGATATTTATGATCAATAGGAGGAACTTATAACTCTAACTAAAAGTATTTCCATTCCTTCTACTCCTTCCACTATGCCAAAATGGTCCTGCAACATTGTTAAAGAAGCTACTCCTTACATCCAAAATCTTCCAACATCTAGATCAAACAAATCCACAGGCACTGATATTGTCTGTCAGTCTATTTTCTCTAATTCTAAATTCTTCAAATAAGCCACTGGTATTAAAGAATGATATGATACCATGGAAAATTAATTATCTTCCTTAATAAAAATGAAACATGAGATTTAGTTCCCCTACCTAAAGTAAGAAAATTAGTTCGTTGTAAATGGATTTCCATAACAATATATGGACCTAATGGAGAAATTGACAAACACAAATCTTTCCTAGTAGCCAAAGGTTTCTCTTAAATTAAAGAAATTGATTATGTTGAAACCTTTGCACCAGTTGCCAAAATGGATTATGTTAGATTGGTTCTTGCTCTAGCTACTTACCAAAAGTTGTATGTCTTTCAAATGGATGTTAAAAGTGTTTTCTTGCATGGGGACTTAAAGGAAGAGATATTCATGGAATAACCTGTTGGTTTCACTCAAGACTCCTCTTTTTTTTTTAGGCTAAAGAAGTCTCTCTATGGCCTCAAACAAGCTCGTAGATCTTGGTATGAAAAAATGGACTCATTCCTTCTATCCTTAGGTTTTTTGCATTGTGAGTTTGATAACACAATATACATTTGTAGAGATGAAGGAAAAATCACCATACGTGTTCTATATGTTGATGATCTACTACTCACTGGTAGTGACTTCACTTACATTCAGACTATAAAAGACCCTCTCTCTGAAAAAGTTGATATGATTGATCTAGGTCTAGCTCATTACTTCCATGGAATCCAAATAAATCAAACATATGTAGGAGTTTAATTGTGTCAACAAAAATACACTTTATATCTTCTTAAAAGGTTTAAAATAATAGATTGTAAATCTTCTTCTACACCTTTTCAATCTAGAATCAATTTAAGTACTTCCTGCACATCTCCTATATGTGATGCAACTCTATACCATCCGAAAGCACGAGATTCCGGGCAAAGGAAACACTAATTATGCAATGTAAGACGAAATGTAACGCTTTAACCTTATGCACCAAAACAAAGGAAAGAGACAATTTGGAAAGGAAAGAAAAGATGTAAAGAAATCACAGCCCTCTTTATTCAAATATCTTATCCTCGGTTACATAGACGTCTCCTCCCTTTTTAGGGGCTAGGAGCGTTAAATTTGTCTTTGTTACAATGTGTGACTTAGTCTTCCTCCTTCCGCGTGCCCACGATTGCAATGGGCGGGCCAAGATGATGTCGTCGCTGATGTCGATGAGTTCTTAACCTCCGTTGCTTCTCCTGCGAACAAAGAAACAACCAAGATGTCAGTAGCATCTGCCGCAAATGAAAAGTGTTTGTTCTCTAAAACTAACGAAATATGCATGTAAACATTTGCCTGAAACAGTAAATACAGTGAGTCCAAATGGCTTCAAAACTTGACAGAAGATAGGAAAAGTTACCAGAAGGCCATTGCCACTGAGACAGCTGGCCAATCTACCTTCAAGCTGGAATTCGTCCACAGGCGGGACGAATTCGAAGCGCAGTCGTCCCTGGGTGGGACGAATTCTTGTGTTGAAGAAACCGACCTGCTGCTGCTCCAATGTCGAATCCCGAGACCTGCAAAACGCACACAAACAGGGGGTTTATGTAATTGGGGCCATTTTGGGACGACCCAGATGGTCGGATTCTCCCAATTTGGCCTCTACCCTCGGGAATTTGATCTCGACACCTGCAAGTCAGCGAAACAACAAAGCGACACAAAACATACTAGAATCGACCAAAAGTTACAAAATTGCAGCTATGGGTTAATCAAACCTAATAACACAAAATGCAACTCTGAAAAAGTAATCTAAAATGCTCTAAAACTTAAAATAGGACTTGGGAAGTGCGGGGGTGCCCAAGTGGGCCTCCCACCGTTGGCACTTGATTTTGGAGCCAATCCACTAGGGATGGGCCCAAAACCTCTTAGGATTGGGGGGTCGGCGAATTGGTTGGTTCGGGTGTCCATGTGTTGGATTTGGGTCGGGTTCGAGCTTCCAAAGGCCACCCAACAACCTCCCTTGCAAAAGAGATTGGTGGATGTGGGAAGGTGAACCAAAAGGGATGCAAGTGGGTCTTCAACTCGGCGAGCACTTCGTTGCTTGAAAACTCCTTCAACTTTGTATATTTTGGGTGAGAAAAGTCCCACCTTTTATAGACCCATGGGGTCTCTTTTGGGAGGGAAGCACAAATGCCATGTGTTGGTCATAGGCGCCATGTGGCGGTCTTGTCTTCCCATGAGGGAGGGGAGTCCTCCGTTGACTTGGGCTTTGATAAATGCCTTTTGTGACAGATCTTCTAACGGCCCTCTCTGTCCACCTACACACGCGTGCAAGGCGGGAGTCATTAGCGAGCGTTCAGGGCTGCCACTTGGCACCATTTGTCTTTTTGCCCGTTAAGCTTAGAATTCGTCCCACCCAGGGACGGATTCAGAATTCATCCTGGGGTGGGACGGATTCTATTTTGAATTCGTCCCTGGGTGAGACGAATCTCTGGGCAAAGTGTCCAAGTGTGCCAAATTGCTTCTTGACCTCACAAAATTGCTATGAAAGTGGTTAAGACCAGCTGTTTAACCTCCGAGGGCTGCCACAGGGGCTGTGTTTGTCAAAGCGATCGGTGTTTGCGGTCACATAATCGGATTGGTGTTGTTTTGGTGTCTCCGAGATGCCCCTTTTTGGGAAGCGCTGCGGGTGATGCGATCTTGAGCAAAAATAGATAACCAAAGCACTAATGATTAGGGTTTCTTGGTAACCTAACCAACTTTTGATGCCCCAAGTATGGAAAGGGCATGCATTCTTGAATCCTTGCTTATGACGAGCTAAGGAATTTGATTTCAAGTATTAACCTATTTTGTTGAGGTGTGACTTGAACTTAGACATTGATCAGTCATGAACAGGCAAAGGGCGTTTTTATCCTCAGGGGGAACCTTGTGTTCATGATTCACGAAATGCCAAGTGTTTGATTGATTTGATTGTTGCTTGTTTACTACCCCAAGCGGGGAGCGTGATTGTCTTTGTCAATGATTCTTTGAATGCATGTCATTTTCCTTAATTGGGTGTGTGATTGTTGGTTGGTGACTAAGTGTGACTACCCCCTCAAGCGGCGAATCGATGAGGGAATGACCTTCGTGAGAGAAGCGACGAGTCGCTTGACCCAAGATGACTTGTGCAAGGGTGCCTTTAAAGGGTTTACCGTTAAGCGTGTGCAATTTTTCCAACATTTGGACCTATTTTTGGTGGGTGTTAACCCTTTTGGTGATGTCGTAATGAGGTGAAATCATCGAAAATCTAACTTCCCGTGGAGCGGTCCGGCTATTGTAGCCTTCTTGGGGAAGTAGGAGAGCGATAATTTGGACCTCGACATCGATTTTCTTTGCCTAGAGGTTAAGTGCAAGAGCACTTATGTTCGGCAATGTTTTTTGTTGTGTTTTTGTTGAATTTTGTACTATTTTTGAGTGGGCTTTGACCCTTTTGTGATGTCGTTTGGGGATGAAATTGTCTAAAATCCGTCTTCCCGTGGAGCGGTCCGGCTATGGTAGCCTTCTTAGGGAGTATGATAGTGACAATTTGTGACTCCAATGTCGATTTTGTATGCCCTTGTTGTCAGGTGCGGTAGCAATCCTGTCGGGCAATTTTATTGTCTTGTTTTTAGTGCATTTTTAGTCATTTTTTTTTTTTTTTTTTTGTGTCTTGGCCTGAATTCGTCCCTAGGTGGGACGAATTCCAGCTGAGAAGTCGTCCCTGGGTGGGACGAGTGCTAATCGGAGCGCTCGTCCCGGTCAAGGGACGAATTCCGAGTGCAAAAGGCCTATTTAATGGCCAAAACTTGATTTTGGGCTCATTTGTGTCATTTTTTTCCTTGCGATTTTGGAGCTCTGGGAGGAGGAGGTAGTTCTGCGAAGCGAAGCGCTCTTTGGAATTCTCTCTGCCATCATGAGTGCACAAAGCGGATTCGAGCGGCGGAGCCGAGGCGAAACTTGTAAGTGTCCCTAGAGTTTATTTTGCTTTTATTTAATGCATTGTTTTTGTGTTGACGCTTTTCAAAACTTTAAGATTTTTTGTGATGTTTTTGTTTAACAGTTAAGGTTAGAAACCCTAGAACTGAAAATTTGATCTGTTATATTTTTTTTTTTTTTTTTTTTTTTGTGTTGATTTTTTTTTGCTTTGCAGGTTGTTAGGAGCCGGTACCGTGTACCCACTGCATTTACTTAGGCGCGGTTGGCATTGACCGATGATGACTGGGAATGGCTTGATGCCCTTGGGCTCAAGCGGGTGGCTCGACTGGAGCTTGTGGTTTCGGATCGGGCCTATCGACGGCCACGATCAAGCTTTGGGATCCGTGGACCAATACTTTCCATCTCCCGAGCGGGAGATGACTGTGACTCTTGAGGACGTCTATCGGTTGCTTCGGATTCCGATAGATGGTCCGCCTATTAGGACATCGTCGTTTGATCGGCGGATTGCTATACTTACGAGATGTTTTGGGCATGGGGGCAGCTGGGTGTAGCAAACCCGGTGGAGACAGCCGAGGTGGATTGCCATGCTGGCGGGATTTTGGTTAGCTGGTGGAAGGAGAGGGGGTTGTTAGGAGTGAGGCACGCATTCTTGATGGGCCTCATTTCTAACATTCTTCTCCCTGATTCGTCGAGCGCGAGGTTCCCGTGGAACTTGCTGGATTTGGTGTGGCAGTTGGCGAGTGCCCGATAGAGGCACCGTTGATTACGAGATGGGGACGGACTTTGTTGGCACAGCTCTACGGGGAGCTGTATGGGGTCCGCTGTCGACAGTGAAAGGGTGTCAGTTGCAGTTTTTTTTGCAGTGCTGGGGTTGGCAGCACATAGCTGTTGAGAGGCCTATCGGGTTACCGTGGATGACTCGGGCGGTGATGGAGGATGAGGAGATTGGTTATGCGGTTTTGTGGCGACGGTCTGCGGAGCGGGTAGAGTCGGCGATGGGCGGGTGCCGTTGAGCACTACATTGATGCCTTTTCTCGGCTCACTCCGGGGGAGGTGTTTTGGCGTCCCTATCGGGATCATCCCGGCTGGCTTTGAGGGTGGAGAGTGGCTCCGACAGGTACGAGAGGGAGCGATGGTTGGCGGGCGGCACGGGACGGAGCATGAGTTCTTTCCGTACACGCCGGGTTACACGACGGTTTGGGGTGCGCCAGGGGTTTCCTGGTGAGCCCGTAGTCTATCGGCGTCGGGGAGACGAGAGGGATCTGGAGCCACCGGTCACCGTGCCATTGGGCGAGGAGTCGGATGCGGTGATTGAGGTCCCCGGATGTGGATGACGTCGGTACTACCACTGAGTATGACTCGTGGTGGGTATTGCGGCGCTAGAGAGGAGAGGGGCCACTGGGAGGCGCGGAGGCGACGTAGTGGAGGATCCTTGAGGCAGCGAGGGGTGATTGGGGGGGCCGTTGGATGATGCGGACATGGTGGATGTGGGAGATGAGGATGTGGACTTGGGTGTTCCGGAGCGGCGGACATGCGAGGATGTGGAGGAGCGGTTGGAGCTCGAGCGAGGCTACTGTCCCCGCGAGTCCTATGCGTCCGGCAGATATAGAGGAGGTGGGGTCAGATGTAGGTGTTGAGATTGCTCGACTGACGGAGCTACTGCGGATGCGGGATGCGGAGTTGGGGGATGCGCGGCGGGAGAGGGATCTTCTGCGGGCTCAGTTGGCGAGCGGGATAGAGTTTTGGCGCGGCGCGATGATGCATTGTCTATCTATCATCGACGAGAGGCGAAGTGGTGTCTATACCGGATAGACTTGGAGAGGGAGGTCATCCGCCTTGGCGGGCGGCTACCTGAGCCTTCGATCAGTAGATCTTCTCGATGGACGAGGGATAGTTTGGTGAGCAGTCAGCATCATCTCGTCGCAGGCGGTTAGATGAGGGGGTGGTAGCGAGGCATGATGCGGGGGCTAGTAGTAGCCGCCCTGCGAGGTCCCGTGGGACCCACACCACGGGGGTAGTTCCCGTTGCACCGATCCTGCATGATCATGGTGGTCGATGCCTTAGGTTGGGTTTTTGGATATGATTGCAGGGTCTGAGGACCGATTTTGTAGCTTGCGGGCATCTTTTTGACGATATATATATATATACCGGTTTTATTTTTGGTTTTGTACATGTGATGATGTGATTTTTTTTGTTATGCATGTTTATTTATTTTGATGGATGCAGATGTTATGATAAATGTATATGTTTTTGATGTCTATGTGATATGCGAGGTGAAATGGATGAATGACATTTGTGATGATTGCACTGTAGGCTTGTTTAAGAAGCTCTTTATTTACATGGTTTTTTTTTTTTTTTTTTTTTTAATGGTATCATAAGGATGATAAGTAGCGCAGATGGTTTTGGAATGAATGTAAGATTTTACGAGATTCAGTCAGTTTTAACTCACCATCCATGACTGTACTTTATCTTACAAGACTTTTGAACAAGGTATGAATCAGACTTGTTTTTGACCAAGTTATTTAACATCCCTGTGTGTGCAATTGAGTTCATTTAGTGGTATTTGTTAGGATACCACCAGTGCCAGGTGGGCTTTCAAACGAACCTGTCTTCGAGGATCACCTAATTAGCTCCACGAATTCCTTTGTTGTATGTACTAAGATTAATCTGCGGTGTAATCCGGGATGCCATAAGCTAGCTCATCCACATGCAAACATTGATCTGTACGCAAGTTAATGTAGCGAGATATATCGTCATGCGGGAGGTTTACTTACATGCAGATAGGCTATCAACCAAATTGGTAGTGAAGCTTGCCTTATGACCTATAGAATGCTTTGAGAGTTCCAGGGATTCAAGGTCAACTCCCTTCTTTTCTTCAATTGTATTGGGATACTTGCTCATTGTAGTGATGAGATCACTGTTTATTTTGATTTGTTTTTCTTTCGAGCAAGGGATTGGGGATATGGAGTGACGAAAATCATTGTTGTTTGTGCCTTTTGATGTGTGCACTATAGTTTGTCAAATTTGGAGTTTTGACATTTTGCTTTTGTGTTTTGCAACTGTTGAGAACTTTAGGGATTCTTAGGGAATTGGGTAGGGAGGATGCTTGTCCTTTTGCCAACTCTCAGCATTCTAGGGGTCATTCGCACTGGGGGATGAGCAAGATAACCGTTTCGCTTTTGGTGACCTAGATTATTTTGCAGGTTTCGTCTTTCGTTCACACAATTTGGGAATTTTAGTGTTTTGATTTGTGTTGGGATGTTACGTAACAAGGTGTATTTCAAGTATGACTCTACCTTCGTAAAATCCATTCGACTTGATACACTACATGGCTAAAGAGGAACATGATGAGCTGAATCACTGAAACTCTTGGTACATTCCCAGGACCATTGACTATAGTGTGGTAAAAGTTATGCTTGGTGTTTTTGTTGTTTTTGTAACATGAGACAATGCGAAACAAGGTGGACTATCAGAGCTATTGCAGCTTATGGTGCCTTTGACCTGTATGACTACATTTATGCAATGTATGGATGCAATGCTTAATGCAGCTATGTATTTTTGTAATTTTGATGTATTGTTTTTGGTGAAGGTGAAGATGATGTGCTAGAATTTTAATTTTTTGATGAATTTGAGTATGCCTAGAATTGAGATGCAAATCTTTGTTGTTTTTGATGATTTTTGTTGTTTTGTTTTTTTGAATTTCTTGATTTTTTTGACCAAGAGACTGCGATAATCCTTGGAGCTTTTTGTATTGACCAAGAGATTGCGATAATCCTTGGAGCTTTTTGGGTGACCAAGAGATTGCGATAATCCTTGGAGCTTTTTGGGTTGACCAAGAGATTGCGATAATCCTTGGAGCTTTTTGGATTGACCAAGAGTTTGCGATAATCCTTGGAGCTTTTTGGGTTGACCAAGAGATTGCGATAATCCTTGGAGCTTTTTGGGTTGACCAAGAGATTGCGATAATCCTTGGAGCTTTTTGGGTTGACCAAGAGATTGCGATAATCCTTGGAGCTTTTTGGGTTGACCAAGAGATTGTGATAATCCTTGGAGGTTTTTGGGTTGACCAAGAGATTGCGATAATCCTTGGAGCTTTTTGTATTTGACCAAGAGATTGTGATAATCCTTGGAGCTTTTTGGGTGACCAAGAGATTGCGATAATCCTTGGAGTTTTTTTTTTTTTTTGGTATATGGCTTTCTTAGATATGAAATGGTCGCAAATGACTGATATTCAAGGGTTCTGTTTCCTTGATACCGTCAAGAGAAGCTAGCCTGTACGTTCCCGGTCCTATTTTGCTATCAATGACATAAGGACCTAACCAATTTGCCACGAATTTGTCTCTCATATGGGACGGCAAATTAGAGTTTTGTTGGTTTTCCTTGAGAACCAAATCACCAACCCGAAAGTCTCTTAGGTGAACTTTCATGTTGTAAGCTCTCTTAAGCCGCTCTTGATAGATACGTAAGTGCTCGAGAGCATTAACGCGTCGTTCGTCAAGCAACGTAAGTTGGTCCTAATCGGGCTCGCCGCGCGGTGTTATCATCGATGAACTCCTGCATTGATATGCGCAGGGAAGGAATTTCCAACTCGAGAGGCATTACGCCTCCGAGCCATACACTAGTGAAAATGGAGTTGCCCCAGTGGGCGTCTGAATGCTAGTGCGATAAGCCCAAAGGGCAAGTGGGATTTGTATGTGCCAATCCTTATGACTGTATGCGACGGTCTTTTTAAGGATGGCGACTAGCATTTTGTTTGACGCCTCTGCTTGCCCATTTGCTTGCGGATAATAGGGTGTTGAAAAGTTGTGCTGAATTTTGTACTTTGTGGTTAAAGCACGCACGTCTTTGTTCTTGAATGATGGCCCATTATCCGAGATTATTTTGGATGGAATACCAAAATGACATATGATGTAATGCAAAATGAACTCCGCAATGCGGGGTCCTGTCGTAGAGGTTAACGGAATTGCTTCCACCCATTTGGTAAAATATTCTGTGGCCGTTATGATAAACGTGTGACGGCTTTGACGATGCAGGGGAGATCTTTCCGATTAGATCGAGGCCCCACTGTGAAAATGGCCAAGCATCTTGGATCTGTCATGTAGGGCTTGGGAAGGTGCGTGCATTAAATTGGCATGATGTTGACATTTCACGCACCTCTTGACATACGCGCAGCAATCTCGCTCTAAAGATGGCCAATAATAGCCCATGCGAAGAATGCGCTTTGCAATGGCCATACCACTAAAGTGGCCGCCACATGTACCGTCATGCGCTTGGGTGACTGCCCAAGTGGACTCTTCTTGGTCCAAGCAACGAAGAAGAATTCCGTCGTAGGCTGCGACGATACAAAATGTCTCCTATCAAGACATATTTTGCCGCTTCTGTTTGAATGTTCGTTTTGCGGCGTGCGTCAATCCAAAGGGTAGATTACCTAACTTGAGGTAGTCTCTTATGGGTAAATACCAATCCTGTTGATCGGATACCTCGATAGTTTGAACAGCCAATCCCTTTTGGAGTTCTTCCCTAACAAATGCTGATTGGGATAGAACTTGTAAGAATAGCGTTGTGTTGCTATTAATGGGAGTGGGGGAGAACAAAGACCCCCAGTTGGCATGTTTCAAACAGTCTCGGATTCGAAAGAACTTATCCGAAGATGGTTCGATCTGGATCATGTGGACTCCTGGCGTCAAATCTGAGCTTGCGCGCTCCATCGCGGGTTGCGATAAGGTTTTGACCTGAATGGTTGTTATATCACCGGAAAGATCTTGCGGGATTAGTGACCCCAAGGAGGCCATTGTGTCCGCAAAACGATTCGATGATCGAGGGAGTGCCTCGATGTCATACCACTCAAGTTTTGCCAAGAATTTATCCACGAGGGCTTTATAGGCCTTGGGCATTTGCATTGATATACCCCTTTGACTTGATTGACGATTAACAGCGAATCACCAAAGATGTTCAGTCTTTTGATATTCATGGCGATTGTTGTTTGAAGACCTAGGAGCAAGGCTTCATATTCTGCATTATTGTTGGTGCCTTGGAAATTTAATTTAAATGACAGGGGGCATTGGAGCGCCCTGCGGTGTGAAGAATACAATTCTGCGCCACCACCTTGCTCGCATTTAGAACCATCGAAAAATAAGGTTATGTCGGCTCGAGACTCGGGCTCTTCGAGAATCTGGCGATTCTGAGACATGGAAGACCCCATCATCGGGTAGTTCTATGACTAGAGGCTGATCGTCTTCAAGAGGAGCCTCTGCTAGTTGATCGGCTATGACTTGTCCTTTTATAGATTTTTGCCCAATAAACTCAATGTCAAATTCCATCAACAACATGATCCATTTCATCGTGCGACTACTATGATAAGTACGACTCATCATGTATCGCAATGGATTCTCCTTAGACACAACATACGTCGTGTTGCTCAGCATGTAGTGGCGTAGCCTTTTGGTAGCAAACACCACTTGCCAAGCAGAGTTTCTCAACGTATGCATAGTTAAGTTCGTAGCCCGACCAGGGTGCGGCTAAGATAGTAAGTAGCCTTGTTCTTTGTGAAGTTCATTCTTACGGGCTAGCATTGCGCCCGGTGCCACCTCGATGGCTGAGATGTATAAGTAGAATGACACACCTGGTCTAGGTGGTGCCAATACTAGCGATGAAGCCAAGTACTATTTGATTTCGTCAAAGGCTGACTGGCACTCGTCATCCCAATGAAATGTGACCCCCTTGTGCAATAATTTGTTCATTGGTCGGCATTTGTCAGATAATTGCGCTATGAAGCGTTTAATCGACGTGACCTTTCCTTGCAGACTTATGAGTTGCTTGATAGTGGTTGGGGGAGCCATTTCAAGGATTGCCTTGACTTTGTTTGGGTCCACTTCGATGCCTCTCTTTGAGACTATAAAACCCAAGAGTTTTCCAGATGTGACACCGAACACGCACTTCTTGGGATTCAGTCTGACCTTATGCTCTATGAGGTGATCGAGAATCTTGCTTAAGTCACGAGATGATGTGAGCGCAAGAGAGACTTGGCTAACAAATCATCCATGTAATCTTCCAAAGTTTTGTGCATGTAATCATGGAAGATATACGTCATAGCACGTTGGTATGTAGCGCCAACGTTTTTAAGGCCAAAAGGCATGACCTTATAGCAAAATGTCCCCCAAGGCATTGTGAATGCCGTTTTGAGTTGGTCTTCAGGATTGATACGAATTTGATTGTATCTGAGAAACCGTCCATTAGGGAGAGCATTTCGTGACCTGCTTGTAGCGTCTACCAATGCGTCGATGCTTGGCAAGGGGAAATCATCCTTAGGACTCGCTTTGTTTAGGTCTCGAAAGTCGGTGCATATGCGAATCCTCCCGTCGGGCTTCTTGGCGGGAACCATGTTGGACAACCATGGCGGATAATCCATGCGAGATGACAAATTGTGCATCCAACGACTTTTGCAATTCATCTTTGACCATCAAGGCCACTGTTGGGTGCATCTTTCTTAGTTTTTGCTTTACAGGCTTGATTTTCGGATCAAGCGTTAAATTGTGCATGACTAGCTACGGGTCTAGTCCTGGCATATCCTTGTACGACCATGCAAAAACCTCCTTCTTTTCTTTAAGAAGGGTAATGTAATCAGCTTGCTCTTCGGGGGAAAGGCTTACCCCCAGCTTAAGAATCCGTGGATTCATTGGATTTGTGCCGATGTCTACGTCAGTCGTCTCCTCGACTGACATGTGGGATCCTTCCTCCAACTGATGTGGAGTTGGGATTAAATGGATATCATCAGCTGAGTTAAGATCTATGTTTGGAACCTCGGGTTCCTCTTCAGCTTGAAAAATATCCTGAGTTGTCCTTGGGGTAAAATGAAGCATTTCATCGAAAGGCGATACTACGATGGTGACAATGGTGAATTGACACGATCCCGATCGATGGCATCCATGTCTAGATGCAATGACCATGATGGATCGGTCGGATTGCGGATGGGTGCGGTCAAATCAATGGAGATCATGTGGATGGAATGAATTTGGTCTCCGGAACCGCGGGTGTGATGACTTGATTCTTTTAGATGTTCCCTATACTCTGGATCTGGCTCTACGGGAACAGGCACGAATGGATCCTCTCTAGGTGCAAATTCATCTCTATGTGTGAAAAGGAAGGCGGGGTTTTCCCTTGGCACTGCTATCATGATGGGATCTCGAGGTGGACGATGCTCATCTTGAATTTGGAGCCATAGGTCTAACACTTGGTCCCACCTCGTTGGGTCTACGTGCCATTCATGTCCTAACCGTATACCCATTTGTCCCATTAGATCTTCATGAGTTAGAGCGCGGTGATGTCGTCGTGCATGTCTGAGATAGTCCATTTTAGTTTCGTCTTCTGAATCGCTTTCATAGATCCAAAATTGTTCATCCTCTTCAGCATCTGTTGCTTGCGATGTTGAGGACTCTTCCTGTTCCAGTGAATTAATCTGGTCCCATTGCGGTTGTTCCACTCTTAGTGGAGGGACTGATTCTTTTGAGACTGTGTTATTTCGTCTGGAACCTCTAAGGGGAACAGTTTCAGAAAAATGTCTGGCAGCCGTTGATGTTCTCTTTGAGTATTTATCTCTGAACTTTCGCCTCTCTCTAGCAAAGGAGAGGGATTATTGTTGTTTCCAGGGGTGTTTGTTGACCATGGGAGGTAGTCTCCCAATGTGTATTATGTATTTGGATTGGCATACAGGTCTTGTGCCAATCCCCCCTTGTTGCCTATTTCTAGGCCTTGCATATTTTCAACCAAGATGTCTAATGGCAGGGGATGGTTGAACCCTACCCTGACTTGTCATATGGCATCTGATATCTTGGTTGGCAAAGGATCCGCATCCCTTGCTCATATCTTCCGAGCCCGTATCCATGCCAATTGCATTGGCCGAGATATTTTAGGGCAAATTTTGGGTTTGATAGATAATTGATGTTTTCAACAAAAGGCTCTTCGTCTGTTTCCTTTTGTTGGCATGGTTCAAGACCATGATCAAAGCCCCCATACACAAAATTTTTCTAGTTCGGTGGGTAGCCTAGAGGGACGATTGTTCCAATGGGAAGGCGAGGTCTTCCCATGTCTTGTACTGACTCCAGTGTGGGGGTTGCCACAACATTTTGCACTAAGTATTCCCCAGGGCCTGTCTTGGCCATTTCAACGGTGATTGTTGATGATTGGGTGGGAGGAAGCGGTAGTCCTTCTCGAGTCCATTCCATGTTTGGTGGTTCAGGAATCTTGGTTTCCGTTGCGTTGGGCGCTTCCTCTGTTGTTATTGTTGAAATTGTGGGCAACCTTTCTTCTAAGGGCTTAACCTCTTCCATGATTTGTTTTCCCTTGTCCTTATGTTGGGCCGTGATAGGTGGCGTTGATGATGAAGGAGCCGATGATGAAGTCTCACTGGTTGGGATTTTGCCTTATTGGCCACCAGTGGTGCTCGCGGTATTGGACCACTGTTTAGATGGATTTAATTGGAAATCCAAGTGCGTTGAAGGGAGGGTCGATTGAGGTATGAATTGTACCGCATTGCAATACTTGAAGGGCTCTAAGTCCATTGGGACTACATGTATTTCTCCTTCATAAGCATACTTCAAGCATTGGTGGGCGATCGAAGGGACACATTTCATATCCCTGATCCAAGGCCGCCCTAGCAGTATATTATAAGCCATTTCACCTTCCAGCACATGGCACGGTGTAGGTATTGACTTTTGTCCTACGGATTTGGCGAGAACGGCTGTGCCGATTGTCGAGCATATTGCATCATTAAAAGCTCGCAGTGTGTACGTGGAGGATTTGTGATGTGAGAGGTTGGCGACTTCAAATGCTTCAAGGCTGCGGTGGTTATGATGTTACTTGGACGAGCCAGTATCTATCAGCACTCTCTTGTACGGAATCCCGTTGACCCACGCGATTACATGCAGGGGTGGATCTGCCATGTCATTTGATATCGTCTTTGACCTCATCTTCTCTGAATGTGATGACCGGCTCCGTACATTGTTTCACATGTCCCACGAAGGCGTTGAAAGAATTTGCCTCGTGGGGTTGTAATTCAATGGCTTTTAAAATGTCCATAAGAGCTTCTCTATGGGGAGCTGATTGTTGAATAAGCTCGTAGATGGACAGCCTAGCCGACGTGGTCCGCAAACTCTGCGTGAGTTTGGTTCGTATCGTGACCTCAGGTCTAGGCGGAGGCAACTGCGTTGGGCGTTGTTGAGGATGCGATGTTGCCGGAACTTCCCTCGTAGCTACCTCAGGGGCAGCTTTCGGGTACCTTATGTTCCTTGTTACTATGCTAATCATTCCCACAAATCCCTGTGTGGGAAGATCTTGTCGCACCTCGTTAATCTGGAGTGGTTTTGTTTGTGCCTCGGGGGCTGGCAAGGGGTCCTTGAATACCCCCATTTGTTGGTTGTTTGGTGCGATGGGGTTGTCCACAACCAATGTTCGGTTGTCGATCAAATCCTGGACTAGTTCTTTGAATTTCTAGCACCCATTCAAGTCATGTCCTCTGCGCCTATGGAATCTGCAATACAATTCCTCTCTGTACCCCCTAGGCTTGGGAATGTTAGGGTCTATAATTTGGATTTCTGACAGAGTGACTAAATTTGCCGCTGACAAGCGGTCAAATAAGGAGTCCCTAGACTCCGCATATGGGGTGAAATTTTGCCTAGGGCGATGCGGGTAATTTTGCTCCTATCTTCTATTATCTCTTTCATAAGCAGGAGGCACTTTGCTGGTAGTTAGCCTTTTGAGGCTGCGTTTCTTGCACAGGTGCGGGAACATTTATCGCAACTTGGTTGACTGTAGTGTGTTGTGGTTGCGTTGTCCCGAGTTTTAGTGGTTTTATTCCACTCTTTCTTCTTAGGCTTGGCAATTGCGCCTTCGCCTATCTTAATCTCTTCTATGACTATGGCTTGCGCCAAAGCTTCTTCTAAGCTGTCGTATTGTCGCAGCAACAATAGACCAGAGATTGATTTTAAGCAACTTTTTGCGAACATCTGCGTGAGATCAGACATAGGAGGATGGTAGGGTAACCTAGAAAGCAAAGCTCTCCATCGATTCCCGTACGCTGCCATTGTTTCCTCTTCAAATTGCTTGAGGCTCGCTAAATCACTTAGTGATGCCTTCTTCCTTGTGTTGAAGGCAAAGCGTTCAAGAAACGCGTCTACTAATTGATCTAAATTGCTTATGTTGTGTTTGGGCGGTTGTGTGAACCAATCCGAGGCGGGGCCTACGAATGTGGTTATGAATGTTCTAAGCAACAATGCGTCATTATCTTGGATGCCAAAGCATTGGCTTAGAAATCGTGTAACGTGTTCCTGTGCGTCCTCTTCACCTTTAAAAGCGCCAATTGAGGCAACTTGAAGTGTTCGGGGTAAAGAGGTGTAGGCACGAGGGATGCACCGGATTACTACGGAGTAGACGTAATGTGGGTTTTTGATGCCCGGCGGCTTTTGTCTCCACGGACTCCAAACGCTCCAATAGCGCTTGGTATGCATCGGAAGATTTTATTTCTTCCTCTCTTGTTCGCTCTTGTTGCAAGTTACGGTAAAATGGAGGCCTATGGAGGGGTGGCCGAATGGCATCCTTCCTGCCTTGATGGGGAGTTTCAACATATTCCTCTTCTGGTTCATACTCCTCGTAAAATTCTTGAGGAGTCTCTGGGCGAAACCTATGACCCTGATCAAGCTCTTCTTGAAGGTACCCATCATTGTTTTGGGGAGTTGCCTCCCTCTCAAATCTATGAGGTCTTGGAGGCCGAGCTTGACGAGGTCGTGGAGACCTGTCTGCACCAACGGATTATGCCTCTCATCTTGTTCAGCTCTTTGGATGCGAGGGGTTGGCCCCCTCTCAGGTATTTCATAGCGTAACTCATCCGCTTCGCGTTGCATGCGTTCTCTATCCAAGTGGTGTCGGTACTCTATCTCCGATGACTTTGTTTAAGCCGCATGATTTGGGCTTGACGGGTGGTATATCTGGCGATAGCTGGGTCAATTTGGTCTACCCTATTTTGCTCAGGAGGTTCGAATGTTTCTTCTATGTGTTTACCTCGAGTTTGCTGGTCTAAGGTTTCAATGGGTCGCTTCCCTCTATCGAGGTAAGCGGTATGTGCTCGAGGTTCTGGCCTCAAGGGGTGATCATGATATCCTGCTGGTGCGGAAATGCAAGGTTCCCGCATTGTTTGTTGCCCTCGAGGAATGCGATGGCTTTCCTCGTACTCCCTTTCATGGGTGTAAAGGGGGTGGGCGAAATTAGGTCGCCCTATGTAAGGAGCCCTGCGCTCCGGATTTGGTCTCTCTGTTCTGATGATAGGTAAAGAAGGGACGCCATATCCACGTTGCCCCTCCAAATGGACGGTGTGCCTGTCTAGCGCTTCATCACGCGGTGGCCACTCATGCCTAACTTCAAGAGGTGATTCTCTATTTATGTCAAGGTCTACATGTAAGGCATCTTCCCGAAAGGGGCTGCTTTGAATAGGCATACCCCATCGAGGATTCTGAATTGGATTCTTTTGTAGGTTAGACCTATAAGGCGGTATGACCAAATCCTCAGGACTGAAGTGAAGGCGACTTGTGCCTGCTTTTTGTGTACCTTCCGAAGCTTCTGCCCTTGATTGGGCTTGACTGCGGGTGTACACCATTGCGGTGCTTCTATGCTATCTAAATAAGTTTTTATCTCGTTTATGATTTTTTTTTTGTCTACACTAAGCAGAATTAAGCACACACATTCACAAAACCGTGATTATCTCTTTTAAGGATTAAATGGTGTGTCCTAAACTGGTTTAGTGCATTTTGATGTTTTGTTTTGTTTTTGTAGGTTTTGAAGATCGTTTAAATGCATTATGACGGCTCATATAACTCCCAAAATGGTAGCCCCTTCAATATACCAACCAGGCCGATATACCAACCTCTCTATATACCCGCCCTTACGAGAGGGAGACTATAGGTACGTGAGAGCAGAAGGTACGTGGTACGTAGGTGGTACGGAAGGGGGATTGTCTTGTTAATGGCACCTACCATAGAAAACTTATCCTCGTGCGCATGGGAATCACCCCAGCGACACTCGGTCTGTCTTCGTCAGGATTTACGCCTAACAACAGTTGACAATCGGGAAATGGATGCAAATCAAGCCAAGGTGGTGATGAAATCCACCAATGGTCTTGATCAAGGGTTGGGGTCTTACGACCAGCTCCTTGGTTTAAAATTTTTATGTGGAGTGTGTGAGGTTCATTTTATTCAGCAAAAATGAAACAAGCATGAATGATTTTCCTTAAGCAATGCGGGACAAGATGAAAACAATCAAAGAAACAGAAACGAGAAACAAAAATTTTAACGAGAGATCATAAAAATCCCTACCTCTTCTCTGCTGCTCCGAGTTGCCTCTGAATTTATGCTCTGAAAAGTTGCGGACGAGGAATTCGTCCCTCGGTGAGGCGAATTACGGAACAGAATTCGTCCCTCCCGGAGACGAATTTGAATTCGTCCCGAGGTCGAGACAAATTGCAAAACAGAATTCGTCCCTGCCAGAGACGAATAGCAGTCTGCAACAAAAAAAATGTACCTGTCAAGCAAAAAACACAAAAATTTAATCAGTTTCTGTGATTTTAAAAACTAGGGAACAAGGTCCCACCGTGATCGCCACTGAAAGCACGAGATTCGGGCAAAGGAAACACTAATTATGCAATGTAAGACGAAATGTAACGCTTTAACCTTATGCACCAAAACAAAGGAAAGAGACAATTTGGAAAGGAAAGAAAATATGTAAAGAAATCACAGCCCTCTTTATTCAAATATCTTATCCTCGGTTACATAGACGTCTCCTCCCTTTTTAGGGGCTAGGAGCGTTAAATTTGTCTTTGTTACAATGTGTGACTTAGTCTTCCTCCTTTTGCGTGCCCACGATTGCAATGGGCGGGCCAAGATGATGCCGTCGCTGATGTCGATGAGTTCTTAACCTCCATTGCTTCTCCTGCGAACAAAGAAACAACCAAGATGTCAGTAGCATCTGCCACAAATGAAAAGTGTTTGTTCTCTAAAACTAACGAAATATGCATGTAAACATTTTCCCGAAACAGTAAATACAGTGAGTCCAAATGGCTTCAAAACTTGACAGAAGATAGGAAAAGTTACCAGAAGGCCACTGCCATTGAGACAGCTGGCCAATCTACCTTCAACTGGAATTCGTCCCTGGGCAGGACGAATTTTGACTACAATTCGTCCCTGGGTGGGACGAATTCTTCTGTGTTGAAGAAACCGACCTGCTGCTGCTCCAATGTCGAATCCCGAGACCTGCAAAATGCCTGCAAATAGGGGGGTTATGTAATTGGGGCCATTTTGGGACGACCCAGATGGTCGGATTCTCCCAATTTGGCCTCTACCCTCGGGAATTTGATCTCGACACCTGCAAGTCAGCGAAACAACAAAGCGACACAAAACATACTAGAATCTGACCAAAAGTTACAAAATTGCAGCTATGGGTTAATCAAACCTAATAACACAAAATGCAACCTGAAAAAGTAATCTAAAATGCTCTAAAACTTAAAATAGGACTTGGGAAGTGCGGGGGTGCCCAAGTGGGCCTCCCACCATTGGCACTTGATTTTGGAGCCAATCCACTAGGGATGGGCCCAAAACCTCTTAGGATTGGGGGGTCGGCGAATTGGTTGGTTCAGGTGTCCATGTGTTGGATTTGGGTCAGGTTCGAGCTTCCAAAGGCCACCCAACAACCTCCCTTGCAAAAGAGATTGGTGGATGTGGGAAGGTGAACCAAAAGGGATGCAAGTGGGTCTTCAACTCGGCAGCACTTCGTTGCTTGAAAACTCCTTCAACTTTGTATATTTTGGGTGAGAAAAGTCCCACCTTTTATAGACCCATGGGGTCTCTTTTGGGAGGGAAGCACAAATGCCATGTGTTGGTCATAGGCGCCATGTGGCAGTCTTGTCTTCCCATGAGGGAGGGGAGTCCTCCATTGACTTGGGCTTTGATAAATGCCTTTTGTGACAGTCTTCTAATGGCCCCTCTCGTCCACCTACACACGCGTGCAAGGCAGGAGTCATTAAGCGACTATTATGGGCTGCCACTTGGCACCATTTGTCTTTTTGCCCGTTAAGCTTAGAATTCGTCCCACCCAGGGACGGATTCGAAGTAAATCGTCTGGGGTGGGACGGATTCTATTTTGAATTCGTCCCTGGGTGAGACGAATACTTGGGCAAAGTGTCCAAGTGTGCCAAATTGCTTCTTGACCTCACAAAATTGCTATGAAAGTGGTTAAGACCACTGTTTAACCTCTGAGGGCTACCCTGGGGGCTGTGTTTGTCAAAGCGATCAGTGTTTGCAGTCACATAATCGGATTGGTGCTTTTTTGGTGTCTACACCATCAGCTTGTAGGAATTCAGTTATACCTTGCTCATACTCATCCAAATATCTCATATGTTGTTGGCTTAATATCCATACTCTCACATCAACCTCATTTTAGTCAATGGCAAGAAACAAAAAGGATCATCTGCTACTTGCAAGGAACTACTCACTTTGGGATATTATATGAGGTAAAATCCATGGATATAATTGGCCACACGGATACATATTGGGAAGGTTCAGTAGGAGATATATGTTCAACTTATGGCTATGTATTTTGTCTTGGTTATTCGTAAATTGCTTGGTTATGCAAGAAACAAGCAGTGGCCTTATCATCTACAGAGGCAGAATACAGGGCAATAATTTTAGCAAGTCAAGAAGCTCTTTGGGTTTTCTAGTGAAAAACCTATTACTATTTATTGTGACAATCAAATCATAATTCATATTGTACACAATCCAGTTGAGTATCAGTGCACAAAGCATATTGAGATACACATGTACTTCATTCGTCATCACATTCAGAATAGGGACATATACTTGGACTATATTCCAATCAAAAATCAAGTTGCAGACATCTTCACCAAGTCATTTCCTTCTCCATATTACATAGTGAAAGCACGAGGATACGAAAACAAAAAATGAAGAGCTCCAATTACGATGCGAAATGGAACTAAATTTAACGCTAAGTCCTACAAATTGAAAATGCATGAAATAGGAAAAAGCATAAACGAATTGAAACTCAAATGAAAAGCTAATGTGGAAGAAAGCCCTTTATTTTATTGATATTTTTTGGAATTCGGTTACAATTCACCTCCTCCTTTTTTAGGGGCGAGGAGCGTTAAATTTGTTCTTTGGTTACATCCATGGGTAGCTCTCCTTCTTTCGCGTGCCCACATGTAAAGTGGGTGGACCAAACGTCACCGTCGCTTACATTGATGAGTCTCAAATCCCTTGCTACTCCTCTAACATCTAGATCCTATGTTCAAAGAAACAAGAAACAGTCAGTAGCACCTACGGATGAGATGAAGCATGCAATCCCCAAGCCTACGATTAGTGCATGCAAAAATTAAATAAAACGATAACTAACATATATCCAAATGATCTAAAATTTTGATAGGGGCATCAAGACCTCACAAAGAAAACACTGCAAATGGAACAGTCAGGAAATTCCTCACAAATTTGAATTCACTTTGGGGTGGGACGAATAGACCTGCAACAAAACGCCAGATAGCACCACTCAAAATGTCACATTTGGACAGCTCTAAATCTCTTGAAAAATTAGGGGTTAGCTAATTAGGGGTATTTTGGGATGACCCAGATGGTCAGATTTCCTCGATTTGGCCTCTAATTCCTGGATTATGATGATGCCCTCTGCAAGTTAGTAAAGACGAAAAAATGATGAAACATGATAAGATTTGCTCAAAATTGTTATGAAATCGAAATTGTGAACTATCTAAGCAGCATAAGATGAAGTACAAAAGAAAATGATAGGAGGACAAGCTACCATAAATTCCTAATCATTCCTAAAGGGGACGATTAGATCTACAGCAGTGCGAGGGGGGGGGGTGGAGCAGGCCGCCCACCGTTTGGGGCCTGATTTCGGCACCAATCCACTTGGGATGGGTCCAAAATCTCTTGTAAAGTGTTGTTGGCAAATTGGGTGGTATGTTGTGGAAAAATGTTGGGTTTTAGGCTCAATATTTGACCTTCCAATGGTCACCCAATGACCTCCTCTCTAAAAGAGATCAAGGATGTGAAAGGCACAAATCAAACAAGGGCGTATGGGGAAGTAAAACGGTAGCACTTCGTTGCTCAAAAATGCTCCTTCTCTCCTCCTTGGGGTGAGGAAACTCACCAATTTATAGACCTGGAGGTCTCTTGAATTGGGCATGCAGAGGTGCCACTTGGAAATCATGCCTTCCCAGGGGGAGGGAGATTCCTCCCTAATTAGGGAGTTCATCACTGCCCTTGCAACTGCCTCTAACATTCGAAAATGGTCACCCACACTCCCATGCGATGAAGGAAGCATTAAGTGGCATATCTGAGCTGCCATTTGTCAATATTTGAATTTTTGCCCGTCAAACCTACTATTCGCCCGACCTTGAAGTGAATACTGCTATTCGTCCCTAGGTAGGGCGAATCCCAGTTTGAAATCGTCCCTGGGTGAAACGAGTATTGAGCAAAGTGCCTGAAGGTGCCAAATTGACTCCTGACCTTCCAAAACTACTGTGAGAGTGGTTATGACCACTGTTTGACCTCTAGGTGCTGCCCTTGGGGTTGTGTGTGTCAATGCGATCAGTGTTTGTAGTCACATAATCATATTGGTGCTATTTTGGTGTCTACAAATGCCCCTTTTTGGAAAACGTTGCGCATGGCGCAGTGCTGAGAAAAAATAGATAACCAAAACACTAATGATTAGGGTTTCTTAGTAACCTAACCAACTTTTGATACCCAAAGTATGGAAAGGGCATGCATTCTTGAATCCTTGCTTCTGACGAGCAAAGGAACTCAATTCAAGTGTTAACATTTTTTTGTGAGGTGTTACTTGAGCTTGGACATTGATCAGTCATGAATAGGAAAAGGGCGCAACCTTTTGTTTGTGGAAATATTGAGTTCATGATTCACGAATGCCAAGTGATTGATCAGCTTGTGATTATTGCTTGTTTTCTGCCCCAAGCGGGAGCATGATTGTCTTTGCCAATGATTCTTTCAATGCATGCCATTTCCATGGTTGGGTGTGTATTTGTTGATTGGTGACTAAGTGTGACTACCCACTCAAGCGACAAATCAATGAGGGAATGACTGACATGAGAAAAGTGACGAGTCGCTTGACCCAAGATGATTTGTGCAAGGATGCCTTCAGATGCTTATTGTTGAATGTGTGTGTAGTTTTCCCGACATTTAGACCTATTTTTGGTGGGTGTTAACCCTATTGGTGATGCTTTTTGGAGCTGAAATTGTCAAAAATCCGTCTTCCCGTGGAGCGGTCCGGCCATGGTGGCCTTCTTGGGGAGTAGGATAGTGACAATTTGTAACCCCAACATCTATTTTGGATGCCAAGAATGTCAGGCACAAAGGCGCCTTCGTTCGACAATGTTATTGCTATTTTGGTTGGGTGTGGACCCATTTTGCAACGCTGCTTGGGGATGAAATTCTTGAAAATCCGTCCTCCCATGGAGCGGTCTGGATATGGTAGAATTCTTAAGGAGTAGGATAGTGAGGATTTGTGACCCCGACATCTGTTTTCCATGGCAAAAATATCAAGTGCAAAAGTACTTTCATCGGGCAAGTTTATTGTTCATTGTTGGGTCATTTTGTTCATTTTATGATGTTTTTAAAAATTTTGCCCTATATTCGTTCTTGGGTGGGACGGATACCATTTTAGTATTCGTCCCAGGGTGGGATGAGCGCTAAGAATGATTACAAGCTTAAACTACCTATTTAAAGGCCAAAACTGAGTTTTGGGCTCATTTGCCTTTGTTTTTCCTGGCGAATTGGAGCTCTGAGGAGGAGGAGGTTAATTCTACGAAGCGAAGCGCTATCGAATTTCTCCCAAAATCATGAGTGCACAAACCGGATCGAGCTACAGAGCCTAAGTGAGACCAGTAAGTGATCCTCCTCGTTATTGCTTGCATTTTGTTGCTTACATTTTTAATGTCGTAATGTGTTGCTTCTTTTGTAGTCTGTTGTTGATTTGAAAAACCCTGATTAACTGTATGTCATTATGCGTGACTTGTTGTCTTATGACTTAGGTAAATAACCCTAGGTAAAAAAATTGAGTTCAAAGCTTAGTTAAATTTTTTTTTTTTTTAGTTGGCTTTGTAAAAATGAAACCCGAGTTTATATGTATGCTGAAAAGACATGATAACAGTCTAAAATTTGTTTCCTTTTTACAGTAAGGTAAACCTTAAGTAAAAGAAAAAATTTGAACTTAGAATACAGAAACCCTAAGACTGACACACTGTTATTTGACAATTTTTTTTTTTTATGTTGTCTGTCAGTTTTAAACTTAGAATGCAAAAACCCTAAGACTGACAAACTGTTATTTGACAATTTGTTTTTTTGTTTTTTATGTTGTCTGTCAGTTTTAAACTTAGAATGCAGAAACCCTAAGCCTGAAAAACTGTTATTTGACAATTTGTTTTTTTTTTGTTTTTTATGTTGTTTGTCAGTTTTGAACTTAGAATGTAGAAACCCTAAGACTGACAAACTGTTATTGTTTTGAATTTTTGTGAATTTTGTTGTTTTTGAGCTGTACATTGTTTGATGTAGTGTTGTATATTCATGTTATTGTTTATGCGGTTTTTCATGATTTTAATGTTTTTGTGTGCTTTTGTAGGTTGTGAAGAGCCGGTATCATGTGCCTACTATTTTTGTTGAAGTGCGGGAGGTGCTAGCTATAGCTGACTAGGAGTGGCTTGATGCCCTTGGGCTCAAGTAGATGACTCGACTGGAGCCTGTGGTCAGGGATCGGGCTTATTTGACGGCCCTAATCAACTTCTGGGATCCCTAGACCAACACCTTCCATCTCCCAACATGGGAGATGACAGTGACCTTGGAAGATGTCTATCGGATTCTATGGATTCTGATAGATGGGTTACCTATCAGGACGACGTAACATGATCAGTGGATAGTAGTGCTGACACGCTCTTCGGGCACGTGGAGGAGGATTTTAGTTTGATGGTGGTTGGATAAAGGGGTGTTGGGAGTGAGGCACGTAGTACTCATGGGCCTCATTTCCAACATGCTGCTACTTGACTCGTCAAGCATGAGGTTCCCGTGGAACCTGCTAGATGTAGTCTGTCGGCTAGTGGAGTGTTTGATGCATGAGCCTTTGATCATGAGGTGGGGACAGACGATGCTGGCATAGATCTATGGTGAGCTATATGAGGTCTACTACCAGAGGTGAAAGGGGATCAGTTGCAGCTATCTGTTGTAGAGCTAGGCTTGGAAGCACATAACAGTGGAGAGGTCGATGGGGTTATCATGGATGACTCGTGTAGACACCAAAATAGCACCAATCCGATTATGTGACTGCAAACACTGATCACTTTGACAAACACAGCCCCCAGGGCAGCCCTCAGAGGTTAAACAGTGGTCTTAACCACTTTCATAGCAATTTTGTAAGGTCAAGAGGCAATTTGGCACATTCAGGCACTTTGCTCAGTATTTGTCTCACCCTAGGACGAATTCAAACTAGGATCCGTCTCACCCAGGGATGAATTCTGAATTCGTCTCTGCCAGGACGAATTCCAAGTTTAATGGGAAAAAATAAGAATGGCGCCAAGTGGTAGCCTAGGATAGTCAGTTGATGACTCTTGCCTTGCACGCGTGTGTGGGTGGACAGATAGGCCGTTAGAGGACTATCACAAGGGCAGTTATGAAAGCCCAAGTCATGGAGGACTCCCCTCCCTCATGGGAAGACATGACCGCCACATGGCGCCTATGACCAACACATGGCGCTTATGCTTCCCTCTCAAAAGAGACCCCATGGGTCTATAAAAGGTGGGACTTTTCTCACCCAAAAATGGACGGATTGGAGGCGATTTCAAGCAATGAAGTGTTGTCCAATTGATTACCCACTTGCATCTTTTTTATTCACCTTCTCACATCCACTAATATATTTCGCAAGGGAGGTTATTGGGTGGCTTTTGGAAGCGTGGACTCAACCCAAATCCAAAATTTGACCACCTTACACCACCAATTTGCAGACACCACAATCCTAAGAGGTTTTGGGCCCATCCCTAGTGGATTGGCGCTGGAATCAAGTGCCAATGGTGGGAGGCCCACTTGGGCACCCCCGCACTTTCTAAGTTTTATTCTAAAGAATTCTAGATTATTGGTTCATGTCACATTTTATGTTATTCTATTTAGTGAATTCATAGCTTCAATTTCATAACATTTTGACCAGATTTTATCACGCCTTTTGTCGCTTTGTTGTCCTACTAACTTGTAGGTGGCGATATCGAATTCTCGAGGATAGAGGCCAAATTGGGAGAATCCGACCATCTGGGTCGTCCCAAAATGTCCCCAATTACATAACTCCCATTTTTGCAGGTGTTTTGGAGGTCTCGGGAGTCGACATTGGAGCGATGTCAGTTCGGCTTTTCCAACACAGTAGAATTCGTCCCACCCAGGGACGAATAGCAGTCAGAATTTGTCCTGCCCAGGGACGAATTCCAGGTGAAGGTAGATTAGCCGACTGTTTCAACGGTAGTGGCCCTCTGGTAATGTTTCCCGGTCTCTGTCGAGTTTGCAGGTCATTTAGAGTCATTTTGTCTATCGATTTGGCTAATCATTTACATGCATCTTTCGTTAATTTGGCTAATTAGTGTTTCATTCGCCCGAAATCTCATGCTTTCAGTGGCGATCATGGTGGGACCCTGTCCCCTATTTTTAAAGATCAAGAAACTGATCAAATTTTTGTGTTTTGTGCTTGACATGTACATTTTTTTGCTGCAGACTGTTATTCGTCTCTGACTGTGACG
Source organism: Wollemia nobilis (assembly GCA_028583015.1). NCBI lineage: Eukaryota > Viridiplantae > Streptophyta > Pinopsida > Araucariales > Araucariaceae > Wollemia > Wollemia nobilis. The sequence continues at coordinate 2,118,035 of JAQPPZ010017035.1, read as the reverse complement.
AATTCTTTACTGTAATTCGTCTGACCCTGAGACGAATTCAAATCCATATCTGGCAGGGACGAATTCTGTTCTGCAATTCATCTCATAGACGGATGAATTCTTGCCTATAGATTTTCAGAGCAAAAATTCAGAAGCAACCGGTCCAGGCAAAGAAGAGGTAGGGATTTTTATAATCTCTATTAAATTTTTTGTTTCTATTTTTGTTTCTTTGATTGTTTTCATTTTATCCTGCATTGCTTAGGGAAAGTCATTTATGCTTGTTTCATTTTCATTAAATAAAATGAATCCCACACACATCACGTGGTAAATTAAACCAAGGAGCTAGTCGTAAGACCCCAGCCCTTGAGCAAGACCAATGGTGGGTTCATCACCACCTTGGCTTAGCTTTGCATCCATTTCCCCGATTGTCACTGTTGTTAGGCGTAAATATTGATGAAAGCTGACCGAGTGTCACTGGGGTGATTCCCATGCGCGTGAGGATAAGTCTTCTATGGTAGGTGCCATTAACAGGACAATACCCCTCCCGTACCGCCTATGTACCACGTACCATCTGCTCTCACGTACCTATAGTCTCCCTCTCGTAAGGGCGGGTATATAGAGATGTTGGTATATCGGGCTGGTTGGTATATTGAAGGGGCGACCATTTTGGGAGTTATATGAGCCTTCATTATGCATTTAAACATTCTTCAAAAACATTCAAAAACAAAACAAAACATCAAAATGCACTAAACCAGTTTAGGACACACCATTAATCCTTAAAAGAGATAATCACGGTTTGCGTATGTGTGTGTTCATTTCTGCTTAGTGTAGACAAAAAGAAAAATCATCATAAACGAGATAAAAATCTGCTTAGATAGTAGAGAAGCACCACAATGGTGTACACCCGTAGCCAAGCCCAATCAAGGGTAGAAGCTTCGGAAGGTACACAAGAAGCAGGCACAAGTAACCTTCGCTTTAGTCTTGAGGACTTAGTCATACCCCCATGGCGGTCTAGCCCACAAGAAGGTCCACGTTAGACCACATCAAAAAAGAATTATTGGGATCCCCCTCGGTAGGGTATGCCCATTCAAAGTAGCACCTTTCGGGAAGACGCTTTACATGTAGACCTTGACGTAAATAGAGAATCACCTTTTGAGGTTAGGCATGAGTGGCCACATCGCGATGAAGTGCTAGAGAGGCACACCATCCATTTGGAGGGACAACGTGGATATAACGTCCCTTCTTTACCTCCCATCAGAACAGAAAGACAAAATCCAGAGCGCAAGGCTCTTTATACAAGGCGAGCTAACTCCGCTCGCCCCTTTCAAACCCATGAAATGGAGTACAAGGAAGATCATCGCATTCCTCAAGGACAACAACATACAGTGCGGGAACCTTGCATTTTTGCACCAGCTGGATATCATGATCACCCATTGAGGCCAGAGCCTCGAGTACATGCCGCCTACCTCGACAGAGGGAAGCGACCCATTGAAATTTTAGATCATCAAAATCAAGGCAAACACATAGGAGAAACATTTAAGCCTCTTGAGCAAAAGAGGGCAGACCAGGTTGACCTGGCAGTCGCCACACATGCTTCTCACCAAGCTCGAATCTCGCAGCTTGAGCAAGGCCATCAGGATTTAGAGTACTTATGCCGCCTGAATAAAGAGCGCATGTAGCACGAAGTGGATGAGTTACGCTATAAACTACCTGAGAGGGCGCCAACCCCTCGCACCCAAAGAGCCGAACAATATGAGAGGCATAATCCGTTGGTGCAGGACAGGTCTCCATGACCTCGTCAAGCTTTTCCTCCGAGACCTTATAGACCCGAGAGGGAGGCTACTCCCAAAAATAATGATGGGTACCCTCAGTGGGGACTCGATTAGGGTCATAGGCCTCGCCCAAAGACTCCTCAAGAATTTTATGAGGAGCATGAACCAGAAATAGAACGGGCCGAAACGCCCCATCAAGGTGGGAGGGCTACCACTCGGCCACCCCCCCATAGGCCTCCAGTCTCCCATAACTCACAACGGGAGCAAACAAAAGAGGAAGAAATAAAATCTTTCGATGCATACAAAGTGCTATTAGAGCATTTAGAGTCTGTGGAGACAAAAGCTTCTGGGCATCAAAAACCCACATTACGTCAACTCCGCAGTCATCCGGTGCATCCCTCAGTGCCCACACCTCTTTACCCCGAACATTTCAAGTTGCCTCAATTGGCAGTATTTAAAGGTGAAGAGGATGCACAAGAACATGTTACAAGATTTCTAAGCCAATGCTTCGGCATCCAAGATAATGACGCATTGTTTCTTAGGACATTCATAACCACATTCGCAGGCCCTACCTCGGATTGGTTCACATAACATAGCATAAGCAACCTAGATCAATTAGTAGATGCGTTTCTTGAATGCTTTGCCTTCAACACAAGGAAGAAGGCATCACTAAGTGATCTGGCTAGCCTCAGGCAATATGAGGAAGAAACAATGGCAGCATACGGGAATCGATGGAAGGATTTGCTTTCTAAGTTACCCTACCGTCCCCTTATGTCTGATCTCACACAGATGTTTGCACAGAGTTGTATAAAATCAATCTCTGGGTTATTGCTGTTGCAACTGAAAGCACGAGATTCCGGGAAAAGGAAACACTAATTGCGATGCAACCAAAATCAAATGCGCTTAAGTCCTAGAAATGTAAAATGCATGAAACGAAAGAGACGCATTAAAACGAGATACAAGCAAATGGAGAAAACACAGCCCTTTCATTAAAATTTCTTGATCTCTGTTACAAATACGCCTCCTCCCTTTTCAGGGGCTAGGAGCGTTAAAAGAATTTGATTACAATCGACTTAATGTTCCTCTTCCCGCGTGCCCACGATTGAAATGGACGGGCCAAGATGATGCCGCCGCTGATGTCGATGAGTCTTTGACCTCTGCTTCTCCTCCTGCGAACAAAGAAACAACGAAGATGTCAGTAGCACCTGCTGCAAATGAAAAGTGTTTGTTCTCTAAAATCATCAAAATATGCATGTAAACATTTGTCTGAAACAATGGGTAAAGTAAGTCCAAATGGCCTGAAAACTTGACAGAAGACAGAAAATATTACCAGGAGGCCACTGCCACTGAGACAGTCGGCCAATCTGCCTTAAACTGGAATTCGTCCCTGGGCAGGACGAATTCTGACTGCAATTCGTCCCTGGGTGGGACGAATTCTTCTGTGTTGAAAAAGCCGACCTAGCTGCTGCTCCAATGTCGAATCCCGGGACCCGCAAAACACCTGCGAGACAGAGGGGTTATGTAATTGGGGCCATTTTGGGACGACCCAGATGGTCGGATTCTCCCAATTTGGCCTCTACCCTCGGGAATTTGATCTCGCCACCTGCAAGTTAGTGAAACAACAAAGCGACACAAAACATACTAGAATCTGATCAAAAGTTATGAACTTGCAGCTATGAGTTAACCAAACATGATAACACAAAATGCAACCTGAAAAAGTAATCTAGAATGCTCTAAAACTTAGAAAGTGCGGGGGTGCCCAAGTGGGCCTCCCACCGTTGGCACTTGATTCCGGCGCCAATCCACTAGGGATGGGCCCAAAACCTCTTAGGATTGGGGGTCGGCGAATTGGTTGGTTCGGGTGTCCATGTGTTGGATTTGGGTCAGGTTCAAGCTTCCAAAAGCCACCCAACAACCTCCCTTGCAAAAGAGATTGGTGGATGCGAGAAGGTGAACCAAAAGGGATGCAAGTGGGTCTTCAACTCGGCAACACTTCGTTGCTTGAAATCTCCTTCAACCTCGTCTCTTTTGGGTGAGAAAAGTCCCACCTTTTATAGACCCATGGGGTCTCTTTTGAGAGGGAAGCACAGGTGCCATGTGTTGGTCATAGGTGCCATGTGGCAGTCATGTCTTCCCATGAGGGAGGGGAGTCCTCCATGACTTGGGCTTTCATAAGCGCCCTTGTGACAGTCCTCTAACAGCCTATCTGTCCACCCACACACGCGTGCGAGGCAGGAGTCATCAACTGACTGTCCTAGGCTGCCACTTGGCGCCATTCTTCTTTTTGCCCGTTAAACTTGGAATTCGTCCCACCCAGGGACGAATTCAGAATTCGTCCCTGGGTGAGACGGATTCCAATTTGAATTCGTCCCAGGGTGGGACGAATTTGGAGTAGGTTGTCCGAAGGTGCCAAATTGCCTTCTGACCTTCCAAAATTGCTATGTAAAAGTGGTTAGGACCACCTGTTTGAACTCTGAGGGCTGCCATGGGGGCTGTGTTTGTCAAAGCGATCGGTGTTTGCAGTCACATAATCGGATTGGTGCTGTTTTGGTGTCTACGAGATGCCCCTTTTTGGGAAGCGCTACGGGTGACGCGAGTCGTTGAGCAAAAATAGATAACCAAAGCACTAATGATTAGGGTTTCTTGGTAACCTAACCAACTTTTGATGCCCCAAGCATGGAAAGGGCATGCATTCTTGAATCCTTGCTTCTGACGAGCTAAGGAATTTGATTTCAAGTATTAACCTATTTTGGTGAGGTGTGACTTGAACTTAGACATTGATCAGTCATGAATAGGCGAAGGGCGTTTTATCCTCAGGGGGAACCTTGTGTTCATGATTCACGAAATGCCAAGTGTTTGATTGATTTGATTGTTGCTTGTTTATTGCCCCAAGCAGGAGCGTGATTGTCTTTGTCAATGATTCTTTGAATGCATGTCATTTTCCTTAATTGGGTGTGTGATTGTTGATTGGTGACTAAGTGTGACTACCCCCTCAAGCGACGAATCGATGAGGGAATGACCTTCGTGAGAGAAGCGACGAGTCGCTTGACCCAAGATGACTTGTGCAGGGGTGCCTTTAGAGGGTTTACCGTTAAGCGTGTGCAATTTTTCCAACATTTGGACCTATTTTTGGTGGGTGTTAACCCTTTTGGTGATGCCTGAATGGGGTGAAATCATCGAAAACCTATCTTCCCGTGGAGCGGTCCGGCTATGATAGCCTTCTTAGGGAGTAGGATAGTGACAATGTAAACCCCGACATCAATTTTGCTATGCCAAGAGGTTAAGTGCAAGAGCACTTGTGTCTGGCAATGTTTATTACTATTTTTGTTGTTTTGATTTTCTTGTGACGTCGTTTGGGGATGAAATTGTCGAAAATCCGTCTTCCCGTGGAGCGGTCCGGCTATGGTAGCCTTCTTAGAGAGTAGGATAGTGACAATGTAAACCCCGACATCAATTTTTCTATGCTAAGAGGTTAAGTGCAAGAGCACTTGTGTCTGGCAATGTTTATTGCTTTTTGTTTGTGTTGCATTTTTTTTTTTTTTGTTGTTTTTGAATGGGTTTTGACCTTTTTTTTTTTTTTTGACGTCGTAATGGGGTGAAAGTGTCGACAATCCATCTTCCCGTGGAGCGGTCCGGCTATGGTAGCCTTCTTAGGGAGTAGGATAGCGACAATGTAGACCCTGACATCAGTTTTTCTATGCAAAGAGGTTAAGTGCAAGAGCACTTGTGTCTTGCAATGTTTATTGCTTTTTGTTTTTGTGTTGCATTTATTTGTTGTTTTTGTTGTTTTGATTTTCTTTGATCTTGTGCATGATGGTTGATGAATATGGATGTATGCATGTTGATTTATTTTGATGGATGCATATGCTATGATGAATGCACATGTTTTTTTATTTATATGTGATATGCAGATATGAAATGGATGAGTGGGATTTGTGATGTTTGGCTATGGCACCATAGACTGTTTAGAACTCTGTTATTTTGTTTTTAGGCGATTGCTGTGATGCATGACTTTACATGTATACATGGTTTTTCTTTTTTTTGTATTTTTTGATGGTATTGTAAGGATGAAAAGCGGCGCAGTTGGTTTAGAAATGTAGCTAAGGTTTTCTGAGACTCAGACGGTTTTAACTCACTAGCCAAGACTGTACTTTGTCTTACAAGACTTTTGAACAAGGTATGAGTCAGACTTGTTTTTAACCAAGCTATTTCACATCCCTGTGTGTGCAATTGAGTTCGTTATTGTGGTATTTATCGGGATACCGCCGGTGCCGGATGGGCTTTCAACCGAACTCGTATCGAGGATCACCTAATTAGCTCCACTAACTCCTTTGTTGTATTCAGTTAGATTAATCTGCGGTGCTATCCAGTATACCATAAGCTAGCTCGTCCACATGCAAACATTGATCTGTACGCAAGTTAATGTGACAGATATATCGTCATGCGAGAGGTTTACCGCCAGTTATCGATAGGCTATCAACCAAACCGATACTGAGGCTTGCCTTATGACCTTTTAGAATGCTGAGAGTTCCAGGGATTCAAGTTCCACTCCCTTCTTTTCTTCAATTGTATTGGGATACTTGCTCGTTTGTAGTGATAAGATCACTTGTTTATTTTGATTTGTTTTTCTTTTGAGCAAGGGATTGGGGATATGGAGTGATGAAAATCACTATCGTTTGTGCCCTTTGATTTTTGCACTGTAAGATGTCAAGTATTTGATTTTTGACATTTTGCAAATTTTTGATGTTTTGCAACTATTGAGAACTAGGGATTTTTAGGGAATTGGGTAGGGAGGATGCTTGTCCTTTTGCCAACTCTCAGCATTCTTGGGGTCATTCGCACAGGGGGATGAGCAAGATGACCGTTTCGCTTGTGGTGACCTGGATTACTACGCAGGTTTCATCTTTCGTTCACACAACTCAAGAATTGTTTAATGTGTTCAGTTTGTGTTGGGATGTTACGTAACAAGGTGTATTTCAAGTATGACTCTACCTTCGTAAAATCTGTTTGACTTGATACATTACATGGCTAAAGAGGAAAATGATGACCGAATCACTGAAACTCTTGGTACATTTACGGACCACCTGATTGTAGTGCGGTAAAAGTTATGCATGGTGTTTTTGTTGTTTTTGTAAAATGGAACAATGCGGAACAAGATGGACTAGTAGAGCAATTGCAGCCTATGGTGCCTTTGACCTATACAACCATGAATATGCAATGTGTGGATGCAATGCTTAATGTAGCTACATATTTTTGTATTTTTGATGGATTGATTTTGTGAATGTGAATATGCGGTGCTAGACGAACTCTCTATTGATGAATTTGATTATGCCTAGAAATGAGATGCAAATTTTTGTTGTTTTTGATTGTTTTTTATTTTTGACCAAGTGGTTGTGGACATCATTGGAGACTTTTGGTGACCAAGTGATTGCGATAATCCTTGGAGCTTTTTAGGTTTTGACCAAGAAATTGCGAAAATCCTTGGAGCTTTTTGGGTGACCAAGAATTTGTGATAATCCTTGGAGCTTTTTAGGTGACCAAGAGATTGCGATAATCCTTGGAGCTTTTTGGGTGACCAAGAGATTGCGATAATCCTTGGAGATTTTTGTGTGACCAAGAGATTGCGATAATTCTTGGAGCTTTTTGGGTGACCAAGAGATTGCGATAATCCTTGGAGCTTTTTGGGTGACCAAGAGATTGCGATAATCCTTGGAGCTTTTGGGATGACCAAGTGATTGCGATAATCCTTGGAGCTTTTTGGTGTGACCAAGTGATTGCGATAATCCTTGGAGCTTTTTGGGTTGACCAAGCGATTGCGATAATCCTTGGAGCTTTTTTTTTTGGGTGACCAAGAGATTGCGATAATCTTTGGAGCTTTTTTGGATTTTTGACCAAGTGATTGCGATAATCCTTGGAGCTTTTGGGTTGACCAAGTGATTGCGATAATCCTTGGATTCTTTGGTTGACCAAGTGATTGCGATAATCCTTGGAGCTTTTTGGTTGACCAAGTGATTGCGATAATCCTTGGAGCTTTTTGGATTTTTGACCAAGTGATTGCGATAATCCTTGGAGCTTTTGGGTTTTGACCAAGTGATTGCGATAATCCTTGGAGCTTTTTGGGTGACCAAGTGATTGCGATAATCCTTGGAGCTTTTTGTGGTGACCAAGTGATTGCGATAATCCTTGGAGCTTTTTGGGTAACCAAGTGATTGCGATAATCCTTGGAGCTTTTGGGGTGACCAAGTGATTGCGATAATCCTTGGAGCTTTTTGGGTGACCAAGTGATTGCGATAATCCTTGGAGTTTTTTGGGCGGGTGACCACGTGATTGGGTGATCCTTGGGGTCCTTGGGCTTGGGTGGTGATTGCGATAATCCTTGGGCTTTTTTGGACAAGTGATTGCGATAATCCTTGGAGATTTTGGGGTGACCAAGTGATTGCGATAATCCTTGGAGCTTTTGGGGTGACCAAGTGATTGCGATAATCCTTGGAGCTTTTTGGGTGACCAAGTGATTGCGATAATCCTTGGAGCTTTTTGGGGGTGACCAAGTGATTGCGATAATCCTTGGAGCATTTTGGGTTTGAATTATGGTTCTTTAGGGGATAGAGGTACCCCCAACTTGATGGTCTTTGCACTCCGGATCTGGCTCTAGAGGTATGGGCATGAATGGATCGGCCCTATGCACGGAGATGAGGACAGGGTCCGCCCGCGGCACTGATGTTGCTATGATGTCTCTTTGTGGAAGTTGCTCTTTGTGTGCCCAACGTGGCGGATGTAATGCTTGGTCCCACTGTGGTGAGTTAACGCGCCACTCATGCCCTAGTATTATGTTTATCTGTTGACATGCTTCCTCAAATTTTATGGGATGTCGATGTTGTCTTATGTGATTGTTGTGGGCTATCTCTGTTTCATCTTCACTTTCAACTAGTGAGTACAGCTCATCAGAATCTGGAGATTCTGAGACATGGAGGACTGCATCATCAGGTAGCCCTATGGTTAAAGGTTGATCCTCTTTGAAAGGAGCTTCATGTAAGTTGGGCCTTGGGAGCTCCAAAATCTTGGTCTCTACCGACTCTAAGTGCTCTAGCACTTTGCATGTATCGGTGGATTGGAACTCCTCCTCTTTGGTTGGTTCTTGTGGAGGAACTTGGGGCCTATGGAGGGGTGGCCTGATGGCACCCCCCATGCCTTGGTAGGGCTTTTCATCCCGCTCTTCTTCTTGCTCTGATTCCTTAGAGGCTTCTTGATGACTTTCTAAGGGTGGCCCACGAACCTGAGTGGGTTCCTGAGGAAGGCGCCCATCATTGGTTATAGGAGCGGCCTCCCGCTCATGTCTAGGAGGCGTCAGGGGTGGTGCTTCAAGAATCAAGAGTGTAGCCTCCTGATCCTGTCTAGAAGGTGTTGGGGGTAGCGTTTGATGAGGTCGCGATGACCTTGTCTTGCCCCCATGGGTTATGCCCCTCAAAATGTTTTGTCTTATGCGTGTGAGGGGTTGGAGTCTTCTCCGATAGTTTATAGCACAACTCATCCATTTCGCATTGCATGCGCTCTCTATCCAAGCGGTGTCGATACTCCATCTCCTGATGACTTTGTTTAAGCTACGTAATTCGAGCTTGGCGGGCGGCATGTCTGGCGACTGTCGGGTCAATTTGGTCTACCCTATTTTTCTTAGGAGGTTCGAATGTTTCTCCTATGTGTTTGCCTCGATCTTGATGATCTAAAATTTCAATGGGTCGCTTCCCTCTATCGAGGTAGGCGGCATGTACTTGAGGCTCTGGTCTTGATGGATGACTATTATATCTAGCAGGTGTGGAAACACAAGGCTCCCGCACTATTTGTTGTCCTCGAGGAATGCGATGGCTTTCCTCGTACTCCCTTTCATGTTGGCTCTCCTGCATAGTGTGTTGGAACAACTCATCCTTCTGGAACTGAAGGTGCTCTTTATTTAGAAGATACCATTTCTCTGATTGTTGTCGTTCTAGCTCAAGTTGCGTGCGTCGCATCCGACATGCGATGTGCTCGACAGATTCTAAGATAGTTGGTCTTGTCGCCTCATGTCTAGAAGGCCTAGATGCCTCTTTTAGATATTTTCGATCGTAGTGATCCAATATCTCTATAGGTGACCTCCCTTTGTTGGGGGTAGCGGCATTCCCTCGGGGCTTTGGCCTCAGTGAGTGGTCCTGATAGATAGCAAGTGCGGAGGCGTGTTGCTCCCATGATGTGTATTGCTTTTGAGGAAGGTAAGGGTTTTCCTCTTGCTCTCTTTCATAAGTTAAAAAGGGATGGATGGAGCTAGTCTCGCCCTACCTGAAGAGCCTTGTGCTCTGGATTTTTCCTTGTAGTCCCGACAACTAGAGGGGGTGAAGGAGGGATAATGTAATCATGTGGTTCCTCCTGTCGAACCCTATGTTGACCTAGCGCTTCATCGCGCGGTGACCGCTCATAGCGAGCATCTAAGGGAGCTCTCCTACGACTGTACCCCTCATGGAAGGGTGTGTGTTGAATGCTATGTTGAATAGGAGTGCTCCTCGAAGAGGTGTCCCTGTAGTCCCTTTCCTTTAAGGTGTGGAGGGGACTGCCTTGTGTGTTAGGTCACCAAGGTGGTATGACCAAATCCTTGGGATTGTAACGGAGATGACTCATGCCTCCTTGGACATTCCCCACAGCCTCCGCCCGTGATTGGGCTTGGCTACGGGTGAGCACCATGACGATGTCTCTCTAAAAACCCTAAAAATTGAAATGAGTCAGATGGGGCCCAAAATTGGTGTGTGCATCCCTCTTATAGTAGATAAGACAAAAATGAAGTTTCAAGTCCTAGCTCTGAATACATTAGGAGATATTGACATCCGAACAGCTCAAAAAGTGCAAAAAAATGCGTGCCCAATTTTAAAACCTAATTTTGGGGCACTAGATGATGGAATTTGGCCCCGAAAACTGACTTTTTTGGGCAAATAGGATTCTAGGGAATCGTATTTGTTTAAAATTATCCCAACTAACTCCCTGTAAAATTTCATGTCAATCGGAGCTACGGTTGAGAAGTTATGGCCCCGACAAGATGCACTAAAATTTAGGGAAAAATATAAGATTTCCCATATTTTGTTGGATGCTCCTGCATCACTTATGGGCACATTTGGGGTGATTTTGGGTTGACCAAAGGGTTCATGGACACCTTTGGGGCATTTTGGAGTGACCAAGCGATTACGGGAATCCTTGGAGCTTTTTGGAACAAGTGACAAAATGCGTAGATTTTTATCTTTTTGTTTATGATGTTTTTTTCTTTTTGTTACACTAAGCAGAATTGAACACACACATGCGCAAACCGTGATTATCTCTTTTAAGGGTTTAAATAGTGTGCCCTAAACTGGTTTAGTGCATTTTGATTTTTTTGTTTTGTTTTTGTAGGTTTTGAAGAACGTTTAAATGCATTATGACGGCTCATATAACTCCCAAAACGGTCGCCCCTTCAATATACCAACCGGGCCGATATACCAACCTCTCTATATACCCGCCCTTACGAGAGGGAGACTATAGGTACGTGAGAGCAGAAGGTACATGGTACGTAGGCGGTACGGAAGGGGGATTGTCCTGTTAATGGCACCTACCATAGAAAACTTATCCTCGCGCGCATGGGAATCACCCCGCCGACCCCCCGGCCCCTTTCGTCCGGATTTACGCCTAACAACAGTTGACAATCGGGAAATGGATGCAAAGCTAAGCCAAGGTGGTGATGAACCCACCGTTGGTCTTGCTCAAGGGCTGGGGTCTTACGACCAGCTCCTTGGTTTAAAATTATTGCGTGAAGTGTGTGGGATTCATTTTATTTAGCGAAAATGAAACAAGCATAAATGACTTTCCTTAGGCAATGCAGGATAAAATGAAAATAGTTAAAGAAACAGAAACAGAAACAAAAATTTTAACAGAGATTATAAAAATCCCTACCTCTTCTCTGCCTGCTCCAGTTGCTTCTGAATTTCTGCTCTAAAAATCCACAGGTAGGAATTCGTCCCTCTGGGAGACGAATTACAGAACAGAATTCGTCCCTCCCAGAGACGAATTTGAATTCGTCTCAGGGTCAGACGAATTGCAGTTAAGAATTCGTAACAGTCAGAGACGAATAGCAGTCTGCAACAAAAAAATGTACCTGTCAAGCACAAACACAAAAATTTGATCAATTTTCTATGATTTTAAAAATATGGGACAGAGTCCCACCGTGATCGCCACTGAAAGCACGAGATTTCGGGCAAAGGAAACACTAATTGCGATGCAACCAAAATCAAATGCGCTTAAGTCCTAGAAATGTAAAATGCATGAAACGAAAGAGACGCATTAAAATGAGATACAAGCAAATGGAGAAAACACAGCCCTTTCATTAAAATTTCTTGATCTCTATTACAAATACGCCTCCTCCCTTTTCAGGGGCTAGGAGCGTTAAAAGAATTTGATTACAATCGAGACTTAATGTTCCTCTTCCCGCGTGCCCACGATTGAAATGGACGGGCCAAGATGATGCCGTCGCTGATGTCGATGAGTCCTTGACCTCTGCTGCTCCTCCTGCGAACAAAGAAACAACGAAGATGTCAGTAGCACCTACTGCAAATGAAAAGTGTTTGTTCTCTAAAATCGCCAAAATATGCATGTAAACATTTGTCTGAAACAGTGGGTAAAGTAAGTCCAAATGGCCTGAAAACTTGACAGAAGACATAAAATATTACCAGGAGGCCACTGCCACTGAGACAGTCGGCCAATCTGCCTTAAACTGGAATTCGTCCCTGGGCAGGACGAATTCTGACTGCAATTCGTCCCTGGGTGGGACGAATTCTTCTGTGTTGAAAAAGCCGACCTGCTGCTGCTCCAATGTCGAATCCCGGGACCTGCAAAACACCTGCAGACAGAGGGGTTATGTAATTGGGGCCATTTTGGGACGACCCAGATGGTCGGATTCTCCCAATTTGGCCTCTACCCTCGGGAATTTGATCTCGCCACCTGCAAGTTAGTGAAACAACAAAGCGACACAAAACATACTAGAATCTGATCAAAAGTTATGAACTTGCAGCTATGAGTTAACCAAACATGATAACACAAAATGCAACCTGAAAAAGTAATCTAGAATGCTCTAAAACTTAGAAAGTGCGGGGGTGCCCAAGTGGGCCTCCCACCGTTGGCACTTGATTCCGGTGCCAATCCACTAGGGATGGGCCCAAAACCTCTTAGGATTGGGGGTCGGCGAATTGGTTGGTTCAGGTGTCCATGTGTTGGATTTGGGTCAGGTTCAAGCTTCCAAAAGCCACCCAACAACCTCCCTTGCAAAAGATATTGGTGGATGCGAGAAGGTGAACCAAAAGGGATGCAAGTGGGTCTTCAACTCGGCAGCACTTCGTTGCTTGAAATCTCCTTCAACTTGTCTTTTTGGGTGAGAAAAGTCCCACCTTTTATAGACCCATGGGGTCTCTTTTGAGAGGGAAGCATAGGTGCCATGTGTTGGTCATAGGTGCCATGTGGCAGTCATGTCTTCCCATGAGGGAGGGGAGTCCTCCATTGACTTGGGCTTTCATAACTGCCCTTGTGATAGTCCTCTAACGGCCTATCTGTCCACCCACACACGCGTGCGAGGCAGGAGTCATCAACTGACTGTCCTAGGGCTGCCACTTGGCGCCATTCTTCTTTTTTCCCGTTAAACTTGGAATTCGTCCCACCCAGGGACGAATTCAGAATTCATCCCTGGGTGAGACGGATTCCAATTTGAATTCGTCCCAGGGTGGGACGAATTTGGAGTAGGTTGTCCGAAGGTGCCAAATTGCCTTCTGACCTTCCAAAATTGTTGTAAAAGTGGTTAGGACCACTGTTTGACCTCTGAGGGCTGCCCTGGGGGCTGTGTTTGTCAAAGCGATCAGTGTTTGCAGTCACATAATCGGATTGGTGCTGTTTTGGTGTCTACAACAACAATATGACAGTTTAGAAGAAGCTCTGGCGCAAGCTAGAGTCATAGAAGAGATCAAAATAGGTGAAGGTGCAATCGCCAAGCCTAAAAAGAAAGAGTGGAATAAAACCACTAAGACCGGGACTACGCAATCACAACCCGCTGCGGTTAACCAAGTTGCAATAAATATTCCCAAGCCTGTGCAAGAAATGCAGCCCCAAAAGGCTAATTACCAGGCAGTGCCTCCTAGTTATGAAAGAGAAAATACAAGACAGGAGCAGAATCAACCGTGTCGCCCTAGGCAACAATTCACCCCTTATACGGAGTCTAGGGACTCCTTATTTGACCGCTTGTCAGCAGCAAATTTAGTCACCCTGCCAGAAATCCAAACTATAGACCCTAACGCTCCTAAGCCTAAGGGATACAGAGAGGAATTGTATTGTAGATTTCATAGGCACAGGGAACACGATTTAAATGGATGCTAGAAATTTAAAGGATTAATCCAAGATCTGATCGACAATAGAACATTTGCCGTGGACAACCCCATAGCACCAAATAATCAATAAATGGGGGTATTCAAGGACCCTTTGCCTGCCCACGAGGAACAGGCAAAACCTCTCCAAATCAACGAGGTGTGACAAAATCTTCCCATGCAAGGATTTATGGGAATGATCAGCATAGTGACAAGGAACAAAAAGTACCCAGCAGTTGCCCCCGAGGTAGCTATGAGGGAAATTCCGACAACATCGCAGCCTCAACAATGCCCTATGCAGTTGCCTCCGCCTAGACCCGAGGTCACGATACGGACCAAACTCACGTAGAGTTTGCAGACCACATCGGCTAGGATTTCCATTTACGAGCTTATTCAACAGTCAGCACCTCATAGGGAAGCTCTTATGGAAATTTTAAAATCCATCGAATTATAGCCTCACGAAGCAAATTCTTTCAACAACTTCATGGGACATGTGAAATGATGTACGGAGCCGGTCATTACCTTCAGAGAGGATGAAGTCAAAACGATATCGAATGACATGGCAGATCCACCCCTGCACGTTATTACATGGGTCAATGGGATCCCGTACAAGAGTGTTGGTAGATACTGGCTCGTCTAGTAACATTATTACCACTGCAGCACTAAAACATCTAAAGCTGCCAACCTCTCATATCACAGCCTCCACATATACACTGTGAGCTTTCAACGATGCAATATGCTCGACAGTCAGCATAGTTGTTCTGCCTGTCCAGGTAGGAAAAAATACAATACCTACACTGTGCCATGTGTTGGAAGGCAAGATGGCTTACAACATACTGCTAGGGCGGCCTTGGATCAGGGACATGAAGTGTGTCCCTTCGATCGCTCACCAGTGCTTAAAGTATGCTTTTGAAGGAGAAATACATGTAGTCCCGATGGACTTAGAACCCTTCAAGTATTGCAATGTGGTACAATTCATGCCTCAATCAACCCTCCCTTCAACACATTTGTATTTCCAGTTAAATCCATCTAAACAGGGTCCAATACCGCAGGCACCACTGGTGACCAAAACAACAAAATCCCAGCCAGGTGAGTCTTCATCATCTGCTCCTTCATTATCAATGCCACCCATCATGGCCAAATAGAAGGACAAGGGAAAACATATCATGGAAGAGGCTAAGCCCCTAGAAGAGAGGTCGCCCACAATATCAACGGTATCAACAGAGGAAATACCTAGCAAAACGGTAGCTGAGACTCCTAAAACACCAAAAATGGAATGGACTCAGGAAGGACTTCCATTTCCTCCCACCCAATCATCAAAAATCACTATTGAAATGGCCAGTACAGGCCTGGGGGAGTACTTAGTGCAGAATGTTGTGGCAACGCCCGCATTAGAGTCAGTACAGGATATGGGGAGACCTTGCCTTCCCATAGGAACGGTTGTTCCTTTAGGTCACCCACCCAACCAGACAAATTTTGTGTATGGGGGCCTTGATCATGGTCTGGAACCATGTAAGCAAAAGGAAGCAGACGAAGAACCTTTTGTTGAAAACATCAACTATCTATCAAACCCAAACTTCGCCCTAAAATATCTTGGCCAATGCAATTGGCATGGATACGGGCTAGGCAGTTACGAGCAAGGGATGCGGGTCCTTTGCCAATCAAGATATCAGATGCCATATGATAAATCAAGAGTAGGGTTTAACCACCCCTTGCCCTTAGACATCTTGGTAGAAAATATGCAAGGCCTAGAAATAGGCAACAAGGGGGGATTGGCATCAGATCCTTATGCCAACCCAACTACAGAATATACATTGGGAGATTACCTCCCATGGTCAACAAACACCCTTGGCAATAGCAGTAATCCCTCTCCTTCATTAGAGAGAGGTAAAAGTTCGAACATTAATCCTCCAAGAGAACATCAACAGTGTCCGGACATCTTTTTGAAGCTATTCCCCTTAGAGATTCCAGTTGAATCAACACAGTGTCAAGAGAATCAGGTCCCTCCACCAAGAGTGGAACAATCGCAATGGGAACAGATTAACTTACTGGAACAAGGAGAACCCTCAATGTCACAAGTAATAGTTACTAAAGAGGGTGAACATTTTTGGATCTCTAAAAATTATTCAGAAGATGAGACTGTGATGATCTATCTCAGACATGCACGACGGAATAATCGCCCTTTAACTCATGAAGATCTAATGGGACAGATGGGCATAAGGTTAGGGCATGAATGGTGGGTGGACCCAGCAAGGTGGGACCAAGTGTTGGATTCGTGGCTCCAAATTCAATATGAGAACCGTCCACCACGAGACCCTATCATGACATCAGTGCAAAGAGAAGACTCTGTCTTCCTACCCACACATAGGGCCGATCCGTTCATACCCATCCCTACAGAACTAGATCTGAAGCATAGGGAGCATCCAGAATGTTCGAGCTATAACACCCGCGGTAATGGAGATCAAACTCATTTCATCCACATGATCTC
The DNA here is from genome assembly GCA_028583015.1 of Wollemia nobilis. Lineage (NCBI taxonomy): Eukaryota > Viridiplantae > Streptophyta > Pinopsida > Araucariales > Araucariaceae > Wollemia > Wollemia nobilis. The sequence goes on along the minus strand of JAQPPZ010017035.1, from coordinate 2,101,407 downwards.
CATTGACTTGACCGCACCCATCCGCAATCCGACCGATCCAGCACGGTCATTGCATCTAGACATATATGCCATTGACTGGGATCGCGTCAATTCACCTTTATCACCATCAGAGTACTAGCCTTTTGGTGAAATGCCTCATTTTACCCCATGGACAACTCAGGATATTTTTCAAGCTGAAGATGGACCCGAGGTTCCCAATGCAGATCTAAATTCAGCTAATGATATCCATTTGATCCTGACTCCACATCAGTTGGAGGACAAATCCCACATGTCAGTCGAGGAGACGACTAACGTAGATATCGGCACAGATCCAAAGAATCCATAGATTATCAAGCTGGGGGTAAGTCTTTCCCTCGAAGAGCAAGCCGACTACATTGCCCTTCTCAAAGAGAAGGAGGTTTTTGCATGGTCGTACAAGGATATTCCAGGACTAGACCCACAGCTAGTCACGCATAATTTAACGCTTGATCCGATAATCAAGCCTGTAAAGGAAAAACTATGCAAGATGCACCCAACAGTGGCCTTGATGGTCAAAGATGAATTGCAAAAGCTATTGGATGCACAGTTTTTCATCTGCGTGGATTATCCGCCATGGTTGTCCAACATGGTTCCCGTAAAAAAGCCCAATGGGAGGATTCGCATATGCACTAATTTTTGAGATCTAAACAAAGCGAGTCCTAAGGATGATTTCCCCTTGCCAAGCATCGACGCATTGGTAGACGCTATAGTAGGTCATGAAATGCTCTCCCTAATGGATGGCTTCTCAGGATACAATCAAATTCGTATCAATCCTGAGGATCAACTCAAAATGGCATTCACAACGCCTTGGGGGACATTTTGTTATAAGGTCATGCCTTTTGGAATTAAAAATGCTGGCGCCACCTACCAACGTGCCATGACATACATCTTCCACGATTACATGCATAAAACTTTGTAAGATTATATGGATGATTTGTTAGCCAAGTCTCTTTTGCACTCAGATCATCTCGGTGACTTAAGCAAGATCCTCGATCGCCTCATAGAGCATAAGGTTAGACTAAATCCCAAGAAGTGCGTATTTGGCATCACATCTGGAAAACTCTTGGGTTTCATAGTCTCAAAACGAGGAATCGAGGTGGACCCAAAGAAAGTCAAGGCAATCCTTGAAATGGTTCCCTCAATTACCATCAAGTAGCTTAGAAGTCTGCAAGGAAAGGTCACGTCGATTAAACGCTTCATAGCGCAATTATCTGACAAGTGCCGACCCATGAACAAATTATTGCACAAGGGGGTTACATTTCGTTGGGATGACGAGTGCCAGTCAGCCTTTGAAGAAATAAAACAATACCTGGCTTCGCCACCAGTATTGGCACCACCTAGACCAGGAGTTTCATTCTACTTATACATCTCAGCTACTGAGGTGGCACTGGGCACCATGTTAGCCCAGAAGAATGAACTTCATAAGGAACAGGCTACTTACTACCTCAGCCGCACCCTGGTCAGTTATGAACTTAACTATGCATACGTTGAAAAACTCTGCTTGGCAGTGGTGTTTGCTACCAAAAAGCTATGCCACTACATGCTGAGCAACACTACGTATGTTGTGTCTAAGGAGAATCCATTGCGATACATGATGAGTCATACTTATCATAGTAGTCACACGGTGAAATGGATCATGTTGTTGACAAAATTTGACATTGAGTTTATTGGACAAAAATCTATCAAAGGACAAGTCATAGCCAATCAACTAGTAGAGGCTCCTCTTGAAGACGATCAGCCTCTAGTTATAGAACTACCCGATGATGGGGTCTTCCATGTCTCAGAATCTCCAGATTCTGATGAGCCTGAGTCACAGTCCAACATAACCCTTTTCTTTTATGGTTCTAAATGTGAGCAAGGTGGTGGCACGTGAATTGTATTCTTCACACCGCAGGGTGCTCCAATGCCCCTATCATTTAAATTAAACTTCCAATGCACCAACAATAATGCAGATTATGAAGCCTTGCTCCTATGTCTTCAGACAACAATCACCATGAACATCAAACGACTGAACATTTTTGGTGATTCGCTGTTAATCGTCAATCAAGTCAAAGGGGTATATAAATGCAAATGCCCAGTTCTGAAGGCTTATAAAGCCCTTGTGGACAAATTCCTGGCAAAAATTGAGTGGTATGACATCGAGGCACTCCCTCGATCATCGAATCATTTTGCGGACACAATGGCATCCTTGGGGTCACTAATTCCACAAGACCTTTTCGATGATATGACAACCATTCAAGTCAAAACCTTATCGCAATCCATGATGGAGTGTGCAAGCGTAGACTTGACGCCAGGAATCCACATGATCCAGATTGAACCATCCTCGGATAAGTTCTTTTGAATCCGAGATCGTTTGAAACGTGCCAACTGGGGGTCCTTGTTTTCCCCTACTCCCATTAATAGCAACACAACGCTATTCTTACAAGTTCTATCCCATTCAGCGTTTGTTAGGGAAGAACTTCAAAATGGATTGGTTGTTCATACTGTCGAGGTTTTCGATCAACAGGACTGGTATTTACCCATTAGAGACTACCTCAAGTTAGGTAATCTTCCCCTTGTATTGACGCACGTCGCAAAACGAACATTCAAGCTGAAAGCGGCTAAGTATGTCTTTATAGGAGACATTTTGTATCGTCGTAGCTATGAAAGAATTCTTCTTCGTTGCTTGGACCAGCAGGAGTCCACTTGGGCAGTCGTCCAAGTGCACGATGGTACATGTGGTGGCAACTTTAGTGGTATGGCCATTGCAAAGCGCATTCTTCGCATGGGATATTATTGGCCATATTTAGAGCGAGATTGTTGCGCATATGTCAAGAAGTGCGTGAAATGTCAACATCATGCCAATTTGATGCACGTACCTTCCCAGGCCTTGCAGGCAGTCCAGTCTTCTTGGCCATTTTCGCAATAGGGCTTCGATCTAATTGAAAAGATCTCCCCTGCATCATCAGGCCATCACACGTTTATCATAACGGCCACAGAGTATTTTACCAAGTGGGTGGAAGCAATTTCGCTGACCTCTACGATAGGACTCCGAATTATGGAGTTCATTTTGCATAACATCATATGTCGTTTTGGTATCCCATCCAAAATAATCTCGGATAATGGGCCATCATTCAAGAACAAATACGTGCGTGCTTTGACCACAAAGTACAAAATTTAGCACAGTTTTTTGACACCCTATTATCCGCGAGCAAATGGGCAAGCAGAGGTGTCAAACAAAATGCTAGTTGCCATCCTTAAAAAGATGGTCGCAGATAGTCATAAGGATTGGCACATCCAAATACCACTTGCCCTTTGGGCTTATCGCACTAGCATTCGGACGCCAACTGGGGCAACTTCGTTTTCGCTCGTGTATGGCTCAGAGGCAGTAATGCCTCTCAAGTTGGAAATTCCTTCCCTCCGCATATCAATGCAGGAGTTCATCGATGATGACACTGCACGACAGTCCTGATTAGACCAACTTACGTTGCTTGACGAACGACGCGTTAATGCTCTAGAGCACTTATGTATCTATCAAGAGTGGCTTAAGAAATCTTACAACATGAAAGTTCACCTAAGGGACTTTCGGGTTGGTGATTTGGTTTTGAAGGAAAACCAACAGAACTCTAATTTGCCATCCCACCTAAGGGACAAGTTCGCGGCAAATTGGTTAGGTCCATATGTCATTGATAGCAAAATAAGACCCAAGATGTACCGGCTAGCTTCTCTTGATGGTATCAAGGGAATAGAACCCTTGAATATCAGTCATTTGTGACCATTCTATATCTAAGAGAGCCATATCCCAAAAATGCTCCAAGGATCCATAAAATCGCTTGGTCAATTCCAAAAATGCCCCAAGGATTATCGCAATCACTTGGTCACCCAAAAATGCTCCAAGGATCTCTATAAATCGCTTGGTCAAAACCCAAAAGCTCCAAGGATTATCGCAATCACTTGGTCACCCAAAAATGCTCCAAGTATCTCTTTAAATCGCTTGGTCAAAACCCAAAAGCTCCAAGGATTATCGCAATCACTTGGTCACCCCAAAAGCTCCAAGGATTATCACAATCACTTGGTCACCCCAAAATCTCCAAGGATTATCGCAATCACTTGGTCACCCCAAAAGCTCCAAGGATTATCGCAATCACTTGGTCACCACAAAAAGCTCCAAGGATTATCGCAATCACTTGGTCACCCCAAAAAGCTCCAAGGATTATCGCAATCACGTGGTCACCCCAAAAGCTCCAAGGATTATCGCAATCACTTGGTCACCCCAAAAGCTCCAAGGATTATCGCAATCCCTTGGTCACCCAAAAAAGGCCCCAAAGGATTCTCGAAATCCCTTGGTCACAATCAAAGAAATTCAAAAACAACAAAAATTATCAAAAAAAAAAAAAAATTGCATCTCATTTCTAGGCATACTCAAATTCATCAATAGAGAGTTTTTCTCGCACGACATCTTCATCAAAAATACACAAAAATACATAGCTCATGAAAACATTGCATCCATACATTGCATATTTGTGATCGTACGGGTCAAAAGCACCATAGGCTGTAATGGCTCTGATAGTCCATCTTGTTCCACAATGTTCCATTTTACAAAACAACCAAAACACCATGAATCGCTTTTACAACACTAGAGTCAGTGGTCTCTTAATGTATCAAGAGTTTTCGTGATTCAGTCATCATTTTGATCTTTAGCCAAGTAATGTACCGAGTCAAACAGATTTTACGAAGGTAGAGTTACACTTGAAATACGCCTTGTTACGTAACATCCCAACACAAATTAAAACACATAAAAATTCCCAAGTTGTGTGAACGAAAGATGAAACCTGCACTGTAATCCAGGTCACCAAAAGCGAAACGGGTATCTTGCTCATCCCCCTATGCCAATGACCCCAAGAATGTTGAGAGTTGGCAAAAGGACAAGCATCCTCCCTACCCAATTCCCTAAGAATCCCTAGTTCTCAATAGTTGCAAAACATCAAAAATTTGCAAAACATCAAAAATCAAATATTTGACATCATACAGTGCACACATCAAACGACACAAACAATAGTGATTTTCATCACTCCATATCCCCAATCCCTTGCTCAAAAGAAAACAAATCAAAATAAACAGTGATATTATCACTACAAACGAGCAAGTATCCCAATACAATTGAAAAAAAGAAGGGAGTGAACTTGAATCCCTGGAACTCTCAGCATTCTAAAAGGTCATGACGCAAGCCTCAGTACCGGTTTGGTTGATAGCCTACCGATAACTGGTGGTAAACTTCTCGCATGACGATATATCTGTCACATTAACTTGTGTACAGATCAATGTTTGCATGTGGATGAGCTAGCTTATGGCATCCTGGATAACACCGCAGATTAATCTAACGAAATACAACAAAGGAGTTAGTGGAGCTAATTAGGTGATCCTCAGTACAGATTCGGTTGAAAGCCCATCTAGCACTGGCGGTATCCTGACAAATACCACATAAATGAAATCAATTGCACACACAGGGATGTGAAATAGCTTGGTCAAAAACAAGTCCGATTCAAACCTTGTTCAAAAGTCTTGTGAGATAAAGTACATTCGTGGCTAGTGAGTTAAAAACCGTCTGAGTCTCAGAAAACATTAGCTACATTTCTAAACCAACTGCGCTACTTTTCATCTTTGCAATACCATCAGAAAATACAAAAAAAAAAAAGAAAAAAAGAAGAAAGAAACCACATGTATACATACAAAGTCAGTTATCATAGCAATTGCCTAAAAACAAAATAAAGAGCGTCTTATACAGTATATGGTGTCATAACCAAACATCACAAAATTCCATTCATCCATTTCATCTTTGCATATCACATACAAAATCAAAAACATTTGCGTTAATCATAACATACGCATCCAAAAATAAATAAACATGCATACATCCATAGTCATTAGCAATCATGCATAAAGATCAAATCATCACATGTACATAACAAAATAAAACCGGTATATATATATATATCGTCAAAAAAAAATGCTCGTAGGCTACAAAATTGGTCCTCAGACCTCGCAATCACATAACAAAACCCAACCTAAGGCGTCGACCACCATGATCACGCAGGATCGGTGCGACGGGAACTACCCCTCGTGGTGTGGGTCCTATGGGACCCTACAAGGCGATTACTACTAGCCCCCGCATCACGCCTGCTATCGCCTCCCTCATCTAATCGCCTGCGACAAGATGATGTTGACTGCTCAGTCGCACTATCCCTCGTCCAGCACAAAGATCCACTGCCAGAGGGCTCAGGTAGCCACCCACCAAGGCGAATGACCTCCCTCTCCAAGTCTAACTGGTGCTGGAACCACTCTGCCTCCCACCGATGATAGTAAGATACTGCATCATCACGCTATGCCAAAACCCTATCCTGCTCTGCTAGCTGGGCCCGCAGGAGATCCCTCTCTTGTAGCACGTCCCCCAGTTCTAGATCTCGTATTCACAGTAGCTCTATTAGTCACACATTTTCAACACGTACCTTAGACTCAATCTCCTCTGTATCTGCCTAACGTACAGGACTCTCCGAAACAACAGCCTGCTCTGGCTCCCATTGCTCCTCCATGTCCTACATGTCCGGCTGATCCGGAGCTCCCAAATCTGCATCCTCATCCCCCACCTCGACCATGTCCACATCATCAATTGGAACTCCCCAATCATCCCCTATTGTCTCAACACCCTCCACTGCCACCTCCGTGCCTCCTAGTGGCCCCTCTCCTCTCCATCGCCGCAGTACCCACCACGAATCATACTCAATGGTAGTCCCAACATCATCCACGTCCGGGACGTCAATCACCGCATCTGACTCCTCGTCCAATGGCATGATGACCGGTCGATCTAGAGCCATCTCATCTCCCTAATTCCGATAGACCACAAGATTACCAGGAAACCCCTGGCACAACCCAAACTATCGTGTAACCCGACCATAGGAGAAGAACTCATGCTTGGTCCCATGCCGCCCAATCAACCACCGCTCCCTACATACACGTCGAAGCCACTCTCCAGCCTCAGGCCAGGCTGGATAGTCCTGATAAGGCCGCCAAACCACCTCCCCTAGAGTGAGCCGAGAGAAGGCATCAGTATAGTGCTCTATGGCACCTGCCCATCGTCGACTCTGCCCCTGCTTCGCAAACCGCCGCCACAAAACTGCGTAACCTATCTCCTTGTCCTCCATCGTCGCCCGAGTCGTCCATGGTAACCCGGTTGGCCTCTCAATAGCTATGTGCTACCAACCCCAGCACTGCAATAGATAACTACAGCTGACACCCTTCCGCTGCTGAAAGCGGACCCCATACAGCTCCCCGTAGAGCTGTGCCAATAATGTCTGTCCCCATCTCAATATCAGCGGTGCCTCTATCGGGCACTCCACCAACTGCCACACCAAATCCAGTAGGTTCCATGGGAACCTCGCACATGACGAGTCAGGTAAAAGCATGTTAGAAATGATGCCCATCAAGAATGCATGCCTCACTCCTAACACCCCCCTCTCCTGCCACCATCCAACCAAAATCCCGCCCGCCTGGCAGTCCACCTCGATTGTCTCCACTGGGTTCTCTATACCCAACCGCTCCCCATGCCCAAAACATCTCATCAGTATAACAGTCCACTGATCAAATGGTGATGTCCTAATAGGTAGTCCATCTATCAAAATTCGAAGCAACCGATAGACATCCTCTAGAGTCACAGTCATCTCCCCTGTTGGGAGATGGAAGGTGTTGGTCCGTGGATCCCAAAGCTTGATCAGGGCCGTCAGATAGGCTTGATATGGGACCATAGGCTCCAGTCGAGCCACCTGCTTGAGCCCAAGGGCATCAAGCCATTCCCAGTCATCATCATTCAGTGCCAACCGCACTTCAGTAAAAATAGCAGGTACACGGTACCGGCTCCTAACCTGCAAAAGAAAATAATTCAACAAAAAAATTAATTAAAAACATAGAAAAAAATCTGTACAGAAAAACAACAAACTTACAGCTTTAAAAACAAAAATAAACTCTACGAGGCACTTACAGGTTTTGCTTCGGCTCCGCAGCTAGAACCAGTTTGTGCACTCATGATGGCAGGGAAAATTTTAGTAGTGCTTCGCTTCGCAGAATTACCTCCTCCTCCCAGAGCTCCAAAATCGCAAGAAAAAGTTAACACAAATGAGCCCAAATTCAAGTTTTGGCCCTTAAATAGGCCTTTTGAGCTGGAATTCATCCTTGAATGGGACGAGCGCTTGTCTCACTCAGGGACAAATTCTACTGCTGGAATTCGTCCCACCCTGGGACGAATTCAGGCCAAAAAATGCAAAAACATCAAAAAAATGATCAAAATGCACTAAAAACCAACAATAAATATGCCCGATAAGAGTGTTGTTGCACTTGACATCCTGGGCATACAAAATGGATGTTGGGGTCACAAATTGTCATTATCCTACTCCCTAAGAAGTCTACTTTAGCCGGACCGCTCCATGGGAAGACGGATTTTCGCCTATTTCAGCTCCAAATAGCGTCACAAAAAGGGTCAACACCCACCAAAAATAGGTCCAAATGTTGGAAAAATTGCACATGCTTAATGATAAAACATATAAAGGCACCCTCACAAGTCATCTTGGGTCAAGCGACTCATCGCTTTTCTCATGAAGGTCATTCCCTCATCGATTCGTCGCTTGAGGGGGTAGTCACACTTAGTCACCAATCAACAATCGCACACCCAATCAAGGAAAACGACAAGCATTCAAAGAATCATTGACAAAGACAATTACGCTCCTACTTGGGGTAGTAAACAAGCAACAATCAAATTGATCAAATGCTTGGAATTTGTGAATCATGAACACAAGGTTCCCCTATGGACAAAAGGTTGCGCCCTTTGCCTAATCATGACTGATCAATGTCCAAGCTCAAGTCACATCTCACCAAAATAGGTTAATACTTGAAATCAAACTCCTTAGCTCGTCAGAAGCAAGGATTCAAGAATGCATGCCCTTTCCATTCTTGGGACATCAAAATCTGGTTAGGTTACCAAGAAACCCTAATCATTAGTGCTTTGGTTATCTATTTTTTCTCGGCACTGTGCCATGCACAGTGCATCCCAAAAAGGGGCATCTGTAGACACCAAAATAGCACCAATCTAATTATGTGACTGCAAACACTGATCGCTTTGACAAACACAGCCCCCAAGGCAGCCCTCAAAGGTTAAACAGTGGTCTTAACCACTTTCATAGCAATTTTGTAAGGTCAAGAGGCAATTTGGCACATTCAGGAACTTTGCTCAGTATTCGTCTCACCCCGAGACAAATTCAAACTGGGATCCGTCTCACCCAGGGACGAATTCTGAATTCGTCTTTGGTCGGGATGAATTCCAAGTTTAACGAGCAAAAAGAAGAATGGCACCAAGTGGCAGCCCAAGACAGTCAGTTGATGACTCCTGCCTCGCACGCATGTGTGGGTGGATAGATAGGCCATTAGAGGACTGTCACAAGGGCAATTATGAAAGCCCAAGTCATGGAGGACTCCCCTCCCTCATGGGAAGACATGACCGCCACATGGCGCCTATGAAAAACACATGGCACTTATGCTTCCATCTCAAAAGAGACCCCATGGGTCTATAAAAGGTGGGACTTTTCTCACCCAAAAAGGGACGGATTGGAGGCGATTTCAAGCAACGAAGTGCTATCCGATTGATTACCCACTTGCATATTTTTGATTCACCTTCTCACATCCACTAATATATTTCACAAGGGAGGTTATTGGGTGGCTTTTGGAAGCGTGGACTCAACCTAAATCCAACATTTGACCACCTTACACCACCAATTTGCAGACACCACAATCCTAAGAGGTTTTGGACCCATCCCTAGTGGATTGGCGTCGAAATCAAGTGCCAATGGTGGGAGGCCCACTTGGGCATCCCTGCACTTTCTAAGTTTTATTCTAAAGCATTCTAGATTATTGGTTCATGCTACATTTTGTGTTATTCTGTTTAGTGAATTCATAGCTTCAATTTCATAACATTTTGATCAGATTTTATCATGCCTTTTGTCGCTTTGTTGTCCTACTAACTTGTAGGTGGCGATATCGAATTCTCAAGGATAGAGGCCAAATTGGGAGAATCCGACCATCTGGGTCGTCCCAAAATGGCCCCAATTACATAACCCCCCTATTTGTAGGTGTTTTGGAGGTCTCGGGAGTCGACATTGGAGTGGTGTCAGTTCGGCTTTTCCAACACAGTAGAATTCGTCCCACCCAGGGACGAATTGCAGTCAGAATTCGTCCTACCCAGGGACGAATTCCAGGTGAAGGCAGATTAGCCAACTGTTTCAATGGTAGTGGCCCTCTGGTAATTTTTCCCAGTCTCTATCGAGTTTGCAGGTCATTTAGAGTCATTTTGTCTATCGATTTGGCTAATCATTTACATGCATCTTTCGTTAATTTTAGAGAACAAACAATTTTTATTTGTAGCAGGTGCTACTGACATCTTTGTTGTTTCTTTGTTCGTAGGAGGAGCATCAGAGGTTAAGGAATCATCAACATCAGTGAAGACATCGTCTTGGCCCGTCCTTCTCAAGTGTGGGCACGCAGAAAAAAGAACATCAAGTCTTGATTGTAATCAAATTCTTATAACGCTCCTAGCCCCTAAAAAGGGAGGAGGCGTATTTGTAACAGAGATCAAGAGAGTTTAATGAAAGGGTTGTGTTTTCTCCATCTTCTTGTATCTCATTTCAATGCGTCTCTTTCATTTCATGCATTCTACATTTTTAGGACTTAAGCGTATTTGATTTTGAATGCATCGCAATTAGTGTTTCCTTCGCCCGAAATCTCGTGCTTTCAACTCGGGTGGAGATGGTGGATAAGGATATAGGTTATGCAGCTCTGTGGTGGTGGTATGAGGAGTAGGGATAGATTCGATGATGGGAAGGTTCCATAGGGCACTATGCCGATGCCTTCGCTTGGCTTGCTCCAGGGGAGGTGTTCTGGCACCCCTATCGGGACTATCCAGCCTAGCCTGAGGCTAGAGAGTGTCTCTGGTAGGTACACAGGGAGCGATGGCTGATTAGGTGGCATGGTACCGAGCATGAGTTCTTCCATTACATCCAGGTGATACGATAGTTTGGGGTGCACCAAGGTTTGCATAGTGATCCCGTGGTCTATCGACGCCAGAGGGACAAGAGGACTCTAGACCGACCAATCATCGTGCCACTAGGCGAGGATTCAGATGTGGTGATTGACATCCCAGATGTGGACGACATCAGGAACTTCATAGAGTATGACCAATGGTGGATATTGCGGCGATGGTAGGGAGAGTGGCCACTAGGAGGCATAGATGTAGCAACAACAGGTGGGGAGGGTGCCGAGGCACTAGGAGATGATTGGGGAGCTCCACTAGAGGATGCGAACATGGTGGAGGTAGATGATGTGGGTGTGGACTATGGTGTTCCAGATCAGCCAAAGATGCAAGATGCCCCAGAGCAATAGGAGCTAGAGCAAGATGCAGTCTTGGATTTGCCTATGCACTAGGTAGTGGCAGAGGACACAAAGAATGCACGGTTGATAGGGTTGCTACGGAGGCGAGATGAGGAGCTAGGGGAGGCTCTACAAGAGAGGGATCTCTTACGGGCTCAGCTAGCAGAGCGAGAGAATGCATGGGCTACGCACCACCGGCAGGAGGGGGATACCGACACTGCACGAGAGAGGGATCTCCTATGGACGCATCTAGCATAGCGCGATGATGTGGTAGCGATGTACCGTCGATGGGAGGCATAGTGGTGTCAACACCGGATGGATTTGGAGGGAGAGATTATCCGCCTCGGGGGCCAGCTACCTGAGCCCTCTAGAGGTGGCTCTTCATGTCGGACGAGGGGCAGTGATATTGAGCAGTCAGCATCATCTCATCACAGGCGATTGGATGAGGGAGGGGGTAGTAGGCATGATGCGGGGGCTAGCAGTAGCTACCCTGAGGGGTCCCATAGGACCCACACCACGAGGGGTAGTTCCCGTCGCACCGATCCTGCATGATCATGGTGGCCGACGCCTTAGGCTTTTGGGGTTTTTGAGCTTTTGGATTTTGTTGTGGGGTCATAGGACCGGTTCATTGTAGCCTGCGGGAATTTTTGATGATATCTACAGATGAATTCATTTTATTTATGCATGATGATTGATGAATATGGATGTATGCATGTTAATTTATATTGATGGATGCATATGTTTTGATGAAATGCAAATGTTTTTAATTTATATGATATGCAAATGGAATGGATGAATTGAATTTGTGGTTTTTGGCGGTTGCACCATAGACTGTTTAGAATTTATGGCTTTTTGTGCTGGGTGATTGTTGTGTGACCTGACTTTCTTTATGTATACGGGCTATATGTTTTTTTTGTATTTTTTGATGGCAAGGTGAGAATGAAAGATAGCAAGTTGGTTTAGAATGTAGGTAGGGTTTTTCGAGACTCAGATGTTTTAACTATCTAGCCAAGACTGTACTTTTATCTTACGAGACTTTTTAACAAGGTATGAATCGGACTTGTTTTTGACCCAGTTATTTCACATCCCTGTGTGTGCAATTGAGTTCATTTATGTGGTGTTTGTCAGGATACCACCAGTGCCAGATAGGCTATCAACCAAACCTGTATTGAGGATCACCTGATTAGCTCCACTAACTCCTTTGTTGTATTTAGTCGGATTAATCTACGGTGCTGTCATAGGATACCATAAGCTAGCTCATCCACATGCAAACATTGATCTGCACACAAGTTAATGTGACAAATATATCGTCATGCGGGAGGTTTACCACCAGTGATCGATAGGCTATCCACCAAACCAGTATTGAGGTTTGCCTCATGACCTGTCGAAATGCTAAGAGTTCCAGGGATTCAAGTTTGACTCCCTTCTTTTCTTCAATTGTATTGGGATACTTGCTCTTTTGTAGTGATAAAAATCATTGTTTATTTTTGTTTTTCTTTTGAGCAAGGGATTTGAATATGGAGTGATGAGAATCACTATTTTATGTGCTTTTCTTGATGTATGCACTTTGGTTGTGGTGTCAAATTTTTTTGGAGTTTTGAATTTTGCAAATTTGTGATGTTTTGCAACCTTTTGAGAACTTGGGATTCTTGGGGAATTGGGTAGGGAAGATGCTTGTCCTTTTGCCAACTCTCAGCATTCTTGGGGTCATTCGCATAGGGGGATGAGCAAGATAACCATTTCGCTTATGGTGACCTGGATTGCTTTGCAGGTTTCATATTTCATTCACACAACTTGGGAATTCTTTATGTGTTTTAATTTGTGTTGGGATGCTACGTACCAAGGTGTGATCCAAGTAGAACTCTACCTTTGTAAAATTTGTCTGACTTGGTATAGTACATGGCTAGAAAGCTAATGACGACTAAAGGATGAAAAATCTTGATACATTAGAAGACAACCGACTATGATGTGGGAAAATAACGTGAGTGGCGGTTATTTATGATGAATTATTGATAAAATGGAAAAAAAATGTGAAAAATGATGGTTTTGCCAAGTAATGGCAGTCTATGGTGCGTTGACCTTTATGACCATGACTATGTAATGGATGGATGTGATGCTTAAGGCAGCTATATATTTTTGTGTTTTTGATGAAGATGAGATGCAAAAAGAGCTCTTTATTGTTGTGATGATTGTGAGTATGCATGGAAATGAGATGCAAATTTTTGTTATTTTTGATGATTTTATTGTTTTTGAATTTTCTTATTTTTGACCAAGCGATTGTGGGAACCCTTGGAGCTTTTTGGGTTGACCAAGCGATTACGGGAATCCTTGGGGCTTTTGGGTTGACCAAGCGATTATGGGAATCCTTGGGGATTTTGGGTTGACCAAGCGATTATGGGAATCCTTGGAGCATTTTTGGGATTGACCAAGCGATTATGGGAATCCTTGGAGCTTTTTGGGATTGACCAAGTGATTATGGGAATCCTTGGAGCTTTTTGGGTTGGGCTATGGCTCTTCTAGACATGGAATGGCCACAAATGACTGATGTTCAAGGGTTCTAGTTCCTTGATTCCATCAAGAGAGGCTAGCCGGTATGTTCCAGGTCCTATTTTACTATCAATTACATAGGGACCTAACCAGTTTGCCATGAACTTGTCCCTTAGATGGGGCGGCAAGCTAGAGTTCTGTTGGTTCTCTTTTAAGACCAAGTCACCAACCTGAAAGTCCCTTAGGTGAACCTTCATGTTGTATGCTTTCTTAAGTCGCTCTTGATAGATACGTAAATGCTCGAGAGCATTAACGCGTCATTCGTCAAGCAACGTAAGCTGGTCTAACCGGGCCTGTCGTGCAGTGTCATCATCGATGAACTCTTGCATTGATATGCATAGGGAAGGAATTTCCAACTCGAGAGGCATGACTACCTCGGAGCCATACACCAGCAAAAATGGAGTTGCCCCAATGGGTGTCCGAATGCTAGTGCGATAAGCCCATAGGGCAAGTGGGATCTGAATGTGCCAATCCTTATGACTGTCTATGACTGTCTTTTTGAGGATGGCAACTAGCATTTTGTTTGACGCCTCTGCTTGCCCATTTGCCTACGGATAATAGGGTGTCGAAAAACTGTGCTGAATTTTGTACTTTGTGGTCAAAGCACGCACATATTTGTTCTTGAATGACGTCCCATTATCCGAGATTATCTTGGATGGAATACCAAAATGACATATGATGTTATGTAAAATGAACTCCACAATGAGGGGTCCTATCGTAGAGGTAAGCGGAACCGCTTCCACCCACTTGGTGAAATACTCTGTGGCCGTTATGATAAATGTGTGATGACCTGACGATGCAAGGGAGATCTTACCGATTAGATCTAGGCCCCACTACAAAAATGGCCAAGCCGATTGGATCGGCTGCAAGGCCTGGGAAGGTACATGTGTCAAATTAGCATGGTGTTGACATTTCATGCACTTCCTCACATATGCACAACAATCTCGCTCTAAAGATGGCCAATAATAGCCCATGTGAAGAATGCGCTTTGCGATGGCCATACCACTGAAGTGGCCATCGCACGTACCATCGTGCGCTTGGGCGATTGCCCAAGTGGACTCCTGCTGGTCCAAGCAATGAAGGAGGATTCCTTCGTAGCTATGATGGTACAAAATGTCTCCTAACAAGACATACTTTGCCACTTTTTGCTTGAATGCTCATTTCACGGCATGCATCAATCCAGGTGGGAGGTTACCTAACTTGAGGTAGTCCCTTATGGGTGAATACCAATCCTGCTGATCGAAAGCCTCGACGGTATGAATAGCCAATCCCTCTTGAAGTTCATCCCTAGCAAAAGTTGAGCGGGAAAGAACTTGTAAGAATAGCGTTGTGTTGCTATTAAGGGGAGTAGGGGAGAATAAGGACCCCCAATTGGCGTGATTCAGACGATCATGGATTCGAGAGAACCTATCCTGAGGTGGTTCAATCTGGATCATGTGGATTCCTGGCATTAAGTCAGAGCTTGCACGCTCCATCGTGGATTGCGATAGTGTTTTGACTTGAATGGTTGTCATATCACCAGAAATGTCTTGCGGGATTAGTGACCCCAAAGAGGCCATAGTGTCCGCAAAATGATTCGATGATCGAGGGAGCGCCTCGATGTCATACCATTCAAGTTGTGCCAGGAATTTGTCCACAAGGGCTTTGTAGGCCTACAGAACTGGGCATTTACATTGGAATACCCCTTTGACTTGGTTGACGATTAACAACGAATCACCAAAGATGTTCAATCATTTGATGTTCATGGTGATTGTTGTCTGAAGACCTATGAGCAAGGCTTCATACTCTGCATTGTTGTTGGTGCATGGGAAATTTAATTTAAATGACAGAGGCATTGGAGCACCTTGCGGTGTGAAGAATACTATTCCCATGCCACCACCTTGCTCACATTTAGAACCATCAAAAAATAGGGTTATGTCGGCCTGTGACTCAGGCTCATCAGAATCTGGTGATTCTGAGACATGGAAGACCCCATCATCGGGTAGTTCTATGACCAGAGGCTGATCGTCTTTGAGAGGAGCCTCCGCTAGTTGATCGGCTATGACCTGACCTTTTATGGATTTCTATCCAATAAACTCTATGTCAAATTCCGTCAACAACATGATCCATTTCATCGTGCGACTACTATGATAAGTACGACTCATCATGTATCGCAATGGATTCTCCTTAGACACAACATACGTCTTGTTGCTCAGCATGTAATGGCACAGCTTTTTGGTAGCAAACACCACTGCCAAGCAGAGTTTCTCAATGTATGCATAGTTAAGTTCATAGCTGACCAGGGTGCGGCTAAGATAGTAAGTAGCCTGTTCTTTGTGAAGTTCATTCTTCTAGGCTAGCATGGCACCCAGTGCCACCTCAGTAGCTGAGATGTATAAGTAGAATGACACTCCTGGTCTAGGTGGTGCCAATACTGGCGATGAAGCCAAGTATTGTTTAATGTCATCAAAGGCTGACTGGCACTCGTCATCCCAGTGAAATGCTACCCCCTTATGCAATAATTTGTTCATGGGTCGGCACTTGTCAGATAGCTATGCTATGAAGCGCTTGATTGATGCGACCTTTCCCTGCAGGCTTCTGAGCTGCTTGATGGTAGTTGGGGGAAGCATTTCAAGGATTGCCTTGACTTTGTTTGGGTCCACCTCGATGCCTCGCTTTGAGACTATGAAACCCAAGAGTTTTCCAGATGTGATGCCAAATACGCACTTCTTGGGATTCAGTCTGACTTTATGTTCCATGAGGCGATCGAGGATCTTGCTTAAGTCATCGAGATGATCCGGGCGCAAAAGATATTTGGCCAACAAATCATCCATGTAATCTTCCAAAGTTTTATGCATGTAATCATGGAAGATGTACGTCATGGCACGTTGGTAGGTGGCGCCAACATTTTTAAGGCCAAAAGGCATGACCTTATAACAAAATGTCCCCCAAGGCATTGTGAACGCCGTTTTTAGTTGGTCCTCGGGATTGATACAAATCTGATTGTATCCCAAAAAACCATCCATGAGGGAAAGCATTTCATGGCCCACTGTAGCATCTACCAATGCATCGATGCTCGACAAGGGGAAATCATCCTTAGGACTCGCTTTGTTTAGATCTCAAAAATTAGTGCATATGCGAATCCTCCCATCAGGCTTCTTGATGGGCACCATGTTGGACAGCCATGGCGGATAATCCATGTAGATGACAAACTATGCATCCAACAACTTTTGTAATTCATCTTTGACCATTAAGGCCACTGTTGGGTGCATCTTACATAGTTTTTGCTTAACTGGCTTGACTATCGGATCAAGCGTTAGATTATGCATGACTAGCTATGGATCTAGCCCCGGCATGTCTCTGTATGACCATGCAAAAACCTCCTTCTTCTCTTTGAGAAGGGCAATGTAGTCGGCTTGCTCTTCGGGGGATAAACTTACCCCTGACTTGATGATCTATGGATTCATTGGATCAGAGCCGATGTCTACGTCGATCGTCTCCTCGACCGACATGTGGGATCCATCCTCCAACTGGTGTGGAGTTGGGATCAAATGGATATCATTTGTTGAGTTTAAATCTATGTTGGGAACCTCGGGTTCCTCTTCAGCATGGAAAATATCCTGAGTTGGCCCTGGGGTGAGATGAAGCATCTCACCGAAAGGCCAGTACTCTGATGGGGATGGAGGTGAATTGACGTGATCCCAGTCTATGGCATCTATGTCTAGATACAATGACTATGTTGGATCGGCCGGGTTGTGGATGGGGGCGGTTAAGTCAATGGAGATCATGTTGATGAAATGATTTTGGTCTCCATTACCATGGGTGTGATGACTCAGACATTCTAGATGTTCTCTATGCTCTGGGTCTGGCTCTAGAGGTATTGGCATGAATGGATCGGCCCTATGTGCGGATAGGAAGACAGGGTCTGCCCTCGACACTGATGTCGCTATAGGGTCTCTGGGCGGAAGGTATTCTTCGTACGCCCAAAGTGGCAGATTCAACACTTGTTCCCACCGTGCTGGGTCTACGTACCACTCATGCCCTGGCACTATGTTTAGTTGTTCAAATATGTCATTAATCTCTAAGGGGTATTGTTGTTGTCGCATGTGATTGAGATAGGCCATCTCAGTCTCATCTTCATAATCACTGTCGAAGATCCAAAAGCCTTCATTGGCTCCAACAACTATTTGCGACATTAGAGGCTCGTCTTGCTCGAGCAAATTGATCTGGCCCCATTGGGGTTGTTCCGCTCTCTATGGTGGGGCCTGATTACCTTGGAGTGGCGCTTGCTCGATTGGAGCATCTAAAGGGAACATTGTCAAGAGGTTTTCTTGATAATCATCCATGGGGATCACCTGTGAGTGATCGCTATTTGATTCGAAGGGGTCATACTCTGACTCGTCCTCTGAGGACCCTTCTTGACATTGTCCAGACCCTCCTTGAAAATGAGCTCTCGAGCTTTCTCCTCTCTCGAGCGAAGGGAAGGGATTGCGAGGGTCAACAAGGTTGATTGTCGTTAATGGGAGATAATCCCTCAATGTATATGTCATGTTAGGGTTGGCATATGGATCTGATGCCAATCCCCCCTTGTTGCCTATCCTTAGGCCTTGTTCTCCCCTTCCCGGGGGGGGGGGGTTGTTGAACCCTACTTCTTGTTGTCTGCTTCATATGGTATCTTGGTTGGCAAAGAACACGTACCCCTTGCTCATATCTACCTAACCCATATCCATGCCAATTGCATTGGCCAAGGTATCTCAAAGCAAAGTTTGGGTTAGACAAGTAGTTGACATTTTCAGCAAAAGGCTCTTCATCTTCATCCTCTTGCGTGCATGGTGCAACGCCATGATCAAGGCCCCCATACACAAAGTTTGTCTGGTTCGGCGGGTAGCCTAGGGGAACAATAGTGCCGATGGGGAGGCGAGGTCTCCCCATGTCCTGCATGGACTCCAGTGTGGGTGTTGCTACAATATTCCACACCAGATACTCCCCCAGGCCCGTATTGGCCATCTCAATGGTGATTTTTGGTGGTTGAGGGGGAGGGAATGGAAGTTCTCCCTGAGTCCACTCCATGTCGGGTGAACTAGGAGTCTCAACTTCCATTCGGCTAGGCATCTCCTCAGTAGAGATAGTTGATACTGATGGCGGTGTCTCTTGAGGTTGCGCCTCTTCCAGAGGTTTCTTCCCTTTGTCCTTCTGTTTGGCCCCCATAGGTGGCATCGTTGGTGGAGGACCAGATGATGAAGATGGACCCGACTGGGGTTTTGAAGAACTTGCTAATGGGGATGCCTACGAAATCGGACCCTATTTAGATGGATTCAATTGGAAATCCAAATGCATTGATGGAAGGGTCGATTGCGGCATCAGTTGCACCGCATTACAATACTTGAAGGGTTCTAAGTCCATCGGGACTACATGCACCTCCCCTTCAAATGTATACTTTAAGCACTGGTGAGCTATCGAAGGGACACACTTCATGTCCCTGATCCATGGCCGCCCCAACAAGATGTTGTAGGCCATCTCACCTTCCAAGATGTGGCACAATGTAGGTATAGTCTTTTGTCCCACTTGGATGGGTAGGACTATTGTGCCAACTGTCGAGCATATTGCATCATTGAATGCTCGTAGTGTATATGTGGAAGCCGTGATGTGAGATGCTGGCAACTTTAGATGTTTCAATGCCACTGTTGTGATGATATTACTGGACGAGCCAGTGTCTATCAACACCCTCTTATATGGGATCCCGTTGACCCATGCGATAACGTGCAGGGGTGGATCCGCCATGTCATCGACCATTGATTTCACTTCGTCTTCTCGAAATGTGATGACTGGCTCAGTGCATCATTTGACATGTCCCACGAAGTTGTTGAAAGAATTTGTTTCATGGGGCTGCAACTCGATGGCTTTCAATATCTCCATTAGAGCCTCCCGATGGGGCGTTGATTGTTGTATGAGCTCATATATGGAGAGCCTAGCCGAGGTGGTCCTCAAAATCTGAGTGAGTTTGGTCCGAAGTGTGGCCACTGGTCTAGGTGGAGGAGGTTGTGCAAGGTGCTATTGCGGTTGTGTCGTTGTTGGCACCTCACCTATAGTTGTCGTAGGGGCAGCTACACTCGGATACCTCCTATTTCGAGTCACTATACTGATCATCCCTACATACCCCTACATGGGGCAGTTCTGTGTGACCTCATTAACTTGTAGGGTTTTTGCCTATGGAGCATGAGCAGGCAAGGGGTCTTTAAAGACCTCCATTTGTTGATTTCTTGGTGCCACGGGATTATCCACCGCTAGTGTCTTGTTATCAATTAAGTCTTGCACCAAGCCCTTAAACTTCCAGCAGGCATTTAGGTCATGTCCCTGTCGTCTATGGAACCTACAGTACAAGTCCTCCCTATACCCCTTAGGCTTGGGAGCGTTGGGGTCTATGGTTTGAATCTCTGGCAGGTTGATCAAATTTTCCGCTAACAAGCGGTCAAACAGGGAGTCCCTGGACTCTGTGTAGGGTGTGTATTGTCACCTAGGGCGACGCTGCTGACTCTGCTCTTGCCTCTGATTTTCTCTATCATAGTTGTTAGGAGGCACCACCTGATAATTAGCCTTTTGGGGTTGTGTTGCTTGTGCAGGCTTAGGGACATTGATAGCAACTTGATTGACCACAGCGGGTTTTTGTTGCGTGGTCCCTATTTTAGTGTTCTTAGTCCACTCTTTTTTCTTAGGTTTGGCTATCTCGCCATCCTGTATCTTGATCTCTTCAATGATCTTGGCTTGCGCCAGAGCTTCTTCTAAGGTGGCATATTGCTGCAGCTACAATAGCATAGAGATCGATCTCAAATAGCTCTTTGAGAACATTTGAGTGAGGTCGGACATAGGAGGGAGGTAGGGCAGCTTTGAAAGCAAAGTCCTCCATCGATTCCCATAGGCCACCATGGTTTCTTCCTCATACTTCTTGAGGCTGGCTAAGTCACTTAGTGACACCTTCTTCTTGGTGTTGAAGGCGAAGCGTTCGAGGAACGCATCCACTAACTGATCTAGGTTGTTAATGCTGTGCTTTGGTAATTGAGTAAACCAATCCGAGGCAGGGCCTACGAATGTGGTTATAAATGTTCTTAATAACAAAGCATCATTGTCCTGAATGCCAAAGCATTGGCTCAGGAATCTCGTCACATGCTCTTGGGCATCCTCCTCACCTCTAAAGATTGCCAACTGAGGTAGCTTAAAGTGTTCAGGGTAAGGGGGTGCTGGCACTGACGGATGCATAGGATGACTACGGAGCTGGCGTAAAGTGGGCTTTTGGGGCCCAAAAGTTTTGGTTTCCACAGACTCCAGACGCTCTAGCAGTGCTTTATATGCATCTAAAGATTTAATCTCTTCCTCTTTAGTTTGCTCCCATTGTGGGTTGTGGGAGACTTGAGGCCTATAGAGGGGTGGCTGGATAGCAACCCCTCCGCCTTGGTAGGGCATTTTGGCCCGCTCTTCTTCTTGCTCATACTCCTCGTAAGCTTCTTGAGGAGTCTCTGGATGAGACCTATGACCCTGGGTGGGTCCCCATGGAGGGTACCCATCATTGTTCCGGGGAGTGGCCTCCCGCTCAGGTCTAGGAGGTCTCGGAGGCAGCACTTGGTAAGGTCGCAGAGACCTATCTCGCACCAAGGGATTACGCCTCTCATATGGTTCCGCTCTTTGGGTGTGAGGGGTTGGAACCCTCTCAGGCACTAGGTTATGGAGCAGCTCATCTATTTGGCATCGAATGCGCTCTTTGCTAAGGTGATATAGATGCTCTAGCTATTGTTGGTCTTGCTCAAGCCGCGTGATCTGCGCTTGGTGGGCGGCATGTCTGGCGACTGCCAGGTCGATTTGTTCCACCATCTTGAGCCTAGGAGGCCTGGATGCCTCTCCTATGCACTTACCTCGGTCGTGATGATCCGAGATCTCAATAGGTCACTTCCCTCTATCGAGGTTGGTGGCATTTACCCGAGGCTCTGGCCTCAGTAGGTGATCATGGTATATAACCGGTGTGGAAGCGCATGGCTCCCACATTGTATATTGCTCTTGAGGAATGTAATGGTCTTCCTCGTGCTCCCTTTCGTATGTGTGAAAGGGGCGGGCAGAGTTGGCTCGCCCTACTTGGAGAGCCTTGCGCTCTGGGTTTTGTCTATTGGTTCTAACAGTGATGGGGGGTAAAGGAGGGATGCCATAATCATGTGGCCTCTCCTCATGGACCCTATGCTGCTCTAGCGCTTCATCGCATGGTGGCCACTCATATCGAGCTTCTAAGGGAGCCTTCTTGTCTATGTTGAGCGCCACGTGTAAGGACTCCTCCCGAAAGGGGCTATGATGAACGGGCGTGTCCCTCAAAGGGGTGCCTCTATAGTTCCATTCTGACATGGAACGATGCGGACTCTCTTGTGGGTCAGGCCACCAAGGCGGTATGACCAAGTCCTTGGGGCTATAGCGGAGGTGACTTGTGCCCCCTTGTACACTCTCCGTAGCTTCCGCCCTTGATTGGGCTTGGCTACGGGTGTACACCATGGTGGTGTTTTTCTACAAGCTATGTAGGTTTTTATCTCTTTTTATGATTTTTTTATGCTACACTAAACAGAAAAGATCACACACACACAAAGCAATGATTATCTCGTTTAAAGATTAAAAGTGTGTCCTAAACCTGGTTTAGTGTGTTTTGGTTTTTGTTTTTTTTTTTTTTGAAGGTTTTTGTAAAGAACATTTAAATGCAATATGATGGCTCTTATGACTCCCAAAAATGGTCGCCCCTTCGATATACCATTGCCAGGCTGATATACCAACCTCTCTATATACCCGCCCTTACGTGAGGGAAACTATAGGTACGTGAGAGCAGATGGTACGTGGAACGTAGGCGGTACGAAAGGGGAATCACCCTATTTATGACACCTACCATAGAAGACTTATCCTCATGTGCTGGGAATCACCCCAGCTACACTCGGTCAGCTTTCATCAGGATTTACGTCTAGCAATAGTAGCGATCGGGGTAATGGATGCAAAAATTCAAGCCAAGGTGGTGATGAAATCCACCGTTGGTCTTGATCAAGGGTCGGGGTTTTACGACCAGCTCCTTGGTGTTTAATTTGCCACGTGATGTGTGGGGTTATTTTTATTTTGCAAAAAGGAAACAAGCAAGCAGTAAAAGAAAACTTTCCCTAAGCAAGCAAGTAACCTAAAAATAGAAAAACTAAAGACAAAAAATGATAGGAAAAGTTTAGAATCCCTACCTCTTCTCTGCCCAAATCTGCTGGCTCTGAGTTTCTACCCTGAAACTACGCAGAGAGCTATTCGTCCCTGGATGGGATGAATAATAGAACTGAATTCATCATAGGGTGGGGCGCATTCCCATTCGTCCCTGGATAAGACGAATTCCAGCTCTGTATTCGCCACAGACTGGAACGAACAACAGTCCCGCGTTCAAAAAAAATGATACCTGCAAGCAAAAAGCAAGTTTTGATCAGATTTTTGATCTAAAAAAAAATAGAGGACAGGGTCCCACCGTGATCGCCACTGAAAGCATGAGGATACGGAAACAAAAAAGGAAAAGCTCCAAGTACGATGCAAAACGGAACTAAACTTAACGCTAAGTCCTACGAATTGAAAATGCATGAAATAGGAAAAAGCATAAATGAATTGAAACTCAAATGAAAAGCCAATGCAGAAAATAGCCCTTTATTTTATTGATATGTTTTGGAATTTGGTTACAATTCGCCTCCTCCCTTTTTAGGGGCGAGGAGCGTTAAATTTGTTCTTTGGTTACATCCATGGGTAGCTCTCCTTCTTCCGCGTGCCCACATGTAAAGTGGGCGGACCAAATGTCACCGCCGCTTGTGTTTATGAGTCTCGACTCCCTTGCTGCTCCTTTAACGTCTAGATCCTACGTTCAAAGAAACAAGAAACATGTCAGTAGCACCTGCGGATGAGATGAAACATGCAATCCCCAAGCCTACGATTAGTGCATGCAAAAAATAAATAAAATGATAACTAACATATATCCAAATGATCTAAAAATTTGATAGGGGCATCAAGACCTCACAAAGAAAACACTGCAAATGGAACAGTCAGGAAATTCCTCATAGATTTGAATTCACTCTAGGGCGGGACGAATAGACCTGCAACAAAATGCTAGATAGCACCGCTCAAAATGTCACATCTGGACAGCTCCAAATCTCTTGCAAAAGTGGGGGTTAGCTAATTGGGGGTATTTTGGGATGACCCAGATGGTCATATTTCCCCGATTTGGCCTCTAACACCCGGATTTTGATGATGCCCTCTGCAAGTTAGTAAAGACGAAAAAATGATGAAACATGATAAGATTTGCTCAAAAATGTTATGAAATCAAAATTGCAAACTATCTAAGTAGCATAAGATGAAATGCAAAAGAAAATGATAGAAGGAAAATCTGCCATAGATTCCTAATCGTTCCTAAAGGGGACGATTAGATCTGCAGCAGTGCGGGGGGGGCGCCGGGGCAGGCCGCCCACCGTTTGGGGCCTGATTTTGGCACCAATCCACTTGGGATGGGTCCAAAATCTCTTGTAAAGTGTTGTCGAAAAATTGGGTGGTATGCTGTGGCAAAATGTCAGGTTTTGGGCTCAATATTTGACCTTCCAATGGTCACCCAATGACCTCCTCTCTAAAAGAGATCAAGGATGTGAAAGGCACAAATCAAACAAGGGCGTATGGGGAAGTAAAACGGCAGCACTTCATTGCTCAAAAATGCTCCTTCTCTCTATATTTTGGGGTGAGGAAACTCACCAATTTATAGACCTGGAGGTCTCTTGAATTGGGCATGCAGAGGCGCCACTTGGCAATCATGCCTTCTCAGGGGAGGGAGATTCCTCCCTGATTAGGGACTTCATGACTGCCCTTGCAACTGCCTCTAATGCTCGAAAATGCTCACCCACACTCCCATGCGATGAAGGAAGCGTTAAGTGGCGGATCTGAGCTGCCATTTGTCAAGATTTGACTTTTTGCCCATCAAACCTGCTATTCGCCCCACCCTGAAGCGAATACTGCTATTCGTCCCTAGGTGGGGCGAATCCCAGTTTGAAATCATCCCTGGGTGAAACGAGTATTGAGCAAAGTGCCTGAAGGTGCCAAATTGACTCCTGACCTTCCAAAACTATTGTGAGAGTGGTTAGGACCACTGTTTGACCTCTAGGGGCTGCCCTTGGGGCTGTGTGTGTCAATGCGATCAGTGTTTGCAGTCACATAATCGGATTGGTGTTGTTTTGGTGTCTACACATAGAACATATTGAGATACAAATGCACTTCATTCATCAGCACATTCAGCTTGAGGACATATAATTAGACTATATTCTAACTGAAAATCAAGTTGCAAAAGAAAATTAGAGTAGTAAAACTACATTGAAATAGAGGTTTTTCACCTCTCCATTTATTATTGTATTATTTGGAGGATGGTTTTTTCCATGTGGTTTTTTCACCATCTCTCATATATATTGTAAATGAGTACCTCATCAGGCCATGTTGCTGTGACTCATCTTTTTTTTTGTGTATTAAGAGGATAATATTTGCCATCTGAAGACATGCCTTATTATTTAATAGCATATGGTTTTTCCCATGTGGTTTTTCACCATCTCTAATATATATTGTAAATGAGTACCTCATAAGGCCATGTTTTCGGGACTCATATTTTTTTTTTGTATTAAGAGGACAATCTCCACACACTGAATATAAGCCTCTTCCTTTTTTCTTTTTTGATAGATGGTTTTTCCCATGGGGTTTTTACCATCTCTTCATAAAACCATTGTACATGAGTACCTAATCAGGATCTATTGTCAAGAATCATCCGCATAATCCACCCCTAGTATCACTTAAGGGGGGGTGTTAGAATAAGTAATTATTCTTTTAAGATATACATCATATTTGATGAGTTCTTGTAATCGAAAGGCTCTCACTGATCAAATTTGTTATTTATACAAAGTTGATCCATGGAATAATCAATCGGTTCTACTCTTCTCTTCATGTTTTATGTAATGCTTTGCATGTCTATTTTAGGAAATTATAACAAATGGTGATCTAATTATTACATTGAAGAGTAACTAGATAATTCTAAAGAATGTCAATATCCTCCAAAATTATAAGCATCCACCTAAGATGCTTAGTTACCTCATTTATAGCATAATATACAACCTTTATAAAAGACTAAAAAACAAAGGATTAAAATCTAGAAGACCAAGAAACTAGGCTAGATTCCAAATAGAACATAAAGTTACTATTGGATTGCTATTCATCCATGTCACTAACCCAATGAGAATATGAAAATACTATCAAAATTAAAGGGTATCCAATGGAGTAGTGAATACCAATTTAATAGATATATTTAATATATCTAAGAATCCTCTTAGTAGTTGTCCATTGACTCTTCTAGGATGCTTACATATTTTTGGAATAATAATTGATAGCAAAATCTATATCAAGTCTAGTGTGAGTACGGTATGGAAGTCCTCCCACAAAAAAATTCTATAATATAGAATCCACCAAAGGAGCAGTACAATCAACCAAATGCTTTAGGCTTAATGCAAAAGGAGTCTAGGTGGACTTGAAATCCCCATCCTAAAATGCTGAATAATATCCAAACCATACTTAGGCTAAGTAATAGTGATTGCAAGAATTTATTTGATTAGTATAAATCCCCTAAAAAATATAAAATCCCAAATATATCATATTAAAAGTAAAACAAAGTCATATCTTTGTGTCATAGATTAGACTAGAAGAGTTGCTGATGATAAGAATATCATAAACATACAACACAATTGCTAAACATTATCCATCTTGATATTTGATGTAAATATCTTTTTCAACCTCACATCATTGAAATCCACAATCAAGATAAAAAGAATGTATTTGCTCCTACCATGCATATGGAGCCTATTTAAGTCCATACAAGGACCTAGTTGAATGATAAGCCAACATATTAGGTCCCTCAAGTTTAAAACTAAGTGGTTGCAACATGTAGATTGCCTCCTAAAGTTCCTCATATAGAAATGAACTCTTTAGATCCATCTGATAAAATTTTTATCCATATAAGAGAACAATGGAGAGAATCATCCTAACTATATCCATATTGGCCATTAGTGTGAATATCTTAAAATAGTCCACTCCCTCCTATTGAGATAATTACTTAGTCAAAATGCATAGTTTGTGCTTCTCTACCTAACCATACAAAGTATATGTGGTCCTACAAACCCATTTATAGTCAATAATATTCTTTCCTTTTGGAATAGAAACCTGATCCCAAGTCCTATTCTTCATTAGTATCTCATTCTTTGACAGTATAACATCTCTCCATTTTGGCCATTCCTTAGCCTAAGATTATGTCAGAGGATCCTAAGAATGGGCTATCTTTAAAAGCAATGCTCAAGAAGGAGCCTTTCAAAATTTCTCAAGAGACAAAATAGGATTATTATTCTTTAGAAGTATCTTAATCCACTTGGATGTTAGATAAACTAAGAAGAATTTTGTGTAATCTATGGAAATTCAACATTACAACTGGAATATAATATTCCATTTTAAAATCTCCACTCATCTCATCATACAAAGCTGAAATATTCTAAATTGTCATGTCCTGCTTATCATGCCCTAATTCTAGAGAAGAATGTGCCACCTATGGTGATTATTTTGAATGAATTTTACTAATATACCATGGACTTTCACTTAAATATTAATATAGAAAAGATAAATAAGGTGATCTAATGGTAATAGAGCCAACCAAGATTTTAGTTAAAATAACTAAATCTAAGATGGTTTAAGGATTAGAAGAGTATTTTACCAAAATTTCAAGTAGAGGGGTAGGTGTACCTAGAATAACCTCATGGAATTGACATCTCCTTGCATCAAACCCTATCACCTTTGACAATCGTAAATATGATAAACATTTGAGGTATTTAAAAAGCCCATAAAATTACAATTTTGAGTCTAGTTTTTCCTTCTTCCAGAGGTATTTAGGTATGCAAGCCTATGCTAAAGACCGAAATATATAGAATTTAGAAACATCATAATTATAACCTATCAATATCTCAAGAGGTGTCATACCCTAGATTATATTTTTAGAAACTTTACATATGATATATGCTACACAAGTGACAACCTCATCACAAAATTTTATGATTCATCCCCTTGGCATAAATAATACATTCTTCCATCTCCATGATCACCCTATTTTTTCTTCGATCCACATAAATCTATTCAAGAGTATAATGAGTAGTCCTATCTTATACAATCCCATGATAAACATAACTAACATATTCACCTCTCCCATCTATCATTAGATATTTGATTCTCTTTCCTAGCTAATTTTTAACAACATTGAAGGTCTTGAAACTTTCAAATTCCTCATCCTTAGTGATAATAGTGTACAAACACATAATCAAGATAAATTATCAATGAAAAGAAAAAAATACCTAATTCTTGAGAGAGATGGTATGCCCATAGGTCACTAATATAATAGTATAATATCTAAGGGATAAGAGACTCACCATGCAATCCATTTTAGAAAAGTCTCCTTATGATGCTTCTCTAGAATACTCCCCTCACATGCATCACTTTTGGAGGTATTCATGGAAGTCCTATGACCATATGATGCTAACTCATGTATCTCAAATATCCATACTTGAAATGCCCAAGCCTATTATGATGCTTCTAAAAATTATTATTTGAATGAGCAACTATAGCAACAAAGCTTTTATTTTTATAGGAGGGGTTAGAAGAAATAAATATTTCTCCTGACTTATGCATGTGGTTTGTCTCATCACAATAGCCAAAACAATAACTTTAAACCCATTTTCTATATGCTTAATTACCCATCTATTAGGCAATATTAGGAACATGAAGTACCTCATTAGAAAATAAATATCCAATGTCAATGACTCCACATCCTACAACTTGTAATGAAGAATCATCTCAATCACAATATATTCTTCTGCATGTGATTTGTTGTACGTATGTAGAAGGTGTTTATACTTCATCATGCACCTTTTTGCCCTTGAATCTACAATACACTCATATAATAAATTAGAAATCTAATATGCATAATGAACCTGTATATGTTTTTGTGAGTTTTCTCTATCAAAATTATCCTCATCTTGTGCATAGAAAAGAGTAGCATGAGCACCAATATTCTTGATGCTTCCTAAAATTTATTTATTCAAATTCCACCAAACTCTAGCATGTAACCTTTCTTTTTGCAAAAAATACAATAACTAGTGTAGGAGAGTTTGGAAAGTACATATGGATCATATCAAAAACAATAATAACTAGATAATGTGTGTCTAACACATTATTAAAGACACTATTTATTAGCCCAATGTTATTTCCCTTTTTTTAATTTCTCATGTCCTTGTTTTCTCTCCTTGGGTAATCCTCTTAGAATTTACATGTCTTCTTGTAATATCTTAAACTTATTAACATACTCATCAACAATATCAAATGAGTCCATGGACAAGGTTACAAGCTCAACCTATAATCTATTGATTTTTGTAGAATCAATTGAATCATATAACCAATAAATTTATCATGTAGTACTTTAGGATATGTGGTGTTGCTAACATAGGTTTCATATACTTTGTCAACATGAAAATAAATGACACCATAAGTCTAATCCTTTTTATCTACTTCACTTATTCAAAATCAATAAAATAAGGATTCTCATTCATATATTTGGGTAACCCCTTGATTTGAGGTAGAGCTTGAATCTTAATATTTTGGATAGCATAATTTGTACTACTCAATAAGGGCATATGGTGATCTATAATTATTCTACAAAAATAAAAAGACTAGATGTATTTGTGATAAAAAATAATACTATCAATGTAGAGATATCAAAAATCCATTATATTTAAAAAAATAGGCTCAAAATACTTTCATATGCAAAAGTTATGGCTCCCAAATGTTTAATCATAAATTTGCAATAATTTCCTCCAAAAATTTTAAATTTTAATTCCTACAATGAATGAGAGGTTGTTGCATGTTATTCCATGAGCGGTTGATGGAGTGTCATGTATGCATTAACTATGTAGTATATTGATGAATCATGTGATGCCACTTGTTACAATTTGATTTTCTATTTGATTTGTAGACAAAATTGTGTCACTTATTACATCTTGATTCACTCCAATATCTATGCATCATTAAGTGTGCTATTTACTCTAAAATTTATTTATCAAAGTTGATGACGTGGCAAAATGTGATTGATTAAAGCTATACTTGTATGCATATAGTGGTGTATGGTCTACCATGTTAATTATTGTATGAACTACCATGTTGGACCAATAAAAAAGACTATGTCAATGCTTCCATCATTTTTTTCCTTACCTACCATGTGTCAATTTAGGATTTTTTCCTTGTCATCAATTGAACCAGTGACTATACCAACATCTAATATTTCCATAACTAGTCATCTCTCCAAGCACTATACTTGGGATATAAAGTGCAAGGGGATTTTTAAACAAACAATTAATATATGCCCCCTTATTATCCCTCTTCACTAAAGTATTTGCATATCATACTAAATCAATCATGTGACTACACACCTTGCATTTCCTACTAGTCCAAGGAATGTTCTACATTTCAAATTCAAAAATCTAAAAATTGGAGGGAAAAAGAAAAATATTTCAGACACAAATTTGAGATACGAGGCAAAAATGAGCAAAAGCACTAAATTGGGATTACCTTGAAATTTTATAAAAAATTCAAAAATACTAATAAATTTTTCACATCTATCATGGAGTTCCCTATATAACCCTTTGTCAAACACAACCAATTAGGCATATGTAGCACAAAGTTGTCAAACTATTTTTGCAACTTTATAAAGCGATTAGAATGTATTTACTAAGCTGGAAAGCCTACCTCTAATTTCTTTGGCATTAGGGGTTTATCTAGAAAAATATCCCATTATTTTCTTCTTCATACAAATAGTATACCTTCTCATCTATATTGTTATTGAACTTATAGAACTGACTGAAAAAAAAAAAAAAATGAAAAATCTATAAAAGATAAATAAGGATTTGGAAAAACATAAAAAATATCAATCCTAAAACTAGGGCATCCATCTGGTAAAAAAATTAATAGTTGATTGAGTACCAATGAGAGAATAGAATGAATATGATCATGAATATTTCTGCTAAACCAAATTGATTAATTCCTAGTGAGATCCTTATGATCCAAGTCCACCTAGGGTTTTATCAAAAGAACACTTCTTTTAGTAGTATTGTTAGCCTTCAAAATATTTTTTTCTTAGCTTGCTCTAATTATAGTTTCTCTTAGGAGAATTTAGAGGAGAAACACCTACTAGTAGAATCAATTGAGTAATAGATATTCATACCTACATTAATACCATGTTAGATTTCATAATAATTTCTAAAAATGAATGGAACCAAATATTACCCAATGGTGCTTTAAAATAAATACACAAAACAAAGAATAAAGGATACATAATATGTTGGGGTATCCATGGACACCAAATAATATCACTAAATAGAAAATGAAATTACACTCCAGTCAATAATGTAATGGTTATTATGAAGGGGTATATATATCCAAATACAAGTTACCTTTAGATTAAGTTTATGAGACTAACCTTTAGAAAGAAAATATTATAAAAAATATACAACCATATTTTTCAAGATTTACATGGTTCACAAGGATAAATATGATTAATACAAGTACAAAGGTTGGTCATGGAATTAAGATAAACTTAACCACTATATATTTTAATGGGTAGAGAGATGTCATGTGACTCCAAAAAAACTATCAAAATTCAAATTTTAGAAATTACATTCAAATATTGAATTTCATTTCTGAATCTCAAAGTAAAGTACAAATGGAATTCATTAAACTGTAATTTTACATATAATTTGATAAGAGAATTATTTGACAAGGATTCAGTCTTTTAAAATACAAATGTTATTGTTCTTATGATTGTTGTAAAAGATTAAGTCTATCTAGAAATAATATTATTTATAGTGCTTACTAATTCTTGTAAAACATATTAATGCATTGGGGTGCTTAAAATGTTTAATATTTTAGAGAAAAATAATTTGGAGACCTATGTATGAATAAGTAAAGGTGGTTCATACGAACTCAAACTATAGTGTAATAAAATGAAGAGTTATAACATATCCAAAGAACATGAAAAATGGAGCAGGTGCATAACTTTACATGATGAATAGATGATCACACATATATAACAACATATTAAGGAAGTGGATTATAAACTACAATAGTTACACATATCACAATTGATGTTAGACTAGAATAATATTGCTTAAAGTGCAAGGCTCACTTGATAATGTGAAATATATACCCTTAGGATTATACAATAGTCATATTATATTATACATTTTTAACCTGTATGCTTATATTAAATTGTGTCACACAAAGTTGGCCTTGACCACTGAGTGATAATTACACATTTAAAATGACTAAGGGTTTATGAATAGAAATACATGAGTTTGAAATAATACTTTGATATCAATGATCTATGTCATGGGAAACCAAAAGTACAACATGAAGGATAACACCTTTGAGTAACTATAGAGGATAGATGATTTATAATTAAGATTTGTATATTTAAATATGACACATTGAACACTCCCTCATACATCATGGTATTGGATGGAAAAGAGAAATCAAAGAAGGTATGTTGAATAATAAATGTAAGAAAGCTAAAAGGATAAATAAATGAGATAATTTATTTATAAATAGTGAAAATATGAATGAATATTAAAATATTAAAGCATTTATATATACATAAGTTGGTAATAGCACCAATATTTATATGGTTATAAGAATTGGAATGTAATAGGCATTTAAGGTTTTTCTATATAATGAGACATCATTTATCACTTACCTTTCCTAATTATGAATTTTTTAATTGTATTATTTGTATAGCACTATGGGTCTTTATACACCTTGTATAAGTTATTTTTTTTGTAATAATTTAATAATAAACAACAAATATTCTCTCTCCCTCTATGTATCTATATTTATGTATGTGTAAACTTATGTATGCATGTATAAACTATTCACTCAATAAAAACCAAATACGTATTCTCATATCATTCAAAACAAATCATGGATGGAATAATTACATCAACCATAAGGTATAGGACCTAAGTGGTAGATTTGGTAGTGTTGAGGAAATTATATGTTTGATTTCCCAGTAATTCTATTTTTAGAGGACCTTGTTAAGGTAAAATTTTCAAAGGGCATAATATTTCATACAAACTCATTTTGAGCATTTCTTGAAACATATTAATTTTTTATCTCTTCATAGTTAAAATTTATTTATTGGCTTTATGTGAAATTGATGAGGAAATTTAGGGTATGTTGGATTCCATACCATACATTATCTTACTAAATGGATTAAAATATGGTATTTTATCAATACAATACATGTGTAAAGAAGATACAACAATGCAAGATATTTCACCGTAAGTAGAAGAAACTCTTCAAATCAAGCAAGAGGAACTCTTCATAAATTACGTAGTTAGATTATGTGTGACTTATTTAAAATCTATTATATAGTTACCTTATGTGTGTATTTGATTCTAATAGGTAATATTTACCACTTTTTCATTAAATTTTTATGTGATTTAAATTAGTGTTTGTGTTGTCTTCATGTACAAGGTGTAATAAACTACTAGGATTTTTAAAATTTAGGTAAAGCACTTATGTTATGGAGAATAAATTGGAATATAAATTATGATAATTGACTTCCTAAAATTATCTACAAAGTTCTTTGTCATTACAAGAGCCTAAATTGTTTTCCTTCAAATACCAATCTAAGGTGCCATACATTGAATACATCTTTACAAATACCAATCTAAGGTGTCATATATTGAACACATCTCTAAGAAGTTATCGAATGTTACATGCTATATCGTCAATACTTTATATAAGTATCACATATTCTTTTGTTAATTTCACGTCAATAAAACTTGACTTAATGAATAGAATATATTCTATGTTTCATATGTTCTTAGAAATTATCTAGTACTTGCACTTAAATGGGATCACTTGTTGATTAGAATAGGTAGATGTTGAGCTATTCTATGAAAGTATAGACTCTTAAAAACTTGTTAAAGCAGGTAAAAGTAATGGATATAATCAATTAGTTTCTTATAAGCATATATAATTATATCTAAGAGTTGTTCATAATTAACCAAATAATTGAGATTTATAAATTTATTGTTAGACTTGTATAGTTATTATTTTACTTTAATGTGTTCGAGTTATAGTTGATGCTAGCATTTTTATTCAAGCATCTCTAAATATTTTTTAAATTTATGTTTATTTTAAGGTTGAATTCATGTTTCTGTTATTTTTTATTGTCAACACTCTAATCAATTTTTATTTCAAATAATATGTGTTTGATGTTTTATTTATTATAAAACGTATCTTTTATTTTTAGATGATTATAATTTTTCATTAGAGCTTTTAATTATAACAATAATATGATTGATTGACCTTTACATTAACATCTCAATCCAATAATAGTTTTCAAAGTATTTTTATTTTTATTGGAATAGAAATGTGCCATAACATACCATTAATAATTTTTATAATATAAATAACTTTTAAATATTTTTAGATATCTTTTACAATAATTAATTTTTTTTCATATAGCATATTTAATAGTTATGACAAAACATGTTCAAAGAAATTACAACAAAATTTAACTCTTGTTTGTATTATAAAAAAATAAGCACGGATGAATATAAGAAAAAAAAAAATTTAGCATTTTGAAACTTTTTTTGTTTACATATAAATTGGACAAAGAAATACATATACTATATTAATATATTATTAGCTAAAAATGACTTTAGAAACCTAATCGTAAGGAAACTTTACATATTATAAATCTAGAACTTAAAAATAATGAATATTAGAAAAATAATAACTTTGTAGCATAGTCATTCAAAGTGTTGTTTTATTTTAAACAAATGAAAGTAAAATATTTAAAAAATAGGTAATTTGTTGGTAAATTCAATGGAAAAAGCAAGGAGAGTTAGTTGAAAATGAAACCATAATTTAGAATACAATCAGTTTGTTTTAAAACTAAAACCTTGCTTATATCTTAAAAATAAATAATATTTATAAATAAATACAAATATGAACCAAAAGGAAACAGCAAAATAATTTTAATAATATTATATTTAAAAAAAAATTATAATAATTTAATAGTATGAGTGGAAAAAATTAAGTAGAAGAAGATATTTGAAATAGCAATCTAAAACTCCTCTAAAATTGTTTATTATATATTCATGTGAGTAAAACGTGTAAATCCCTCACTTATAGTCATCCTAACCCGTACCAGATGCAGTGGCTACAATGTTGAGGAAACTGCCAAGGACATCTCCATCTAGTACTACTACTACTGCTTTTATTTACCAAGCTATCCAGTTCTAATATTGCTTTTATTTACTAAGCATGCATTTTGTCTTCTGCATCCTGCTGCAGGCAGAGGGAGGTTTCCATAGTATTGCCTTTACAATTTACATAAAAGGGATCACTGAAATAAGACCACTAACTTCTACAACTTGAAATGTTTTAGTTCTTATTAGGCCCCCTTCTTGCGTTTAAACCTGTAAACGCCTGTACTCATGTGGGGCCTTTAAATTAAAAAACAGTTCTTATCTCCATCATCTTGAGTAGTCCATGAATCTTTGGAGCCAGCTCGAGCAAAAGTGATATCCGAGAAAAGTGCTTGAGAAGGCGCGCGTGGTGGAAGCACTCCAGCAATGCTCTGGAAGCAGTTGAACTTTCTCTGAAGGAATATCACATACTTCAAATCCTCCATCACCTGAAGGGCCAATGCTAATGTTTAACGTAATGAATATTTTATTTCTTGTATATACACAGCAATACTATTTTGGCATGATAAATTTGTCTATTGTCTTTGTATGATCTCCTTCATTCATCATATTAAGGTTCTAATTAGTTCTTTACCAATTTGGTGGATCCCAATTGGAGAAGTCCTTCCCTTACTGCAACCAGCGCTATAGTCTGCCAACATGTAAAACAGTCAATTATTTTATCATTATGTACTGCAATAGTTTTCAGCTAATTATTTTATCATTATGTACTGCAATAGTTTTCATTTTTTAAAATTATTTATATTTTAGTTCTCTATAAGGTCAAGTTGTACAGTACTTGTATTCCTGAACGGAACTGAGCGTCCCATGTCCGCGGATGCTTTATTGATTAGAACAATAAGTAAATATATGTTAGTAAGTCTGAGGAGGACAGGAAGTCAGAAAGGGAAAGGCATACATTTTTATTAAAGAAGTAAACTTACTGAATTTAGAGAATTATCTACAAAATTGATTTCAGGCTGGACCGGTTCTCTGTATATCCATTTATGGCCATGATCTGCTGCCAGTTTGCCTATTACACTGTGCATCTCTTATGCAAACAAAGATCAATACATGCATTTATATCACTTTCGCTCAATGAAAATCTAAAAACCCTCGTACTTCTTTCCAGTGTCCCAGATGAAAAGAAAAATTAATTTTAGAGTTGTTTGCTCCATAGCTAATTCGTTTTTTTAAAGAAGCCAATGGTGACAAAAATGTAATTGACTTTATTAAAAGCGTAATTGAATTATTATATACTCAAGAATTCCTATTCTAAAAATGTAAGAAATGTAAAAGATACCCACCCCTCTCCATAGTTGTAGATCTCGTGGGACATCTTGAAAAATGTTGCAGGCTGCAGTCCATGGTTTATATATTGGGGTGTACTTCCAACACTGCTGGATGCTGTGACAGAGAAGTCGCAAAACCCATCTTCCCAAACAAGCATCCTGATCAATTAGTTACAATGACAAGCATAAGCTAGAAGATATAATTATATCTTCTAAATTCAGTTACTTTGGCTAGAGAGAACCAGCAGAAAACATGTTTTGAGGCTTACCAGTTCCTTGCGCATGGTTTGAATTGGTGAAAAATTTCCATCTCATCATCCCATCTGTTCAAAATTGAATATTAAATTAAAGTTTGATCTGTGTCAGATCTATAGAACCTGGTCTAGAAGTAGTCTAAAGAATACTCGTCCAAATAAAAAGGAAAATTTAAAATTTAAATAACCTTCCAACATTATCAATAACATAGAAAACTATCAGCTATTAAGAGAACATATTTGAAGCCCAAGAAGTAACAGACAAGGGATCTCGGCCTCCCTATTATTAATCTTAAATTCGTTATCAGTTTGAATAACCTGGGCATTCCTTCTTATGTAGGGTTTCCAAAAATTTATTCTCCAATCATAATGGTAATAACGGGAAGTGACACTCACTTGGGTGGAGGATAGTATCTGGGGACGATCCTCCAGAAGACTGCGTAAACCCAGTGTGACTCCATGCATATGCTTCGTAATGTATGTTGTAGCAGGCGAGTGCCCGCAGCTATCTGATACTCTGTTCCCATACCCTATATTGCCCAACAAAATTTCTTCTCAATTCAATATTTATTAACTAAACTCCGCCCTCACAATCGAATCCAGACTTTCAAATATAAACAACTAGAAAGCTGATTGAGTGTCTTTCACAGTTCTTGAGTCCTCCTCTATATAAGCTTGATCAATACATGTTCTTCAAAGAAAGTCCTACTTGTTAAAGGGTTTCCGCATGGAATCTTCTGGTTGGGAAGTGAGGCTATCAAGCAAGATAGGCTCAATAACATCCAATCGAGATTGAAAAAAAGTGCACTTTGTCGTAACTTTAGCCTTTTATTGCAAATATTCCATGTGCTGCTAATTATGTGCTTCCTAAAGGTCACATGGAAGGTGAGATAATGTTATGAAGGTTCTTCTAGATGGTTAAAAATCTAGATAATTCAGCTGGTCCAACGTGGGGGTACTATCATATCATGCAATCGGTACCTAGCTACAATCGAAAGTGATATATATTGTTGTGTCATTGAAGTTAGCCAACGTGTATATAGATTCTAAAGGATGTCAAAGAATAAAGCTTTCGATAGACAATTATTTTGATAGAAAATTGCTTTCGATAGACAATTATTTTGATAGAAATTTTGAAAGTTGATAGGTTGATTGGATTTTGTTTTTATTTTGTTTTTAGGCAACTTCAAACCAATTTTTCTCTCAATTATTTGATGTTTTTCAGGAGAAAGTTCATGGTGTTTGTGACGTTGTGCCTTCTAAAATCACTTGTGGTGATGTTTATTTCAGTGACGTTGTGCCTTCTAAAATCATTTGTGGTGATGTTTATTTCAGTTTTGTCCAATTTTTTTTAGAATGTTTCAAATGAAATCTGAATGTAATTTATAAAATATGTAATGATTTTATAGTATGTATATGGTTTATATGTCTGTAATTGTTACTGTTTTTAGTCTTGTAGATATGATGCTTTATATGATCAGCAGTGTTATTAAGATATGTAGTGGCTGTTGCTATTAGTCTTTAGCTGTGTAAGTGATGATTGTTGATAAGACTTATTCGCCTTTTGGCATTGATCGTAATATTTTCTTATTATTAATATAATGTGCAAGATTTTCAATTTAAAACTTCAAACCAATTTTTAAATAGATATTAAAGGAATACCAAATAATAATGTTACAATTATTTTACAGTACTACTTTAATAAACAATCCAAATAATAATGTTACAATTATTGTACAGTACCACTTTAATAAACGATCCAAAAGAATAGACCTATTAATACTGTAGAATACTTTTTTAGTGGATTGTCATAAGAGGACATCATTCGTTGGGGGGTTTAGAATTTTGGTGCTCTAAGCACAAGGAAATCCATCCATCATAAACCGTGGATTCAAATGCTCTTTCTTACTGCTCACTATGAGTGTCCACGTGCACGTACAGTATTTATTCTGAGTAGACAGTTCTTACGACCACATAAATATTAAAATAAAGTCTAAAGCTGTCAGAATTCCCAACTCAAATCAGCATAAATCTTGGAACGTAAGTAGACAGTTCTTAGGACCTCATGGAAATATTAAAATCAAGTTTAAAGCTGTCAGAATGCCCAACTCAAATCAGTAGATTTGAAGTGACATTTTGCGGCCTCTTTCTTTGCATGGCATTATATAAAGATGGCACACACATGTTATGTTTCTATTTTAGAGTAATAATTGAGGAATGCCGAGGACCCATATGACCCAACATCCTCGTTTATTCTATCTTCTCACTCAACATCTTCGTTTATTCTATATTCTTAGCATACGCACAAGTGTTGGCACGTTCTATCATGCCACGTCATATCGGTGATCTTTAGGTGGTCTTTGTTCATATGGGACCTACATTTTGGCAACATATACTTGGTTTTTAAATTACCCATTATTTGTTTAAGACAGCTGTGTTCCTGAAAATTTTTACATTAAACATGCATAATTCATCAGCATAATATGGAAAATGCTACGGAATTGATTTCAGCCTTCAACTTTTTTAAAGCAACATTGCTCTTAAATTTAAATTAAAAGGAACGTCTATAGGGATTGAAGTTTATTAAATTATATTAATTTTATTTATTTATTATTAATATAAATATATATGGCATGATGGATGTGGCTGATTTTTTACTATACCGTTCATTCATAGTTGAATTGTGAGTACCTATTTAGATTAATTATTAACGTTATGGTAATATGTTCTATCTTTTTTATTTAAATATATATAAAAGATTTTTTTTGAAGTTATAATGATAAATCTAACATTGTTAGTCTTATATCAAGATTTAAAATTTTTAAGGTTATAAAACTATTATTCATTTGTTTTACATTTTATAGATATATTCTGGTTTACATTGATTTTAAAGTTTTTGTTTTAATTGTTTGCTTGCTTGTTGTATATATTTCAATCACTACATGGGTTTAGGATTTAGCTTTCCTGATACACAAGCTTAAGGCTATGAATTTTATATAAACTTATAGAAATTACGGTTGCAAAATTGTGTATAAAGACTACAAAGTGATTTTATGACAACCAAGATCTAAAAGACTTGTTATTTTCTTTATAATTTATTAATAAAATTTGATTAAGTTTTTTGTTTGTCCATGTAGTCAATTGGGTGTTTCCTTATTTTTAATGGAGTAATATTCAACTTTCCTTTAAGCTTGTGTCAATGGAGTTCCTTCAAATATTTTGTGAAGATATCCACGACTTGGTCTTTGGACCTATAAAATAATAACACAATCTCATTAAATTTTACTAGCTCCCTAATGAAGTGGTAGCAGATATTGATGTGCTTGCTTCGGCCATGGAACACTAGATCCTTTGACAGTGCTATGGCAGAATTGTTATCACAAAAAAATATTGTTGCTCCTTCCTAGTGATGATTGATCTCACCCAATATTCTTCGCAGTCATAATGTTTGGCATGCGGTTGAGGTTACGGTAACATACTCTGCCTCAGTGGTGGATAAATCATCAATTATTTGCTTCTTTGATGACCATGAAATTACACCTGAACCAAGATGAAATGCATAACCGGAACTGCTCTTCCCATCATCTATACTAACAGCCTAATCGCTATCTGTGTAGCCAATAAGATCAAGTTGGTCTTGCCTTGCATAAAAAATTCCATGGTTCCTTATTCCATTGACATAAGAAAAATATATTTTTTTTGCTTGCCAATGAGTGTCCTTTGGTGACTCCATAAACGTACTCATTAAAC
The DNA here is from genome assembly GCA_028583015.1 of Wollemia nobilis. Lineage (NCBI taxonomy): Eukaryota > Viridiplantae > Streptophyta > Pinopsida > Araucariales > Araucariaceae > Wollemia > Wollemia nobilis. The sequence goes on along the minus strand of JAQPPZ010017035.1, from coordinate 2,060,733 downwards.
TCACTATAAACATTAAGGTTGGACTTGTCGTAGTTAAATACATTAGGCTTCCAACTAAACTTTAATAGAGAGTTGGATCAATATTTTTACTATAGTCTTTCTTGCTCAACTTCAAATCTATGATAACAGGGGTGATGGCAGGTTTGATGTCCTCCATATTAAACCTCTTCAAGATATCAACTACATACTTGCCTTGAAATATGAATATTCCATTCATAGAATGGTCAACTTCAATACCAAGAAAATACTTCATCAGGCCCAAATTTGTCATTTCAAATTCTTTCTTCATGGTTATTCTGAACTATTCAAATATTTTTCTACTATTATCAGTATAAATCAAATCATCTACATACAAGTGGACAATTATCATCTCACCCTCTACATTTTTATTCATATACAAAGTGTGCTCATATGGGCAATTGATGAACCCATTCTTCTGAAAGTAAGCATCAATTCTTCTATACCAAGTTCTATATACTTGCTTCATACCATATAGATATTTCTTCAATTTCAAGACCTTACCTTCTTGCCCTTCTAGTTCATAACAAGGTGGTTGGTCTATGTAGACTCCAACACTTCATTAAGAAAGGTAAACTTGACATCTATCTAGTAAATATTCTAACCCTTATGAGATGTCAATGTTAGGATCATTCTAACTATGTCAAGTCAGGCTAAAAGTACATAAAATTCATGATAGTCAATCCCTAGCTTTTGCTTATAGCCTTCTACCACCAATTTTGCCTTATGCATGTCTACTTCACCTTGGGCATTAAACTTAGTTTTATATACCCACTTCACTCCAATGGTCTTCTTTCCTGCTGGAAGATCCATTAACTCCTAAGTTTGATTTTTATCTATTGTTGCTATCTCATCATCCATAGTATTCACCCATTTTCTATTATGAATTGCTTCTTTAAAAGTAATTGGATCACACTTGTAACAACCCTCCAAAAACCTATTTTATTATACGCCTAATTTGTCTGCAAGGATGAGATACTGCTAATGTATTCATGGATGCAGGGGATATGTATTGTTACTAGTGGGGACAATGCAAAGGAATGAGATCTCCTCAATGGGTAGAAGGATTATTCTGGTGCAAGGTAAGTCAAGGGAAATGATGAGCGGTGGTGTATTCACCGGTTGATAGGGGTAAAGAACCCTATAGGCAATGCATTCACCAGTGGTCCATGTAGATGCATATCATGTAGTTGCATTTGTAGGAATGCTTGATGTTTGTCAAATTGTGAATTTATGATATTTGGTTGGCAATAAAAATGCTTAAATGCATGGGAGCCATAGTTTTAAATAAAAGGATGAAGGTGGAATAATGATATGGTTTTTATTGTTCAAAAAAAAATTGAAAGGGAAGGTAAATGGGATAAAGTAAAAATAATTAACAATTATATACATATATAAATATATTAATGTGTATTTTGAGGAATTTATTTATTTAAAAATAATATATATTACATAAATATATATATATATATAACTATATATATATGAATGTATTAAAAATAAATAATATTTGTTTGCTCTATAATAAGGTAAATGAAATATTATAAATAATAATATATATATTAATATATAATAATAACATGGATATTCAAGAGTCATGGCATTGCATTATTTAAAAGGTAGAAATTTTGGATAATCGATATTTTTTCTAGGAAAATTATTAATTAATTTAAGTTTGTTGAATGTGGATGAGAATGGTTTCCATCTGGCACACCTTGGATCGAAGAATCTAAAAACTAATGCTAGTTGCAAGCATAAAAAGGGGAACCATATTCTAGATTAGGGAAGGAAAGGTGAAGATGGACACAGAGAAGGGTGGTGTGCATGATTTTGGCAAAGGAAGGAGAGTGATGAAGGGAGAAAGGCATTGGAAGTAAGGAAAGAATCTGTAATTCTATTTTGGCAAAATTTATAAGAAGAGTTAAATAGAAAATTTGAATGAATAAGTTCAAAGATATTATATGTGCTTCTTTGTGTGCAAATATAGAATATTAATTGCATTGTAGGAAAATTAAAATCTTTCATGTGCAAATATGGAAACGTTTGTGATGCATGTGTTCAAAGGAATTATTGGAAACAATATGCATTAATGGATTATTGTGAACCTGGTTGGTTGTGAACCTAAGATAAAATTTATCCTATTTTGAACTTGATTGGTGTGCATGTTGTGCTGAGAGACATTGTGATACTTGCATGTCATGTTGGATTGATTATGAGGTATTGGGTAACTCTAAAAAATTTTGCATGTTGTGTTGGGTATGAAAATGATGTATGCATATTAGGAATAGTTGCATGTCATTGTAGTATGACCACTCTAACCCTTGGGAAACCACCAGATAATTGATATGAAAATGAAGAACTCTGAGGAACACTACAAAACTATATTTCTTGCTACCTTTTTGCTATTTTGTCTATGTTCAGGTGTCAAAGAGTTATGTCTAAGAGGAAAAATAATTATTATATATATTGTAGATACTTGAAAATATTACTCAAGGGTATGCTAGGGTCTGAGTTATTAAAAGAATAAAGCCAAATTTGATATCATGTATTTGCAATTGAATACGTAGCTCTTGGAAAAAATTCAGGGTAAAAATTGAAATTATGTATTTGTATTTGAAAACGTAGCCTGAGGACATGCATGTCAAAATTTTGTGAATATGTGTGACTTGCATTTTTATATATATATATATATATCTATATATATATATATATATCTATCTATATATATATATATATATATATATATATAATGTATTTTCTTTATGGTGTATCCATTTGATGTGGAGATTAATTTGTATATTAAAGCTATTAATTTATGTTTTATTTCTTCACAATACATAGTTTGATTATTTCATATGTTTTTATATTATGCATGTTTCCAATAGCATTGAAAGCAGTCAGATATGGACAATAATATTTTGAAAACGTAATGCTGGGTAAATTGTCCAAGGAAACTTTAGTTTGTAGAATAAGTTTTTCTATGTTGCAAATCAGTAGCTATATGGTGAATGTTCTGGTTAATGAGAAACATTTCTAATGGAAGTTACAACTTTAATCCTTCTTACAAACTTGAAATCCTCCATTTGTGTACAATGGATATTATCTCATTCAATTTCTCATTTAGGACATAAAATTGCATAAGAGTTGATGTTTTAAAATATAAGGCTTTAGCTCAAACCACCACAATATGGATGTATAATATTTTAGTTTGAATAAACTGATTAAATTAAAATCACCATGGTGGTTTGAGAAAATGAACCATCCGTAGGGTGAAATGATGGACCTGAATAAGTTATTCAATATAAGATTTAATTATACTTGTCTTAATTCTTTAAACAGAGCTTATGTTAAGGATATATGCATTGGAAAATGTGGAAACAACAAATAGGAAAGCTATATCGTAGTAAGCAATGATAGCATTATTTTCAGACCAAAGAATAGAGGAGTCGATTTAAAACCAAGACCAGTTCCAAAATACTTAGGAGATCTATTACTATTAAATTCTTTGCGTATAACTTGAAAGAGATGATTGATTGATGTCCAAATGAGAGCTACTTTTGTATGTTAGTTGCATATCATAATTATGTTAAATAGGTGTGTAAGACAACAAAGGTGTTTTTGGAGTGAGGTTGCTTTACAAGAATTGCCGAGTGGTGTTACTTTTCTTAAATAAAATAGAATGAATCAAACCTCTTTTTAAAACTCATTTAGATTAAATATTAATTAAAAAAAACAATAGAACAATTGTCACCATACTTAAACTGATATGGGTAGTCCACTCTATTACATGCTTATGTAGTAAAATTATATAGAGTAATATATGAAAAGGAAGTGTATTTCAATTAAATTTTAGAAGTAGCACCTACTCCATCAAATAATAAAATAAGAAGAAATCATAAAACAAATTAATATCATGGATTTAAGATTCTTTAGTTTAATTGCAATGTTTCCAAAGTCCTCTGACTTTTATTCCGTCTTAGTGATAAACATATAAGTAGAGAGAGATGGAAACTAGAAATCTTATGTTATATAGTAAAATCTCATAACCGATTAGGAAATTGTGTTTGATTACAAACCTTTGCATAGTCAAGCTTCTCTAAACAATTCGAACCATAGTTAAGTCTGTGATAAGAGATTCCAAGATTGTGGGATAGACAATCTTAACACGCAACCTAAGGTTATGGGTAGGATAACCTTGTCAATATTTCAAGATTGTGGGAAGGATAATCTTGTGAAGATAAATATTAATGGTGCTTGTGGGTAGGCAAACATCATAAATTAGGGCTCTAACTATACTTATGATGGGAAAAGGTCAGAATGGGAGGTAATGAAGGGTTGTATGGGCATATCTTCTAGGTTATCCCTACTAGTGATGAGTGGTGAATTGTGCTTGACTAGGTGTTACCGACAACATGATGGTATGGGACATCATGTTGGTTAATCAACACAAGTCATTGGGTGGTTACCAGGGCATTGGTAAGACCCTAGATGATGCTCCATGGAGGATGGTTGATCATCTAGCTCGAGCATGTATGTGCTAAGTCTTACATGACATAAGTATAAGATATAAGTTCATGAAATCATGTTAAGACATGGGAAAGTTATGCATCACACCTCTAGGTGTTATGGGCCCTAGAGGAAAAGAAACCCACTTCCTAAACATGGAATCTCGGGTGGAGAGTGAAGTTCAAAATAGGCAACTATATGGGATTTGGCCAATCTCGATCTCATGAGTATTTCAACTACAATGAAATGGCACTCATGAAGATTGATTTAACATGCTCATACTAGAAAATAAACTAGAAAAGAATGAAATAAAGAAAAAATTTCTCATACTGAAACCTCTGATGTTGGACAACCAAGTGGGTAGACTTGGGGTGTTTGGAAAACCAAGTGGGAAGAACTTGGGGTGTTACATTTGGTATCAGAGCAAAGGTTGTGAATATTTAGGCAATAGAATTTTAGAAAGCCTATGACTAACTTAATTTATGTTGCCAATGTGTTCACCTAAACTTGAAATTTGACAAGGCTCTTTGTTTTGTTGGGCAGGCAATGGCATCTGGAAAAAAAACTAGTTCCTCAAAAATATCTATGGTGGTTCAATGGGAAGGGCTGACCGAACATCCTAAAAGGGTCTTTCAAAAATTTATGAGGATCGGGGCTAATGAGGAAGCCATAAAACAACCTCGAGAAAAGAGGAAGGAAAAAGAACCAGCTATCAAAGAGGATAAAATGGTTTGGATGGTGCAATTATTGTAGGAGCAAATGAGCCAACAAAAAGAACAAATGGAGCAGAAAAGTGCTCAAATGGCTGAACACATAGCTCAAAAATAGACCCAAATGTTAGAACACATGGAGCAACAAAAAGCTCAACTGGCTCAACAACAAGAGATGATTTCCCATCAATAGAAAACAATCAAAAATTTATCTAAGGGAAAAGAAACGGTAATAGTTGAGGATGAGATAACTATTGACCCAAGAAGGAAATAGGTAGGTTTCAAGTTGGACAAGGATATGCGAAGGCTTGACATAGCCAAATTTTATGGCAAAGGTGATGGGGAAGAGGCTGAAAGATGGTTGAATAGTGTGGAGGCGTACTTTACAGTTAGAACCCTTTCATCTAAATCAAAAACTTCGTGGGCAGTTTTTCGTTTGATGGGAGCTATCGCTGATTGGTGGGATACCTATAGGAAAAATCACAATGTGGAGGCTATCAATGTTCATTGGGATACATTTGTCTTAGCATTCAAATATAGGTTTCTAACACCACAATTTTACCTTGAAAGGACTACAGAATTTTCAAGGTTAACATAGGGTAGTATGTCCGTAATTGAGTATTATCCCCAATTTGTGCAATTTCTCAAATACATGCCCAAATATGAGCAACGAAATGAGATCAAAATTCAGAAATTTCTCCTAGGGTTACATCCAAAAATTGGACACCTGATTCTTATGTTGAAACCTGCTACCCTAACTGCTGCCTATGACTTGGCTCGATAGGAAGAGGATAATTTTAAGGCCAAGAAAGCTTATTATCAACAATATTATGAAAAGGAAGAACCACAGAAAAAGAAAAATGTGGGTCCAACAAAAGGAGACAGGAATTGGAACAAGAATCATGGTAATGGGAACAAAAATAGGTTTGACAAGAATAAGAATAGGTACCAAGGAAATAGGGGAAATCTAAACTATCGGGGTGGCCAAAGAAATTTTAGGGATAGGTATGATCAAAGAGCTAATGCACCAAGAGCTGGTATTCAGGAAGATAATGAGGGAAATAAGAAAGAGAGGGCACCATGAATTGGTTTTTGGATTTGTCAAGAACCTCATTATGCTGAAAAATATCCTTTGTGAGTTGATAAGAGAAAAGAACTTGTGGAACCTGCTCATAAGATATATGCAACAATAGGTAATTCCAAACTCAATGGTCAAGCAACACCTTTCCTGATGAAAGGTAAAATTTATAATAGAAATGTTTACATTTTGGTTGATTCTAGAGCAACTGATAGTTTTGTATCACCGAATATTTTGAGGGACATACCGGAAGTACCTGGATTTATGGCTAATGGGTGGAAAGTTGAGTATGGGTTTGGGAAAACCTATACCATTAATCAATATCTATTTGACCCTCAAATAATGCTACCTCAAGGGCAAACCCGATGGCATTTATATGTAGCTCCATTACATGCCTTCGACATAATTTTAGGTATTGATTGGCTTAAGGCACATAAAGCATTGTTAAACTTTGAGGAAAGATGGATGGAATTCACTAATGACACCAAGCAAAGGATTCATATTTTCTACGGATGTGAATCAGTGGAACCACATATTTTGATAGCAATGCAAGTTAAAAGAGTAGTGAAAAAGGGTAGTAGAGTCTTTGTGGTCAAATTTAATAAAAAGGAAGAAAACAAGTTTGGAGCAAGTCTTTTCCAAACCTATCCAATGTTGAATAATTTTTGAGATGTCTTTCTTGAGGAACTACTGGGTCTTCCACCCCAAAGGGAATTTGATTTTACTATAGAAATTTTTCCAAGAGCAACTCTTATAGCTCGAGCACCATATAGGATGACTACAATAGAGTTGCAAGAACTTAAGACTCAACTTCAGGAACTTTTAGAAAAAGGACATATTAAACCTAGTGTTTCACCATGGGGTGCACCAGTTTTATTTGTGAAAAATAAGGATGGATCACTAAGACTATGTATTGACTACAAAATGCTAAACAAGATGACTGTTAAGAATAAGTACTCTCTACCTAGAATAGATGATTTGTTTGATCAACTAAAAGGGGCCATAATTTTCTCCAAAATTGATCTCAGATCTGGTTATCATTAGTTGAGGATTCAAGAAGAAGATACCCATAAAACTGCTTTTCGAACTAGATATGGCCACTATGAATTTGCAATGTTGCCATTTGGATTGACCAATGCTCCAACTGCTTTTATGAATCTAATGAATAGTGTGTTTCAAGAGCAACTAGATCGGTTTGTGTTGATATTCCTAGATGATATACTGATCTACTCCAAGAGCAAAGAAGAGCATGATATTCATATGAGAATTGTTCTTGAAATACTTAGAAGGAATCAATTGTATGGAAAAATTTCCAAGTGTGAGTTTTATGCAACCCAGGTACAATATTTGGGTCATGTAATTTCTTCTAAAGGAGTGTTTGTTGATCCAAAGAAAATTAAGGCTATTATTGATTGGCCTACTCCAACAAATGTTTTTGAAGTGCAAAGTTTTATGGGGATGGCTGGGTATTATCATCATTTTATCCAAAATTTCTCTAAGATAGCTTATCCAATAACCAATATTCAAAATAAAGGAAAAGCTTTTAAATGGATGAAACAGTGTGAAGAAGCTTTCAAAACTCTTAAAGAAAAACTAACATAAACACCTATTCTTAGAATAGCAGATCCCAAACAACCATTTGTTGTATGTACCGATGCTTCCATGGAAGGATTAGGTGGGGTTCTCATGCAAGAAGATGGTGTTATTGCTTATGAGTCATGAAAACTTAAGAAACATGAATTAAACTATGCCACACATGACTTAGAATTGGTCGCGATAGTGCATGCTCTTAAAATGTGGCGTCATTACCTACTTGGTAAATATTTTGAGCTTAGAAAAGATCATAAAAGCTTAAGATATATCTTTACTCAACCAATGCTCAATGCTAGACAGAGGTGCTAGATGGAATTTTTGGTAGAATATGATTTTGGCATAGAGTATATAAAGGGAAAAAAAAACAAATTAGCAGATGCTTTAAGTAGAAGAAGGCATATCAATGCTATGTCACACTATCAATCTACTATAATTGATCAAATAAGAAGATTACAAATTCAAGATGAATATTCTCAAAAGTATCGAGAACTAGTTCAACAAGACTCTGATAAAGCAAAGGAATTTAGAATCTGGGAAGATACATTATTCTTAAAAAATAGAGTGGTAGTGCCTAACGATCAGGACCTGAGAAATATGATACTGCAAGAGGCACATAATGCTCCTTATTCCGCTCATCCGGGCTATGTAAATATGTATGAAAATATGAGAAAAGATTATTATTGGCCAGGAATGAAAAAGGATATCGCTAAATTTGTGGCTAGATGTTTAGAATGTCAAAAGGTGAAGGTGGAACATCTACATCCAGTTGGACACTTATTTTTGCATGCCATTCCACAATACAAATGGCAGGTTGTGACTATGGATTTCATTGTTGGGCTGCCTAAAAATTATTTTTAGCATGATGCCATTCTGGTGGTAGTTGATAAATTGACTAAAGTGGCACATTTTCTGCCTAGAAATATTAAATATGGAGCTCCTACTGTAGCCCAAAAATTTTCCAAGGAAGTGGTACGATTACATGGATTTCTTGAAATAATTATATCAGATAGGGATTCTCGATTCACATCTGAGTTTTGGTAGACATTGCATCAAGCATGGGGAAAAAAACTCAATATTAGTACTGCTTATCATCCTGAGATAGATGGACAAACTAAAAGGGTAAATCAAGTCTTAGAGGATATGCTCCGCATGTATTGTATGGATCATCAAATGAAATGGGAAGATTACCTTTTTATGGTAGAATTTGCTTATAATAATAGTTACCATACTTCTCTAGGCATGGCTCCATTTGAGGCTCTATACAGGAGGAGGTACAGAATGCCATTATCATGGAGTAATCTAGAGGATCGGGTGATGATCAGGCTGGATATGGTCAAAGAAATGGAATACCAACTCAATGAAATTCTTCAAAGGCTTAAAGAAGCCTCAGATCGACAAAAGAGTTATGCGGATCTTAAGAGAACACCAAGGGAATTCACTATGGGAGATAGAGTATTCCTAAGAGTTAAACCTACCAAAAGTTCTATCAAATCCTCTAAGCTTAGTCCACAATTTGTAGGGCCTTTTGAAATTGTTGATAAACTAAACCCGATCACCTACAAATTAGACTTGCCACCCAATTTGTCAAAAATTCATGATACATTCCATGTGTCCCTTCTCAAGAAATATGTTCCTAATCCCTCACATGTTTGGAATGTTGATCAATTGCAGATGGATGATCCCCTACGCATTGAAGTGTGACCAGTTAAGATCCTTGGTTATCAAAAAAATAACTGAGAAAGTGGAATATTGAACAGTGCAAGGTCCAATGGGACTAGTTTTTTGAAAATAGTGCCATGTGGGAAGATGTGGCCATCATGAAAAGATAGTTTCTATTTTTATTTGAATAATGTTTGAATAGTGTTATCATCATGTCATAGTTTCATTTTGACTGAATAATAATATTATCATATTTTGGGTTGTGAAGTATGATACATATACTTGATGTTTGTGCATGTTTTGTTTTAGCAATAAATGATGAATCAGTTTTGGAAAATGTAAATTTGTTGATGTATTGAATTAATTTTCTATTATCATGGCAATGTTGCTTTTTATGCTTCAATGGGAAATGCAAACATAGGGACTGTGTTTAATATTAGGGGGGAGTATGTAACAACCCTCCAAAAACCTATTTTATTATACGCCTAATTTGTCTACAAGGATGAGATACTGCTAATGTATCTGTGGATGCAGGGGACAAGTATTGTTACTAGTGGGGACAATGCAAAGGAAGGAGGTCTCCTCAATGGAAAAAGGATTATTCTGGTGCAAGGTAAGTCAAGGGAAATGATGAGCGGTGGTGTATTCTCTAGTTGATAGGGGCAAAGAACCCAATAGGCAATGTATTCACCAGTGGTCCATGTAGATGCATATCATGTAGTTGCATTTGTAGGAATGCTTGATGTTTGTCAAATTGTGAATTTATGATATTTGGTTGGCAATGAAAATGCTTAAATGCATGGGAGCCATAGTTTTAAATAAAAGGATGAAGGTGGAATAATGATATGGTTTTTATTGTTCAAAAAAAACTAAAAGGGAAGGTAAAGGGATAAAGTAAAGATAATTAATAATTATATACATATATAAATATATTAATGTGTGCTTTGAGGAATTTATTTATTTAAAAATATATATATATATACATAAACCTATATATATATATATATATATATATATATATATATATATATATATATATGAATGTATTAAAAATAAATAATAATTGTTTGTTCTATAATAAGGTAAATGAAATATTATAAATAATAATATATATTAATATATAATAATAACGTGGATATTCAAGAGTCATGGCATTGCATTATTTAAAAGGTAGAAATTTTGGACAATCGACATTTGTTCTGGGGAAATTATTAATTAATTTAAGTTTGTTGAACGTGGATGAGAATGGTTTCCATATGGCACACCTTGGATCGAAGAATCTAAAAACTAACGCTAGTTGCAAGCAGAAAAATGGGAACCATATTCTATATTAAGGAAGGAAAGGTGAATATGGACATAGAGAAGGGTGGTGTGCATGATTTCGGTAAAGGAAGGAGAGCGACGAAGGGAGAGCGGCATTGGAAGCGAGGAAAGAATCTGTAAGTCTATTCTAGAAAAATTTCTAAGAAGAGTTAAATGGAAAATTTGAATGAATAAGTTCAAAGATATTATGTGTGTTGCTCTGTGTGCAAATATAGAATTTTAATTGCATTGTAGAAAAATTGAAATCTTTCCTATGCAAATATGGAAATGTTTGTGATGCATGCATTTGAAGGAATTGTTGGAAACAATATGCATTAATGGATTGTTGTGAACCTGGTTGGTTGTGAACTTGAGATAAAATTTATCCTATTTTGAACTTGATTGGTGTGCATGTTGTGTTGAGAGATATTGTGATACTTGCATGATGTGTTGGATTTATTATGAGGTATTGGGTAACTCTGAAAAATTTTGTATGTTGTGTTGGGTGTGAAAATGATGTATGCATAATAGGAATAGTTGCATGTCATTGTAGTATGACCACTTTGACCCTTGGGGAACCACTGGATAATCGATATGAAAATGAAGAACTTTGAGGAACACTAAAAAACTATATTGCTTGCTATCTTTTTGTTGTTTTATCTATGTTCAGGCATCAAAGAGTTGTGTCTAAGAGGAAAAATAATTATTATATATATTGTAGATACTTGAAAATATTACTCAGGGGTATTCCGAAGTCTGAGTTATTAAAAGAATAAAGCCAAATTTGATATCATGTATTTGCAATTGAATACGTAGCTCTTGGGAAAAATGCAGGGCGGAAATTGAAATTATGTATTTGTATTTGAAAACGTAGCCTGAGGACATGCATGGCAGAATTCTGTGAATATATGTGACTTATATATATATATTGTATTTTTATTTATGGTGTATCCATTTGATGTGGAGATTAATTTATATATTAAAGCTATTAATTTATGTTTTATTTCTTCACAATACATAGTTTGATTATTTCATATGTTTTTATATTATGCATGTTTCCAATAGCGTTGAAAGCAGTCAGATATGGATGATAATATTTTGAAAATGTAATGTTGGGTAAATTGTCCAAGGAAAATTTAGTTTGTAGAATAAGTTTTTTCCATGTTGCAAATCAGTAGCTATATGGTGAATGTTCTGGTTAATGAGAAACACTTCTGACGGAAGTTACAACTTTAATCCTTCTTACAAGCTTGAAATCCTCCATTCGTGTACAATGGATATTGTCTCATTCAATTTCTCATTTAGGACATAAAATTGCATAAGAGTTGATGTTTTAAAATATAAGGCTTTAGATCAAACCACCACAGTATAGATGTATAATGTTTTAGTTTGAATAAACTTATTAAAGTAAAATCACCATGGCAGTTTGAGAAAATTAACCATCCTTAGGGTGAAATAATGGACCTGAATAAGTTATACAGTATAAGATTTAATTATACTTGTCTTACTTATTTAAACAAAGCTTATGTTAAGGATATATGCATTGGAAAATATGGAAACAACAAATAGGAAAGCTATATCATAGTAAGCAATGATAGCATTATTTTTAGACCAAAGAATAGAGGAGTCGATTTAAAACCAAGACCAGTTCTAGAATACTTAGGAGATATGTTACTATTAAATTCTCTGTGTATAACTTGAAAATAGATGATTGATTGATGTCCAAATGAGAGAAACTTTCGTATGTTAGTTGCATATCATAATTATGTTAAATATGTGTGTCAGACAAAAAATGTGTTTGAGTGAGGTTGCTTTACAAGAATTGTCGAGTGGTGTTAATTTTCTTAAATAAAAATAGAATGAATCAAACCTTTTTTTAAAACTCATTTAGATTAAATATTAATTAAAAAAAAATAGAACAATTGTCACCATACTTAAACTAATTGTACTTTTGATGGGAAAAGGTCAAAATGAGAGGTAACAAAGTATTGTATGGAAATCTCTTCTAGGTTATCCCTTCTAGTGATGAGTGGCTAATTGTGCTTGACTAGGTTTTACCGACATCATGATGGTACGGGAAATCATGTTTGTTAATCAATGCAAGTCACCAGGTTGTTACCATGGCATTGGTAAGACCCTATATGATGCTCCATGGAGGATGGTTTATCGTCTAGCTCGAACATGTATGTACTAAGTCTTACATAACATAAGCATAAGACATAAGTTCATGAAATCATGTTAAGACATGGGAAAATTATGTGTCACACCTCTAGGTGTTATGGCCCCTAGAGGAAAAGAAACCCAGTGCTTGAACTTGGAATATCAGGTGGAGAGTGAAGTTGAAAATAAATAACTATACGAGATATGGCCAATATCAATATCATGAGTATTTTGACTGTAGCAAAATAGCACTAATGAAGATTTATTTAAAATGCTAATAGTAGAAAAAAATGAAATACAAAAAAGTTTCTCATACTAAAACCTCTGATGTTGAATAACCAAGTGGGTAGACTTGGGGTGTTTGGACAACCAAGTGGGTAGAACTTGGGGTTTTACAACACTCAACAAATAAAGAAAAATTAGAATGTTCTTCATCCGTTTTAGTTCTATTTACCTCATAAATATCTTGTGAATCCCTTATCTTTGCTGGTGTCTTCAAGTTGGAGATTCTTATTGTAAGTAGAGGTGACCAGGATGATGAAGTTGTGTTGCTACTAGCACCACTATTATTGATCTAGGATACAAGTGACTGCACTTTATATCCTTCCAAATCCTTAGATTTAATAATTTTTGGCTCTTACTGACTAGAGTTTGACTTCTCCTTCCATGCTTCATCCTCTAGGAACTTCACATATCAGCTGATGATAAGCTTCTTTGTTACAGGATTATACAACCTGTAAGATTTTTCTTATTTAGTATACCCAATGAAGATACACTTCTCTACTTTGTCATCCAACTTCTTTCTCTTCTCATCTGGAACATGTGCATATGCTATGCACCCAAAAAATCTTAAGTGAGCAATGCTTGGATTCTGGTTTCGCTAAGCCTCTTGAGGAATTTTGTCCTTCACACTCTTTATGGAATATTTATTCAATAGATAGACTGCACAAGCTAAATATTCTACCCAGAACTCATGTGGCAATCTCTTTGCCTTCACCATACTTCGTGCCATCTCCATTATGGTTTTGTTCTTCCTCTCTACAACACCATTCTGTTGTGGTGTATATATGGTAGTGAATTGCCTACGAATTCCATTTTCTTTGTAGAAATTGTAAAATTCATTGGAGATATACTCACCTCCTCCATTTATCTTGAGAGTCTTTACAAAGTAACCAATATTTTTGTCAACTAGAGCCTTGAACTCCTCAAAATTTTAGACGCTTTTGAATTTTGCTTGATAGGATAAACCCATGTACTCTAATTGAAGTCATCTATGAAAGTCAAAAAATATTTATTTCTAGAAATTTTTTTGATCTGCATTAGACTGCAAATATTCAAATGCACCAAATCCAATGGGTGTGAAACTCTCCAAGACTGTCATGCAAGGAATGCATCCCTGTGCTACTTGCCAACTAAGCAACCTTCACAAAATTGATTTGGTTGATCAATAAGGGGTAAACCTTTCACCATTGATTTATTGTGTAATAAGTTTAGATCACTGAAACCCAAGCAACAAAATCTAAGATGCCACAGCTAGATAGCATCCTTCACCACTACACTTAATGACATCAGTAATTCATTTTGAATTTGTAGGGGAAACATTTTGTTCTTTGTCATGGATATAGTTATAATTTACCCATTCTCTTTTTCTATGATGGTACATACTCCATATTTCAATTGAAGAGTGTACCCCTTCTACACAAGTTTTCCAATGCTCAATATATTATGCTTCAACCCAGGTACATAATACACATCTTGTATTTGCTTTCTTTCACATCACTTGGTGCAAATGATGATTTTTCCTTTCCCAATGATAGGTATTTTTCTATTGTTACTCATATTCACTTTGGATTTGACTATTTCATCAAGTTGTGAGAACATTTATCTATTCCTAGACATGTGGTTGTTGCACCCACTATCGAGATACTATATATTCTTTCGGTTCTCCTCCTTAGTACTGCAAGTTAACAACACATTCCCACAAGTATCTCTACACTCTGCATTCTCATTTTCATTTGTGTAGTGGGCGTGTTATTTATCATCCTTAGCCATCTTATTTCTACACTCAAAAATATAATGACCAAATTTCTTGCAGCAATAATATTGAATCTTTGATTTATCATACCTTTGATTTCATCCTCCTTGCTGATTTATTTCATTACCTCTTCCTGCTGCTTGATGGAAGTTGCAGTTATTTTCTCCTTCACCATAGTTTTATCTTCCTCCTTGCTTGTTAACTCTTCCACACTTGCCTCTATTACTCTGTCATATTCCTCCTTGATAAAATGAGATACCTTGGTATGATTCATCTCTTCTGATGCTATCTCAGAATGAAACCTGCATCTTGAATACTTACTTCAATGAGAAATGAGATGACCAAATCAGCCTCTACTCATGTGTTTGCAGAGAATCCATGAGCTCATCTACATATAGGGTTGTCAAATCCCTTTATTCTTCAATCGCTATCACAACTGAGTTGAACCTTACTAGTAGGTTCCTCAATATCTTCTCCACTATTATTTGGTTCTCCATGTTCTCCCCATTCAACCGCATATGGTTGATGACATCCATTTTTTGGGTGAAAAAATCGCTCATGGACTTCGACTCGCTCATTTGTAGGTTTTTTAACTCCCTTCTCAACATCTACAACTTCACCAAATTCACCTTATTGGTGCCCTAATAAGAACCAACAAGTATTTCCTAAGCTTGCTTTGCTTTGGTTGTTGTTGCAATCCATGGGAATATGGTCTCTTCAACCACTTGCATTATATAAAATAATGATTTCTGATCGTTCTTTCAATTCTTCTTTAGCAAATCTGAGTCTTCTTGGGAGAGAACAGTCAATACTACTGCATCTACTAGTTTTGTATAACCACTATCCACCAAGTCCCATAGCTCTTGAGACTAGAACATGATCTTCATATGGATTCTCTAGTAATCGTAATTTTTGCCATAGAACCATGGGATCTACAACTACAAGGGTTTGCTACCGAAATCCATTGCTTCTTATCATCCATGGGAAGGCTCAAGATCTTATACCAATTTGAAATATTTAAATTTTAGCGGAAGCAAAATTATTGATTTCTCCAATCCATAGTGGACTATGAATCTATTGCTAAAGACGAACGTGAGTGGAAGTGAAATGGCAGAAACTAAAATCCAAAGTAAATGCTTTGGTTTGCAATTCAACACTTGATACAAGCAAAAGATGCAAACTAGATTCCACTTAAATCAAAAGTGAAGAGGTATTGATTCTCAATTTAGAGAAAGAAGTGGCTGACATCACTTATACCAAAAAATATATGCAAAATGGCAATCCGCTACCAAAGGCAAAGAAAAGAAAGTGAAATGCAATCCGATGGGATATAGAAGGAGTTGAAGTGGAATAGAAGTCCATTGAAGATTAATTGTTGGCACACCTTTTCATGCAACGTATGAGCGAAATGGAAACTAAGACTTTGCGGAAGCGAATTTGAATTATATACCAAAATAAATTAATAAAGTGCAAGGCATATAATATAAACAAGTTATTTCCTATTCTGTTAGAAAAATACAAAGGAGTAGAGCAAAACAGAAGTTTTTTCTAATCCACATGACATAACTAAGGATTTAATATGGAATGAAACACAACCTTCTACTACAAGATTTATAAGATATCTCGAGCAGAATGGAGGAAATATTAAGGCTAACTTTGTTAAGTTATTCTATATCCAACCAAACAAACCCAAAAGGTAAAATATACGCAAATATTATTTATTGCTCAAAGACGAAAATACATCCACATATAGTAAATTGGAAATACATCCACAATCATCTATAACTATGATAGTATCCAGGGTATACACTGTGCTTCTGATCTCTTGTTGCTCCTTTTGCTCCACACGTCACTACTGCATTCTTATTTTGCCCTATATATTTTTACTCTCTGGCTCTCATCAATTTATGTAGTTGGGTAAGGAGGGAAAAGACTTACCAAAATTTTGACATGCATTAAATTCAAAACTAGTGTTTCCATCCAATCGTCGAATAAAATAATAGTTTCAACTGCAAGTAATAAATATGCTTAAAGTGTGTGAATGGATTTGAACAATAAGATCTAGAGATCTATCATATGTGAAATCAAGTTTAATTTCTAACATCTAGCAATAGTCTAAAGAATACTCATCCAAATAAAAAGAAATTTTGAGGATGTGGTGGACTGACATGTCTAGGATGGTGATAGCGAGGGAAGTTTAACTATTAAATATGCTTACTCTCTCCCTTTTTCCTGTGGTGGTGGTGGCTGGCCCTGGTCTAAATTATGGATTAAAAATATTACTCCAAAAATCAATATTTTTTTTTATTGCGGTGCAAAATAAGGTATCAACGATTGAGAAGTTGCATAAATGAGGTTTAATTTACTCAATCATTGTTTTCTTTGTAAACAAGATTGGGAATCTGTCTCCCATTTGTTATTTAAAAATTAAGGTCTTTTAGAAAAAAAATTATTCTTATCTTTAGCATATCGGGCTAGCCTGGATATTACCTAATTCTATCCATAATCTCATTCTCCAATGGACGTTACCATTTTCCTTGCCTCACCTGAAGTGCTTTTGGAATTTCTGGCTATCCCATCTTCTTTAGGGAGTGTGGAAGGAATAAAATGTGAGGGCTTTTAAAAATAAAGAGGGAGATCTTATTCACCTAAGTCAAAAAATCCTATGGAAATTTGGTGAGAATGTATCCTCTGCATTGAAGTATTTGCTTCCCTCTATAACTAGGGATCACCTTAATTATGTGGTGGAGGATGATCTTGGATTCTATCCAGATTTAAGACCTCCTACAGCTCCCAATATTCGTACATATGTTTGTTGGTCACTGCCTCCTCTGGGGTGGTTCAAATTTAATTTTGATAGGGTTTCAAAAGGAAATCTGGGTAAAGCTGGTACAGGTGGCATCATTTGGAATAAATCTGGTGATATCATCCTAGCGTTTGTAAAATATTTGGGTGTACAATAATCTCATTTTTCCAATTGTTGGGCCTCTTTTATTAGGATTCAGTTGCTAAAATATCTTGGTATTAATAAGGCTATCATTGAAGGTAACTCGTTAAATATTGTCAATATGCTTAAAGGCATTTGCATACATGGGTGGCGAATCTCTAACCTAATTGACGAATCAAGATATCATATGTCTTCCTTGGAGGATTTTTTAATTAGGCACATGTTTAGAGAAGATAACGTGGTGGCTGATTGTCTTGCTATCTTGGGTGTATTTAGTTACGGCCTTAAGGTATGGTGTACTGACTTTCCTTTATAATTAATCCATATCGTTAATGATGAGAAGCTTTAATGTTCCTTGGGATGTGATGGCACTTTTGCTGCTGCTCCTTTCTCTTAGTTGGTACATGTAGTTATTCGAATATGGGTTGATGGTAGAGTGCCTTAACTTCGATGGGCTTCTTTATCCTTTTGTATCGGTTGGGCACAACGGATGATTTATGAATAGCCAGGATGTCCCTTTCCTTATCTTGTTATTTGAAATTCAAATTTTGAACTTTATTACTACATCATTTCATACTCTTGGGATATGGAACACGCTAGTTTCTTTTTAGCCTCTAAAACATTCTTCGGGGGCACTTGTGTCTAAGGTTATTTGGAATAGTGCCTGTTAGTCTCTCTTGGGGAAGGTTACTATGTTGCATGATCTGGATGATGGTACTTATTTTCTAATGATGGTTGTGCTCCTTCTAATACAATGAGGTGGTGATCGAGTGGTAATTTTTTGGCTAGTTTTTATTGGTGGAGTTGTACACTTGTGTCTTCCTTACCTTTCTTACTAGCACCTGGTTCTTCCCTAGATTTCTTTGAGATCTTCTCATTTTGGTATTTACATGGGATGTGGTGTGGCATTTCTTTTCCCAAAGTTGGCGAAGTTCCTTTCTATACTCTCTTTGGTGCTTTGTGCTAGTGTTCGGATGGCTACTCTATGGATGGTTTGTATTGGTGGAGCATTACACCTATTTTTTTCCTACCTTGGTTGAGGACTCATGTATCCCTCTCAATTTTCTTTAAGGATTTCCCTTCTCAGGCCCTGAGGGTTTTCCCTTTGTCTTTTGGGCACCTTTTTGGGAAATGACCAAGAGCCAATACTAACTCGACCATAATTCCAAGAAGATACCATCCAGTTGGTGAGCACCGGGCTATGCCCATGAAACATCTGGATGCAATCTAGAAGACCCCCATTCACTATGATAGTTTTAACCTCCTCATAAAAATAAATAGATGTGGGTTGAAGATGAGGATTACTCAATTTGAGCTTGGCCAGATATATCTTAGCTTAACCATAGTACCAACACTCCAAAACAATTCAGACATAGAATAGAAGGAGAAGACACAAGCCAAATAAGTATTTAAAGCAAGAAAATACCAACGAAGAACAAACCCGAGCATCGCACCGAACATAAATAGATGTATCAACTCAGAATTCATCCAACGAACACAAAAAGGGGCTTGGGAGGCACAAACATGGAAAAACAAAGAGCCCCGAGAAAAGACTCAATGACCATCCATAAAATAGTAAGTATAAACCCACGCCACAGGAAGGAAAACAAGACCCATCATGGTTGCAAGATAGAGCTTATCACAACCATGATAGACATTCTTTGTTGCAAGAGATCAGTCTCTTTCTTGACAAGGATGAATATCTACCTAGTGTTCAAAATGGTTTTAGCATTGCAACTTTACCTCCTCCTTGGAACAAGGTTGCTAATGTTATAATGGACTATTTTACCCTCGATCCTTCCTATGAAATAATTAGTAGCTTTCATGCTATGGTTTTAAACCATCTGATATGCAAAGCTTATATAAATATTCCTTTTTTTCTTTTCCATTCCATGAAGAAATCCTTTTTGAATGTTCAAGGTGGTCGTGGTCATGCCCCTATTCACCAAAGTCTAGCTTTGTTCATGTTCGAACATGCTTCTTCTGAGTGTGGTCTTAATGCTAATGATTTTCTAAAGCCTTTTGCAGATCTTCCTAGTCTCCTGGAGGGTGGTACCAAGTTTATGGTGGAGTCCCCTTATCTCAGTGGTGGCTGTCGTTTGGATTTTTTGATGGATTCTAATGGTAGTGAAGACACTTATTCCTTCACCTTTGCTACTGGTCTGAAGTAGATCTCCAGAAAGATTCAGGTCTCTTCCAAAGGGGTTTGGCGTAGGGCTTCAGATGTGGAAGTCATTGCCCATTTGATTGGTTCTACTATAAAATTTAACCTACTACCTAAAATGATTATGGAAGACATTGTTGAAGCGGATCTGAACCTTTCCTGTTCTATCGATGTTGGTGTTCGTCGTAAATCCAAATGGTTATGATGTAAAAGTGGAGAGGGTGACTATCCCTCCCTTCCTCCTGCCCTTTTTGATTTTTATGCTCTTCCTAGGGATCGCTCTCGGGAGAAATCTATGGAGTAAGTTTTCGCTCCAGTTGCTCCGGTTGCTCTCGAGGATTTTAAACATGCTATTTTTCGTGACTTAAAACTTATTGATATCAATCAACGTAAAATCTGGTGTTCTTTGAATTCGGCCTTGGATTTGTCTGAGATCTGGTGTTGCTCAGGGCTTCGATAAGCTGGTGTAGAACTATCTCAGTTCTCCCTTATTTTAAGCCTTAAAGAATGGGTGTTTGCAGTTTTTCTTGTTTGTCTCTAGTCTATTTTCTGAGGTTTTGTTATGTTTTTCTTGCCTTTATAACTTTCTTTGTAGTGGTTGTGGGATCCCATTAAAACCCTCTTCCCTATTAATCTTACCAAAAAAAAAAAAAACATAGAAGGCTATCAACTTTTTAGAGAACATATTTTAAGCCCAAGAAGCAAGAGACAAGGGATCTAGGCCTCCCTATTATTAATTTTAAATTCTTTATGAGTTTGAATAACCTGAGCATTCCTTCTTATGTAGAGTTTCCAAAAATTTACCCTCCAATCATAATGGTAATCAAAGGAAGTGACACTCACTTGGGTGGAGGATAGTATCTGGGGACGATCCTCCAGAAGACTGCGTAAACCCAGTGTGACTCCATTCATATGCTTCGTATTGTATGTTGTAGCAGACGAGTGCCCGCAGCTATCTGATACTCTGTTCCCATACCCTATATTACCCAACAAACTTTCTTCTCAATTCAATATTTATTAACTAAACTCCGCCCTCACGATCGAATCCAGAGTTTCAAAAGTAAATAAATAGAAGGGATGCATGACTGACTCTCTCTGTGCAACGCTATAACGAAAGATAGGCTGAATAACATCCAATCAAGATTGAAAGAAAGTGCAATTTGTCATAACTTTAGTGTTTTATTGCAAATATTCCATGTGCTGCTAATAATGTGTGCTTCCTAATGGTCACATGGAAGGTGAGAAAAAGTTATCAAGACTCGTAGATGGGTAAAAATTTAGATAATTCAGCTGGTCCAACGTGGGGGTACTATCATATCACGAAATCGGTACCAAGCTACAATCAAAAGTGATGTATATTGATGTGCCATTGAAGTTAGCCAATTTGTAATAATGTTAGGCTTGTATTATTCTGATAGATAATTTGAAAGCCAATTTGTAATAATGTTAGGCTTGTATTAGAAAAAATAGATTTGTTGATAATTGTTTAAATTGATTTTTCTTTAACCAGCTTCAAAGCAATTTTTAAATAAGTTTTAAGAGATGCCAAAGAATCATATTACTATTGTTGTACTACTTTGATAGACAATCAAAAAAGAATACTTGTTTACGGATTAATTCAATTCCCAGAACGGAAAGAATTCATTAAAGCGTATAAAGAAAAAGTCATATGAGGGGACATCATTCGTTGGGTTGTTTAGAATTTTGGTACTCTACGTACAAGGAAATCCATTATAAACCGTGGATTCAGATGCTCTTTCTTAGTGCTCATTATGAGTCTTCCTGCACTACTGCAAATCTTTGAATGGAAAATTTAAATCCACGTGCACGTACAGTGTTTATTCTGAGTAGACGGTTCTTGCGAACACATAAATATTAAAATAAAGTCTAAAGCTGTCAGAATTCCCAACTCAAATCAGTATATATCTTGGAACGGAAGTAGACGGTTCTTAGGACCTCATTGAAATATTAAAATCAATTCTAAAGCTGTCAGAATGCCCATCTCAAATCAGTGTATTTGAAGCACGATGGTGTGAAAAAGGTGACTTTTTTGGCGGCCTCCTTCTTTGCATGGGCATAATATAAAGATGACACACATGTTTCTATTTTAAAGTAATAATTGAGGAATTCTGAGGACCCTTATTACCGAACATCCTCGTTTATTCTATATTCTTAGCATACGCACAAGTGTTGGCACGTTCTATCATGCCACCTCATATCCGTGATCTTCAAGTGGTTTTTGTTCATATACATTTTGGCCACACATACTAGGTATTTTTCAAGTTTAATTTATCCATCATTTGTTTAAGACAGCTCTGTTTCTAACCATTTTTGTAATAAACATGCATAATTCATCAACATAACTCAGACCTTTGGATATTATAGACATAAGGAAAATGCTACGGAATTGCCTGCAACTTTTCTAAAGCAACATTGCTCTTAAAGCTAAAATTATAAGTAATGTCTATAGTGATTGAAGCTTATTAATTTATAATAGTTTTATTTATTTTTCATTAGTATGAATATACATGGCATAATGGATGTGGTTGATTTTTTACTATATCTTATTCATAGTTGAATTGAATTGTATCTACCTATTTAGATAAATTACAAACTTTATGGACATATGTTCTATCTTTTTTCATTTACATATGCACAAAAGCAAAAACTAAAACCTAATAGGCAAGACAACACATAAATACGAAGAATATTTTTATCAATATTTTTTTTTTTAAGCTTATAATGATAAAACTATCCGTTTTAGACTTAAGATTTGTAAGGTTATGAGACTACTATTATTTTGTTTTACATTTTATAGACATATTAAAGTTTTTATTTTCTTTTTACCTATTTTCTTGTTTTATGTTATATATTTTTCAATCACTACATAGGATTTAGCTTGCTTGATACATAAGCATAAAGTTAAGAGTTTTATATGATTTTATAGGAGATGTTGTGGCAAAGTTGAAGCTTTTGAATAATATTTCATTGTCATGTATAGAGACTATATAACTATTAAAGCGAATTTAGGAAAATTAAGATCTAAAATTCTTGTCATTTTCTCTATAATTTGCCAATAAAAATTGATGAAATTTTTTTTGTCCATGCAATCAATTGGATGTTTCCCTATGTAATATTAAATTTTCATTTAAGCTTGTGTGACAGTAGCATTGTTGCAATGAATGGATAGCTCTTTGATTGGAGTAATGAAAATAGATTAAACAAAATATTGATAAATTTATCTCTTTTAACACTAATATTTTTGCATCTAGAAAATTTTGTTATTTTATATAATGAATTGCGAGTATAGGAATTATGATCATTAGGCATTGCATTGAGAATAATGAAATATATAATACATGAAGATAAATGTGGTTGATAAACTTCTCCAACCACCTTGATAACCAACTAGCCCTAACCACCTAATGTAAGCACTAACATAAAGTAATAAATAGCACTAACATAAATTAATAAACATAATGTAACAAACTAATGATAACATCTCCCTCTTATTACATTATTTTGAAATTCAAAGAGTGTTGCAAAACAACTCAAATTTAACACGGGCAAGTGCCTTAGTGAAAATATTTGCAACTTTTTCATTGGTTGGAATGTACTAGAGCTAGATATTGTGTTTTGAAACTTCATCTCGAATAAAATGACATTGAGTGTCAATGTGTTTCGTGCATTCATGAAACAATAGATTCTCGATGAGATTCAAAACACCTTGGTTATCACAAAATAAGTGAATTGGAAGTTTCTTGGGAAGACCCATACTTGAAAGAATTCAACATAACCATATCACCTTGAATACTACTCCACGTGTTGTGTGATATTCTACCTCTATAGATGATAAAGGAAATACCTACTAGTTTTTATTGTACCAAGAGATAGGATCAAAACCAAGATAAAAAATGTACTCAAAAGTTTATTTTCTATCATCAGCTGACCCGACATAATCAGAGTCTATGTAACCTTGTAAGAAGAAGTTGTCATTCTTCTTGTATTCCAAGCCATATTGTGTACTACCATGGACATAATGAAGAACTTGTTTTGCTACTTTGCAATGACTAACCTTGGGTTTCCGCATGAACCTCAAAATATAATTCATAGTAAAACTGATGTGTAGTCTGGTGTTGGTAAAATATTTGATACTCACAATAAACTAGTGATAGAGAGTACCATATACCTATGGAGAAGTATCATATCATGATAATTATAGCTAAGTTTCTATTAGAGTTACTTTAGGCTTACAATCAATCATGCGATATTTTTCAATTAATGTTTTGGCATATTTCTTCTATGTCACTCTAATATGATTCTTCTTATGTGCCACTTCTAAACCAAAATAATAATTAAGAAGTCCTAGATCTGTCACCTTAAATGAATTTTTCAAGTCACCTTTCACTGCATTTATCAATTTCTCCAAACTACTAGTGATAATCATATCATCAACATAGATTACTAAAATCACTAGTTTAGAACCTTCTTTTTGATATAGATAATAGCATCCGAAGAATTTCTCTTGAAACCATGTTGTAATAGGTGATTATCAATATTTATATACCAAGCTCGTGGAGCTTGTTTTAACCCATACAAGGATTTAACCAACTTGTAAACTTTTTGCTCTTGGCCTTCAACCACAAATATTTCTAGATGAGTCACATACACTTCTTCCTTGAAATCACCATTTAAGAAAGTACTTTTTGCATCCATATAATGTATCTTCCATGTGAACTGAGCTTCCATAGCACAAAGTACATGAATGGTAGTCATTCTAACATTGGGCACAAAAGTTTCTTCATAGTCAATGTCTTCTTTCTGTGCATAGCCCTTTGCAACAATGCAGATATTATGCTTATATATAGTTGCATATATCTTATACTTCACCTTGTATACCCATTTGCAGCCAATGGACTTATTTCCAAAAGGTAGATCAACTAGCTTTCAAGTTTTATTTTTGATGAGAGATATATGTTCTACATCCATAACTACCTTCCACTGAGGCTCACTAAGTGCATCTTGGATTTTGGTAGGTTCATGTTCATCCAATGAAGATATTAAAATCCTATCATCATCCACATCCATATCTTCTTCTCTATATTCCTTTGCATCTACAAAAAGTTCTTCAAAGTATTGGTAAAGATAATCAACCTCTGAAGTTGATGCTTCTATTAAAGTTGATGCTTATGCTCTCATTTGCTGAGTCATACTTCATGTGCGAGTTAAATCTAAAGTTATATTTGGAGGTGTAGTCACTTTTAAATCTCTCATTGTGCTTGTATACCATTTTAGAATATTTTCTAAGGAGGAGGAGTCTCTTTCTTAGGTTCCTCATCATACAATTATACAACTGTAGATATGTTATCTAGTCTGAAAGCTTCATAAAATACCATATCTCTAATGGTGTATGTTTTTTTTGCTTTAGGATATATCAAATGATATTCCTTGAAAAAATACACTACAAGGACTTCTCATCTAACTTATTTATCTTTACTTTTGGAATATGCCTGAATACCTTACACCCATAAATCCTTAGATGAGCAATGGAGTATTTTCTACCACTCCACGATTCTTGTGGAGTAATTCCCTTAAGAGCTTTTGTGGGTTCTCTATTTAGGAAGTACATTATTGTATTGACAATTTCTATCTAATACTGTTGCTCAAGATATGTCCATGTAAGCATATAGTGAACCATTTTCATGATAGAATGATTCCTCCTCTCAGAAACTCCATTTTTATACGGAGTATAAGTTGTTGTAAGCTACCTCTTAATGCCATGTAAACTAAAAAATATATAAAATATTTTGAGGTATATTACCCCTCGATTTGAGTGAAAGTTCTTAATAGAACATCCTACTTCTTTATCAACACTTTTCTTGAACTGTTGAAAATATAGAAAAACCTTTGACTTCAATTTTAGAAATAAAACCCACATCCTCTATGAGTAGTCATCAATGAACAACTAAAAATAACTCTTTCCCACATATTTTTAGGTATAGAACCACAAATATTAGTGTGTACCAACTCCAATGGTATTTTGACTCGTGATGCACTCAACTCAAAAGATACTCAGTGTTGCTTCCCTACTAAGCAATCCGAGCACATGAGAAAAGTGGAGGAAATGTTAGAAAGACCCTTTTACCATTTCATATTTACTTAACTCAAGTAGATATTTTGAACTTATATGACCATATCTTTTTGTGCCAAAGAGAAGTGGCCTCTTTGGTATTTATCACTATGGCAATATGAGGCATAAAAATGGTATCTAAAGAAAATAATACATGCTTGTAGGAAGTTGTTGGTACATGTTTATCCTTTATTGTGATGAAACAACACTTATTTCTATCCTTAACTCTAAAATCAACCACCATGTTTTTATCTAAGATTTGAGGTATTGACAATAAATTGTTTGTCAATATTGGAACATAAAGGACTTTCTCAATTTGACATTTTCCATCTGGAAGAGTGATGAAAATATTTTCTTCATCTTGGACTCGGTAGGTCTTATTGTCAGTAATAGTAAATAGTTTACCTTCCTTAACATCAAATGTCTCAAACCATGATTTATCATCAATCATGTATTTTTTGGCACCAAAATCAATATACCACACAAGATCCTTTTGCTGAGAAGTTGTGTGAGTCATGAGCACCTTGTGTGTCCTATTAGAGTGTGAGTGTGATTTATCGTAAGAAAAATTACCCTTTGGTTCCTTATTTTTCTTTTGAGTTTGTACTTACCCTTTTTCCTTTGACCTTGGTTATGTGGTTGTTTATTTTAAACCAACACCTATTGGTGTCATATTTTTCCATATCATAAATTTTGCAATACTTATTTTTTACCTATTGAGGTTGCTTGCCTTTGAAACCTTTAGAATGTTAGAATAAGTGAATATTATTTTAAGTTCTACTAGGATAGACACACTTGAGTTTCAACTCCTCCATGTGTCAGGAGAATACTTAGTGGTATCTTCATTAGGTTTTATGAGTTGTTGTAATCCAATGGCTCTCAATGATCAACTTTTATATTTATACAAAGTTGATCCTTGAAATACAGTAATCAGTTCTGTTGAGTGGTATTTTCACCCGATTGTGAAAACACACTCTCCGATAGGATTTGGGTTCCAAATCCCCTCTTGCAAAGAAATTAGACAAGTAATTTCTCCAAGGTCTCCGCTATGTTAGCATTTTACATTTGTGTATTAATAATCTCAAATAAAGATATTCAATTTTAATGCTTGGAACACCTTAGTGATTGCAAGTAACTGTAAACAAGGGGCAATGTTGGTTTATTTCATCATGAAGCTTTAGTGATTGTTCGTTGTTTTTTTCTGGATTTTGTAATTTTTAAATGTTTATTTTAAATAAGTTAAACTTTCTAAAAAAATAAAATGCAGAGAATGAAAATGCAATGCAAAAAACAAACTAAAAATAAAAAATGCACTCAGTATGATGCTATCCTGTTCCGACAAAACCGAAGATGTGAGGTATCCATGCATGCAACCTAACCTATTGAACCTGCAAACATGCACAATCCAGATAGGCTAAGTGCTGGTTTCTAGGGTTTTAACTACGGTTTCCAGATTTAGACATTCGCATGAAGCAACCAAGACAACTTGCATTAAACTCCATCTATAAGCCTAAAATCGAAAAGGGGAAAGATAAACATTCAATCATGCATGCAGAGAACAACTCCTTCTTTCTTGCCCACAAGATGCAAATTTTTGAACACTTCTACATTAAAAATATGTCATGTTACAATAGCAAAATTTTTGGTTTTTCCAAACCAGTCTGTGGAAGAGAAACAACTCAAGCAGGCCCAGAATGGCCTATCGCCTTTAGCTCTACAACTCTGCTCATAGCGGTTTTCGACCCTTGTACCAATCTGTGCTTCTGCTTTTAAACCCTCTGGTGTGGCTCTCTATTTCGCTCTGTGACGCTTCGTTTCATTTCCCAGATCTTTTCGTTTCGTCTTCCCCGACTTTTCATTATTTTTGGTTGTTGTTCGAGCGTCAAAACGTTTGATCTTCTTTGCTAACTGTAGCCTTCCTGTAACCCTTACACCTTTACGCCACGTGTTCAGCGTTTCCCTGCATGTTCTGTAACGGCCCTTCATGAATCACGACAAAAAATAGCATGTCACGATATCGCGACGTTTTTATACCTACAGCTTTGTTATTCTTCTTGTACCGCAAAAATGAGACATGTCGCGATATCACGACGTTTTTATACCTACAACTTTATTCGTCTTCAAGCACCACGAAAATGAGACATGTCGCGATATCGCGACGTTTTTCTGCTTCTCTGCTTCATGCACGTGAAAATGCGACATGTCGCGAAATCGTGACTGTTTTTCAATTTTGGGTTGTGTAGATGCAACTTGTCATGAAATCGTGACACTTTTTCATTTTCGTACCATCTGCTACTTGTCATGAAATCATGATGCTTCTTCATTTCTAATCTTGCTTACTTTCTCAGAAATCGCGACGCTTCTTCATTTCGTACCATCTCACTGCTTTTTGTCATGAAATCATGACATTTTCACTTCTTACTTATCGTCATTTATCAGAAATCGAGACATGTCACTTTCGAAATCTTTCTATATTTCTTTTCTTGATGATCGAAAATGCAACATGTCATGAAATCACGACAATTTCTTTCATTTGTTCCTTCCTCACTTTCCTGCCGCAAAAACCTGACATGTCACGATATCGCGACATTTTTTCTCCTTGCCCTTTTTTGACTATTTTGATCATGATTTCATGACATGTCGCGATATCACGACATTTTTCTTTCTCTCTCCTCTATGAACCATGATTTCATGACATGTCACGATATCGTGACATTTTCTTTGTCTTTTCCTCTTTGACCGTGATTTCACGACATGTCGCGATATCGCGACATTTTTCATCATGCTGCATTCCGTTGCTCTTAGCCATGAAAACGTGACATGTCATGATATCGTGACACTTTTTGTTCTACTGTACTTTGCTTGTCTGGGCTGCAAAAATGCAACATGTCGCGATATCACGACATTTTCATTTTTTGAGCCGCGATGGAGCAACATGTCACGATATCGCGACATTTTCATTTTATGAGCCACGATGGAGCAACATGTCGCGATATCATGACATTTTCATTTTATGAGCCGCGACGGAGCAACATGTCACGATATCGTGACATTTTCATTTTATGAGCCGCGATGGAGCAACATGTCGCGATATCGTGACATTTTCATTTTCTTGCTTTTCTTTGCTCTTTTAACATCTGGGCCACTGCAATCTTCTTGGAAAGCGTGCAAACAAAGGGGGGTCCCCAATTTTGGGGTGTGTTGTGGAGCAGCCACAACAAATGGCGACTCTGCTGGGAAATGCTCCTGAGCATTTCGGTGAGAACCTACCCTGAAATATACAAGCTTAAGTACAGGCGTCAACACATAAAAGATAAACAAATACCGATAGATCAGAAATACATGAAACACCAGAATCATTAAGTATTAGCTCGGTGTGTGCAGTGTGTTCCATTTTCTATCGTTTGAAATTGATTCACATTCCATTGTCAGTTTTACATGAATGCATATGTGAGGTTATGAATGATTTGAGCAGCCTGATAAATATGCTAGAGATATAACAACCTGCTTTATAAAGACTTTAAAACTTTCCAGTATCATATACAAACATTAAAATTATCAAACCCTCTTAGGATCAACTATATGTATAATGAATTGCTTTATTAGATCCCAAAGTTGGTTATGAGTCACTACTATCTTGAACCCATGTGCAAGTGAAAGTGAAATCAGAGCTTTGGGAAATCAGACTCCCAACCTAATCGAGATGGGAGTTTAACCCTATCCTTACTACTCTGATTTGGAATTCATTACCTCACTTTGAGCAAAATAATTTAACCAGTTATGGATGAAATGGTCATGCTAGTCTATCCGTTTGAACAGTCAGTGGTCTTGTTTTTAGACAAGACATGCTGCCACGCATGGGCATACTTAACCCCATAATCCATGATTTGGCTTCATTCATTCTTTTTCTTTTATTTCTTGGACCTTTGGGATGACTACCCATCCTTGCTAGGGACATGTAGTACGATCCTTCCAATCCAATATTAAGATAAAATGGGAAATATTAGTTAATTTTATTTCTTGGACCTTTGGGATGACTACCCATCCTTGCTAGGGACATGTAGTACGATCCTTCCAATCCAATATTGAGATGAAATGGGAAAAATTAGTTTTACTTTTATTGCTTGGACCTTTGGGATGACTACCCATCCTTTGCAGAGGACATGTAGTACGATCCTTCCAATCCAAGATTTATGATGAAATGGGAAAAATGGAAGCTTTGGGGAATCGGATTCTCAACCTAAGCGAGATGAGAATTATGCCCTATCCTTACTACTCCATGTAGGTCAAATCAGAGCTTTGGGGAGTTGGATCCTCAACCTAAGTTCGATGAGGATTTAACCCTATCCTTACTATTCTGATTTTAGGCTTTAAGCTTTATGGAAGTGGTAAAAACCACTTGTTTTAAGGATCATGTTGCATAATAGGATAGACATGAAATACTTCTTTCACCTGACCTTTTCTTCCAAGCAAGGTTTTGATCATTTTGCTCAAGATCCTTTTTAATGTGAATAAAATGTGCTTGGTTCTAGATATCTCGGGCCTCAGTTCCCAACCTTAGGATTTTTTCTTATTTATGTTATAGCATAACCCTAAGAGGATTTGACACACTTCAATGATTTGTATCTGAAATGCATATGCAACTAAGATGGCATGTATATGCAAAGTGAGATGTAATATGAATGCATTGCCCTTTGAATTGCAGATGGAGTATTGCCATAAAAATAACTGACAACTTCATGCATCACAAGATTCAAACGATATTATTTAAAATGTTTGTGTTACTTGTGGAGCTTTCTACAACACAATTCCAATGTTTCATATTCTCCTGATTTTAGGCATAAGTTGACATCTCAAAAATTTTTTTTTTTTTTACAAACCAAACATGTCCATAGGACCAACACATAACTTTAAATCAAAACTTATTCAATCCAAAACCAAAATGCAATCCAAAAATGAAAATTTGAAAACACAAACCAAAACCAAAAATCAAAACCTATATACAAATGTACAATATAATACAAGATGATGCAAAGCTTGGACTATCACTTTCCCGGATCCCAAACATGATTAGAACATTTCAACAAAAATATAACGTGATGTGCATGCCAAATGTTGTAGGAATCCAAAAAAAACAATATTAGACCACACCATGCAACAACTTTTAACTTCCCTTGCTCACCCCACCAATTAGATTTAATTCCATTAGTACTCTCATAGGTGAGCGCTAAAATACTAAAATGATTAGACAATAAATGATATTCAATTTTATCTTGTCTATTCTTGAAAGTATCCATTTCATAATTCGATTCATGATTTAGAAGTAGGCTCTCTTTATCCAAAATGAGACTTTGTAAGCAAGAGCCTATTTCTAAAAATTTTAAAGCCAAATCATTTTCCAAATTTGTAGGCCAATCAAATTTGTGTAACAATTTACAAGCATCTAGGATATTTACTAAATTAGGATCATTAAAAGTTTTTACCCTAGATTCAATTAGTAATTGTTGATGAATTTGATTTAACAATTCAAGTGCATCAACTTCTTTTCCATTCATTAAAACAATGTTGTCAAAGGTGTGATTAGAAATCATACCTTGTTTTTCATTCACCTTTAACGACATTTCACCATAAACATCATTCAAATTCAAAACATGGTCATGTACCCATTTGAAAACATGGCCCTCCTTTTCAACCCTCAAATGTTTTTGGTCAAAGTGTATGTCAAGTAATCTGTTTTGATGATCACTTATTCGAGTTGCTTCCAATTGATCAATCTCTTTGTCATTTGGTTCTAATTCTTTGTTCACTATCCATGGTATCTCTTCATTTGAATCCTCAAAATCATCATGCAAACTTGTATCCGCATCTTCAGTGAATTTATATTCAACATGATCGAAATTTGCAACCTTCTCAAATCTTGTGAATGTGAGACCTTCGTATGATGTAGAAGTTTCAACATCCTGCATATCAAGTGAAATATGAGTTTCATCTATAAGGGTGTGAGAAAAGAATGCATTATCATATCTTCCCCAACCATTATAAAAATTATCTTCCAAATTTGTGGGATGAAACTCCATGGTATTTGTGACATGATCTTTTGATTCATTCATCAAATATTTTTCTTCTTTGTCCTTGGTAATGGAATCATTATAATCTTTCAAAATTTGATGAGACTTGAAACCCTCTTCCAAAACATCCTCAAATTGTACAGGAGTTGTGATATCTTCCTTTGAGTAGGCGATTGTGTCATCCTGCATATCAATTGGCACACAAGTTTCATTAGCAGTTTTGGAGTGAGTGTAGTCTTCCCACTTCTTCCAAGCATTGTAATAATCATCTTCCAAAATCAAGTGGTGACGTTCAACTACTTCTTCAACATCCTCCAATTCATCAATGTGTTTCTCATCAAATTCATCTTCACCTTCCTTAGATGGTTCAATTATTTCTAATAGTGGGTCGTTTCTTGAATTCAAATTTGTAAGGCTATCATCGTCCAAATTAGTAACCCATGATACAGTTTTGTCACAATTTGGAGGGTGAAGAAATTTTTTATCATTAGTTCCTAGCTTTTCATCGAGAGTTTCTTCCAAGAACAAGTGGTGAAATTCTATCATATCTTCAAATTCATTTATTGGTTTTCTTCCAATTTCACTTTCAACCACTTCATTCAATTCTATGGTAGGTTCCGTCCTATCACCTATCTCAAACCTTGTTGAATTTAGGACCCCTTTATCCGCATAATCGTGCATCTCTATGAATGAGATTGCTTCTGCATAATCTTCACTAGCGGATGTTGGTTTAGCACTTTGCACCTCCTCTTGGACTACATCTAAGGTGGTTGTAACATTTGGATATTCAAATTCATCCCCTTGATCATTTACCTTAGGTATCATTGGAGTGGAGGGTGCTATATTTTATGGTTGGTGTAGGTTGGCATCAATATCTTTAGAAGGACAATCTCTCATGTGAACATGTTGTGCCTTTTCTTCTTCAAGACCTTGTCGTTCTACCTCTTCTAGGATCTCATAGATTTTCTCTAGAGACAAGCCACCCATTTTTTCCTCAATGAATGAAGCAAGTGTGGGGTGTATGGCTCCCAGGTATACTTCCATGGCTTCCTCTTCTAATGTGTTAAAATTTTCCCACATTTGGGAGTGCAACTCATGAAATCTTCCATTGAATTGACTCAAGGATTCATTAGGCTCCTTACATATGGAGGTAAATTGATTTTTCAACATTTCTAAGTCAACCTGATTACCAAAATGATAAAGATAGGCTGCTTCTAGTTGTATCCAAGAAGTCCTAACCTCCATGGGTAGTTGGCTGTACCAAAAGAATGGTTTATCATCCAAAATGTATGCAAATAACTTACAAGCCATCTCCTCATACAAAACTTGGAATCGACATAATGTATCCTTGTAGACATGTAGTTTTTGCAAGTATCCTAGTGGCACCTCTTGATTAAAACATCGTAGAAACTCCAATAACATTTTAGGAATTTGATAGGGTATCACATGTATAGACAAACCCTTATAATGATCCTCCATCATAGATACCATTCTTTCTCTTAGAGACACTATTTCAGCTCTTAGGGATACAATTTGCTCCTCAAATGTTGCCATTAGTGAACTCAGAATATAACTTTAGAACCAAATCTGTTAGTCAAAAATGACAGAAGGAATCACGGCACATCAGCGTGGAATGACTAGCAAATATCCAACCTGCAATGTATAAAAATCAAGTTAGCATCAACTAAGAGATGTATTCATTAAAATCAAATGAAAAGTAATTGCATGAAACAACACTTCGTTAGTCGAGACCAAAATTTTCAAAATTAAATCAAATCACATTATTTCTGTATGAACAATCAGAAAAGCGTTAGAATAATATACAACATACCTGAATTGCTTAAAATAGCATAAAGTAAACCAATTCAGGCCGTCCTTTTAACAATCCACTGAGTGTTAGAGGACTAAAGATAACAATCAATATAGCATGAGATATACAAAAATTTAAATTTAAATCACACTAAAATAAACCCGTCATGCCCTCCTTCTAGCGCCAATCTGTTGAGTGGTATTTTCACCCGATTGTGAAAACACACTCTCCGATAGGATTTGGGTTCCAAATCCCCTCTTGCAAAGAAATTAGACAAGTAATTTCTCCAAGGTCTCCGCTATGTTAGCATTTTACATTTGTGTATTAATAATCTCAAATAAAGATATTCAATTTTAATGCTTGGAACACCTTAGTGATTGCAAGTAACTGTAAACAAGGGGCAATGTTGGTTTATTTCATCATGAAGCTTTAGTGATTGTTCGTTGTTTTTTTCTGGATTTTGTAATTTTTAAATGTTTATTTTAAATAAGTTAAACTTTCTGAAAAAATAAAATGTAGAGAATGAAAATGCAATGCAGAAAACAAACTAAAAATAAAAAATGCACTCAGTATGATGCTATCCTATTTCGAAAAAACCGAAGATGTGAGGTATCCATGCATGCAACCTAACCTATTGAACCTGCAAACATGCACAATCCAGATAGGCTAAGTGCTGGTTTCTAGGGTTTTAACTACGGTTTCCAGATTTAGACATTCGCATGAAGCAACCAAGACAACTTGCATTAAACTCCATCTATAAGCCTAAAACCGGAAAGGGGAAAGATAAACATTCAATCATGCATGCAGAGAACAACTCCTTCTTTCTTGCCCACAAGATGCAAATTTTTGAACACTTCTGCATTAAAAATATGTCATGTTACAATAGCAAAATTTTTGGTTTTTCCAAACCAGTCTGTGGAAGAGAAACAACTCAAGCAGGCCCAGAATGGCCTATCGCCTTCAGCTCTACAACTCTGCTCGCAATGGTTTTCGACCCCTGTACCAATCTGTGCTTCTACTTTTAAACCCTCTGGTGCGGCTCTCTATTTTGCTCTGTGACGCTTCGTTTCATTTCCCAGATCTTTTCGTTTCGTCTTCCCCGACTTTTCATTATTTTTGGTTGTTGTTCGAGCGTCGAAACGTTTGATCTTCTTTGCTAACTGCAGCCTTCCTGTAACCCTTACACCTTTACGCCACGTGTTCAGCGTTTCCCTGCATGTTCTGTAATGGCCCTTCATGAATCGTGACAAAAGATAGCATGTCGCGATATCGCGACGTTTTTATACCCTACGGCTTTGCTCCTCTACCTGTATCACGAAAACAGCCTTGTCCACCTTCATGCATCATAAAAATGAGACATGTCGCGATATCGCGACATTTTTCTGTCAACAGCCTTGTCCACCTTCATGCATCATGAAAATGAGACATGTCGTGATATCGTGACATTTTTATGTCAACAACCTTGTCCGCCTTCATGCATCGCGAAAATGAGACATGTCGCAAAATCACGATGTTTTTCAATTTTAGGCTGTGCAGATGCAACTTGTCATGAAATTGCAACGTTTTTCTATTTTGGGCTGTGCAGATGCAACTTGTCATGAAATCATGACATTTTTTTGCTTTGGGCTATCTTGCTGCACTTAGCCACAAAAATGTGACATGTCATGAAATTGTGACACTTTTCTATTTCGTACCATCTCGCTGCTTTCTGTCGCGAAATTGCGACATATTTCACTTGCTTAGCTTATCAGTCATTGTGAATTGCGAAAATGAGACATGTCACGATTTCATGACATCTTTCTATCTTTACCTCCTTTACCGCTGATAGATCACGAAAATGCAACCTGTCATGATTTTGCAACACTTTCTTTCATTTGTTCCTTCCTCACTTTCTTGTCGCGAAAACCTGACATGTCATGATATCGCGACATTTTTTCTCCTTGCCTTGTTTTGACCATGATTTCATGACATGTCACGATATCACGACAATTCTGGTTTAGTATATGAACCGCGATTTCATGACATGTCGTGATATCACGACATTTCTAGCATCTTGTTCTATTTGACTGCTTTGACCATGATTTCACAACACATCGCGATATCGTGATATTTTCTCATCATGCTGCATTTCGTTGCTCTTAGCCGTGAAAACGTGACGTCATGAAATCATGACACTTTTTCGTTCTACTATACTTTGCTTGTTTGGGCTGCAAAAATG
This sequence comes from Wollemia nobilis, assembly GCA_028583015.1. Classification (NCBI taxonomy): domain Eukaryota; kingdom Viridiplantae; phylum Streptophyta; class Pinopsida; order Araucariales; family Araucariaceae; genus Wollemia; species Wollemia nobilis. Next base: position 2,024,335 of record JAQPPZ010017035.1, on the reverse strand, counting down.
TGACATGTCGTGATATCGCGACATCTTTCATTCGGTTGTACTTTTGCTATTTTGAACCGTGAAAACGCGATGTGTCACGATATCACGAAACCTTTTCATTTTTGGCTGCCACGGAGGAACATGTCGTGATATCATGACAACTTTTCTTTTCTAGTCGTGATGGAGCAACATGTCACGATATCACGACAACTTTTCATTTCTAATCGCGACGGAGCAACATGTCATGATATCGTGACAACTTTTCATTTCTGCTTTTCTTTGCTTTTTTAACATCTGGGCCACTACAATCTCTTTGAAAGTGTGAAAAAAAGGGGGATCCCCAATTTTGGGGTGTGTTGTGGATCAGCCACAACAAGTTCCACTCTTTTCTTCATATTTTGTGTAATTATTTGCATGTATATTTTGGGAAATTCTAACATGGTACTAGAGCAAGATAAAATTTGCTAGCATTCCCTCTTGAAGGTTCTCGAGCTGGTTCTTTGTATCTTCTGTTGGCTTCTTTTTTTTAAGCCTTCAATAAGATCCTATATATAGATTTATATTTTTTTTAGCTATATATTTTTTAATTTATGTATGTGGGTTTTTTTTCTAAATAAAATTTGTCTTCTAGTATAATTTTTTTCAGATATTCTGCCCATTTATTTTTCATAGATCTATTTTCTTTTTTCAAAAAAGAGAAATATCTTCTATGAAAATATTCATACATAATACTTTATAAGGTTATATCTCCTCTTCAAGCGATTATATTTTTTTCCATATTCTATATTTGAATATATTTTAATCAAGCTTGATATCTAGGAAAAAAAAATTTCTATCAGTTGTGTTCTTTCTCCTTGCAAGCAACTTCTGATTCACTACATATTACTTGATCTCAAAGATCAAAATAGGTTAACGAAACATACTCAAGGCACCTCTCCTTTTGGCACCCTAGAAATTCTTGTGTTGCCTCTATTCCACCTCTCCATCGGTGCATCTTTCATTGGAGTTTTTTTCGAATGTTGATAGAGATTTTCTAAAATCCTTTGTCTGTCATGTACACTTTAGAACTCATCCTCAGTAGTTGCATTTAATTTTTTTTTAAAATTTTTCTAAAAGTGTCGTTTGTTTATAACGTCCCTAGATTTGGCATTGGTGAAACGTCGCCAAGCCCATTGGTTTCAAGATTTCTTTTTTAGTGATGGCTAATGGATTTACTTAAAGTCCTATATATCTCATTCAGATCCTCATTATTTTACACTACATCCTTCATTTCTTTTATTCTCGAAGGATCAATGTTCAATTTACAATTGCTCTATATTTTATATTATTGTTTCTATTGTTTTTTCAAAGATAATAGGTAATATTTCTATATATTTTGGCTTCGCTACTATATTTATTTTTGTAGGTAAATCAGAGAACAAGCAAGTTTCTATTATTTTGCCTTTGTTGTTGTCTTCATTTTTACTGGTATATCTACATCAAGGGCAAGCAATGTTTTAAGCTAGTACTCAAGCGAAAGAAAGCATTTTTTGAAGGCCTCTGCTTCAACTATGATAGCTTGGCTACGTATCCATTTCACGGTAGCCAACCTCTCTCGCAGAGCTTGTTTCTTCGCTCTCAAAGTTAAAAAGACCTTCATCTTCAAATTCCTCTGTGATGCGTTGGGTCTGGGTAGGAGGGAATCTCTCTCTTTACACCTCCAGTTCTCTCTATCTCATCCTTTGTATCCTACCATTAATCTCTTTTATACAGGGTGTCCTGAACATATTCACAGGAGTAATTTTTTTTTCTTTACTCCACAGATACATTGGTTATCATAAAAAATTGTCCTTCCCTTTTTTGTTCCTGTGTATTCCTCATTATCAAAGTTTTTCTTTCACACTCCCTTTTCATGAAGTATTTAAAGGCTTATTTATAAGTGAAGAGTGTCTTCTGTAAAATATGAGAAATACAAAGTCTTTTTGGGAGGGGTGATAAGGTGCCCTTTTGCACCTTTTCTGGGGGGTCTCTCTTTGCATCATCTTTTACCTCCTAAATTTATATTTAAAATTTATTTTATTTTATTTTGCTTTAAGAGAGAACTTTAGATATATCATTAAGAAAATTTTAAATTTTAAAGGTATTAGATTTTTTCAAAAGTGGTATTTCATTTACCTTAATTTAACTATTTGCTTAAAAAAATTAAAAGACATAAATGAATATATTTAATGCTTATTATCATATTTTATTTTAATTCAAAAGTTATAATTCCATTGAATTTCTCTAAATTATATTAAATTTATTTATTTTAAATTATATTTTAAGCAAATAGATTAATCAATTTTTCCTTTTTAAAAGAATTAATATATGTCATACAAAATCTAGTTGGTGCTTCTTTTCAAAAACAAAATATAATTGTTATTCATATTTGTTTTATAATAGCAAAATTTCAAAGGTTATAATTCCATTAAATTTCTATACATTATAACAAATTTGTTTATTTGCATTAATATTTTTAACAAATAAATTAATCCTTTTTTTAAAAAGCATAAATTTATGTCATTTTGTTTTTGCATAAAATATATAAATTAGATAATTTAAGAAAACCTCTTAATTTCTTTGTGCTTAATTTATATTTCAAATCACAAATATAATATCTCCATACCATTATTGGACATCCTACATAACTTATAGTTTGCCTCAAGGAAGGGCGAGTTATTAAGATACACAATATTGGTCTAGATGATATAAGCCTATGTTCCAAGTATCAAATCTTATCAATACTTATAGTTTCCCTCTCGTAAGGGCAATTATTTGACAAGACAAGATATATAGACCTGGTATATTTGTAATCCTTAATTTAAACTTAACATAAAATATCCTCATATTTGTCAAGTGACTATGAGGTCTTTGCTAAGCTAGAAAGCCTATCCATGGCTACTTTGGCATTAGGGATTTATCTAAAAAAATTAACCTCTTCTTTTCTTCCTCATGCAAATAGTCTACCCTTTCATCTATATTGCTATTGAAAAATAGAGCCAAAAGAAGAAATATAAAAAAAAAAAAAAACAAAATCTATAATAGAAAAATGAGGTTTTGGAAAAACATCAAAAAGCACAATCCTAAAACTATGGTATCCATTTGGTAAAAAACATAAAAGAGGATTGGGTGCCAATTAGAGGATAAAAGGAATTTTTTTGTGAATATTTATTATAAACCAAATTGACTAATTCCTAGTAAGTTCCTCATGGTACATGTGCACCTAGGGTTTTATCAAAAGAATCCTTCTTTGAGTAATACTATTAGCCTTTAAAAGAATTTTTTCTTAGCTTGCTCCAATTATGGTTACCCTTAGGAGAAGCTGAAAGACAAACATCTACTAGTAAGAAATTAAGTAATGGAGATTTATACCTACTCTAATACCATGTTATATTTCATAACAATTTCTAGAAATAAATCAAACCAAATATTACCCAATACTATTTTAAAATAAATACACAAAAAAAGAATAAAGGACACAATATATTCGAGTATCCATGGACACCAAATAATCTCACTAAAAATAAAATAAAATTACACTTCAGTAAATAATGGAATGGTTGGTATGAAGGGGTATTTATGTCCAAATACAAGTTACCTTTAGGTCAAGGTTGTGAGACTAACTTTTAGAAATAAAAGATTATAAAAAATATAAAATCATTTTTTTCAATATTTGCATGGGTCCAAAGGGTAAGTATGATCAACATAAGTACAAATGTTGGTCATGGTCTTAAGATAAACCTACCATCATATATTTTAACTGGTAGAGGGATGTCGTGTGACATCAAAAAAATATTCAAAATTTAAATTTTAGTCATTTTCTTCAAACATTGAACTTCATTTATGAATCTCAAAATAAATCACAAATGGAATTCATTGAAGTCTATAATTTTGCATATAAGTAGATAAGATAATAATTTGACAAGGATTTAGTCTTTGAAACCTCAAATATGTGATATTATGATTGTTCTCTAGGATTAAGTCTATCTATAAAATATTATCATCTATAGTGCTTACTAAATCTTGTCAAAAATTTTAATGCATATGGGTGCTTAAAAAGTTCAATATTTTGGAGTAAAATTATTTGGATACATTTGCATGAATAATTAATGGTGGTTCATACCATTTCCAATGCCATGTTGGACATCACAATATATTGAAGGAACTAAAAGAAAAATCACATCATACAAACAATAGCATAAGAAAAATGGAGATTTATAAGATATTCAAAGAACATAAAAAGATGGACCAGGTGCATAACTTTACATGATGAAAAAATTATCATACATATATAATAAAATTTAAATGGAAGTGGAGTATAAAGACTCCAATAGTTACACATATCAAAATAGATGTTAGACTGTCATATTATTGTTTAAAGTGCAAGGCTCACTTCATAATGTGAAATATATACCCTTAGTATTATACAATCCTCATATTAAATTATACATTATTATCTTGTATTCTTATACTAAATTATGTCACATAATGTTGGCCTTGGTCTATGAGTGACAATTACACATTTCAAATGAATAAGGGTTCATAACTAGAAATACATGAGTATGAAACTATACTTAGATATCAATGATCTATGTCATAGGGAACCAAAAGTACAACATGAAGGACAACTCCTTTTATTAAGTAGAGAGGAATATGACTTACGATTTAGATTTGTATATTAAAATATGATACAATTCCCTCATGGTATTAGATGTAAAAGAGATAAAGCAAAGAAAGTATGTTGAATAATAAATGTAAGAAAGCTAAAAATAGTAAATAAATAAGATACTTTATATATAAATAGTGAAAATATAAATAAATATTAGAATATTAAAGCACTTATATAGAGAAGTTGGTAATAGCACCAATATTTCTACGGGTTATAAGAATTGGGATGTAATATGCATTTAATATTTTTCTATATAATGAAGCATCATTTCTCACTTACCTTTTCTAATCATGACTTTTTTTTGTATTATTTCTATATATATATGGACCTTTATACACCTTGTATAAGTGATTTTTAAAAATTATTTTAATAATAAAAAATAATCATTCTCTCTCTATCTATTTATATGTATGCATGTATGTACATACATATGTATACATGTATAAAGTATTCACTCAATAAAAACCAAACACTTATTTTCATGTCATTCAAAAAAATCATGAGTGGAATAATTGCATCAACCATAAGGTATAAGACCTACAACTAAGTATATTGTGCTAAGTGATAAATTTGATAGTGTTGAAGAAGTATATGTTTGATTTCCCAATAATTCTATTTTTAGAAGCCCTTGTTAAGGGAAATTTTTCAAAGGGCATAATGTTTCATACAAACTCATTTTGAGTATTTCTTAAAATATATAAAGTTTTGATCTCTTCATTGTTACAATTTATTTCTTGGCTTTATGTGAAAGTGATGAGGCAATTTAGGGTATGATAGATTCCATGCCATGCATCATCTCATTGAATGGATTAAAATATGGTATTTTATCAATACAATACATGTATAAATAAGATACAACAATGACACTTAATGCAAGATATTTCATCTTAAGTAGAAGAAACTCTTCAAATTAAGTAGGAGGAACTCTTTACAATTTTATTATCTTTTATTTGTACTTGTACTTTACATTGAGATTGCTTTCAATTCGTTGCTAATTACTTTGATATTATATTAGTTAGAATATAGTAGTTAGATTATGTGTGCCTTATCCAAAATATCTTACTTTATATAGTTGTCTTATGTGTGTGTCTTTGATTTCAATAGGTAATATTTACCACTTTTTCATTAATTTTTATGTGATTTAAATTAGTGTTTGTGTTGTTTTTTATTACAAGGTGTAATATCCTACTAGACTTTTTGAAATTCTGGTAAAGCACTTATGTTATGAATAATTTATTGGAATATAAATTATGATAATTGAATTCCTTAAAATATATTCAAAGTGCTTTGTCATTACAAGAGCCTAAATTTTTTTCCTGCAAATACTAATCTAAGATGCCATACATTGAACACATATTTAAGAAATTATTGAATGCTACATGCTATATCATTGATACTTTATATAACTATCACATGTTCCTTTATTAAGTTCACATCAATAAAATATAATTTAATAACTAAAATATTTTCTATGCTTCATATGTTCTTAGAAATTTTCTAGTAGTTGCACTCAAATGGGCTTATTTATTTATTAGAATTCTTACATGGTGTGTTATTGTATGAAGGTACTAGATTCTTAAAAACTTTTTGAAGTAGGTCAAAGCAATGTATATGATCAATTAGTGTCTTATAAGCATATATAAGTCGATGTAAGAGTTGTTCTTAATGAACCAAATAATTGAGATCTATGAATTTATTGTTAGATTTATATAGTTATTTTTGTACTTTAATGTGTTCCAATTATGGTTGATGTTAGCCTTTGTGTTCAACTATATCTAAGTGTTTGTTAAATTTATGTTATCTTAAGGTTGAATTCATGACAAGAACTAAAACATTTCTATGGTTAAGTAACAATATGTTATTTTTTATTGTCAACACTTCTTTAATCTATTTTTATTTCAAATAGTATGTGATTGATGTTCTATTTATTATAAAAGTATTTTTTGCTTTTAGATGGCTATGATTTTTCATTAGAGCTTTTAATTTTGACAATAATATGATTGATTACTATTTACATTATCATCTCAATCCAATGATAGTTCTCAAAGCATTTGTTATTTTATTTTTGTTGAAGTAGAAATGTGCCATTATCTATAATCAATAGATATTATAATATAGATATGTTTTAAATTTTTTTAGGTATGCTTTATAATATTTACAAGTTTTTCATCTAACATATTTGATAGTTATGACAAAATATGCTAAAATAAATTACAAAAAAAATTACCTCATATATTTGTTATAAAAAATAAAAATTTATGGATATAGAAAGAAAACAAATTGGTATTTTAAAACCATATTTTTTTGTTTACATATAGATTAGAAAAAAATGAATATACTACATTAATATATCATTACCTATTCTTTCTTTACAATTAAAAAAATATCATTACCTATAGAAAATAATTTTAGAAACCTAGAAATAAGGGAAATTTACACGTTATAAATCTAGGAATTAACAGTAAAGATAATGAGTATTAGAAAAGCAATAACTTTGTAGAATAGTTATTCAAAGTGTTGTTATATTTTAAAAAAATTAAAGTTAAATATTTACAAGAATTTTTTTTCCTGTAATTTGAATAAAAAAAAATCATTTTTTTTAAAACTAAAATCTTATCTCTTAAAAATAAATAATATTTAAAAATAAATACAAATATAACTAAAATAAATAAAATAACATTTTAAAAAAATAATACATACAAACTAACCAAATTAAGAAAGGTACATAGAAGAAATGAGACAGCAATCTAAAACTCTTCAAGTTTGCAAAAAAGAGTACGTAGAAGAGATAGTAATTTAAACTTTTTTAAGTTTGAATATGTAGAATTGATTTTTTCAGTTTTTTACTGATTAATATAATGATGCAAGTCTAATAATATATTTTATAATTAAATTTATGATGCAAATCTAATAACATATTCTATAATTAAATTTGTGAAAACTTTATACTATGATATATTTAATTGAGTGAATCCCTCACTTTTCTATTATAGCCATCGTAACCCGTACCAGATGCTGTGGCTACAAAGTCGAGGAAACTGCTAAGGACATCTCCATCTAGTACTACTACTGCTTTCATTTACCAAGTTCTCCAGTTCTACTTATTGATTTTATTTACTAAACATCCATTTTACCAGATGAAATGTTTAAAATTATTGATAAATTTATTTTGTTTAATAAAATATTACGATGATAGATATTTAATCTTAATTTTTTTTACAAATAAAATATATATATTTTCACATTAACCGAATTTAGAGAGGAAAAAATTGTAGTTAAATATAGTAAAGGAATACATGTAATTTAAGGAATGAAGCTAATGCATACAACTAACCATCCAGTAGTACTACTGCTTTTAATTACCAAGATATCCAGTTCTAATATTGATTTTATTTACTAAGCATCCATTTTGTCTTCTGCGTCCTGCTGCAGGCAGAGGGAGGTTTCCGTAGTATTGCCTTTACAATTGACATAAAAGGGATCACTGAAATAAGACCACTAACTTCATGTTTGAAGTATAAAGATCATTTGTGTCCTCAATAGAATATATCCCTTAAGCTAAATAAAGACATAGAGAGGGATTATTACTGGTCATCCATCCTTAGGGGATATTCTCTAATTTTAATAAGCTCTTACATGCATACAAAAATAACCTTGGTTAGAATATATTGTGCCTACTTTGATGATAAAGCATCTCATATGCATGAAGCTACCTCACAAAGTGCATCTATATCTCCAAAGTGCATCTATATCTCCATGTGCCTTATCCATTGATGAAATATTAGATTACAAACAAGTTGGATGGTGCTATAATTGTCACATCAAAGAGTAATTATAAAATTCTAAGGAATGTCAATCTCCTCCAAAATCATGAGCATCCATCTAATATGCTTAGCTACCTCATTTATAGCACAATATCTAAACTCCATAAAAACTAAGAAATGATGTATTAGCATCTAGAAGACCAATAAACTAGGCTAGATCCCATGTAGAAAACAAAGTTAGTGGTGGAATGCTATTCATCCAAGTCACCAACCCAATTAACATATGAAAAACCTATCAAAATCAAAGGTGATCCAATGGAGTAGTGAATACCAATTTAATAGTTCTCTTCAATATATCTAATAATCCTCTTCGTAGTTGTCTACTGACTCTTCTAGGATGCTTACATATATTTAGAATAATAATTAATAGAAAAATCTATATCAAGTCTAGTGTGAGTAAGGTAGAGAATTCCTTCCACAAGATATTGATATTGTGTAGAATCCACAAAAGAGTGTTACAATCAACCAAATGCTTAAACCTAAGGTAAAAGGATTCTAGGTGGACTTGAAATCGCCATCCTAAAATTTTGAAGATCCAAAACATACTTAGACTAGAAATAGTGATGCAAGAATATGTTTGATTAATCTAAATCCCCTAAAAAATATAAAATCCCAAATTTATCATCTTAAAAGTGGAACAAAGTTATAGATTCATGTCATATATTAGAGTAGAAGAGTTGCTAATGATAATAATATCATCAACATACAACACAATTACTAAAGTGTATCCATATTGATGTTTGATGTAAACATCTTGTTCAACCTCACATCATTGAAATCCACAACTGAGATAAAAAAAAATGGATCTGCTCCTACCATGCACAAGGAGCTTGTTTAAGTCCATACAAGGATCTAGTTGAATGACTAACCAACACAGTGGGTTCCTCAAGTTCAAAACTAGATGGTTGCTACATGTAGATTTCCTCCTAAACATCCTCATATAGAAAAAACTCATTAGATCCATTTGATACACCTTCCATCCATATGAGATAACAATGGAGCGAAACATCCTAACTAAGTCCATCTTGCCCATTAGTGTAAATATATTAGAATAGTCCACTTCATCCTATTGAGATAATTCCTTAGTAATAAGGCATGGTTTGTGCTTCTCTACTCGACCATCCAAAGTATATGTGGTCCTATAGACCTATTTATAGCCAATAACATTCTTCCCTTTTAGAATAGAAACCAGCTCCCAAGTCCTATTCTTAATTAGAGCCTCATAATTTTCCATAATAGCATCTCACCATTTTGGCTATCCCTTAGCCTAAGAATATGTGAGACGATATTGAGAATGAGCTATATTTAAAAGCAATGCTCAAGAAGGATCCTTTCAAAATTTCTCAAGAGATAAAATAGGATGAGTATCCTTTAGAAACACCTCAACCCACTTGGGTGTAGGAAAAACTAAGAAATAATTATGTGTAATCTATGGAAACTCAACATCATAAATAGAATTGAATAATCCATCACAACATCACCACTCACCTCATTATACAAAGTTGAAATATTTTAAATTGTTATGTCCTAATCATCATGCCCTAATTCTAGAGAAGGTGCCACCTATGGTGGTACTTTTGAAGGGTTCAAATTAATATACCATGGAAATCCACTCAAATATGAAGATAAAGAAGATAAAAAATATGCTCTAATGGGAATATAGATAATAAAAATATTAGAATAAATAATTGAATCTAAGATTGTCAAGAAATTAGAATGTTCTTTTGCCAAAATTTTGAGTGGAGGGGTAGGAGTACCTAGAAGAACGTCATAAAAGATGACATCTCTTTGGATCAAATCCTCACACATTTGAAGATCGTAAAGAGGATGTGCCTTTGAGGTATTTGAAAAACCCACAAAGTTATTTTGGTACATGTGTCCATGTTGAAGACCCAAATATATAGAATTGAGAAATATCATGCTTATACCCTATATATCTCTCAAGAGGTGTCATTCCCTGGATTCTATCAGTAGAAACTTTGTTTATAATATATGCTACACAAGTTACAACCTCATCCCAAAATTTAATGATTCATCTCCTTGGCATAAATAATACATCATGCCATCTCCATGATCACCATATTTTTTCTTTGAGCCACATCATTTTGTTTAGGAGTATAATGAATAGTCCTCTCATATGCAATCCCGTGAGAAGTTAGAGAATAATGAAAAACATAACATATTATGCCCCTCCATATATCCTTAGACATTTTATTCTCCTTAATAGCTTATTTTTAACAACAATATTAAAGGTGTTGAACCTTTCAAAGTCCTCATCCTTAGTGAGAATAGTGTACAAACACATATATCCAAAGAAAATATCAATGAAAAAAATAAAATACCTAATTATTGAGAGATATGGTATGTCCATTGGTCATAAATATCATAGTATGATATCTAAGGGACAAGAGGTTCACCTTGTAATCCCTTTTAGAAAAGTCTCCCTATGATTATTCTCTAGAATACTCTCCTAACATGCACCACTTGGAGGGGATATGAATGGAATCCTAATGACCATCTAATGCTAACTCATGTGTCTTAAAGTTATATAGTTGAGATGTCCAAACCAATGATGATGCTTCTAAATTTTAGTATCTGAATGAGCAACCATAGCAAAAAAACCTTTCTTTTTAGAGGAGATGTTAGTAGAACCAGATATTTCTCCCCACTTATCCATGTGGTTTTCCTCATCACAAATCCAAAAGTAATAACTTTAAATCTATTTTCTATATTCTTAATTACCTATATTTTAGGCCAAAATTCTACCTTCTTATTTGTATGATTAATATAATAAATAGACAAAAGTTTAAGCACAAAATTAAGAACATGAAGTACCTAATTTAAAAATAAATATTCAATGTTGATGACTCCGTATCATACAACATGTAATGAATAATAATATTAATCATAACACATTCCTCTACATGTGCTTTGTTGTAGGTATGTAGAAGATGTTTATACTTCATCATGTGCCCAGTTGCCCCTAAATATACAATACACTCATCTAAGTAACTAGATATCCAATATGCATAATGAACAACTACATGTGCTTGTGAGTTTTCTCTATCAAAATTGTCCTCGCCTTGTGCATAGAAAAGAGTAGCATGATCACACACCTTCTTGATGCTTCCTAAAGTTTCTTTATCCAATTCCTAGCAAACTCTAGCATGTGACCTTCCTTTTTGTAAAACTAATAATAACTAGTGTATGAGAGTTTGGAAAGAGCACATAAATAATGTCAAAAACAACAATAACTAGCTCATATGTGTTTGACACATTATTAAAGACAATATTTAGTAGTCAAGTGTTATTTTACTTCTCATTGATGAGGTGACTGGGTTGTCGATCGATGGAGGCTACCATAGGTGCCCTAAGCATTCCCTCAAGTGGGAGTATGTATTATTTATAGGGGCAGGGGAATATCTACCAAAAAATCATAATGACTATGATGCCAAAGTACTTAAGACCCTATGGAATTGTGTCCTCTTGGTAATTATGGATTACTTCACCTTGGATGTGAACAAGCATGTAATTTGCAATTACCGTATGTTGTTCATGAACCATCTAAGAAGGAAGTGACTTATGAACATATCATCATTTCTCTTTCACTCTTTGGTAAAATATTTGTGAAATGTTAGAGGAGGTAAAGGTCACAATCCAATTCACTAAGGTTTGATATTTTTAATTTTTGAATATGTGGAAAATTTTAAGGGAATTATTATGGATGAGGTCCTGGGTAAAATAGAATTCTAGAAAATATTCCCAACCCTCAAGCCTCTACTGATGACTTTTGAATCTTCTGGTGAGTCCTTTAGGTTGGAAGATGGATAATTTATGACCCCCTCTCTTTTGAAAAAGGGAAAAAGTGGGTTAATAAAAGAAATCAAAGCTGACTAATAGTGAGTATAGGGGAGGTCGAGCATGATATTCAAAACATCTATCTAAGAAAGTATCAAAATTGCATGATTCACTAGTTCTAGTGGATACGACAGATTCGAAGAATAGTATCCCACCATATAAGTATTTTAAAGGATCAGAGGTCTTTAATGTTGATATGGAGATGCCTCCTCCTTCAAATCCTAGTTTCTTTGGTGCTCAACCATTTATGGAGATTCTTGATGAAAAATACCAAGCATTGATGGGATCATTTCAGGTGGTGATTTCTTTCATTAATGACATCCAAGAAATGTTTAATCATCAGAATGTCTCTATGCCTTCTTAGTGATTGGAAAATTTGGTTCTTCCCCCAGAGGTCATGTTTTTTTTTAAGGCTTTTTACTTGTCAGTTGCTTCTATTTGGTGATTGTCCTCAATGTTGTTGTGATGCATGGAGATGTTTTTCGGTGGACTTTTGTTTCCTTTTGGTTTTTATTCTATGTAGAGAAATATACATATTCCATCCTTAATAATTCTTCATTCCATATGTATTAATATTTGGAGATCCTCTCAAATCCCTTATTTTATCTAATAATAAAAAACTGTTATTTTACTTCTCTAATTTTTTATGTCCTTGTCTTTTCTTTTTAATATATCCCCTTAGAATTTAGATGTATTATTGTAATTTCTTAAACGAATTGATATTCTCATCAAAAATATCAAATGAATCCATGGATAAGGTTGCAAGCTCAACCTCCAATTTGTTGATTTGTGTGGAATCAATTTGATCATACAAAATCTAAATTTCTCAAGTAGCATTTTAAGATCAACGATGTTACTCAGATGTGTGTCATATACTTTGGAAACATGAAAATAAATTAAACCAAAATCCTAATCCATTTTTTCTACTTTATTTCTTCAAAATCAATAAAACAAGGATTCTCATTCACATATTTGGGTAACCCCTCGCTCTAAGGTATATTTTCAATCTTAATATTCTTGATAGCATAATTTGGACTACTAAATAAGGGAATATGGTGATCTATAATTATTCTACCAAAATAAAAAATACTACATGCATTTGTGATAAAAAATAATACTATCAATGTAGAGATATAAAAAAACCATAATATTTAAAAAATTGGGCTCAAAATGCTTTCATATGCAAAAGTTATGGTTACCAAATGTTTTATCCCAAAATTGTAATAATTTCTTCCAAAATATTTAAAATTTTAATATTTTTAGTGCCTACAATGAATGAGAGGTTGTCACGTATTGCTCCTTGAGTGGTTGATGGGTTGCAATGTATGCACTAACTATGTAGCATATTGATGAATCATGTGATGCCACTTGTTATAATTTGATTTTCTATTTGATTTATAGACCAAATTGTGCCACTTATTGCATCATAATTCACTCTAAAATCTATGCATTACCAAGTCTAATACTGACTACGCAAGTTATTTATCAAAGTTTATGAAGTGGAAAATTGTAATTTATTTAGCTTATACTCATATGCATCTAGTGGTGTATTGTATACCACATTTATTGTTGTATAACCTATCATTTTGGACCAATAAAAAATCCCATGTTAGTGTTTGCATCAATTTCTATATTACCTACCATGTATCACTTTAGGATTTATTTATTATCATAAATTGAGTCAGTGACCATGCCAACCACCATGTGGTATGCCACATTACTTATACAAACTTCCATATCAATTATACAAATTTTCCATGTCACCTTAGGATTTGTGCATTGGTCACCAATTCATCTATATGGATCACAACATCAATTATATGGACTGCCATATGTTGCCTTGAAATTTATGTATATTTTTCCAAGTCACCTATATAGACTAACATGTGTCATTTATATTCTACCACCACATAATTATAAGCATGAAAATATGTGATGTAATTTATTTCCACATAATCAGGGGTTACCACATCATCATAGTCATTCAATAATTTTTAACATTAGAGGAAATAAAACATGTGAATTTCCATTGGAAAGTGTCTTATCTTTCCCTGGCTAACCATCTCCCCAAGCACTATGCTTGCGATATGAAGTGTAAGGATTTTTTTAAACAATAAATAATAGATACCCCCTTATTATCCCTATTCACTAAAGCATTCCTTCATCATGTTAAATTAAGAATTTACCTACATAGCTTGTCATTCCTACCAATCTAATGAATATTATACATTTCAAATTCAAAAATCTAAAATTTGGAGGGGAAAATAAAAATTTTGGGGACACAAATTTGAGATACATGGATGAAAAAATGAGCAAAAGCACTATGTTGGGACTACCTTGACATTTTTTAAAGAATACAAAAATACTGATAACCTTTTCATAGCTATCATGGAGTTCCCTATATACACCTTTATCAAACACAACCAATTGGGCTTATGTAGCAGAAAATTGTGAGACCATTTTTGCAACTTTGTCAAGTGACTATGAGTTCTTTGCTAAGCTGGAAAGTGGCTACTTTGGAATTAGGGGTTTATCTAAAAAAATTAACCTCTTATTTTCTTCCTCATGCAAATATTCTACCCTCTCATCTATATTGCTATTGAAAAAATAGAGCCAAAAGAAGAAAGAATTTAAAAAACAAAAAACAAAATCTATAATAGACAAATGAGGTTCTGGAAAAACCTCAAAAAGCACAATCCTAAAACTATTGTATCCATTTGGTAAAAAAAATAAAAGAGGATTGTGTGCCAATTAGAGAATAAAAGGAATTTGTTTGTGAATATTTATTATGAACCAAATTTATTAATTCCTAGTAAGTTCCTCATGGTACATGTGCACCTAGGATTTTATCAAAAGAATTATTCTTTTAGTAATACTATTAGCCTTTAAAAGATTTTTTTCTTAGCTTACTCCAATTATAGTTCCCTTAGGAGAAGCTGGAAGAGAAACATATACTATTAAGAAATTAAGTAATGGAGATTCATACCTACTCTAATACCATGTTAGATTTCATAATAATTTTTAGAAATAAATGGAACCAAATATTACCCAATGCTGTTTTAAATGAAATAAATAAAAAAAGAATAAAGGACACAATATATTCGAGTATCCATGGACACCAAATAATCTCACTAAAAATAAAATAAAATTACACTTCAGTCAATAATGGAATGGTTGGTATGAAGGGATATTTATATCCAAATACATGTTACCTTTAGGTCAAGGTTGTGAGACTAACCTTTAGAAATAAAATATTATAAAAAATATAAAAGCACATTTTTCAAGATTTACATGGGTCCAAAGGGTAAGTATGATCAACATAAGTACAAAGGTTGGTCATGGTCTTAAATAAATCTACCATCATATATTTTAACAGGTAGAGGGATGTTGTGTGGCACCAAAAAAATATTCAAAATTCAAATTTTAGACATTTCCTTCAAACATTGAATTTCATTTATGAATCTCAAAACAAAGTACAAATGGAATTCATTGAAGACTATAATTTTGCATATAAGTAGATAAGATAATAATTTGACAAGAATTCACTCTTTGAAACCTCAAATATGTCATCTTATGATTGTTCTCTAATATTAAGTCTATCTATAAAATATTATCATCTATAGTGCTTACAAATTCTTGTCAAAAAATTTAATGCATATGGGTGCTTAAAAAGTTCAATATTTTTGGAGTAAAATTATTTGGAGACATTTGCATGAATAATTAATGGTGGTTCATACCAACTCCAATGCCATGTTGGACATCACAATATATTGAAGGAACTAAAAGAAACATCACATAATACATAATATAGCATAAGAAAAATGGAGAGTTATAAGATATTCAAAGAACATAAAAATATGGACCAGGTGCATAACTTTACATGATGAAAAAATTAGCATACATATATAATAACATTTAAAGGTAAGTGGAGTATAAAGACTCCAATAGTTACAAATATCACAATAGATGTTAGACTGTCATATTATTGTTTAAAGTGTAAGGCTAACTTCATAATGTGAAATATATACCCTTAGGATTATACAATCCTCATATTAAATTATACATTGTTATCTTGTATGCTTATACTAAATTATGTCACATAATGTTGGCCTTGGTCTATGAGTGACAATTACACATTTCAAATGAATAAGGGTTGATAACTAGAAATGCATGAGTATGAAACTATACTTAGATATCAATGATCTATGTCACAGGGAACCAAAAGTAAAACATGAAGGACAACTCATTTTATTAAGTAGAGAGGAATATGATTTATGATTTAGATTTGTATATTAAAATATGACACAATTCCCTCATGGTATTAGATGTAAAAGAGATAAAGCAAAGAAAGTATGTTGAATAATAAATATAGGAAAGCTAAAAAGAGTAAATAAATAAGATACTTTATTTATAAATAGTGAAAATATAAATAAATATTAGAATATTAAAGCACTTATATAGAGAAGTTGGTAATAGCACCAATATTTCTACGGGTTATAAGAATTGGGATGTAATATGCATTTAAGATTTTTCTATATAATGAAGAATCATTTCTCACTTACCTTTTCTAATCATGATATTATTTTTTGTATTATTTGTATATCTATATGGACCTTTATACACCTTGTATAAGTGGTTTTTAAAAATTATTTTAATAATAAACAATAATCATTCTCTCTCTACCTATTTATATGTACACATGCATGTACATAAATATGTATACATGTATAAAGTATTCACTCAATAAAAACCAAACACTTATTTTCATGTCATTCAAAACAAATCATGAGTGGAATAATTACATCAACCATAAGGTATAGGACCTACAACTAAGTATATTGTGCTAAGTCATAG
Organism: Wollemia nobilis; assembly: GCA_028583015.1. NCBI lineage: Eukaryota > Viridiplantae > Streptophyta > Pinopsida > Araucariales > Araucariaceae > Wollemia > Wollemia nobilis. The sequence goes on along the minus strand of JAQPPZ010017035.1, from coordinate 2,007,133 downwards.
ATTTGATAGTGTTGAAGAAGTATATGTTTTATTTCCCAATAATTCTATTTTTAGAGGCCCTTGTTAAGGGAAAATTTTCAAAGGGCATAATGTTTCATACAAACTCATTTTGAGCATTTCTTAAAATATATAAAGTTTTGATCTCTTCATTGTTACAATTTATTTCTTGGCTTTATGTGAAAGTGATGAGGTAATTTATGGTATGATAGATTCCATACCATGCATCATCTCCTTGAATGGATTAAAATATGGTATTTTATCAATACAATACATGTATAAATAAGATACAAAAATGACACTTAATGCAAGATATTTCATCTTAAGTAGAAGAAACTCTTCAAATTAAGTAGGAGGAACTCTTTACAATTTTATTATCTTTTATTTGTACTTGTACTTTACATTGAGATTGCTTTCAATTCTTTGCTAATTACTTTGATATTATACTAGTTAGAATATAGTATTTAGATTATGTGTGCCTTATCCAAAATATCTTACTTTATATAGTTGTCTTATGTGTGTGTCTTTGATTCCAATAGGTAATATTTACCACTTTTTCATTAATTTTTATGTGCTTTAAATTAGTGTTTGTGTTGTTTTTTCTTACAAGGTGTAATATACTAATAGAATTTTTGAAATTTTGGTAAAGCACTTATGTTATGAATAATTTATTGGAATATAAATTATGATAATTGAATTCCTTAAATTATATCTAAAGTGCTTTGTCATTACAAGAGCCTAAATGTTTTTCCTGCAAACACTAATCTAAGATGCCATACATTGAACACATATTTAAGAAATTATTGAATGTTAAATGCTATATCATTGATACTTCATATAACTATCACATGTTATTTTATTAAGTTCACATCAATAAAACATAATTTAATAACTAAAATATTTTCCATGCTTCACATGTTCTTAGAAATTTTCTAGTAGTTGCACTTAAATGGGCTCATTTATTTATTAGAATTATTAGATGGTGTGTTATTGTATGAAGGCACTAGATTCTTAAAAAAAAAATGGATTTGGTCAAAGCAATGAATATGATCAATTAGTATCTTATAAGCATATATAATTCGATGTAAGAGTTGTTCTTAATGAACCAAATAATTGAGATCTATGAATTTATTGTTATATTTATATAGTTATTTTTGTACTTTAATGTGTTCCAATTATGGTTGATGTTAGCCTTTGTGTTCAACTATATCTAAGTGTTTGTTAAATTCATGTTATCTTAAGGTTGAATTCATGACAAGAACTAAAACATTTCTATGTTTAAGGAACAATATGCTATTTTTTATTGTCAACACTCCTTTAATCTATTTTTATTTCAAATAGTATGTGTTTGATGTTCTATTTATTATAAAAGTATTTTTTGCTTTTAGATGGCTATGATTTTTCATTAGAGCTTTTAATTTTGACAATAATATGATTGATTAATATTTATTATCATCTCAATCCAACGATAGTTCTCAAAGCATTTGTTATTTTATTTTTGTTGAAGTAGAAATGTGCCATTATCTATAATCAATAGATATTATAATATAGATATGTTTTAAATATTTTTAGGCATCCTTTATAATATTTACAAGTTTTTCATCTAACATATTTGATAGTTATGACAAAATATGCTAAAAGAAATTACAAAAAAAATTACCTCATATATGTGTTATAAATAATAAAAATTTGTGGATATAGAAAGAAAACAAATTGGTATTTTAAAACCACATTTTTTTTTTTTACATATAGATTAAAAAAAAATTTAATATACTACATTAATATATCATTACCTATTCTTTCTTTCCAATTAAAAAAATATCATTACCTATAGAAAATAATTTTAGAAACCTAAACATAATGGAAATTTACATGTTATAAATCTAGGAATTAACAATAAAGATAATGAGTATTAGAAAAGCAATAACTTTGTAGAATAGTTATTCAAAATGTTGTTATATTTTAAAAAAAATGAAAGTTAAATATTTAATTGTAAATTCAATAAAAAAAACTAAGAAAAATAATGCAGGATAAAAATGATATTATAAATTATGATAAAAATCAAATTTTTTAAAACTAAAACCTTATCTCTTAAAAATAAATAATATTTATAAATAAATACAAATATAACTAAATAAATAAAATAACATTTAAAAATAATAATACATACAAACTAACCAAATGAAGAAAAGTACATAGAAGAAATGAGACAGCAATCTAAAACTCTTCAAGTTTGCATGGCTAAATGAAAAAGAGTACATAGAAGAGATAGTAATTTAAACCTTTTTAAGTTTGAATGTGTAAAATTGATTTTTTGTTTTTTACTGAAAGTTTAATAATATATTCTATAATTAAAATTTGTGAAGATATATTTAATTGAGTGAATCCCTCACTTTTCTATTATAGCCATTGTAACCCGTACCAGATGCTGTGGCTACAAAGTTGAGGAAACTGCTAAGGACATCTCCATCTAGTACTACTACTTCTTTCATTTACCAAGTTCTCCAGTTCTATTATTGCTTTTATTTACTAAACATCGATTTTAGCGAAAAGAAAAATTATTGATAAATTTATTTTTTTTAATAAAAGTTATGATGATAGATATTTAATCCTAATTTTTTTTACAAATAAAAAATATATAGTTTTACATTAATCGAATAAAAAATATATATTATACTATTTAAAAAGAGGAAAAAATTGTAGTTAAATATAGTAAAGGAATACATGTAATTTAAGGAAAGAAGCCAACGCATACAACTAACCATCCAGTAGTACTACTGCTTTTAATTACCAGCCTATCCAGTTCTAATATTGATTTTATTTACTAAGCATCCATTTTGTCTTCTGCGTCCTGCTGCAGGCAGAGGGAGGTTTTCGTAGTATTGCCTTTACAATTGACATAAAACGGATCACTGAAATAAGACCACTAACTTCTAAAGCCTGAAATGTTTTATTTCTCATTAGGCCCCCTTCTCACGTTTAAAACTGTAAATTCCTGTACTCATGTGGGGCCTTTAGATTAAAACACAGTTCTTATCTCCATCATCTTGAGTAGTCTAAGAATCTTTGGAGCTAGCTCGAGCAAAAGTGATATCCGAGAAAAGTGCTTGAGAAGGCGCACGTGGTGGAAGCAATCCAGGAGTGCTTTGGAAGCAGTTGAACTTTCTCTGAAGGAATATCACATACTTCAAATCCTCCATCACCTGAAGGGCGAATGCTAATGTTTAACTTACTGCATATTTTATTTCTTGTATATACACAACAATACTATTTTGACATGACAAATATGTCTATTGTCTTTGTATGATCTGTGTCATTCATCATATTAGGGTTCTAATTAGTTCTTTACCATTTTGGTGAATCCCAATTGGAGAAGTCCTTCCCTTACTGCAACCAGCGCTATAGTCTGCCAACATGTGAAACAGTTAATTATTTTATCATTATGTACTGCAATAGTTTTCATTTTTTTAAAAATTATTTATTTTCTAATTCTCTATAAGTTCAAGTTGTATCTCGTAGACACCAAAACAACACCAATCCGATTATGTGACAACAAGCACCGATCGCATTGACACACACAGCCCCTAGGGCAGCCCCCAGAGGTTAAACAATGGTCCTAACCACTCCCAAAAGCAGTTTGGAAGGTCAAAGGTCAATTTGGCACCTTTTTGGCACCTTGCTCTCTACTCGTCCCACCCTGGGACGAATACAAGTTGGTATTCGTCCCACCTGGGGACGATTATCAGCATTCACCCTAGGGTGGGGCGAATAGAAGGTTTGACTGGAAAAAGAAGTCAAACCTCGACAGGTCCGCCAGTTAACTGCAGCTTCAGGCCATGCAATTGCAAGGAGCGACTTCAAATCAAGGAGAAAGACTTCAGTCATGCATGTCTTTGATTTTTGGAGGCTTCATGCAAAGAGACTCTAAATCAGGGAATAATCTTTTTCCCAAAATAGGACATGCAACTCTAGTGGCGCCCTCGCATGCGCATTCAAACAGAGAGACCCTAGGTCTATAAATTGGTGAGTCTTCTCACCCAAAAATATAGAGAGAGAGGTAGCATTTTGAGCAATGAATTTCTGCCATTTTACATCCACACACATACCTTTTTATTTGTGCCTTTCACATCTTTGATCTCTTTTGGAAGGGAGGTCATAGGGTGGTTATTGGAAGCGCAAATCTGGAGCCCAAACCCGAACATTTGGCCACAATATTCCACAAAATTTTTTGACAACACCCCATAAGATTTTTTTGACCCATACCAAGTGGATTGGTGCTGAAACAGAGTCCCAAACGATGGGCGTCCTGCCCCCGAGCGCCCCCCAAACTGTCGCAGTTCTAAATGCACCGCCTTGAAGCGAATAGAAATATGTGGTAGTTTTCTCTGATTTTTATTTTGCATCTGATTCTAGGTTATTTAAATAGGTTGTAGTTTAAATTTCACTTCATTTTGACAAGTTTTGATCATGCTTTTATCATTTCCCGCCTTCACTAACATGCAGATAGCGCCATCATATTATGGGTGATATAAGCCAAATTGGAGAAATATGACCATTTGGGTCATACCAAAATACCCCCAATTAACTAACCTCAACTTTTTAGGTCATTTGGAGCTTTCTAGATAGGACATTGAAGAGGGTGCTTTCTAACAATTTGTTGTAGGTTTATTCGTCCCGCCCCGGACTGAATACAAATCTGCGAGGAATTTCTTAACTATTCCTTTTGCAGTGGCTTCCTGGTATTCAAAATCAAAGGATCATTAATGAGTCAACACTCATATACACAAGCGGTGGCGACATTTTGGTCCACCCATCTTACATGTGGGCACACGGAAGAAGGATTGCTATCCATGGATGTGACAAGAAACATATTTGATGCTCCTATCCCCTAAAAGGGAAGGAGACATATTGTAACATGAATTTAAAAGCATATCAATAAATAGGGTCGTATTACATATTGCTTTTATCTTGTGTTGATTCGTTCATGTCTTTCCTTTTATGCATTTTTCAATATATAGGCTTTTAGCGTTAAGTTTGGTTTTACATGCATCATACTTAGCATTTTCCTTTTTGTTTTCGTATCCTCGTGATTTTAGTGGAAATAACGGTGGGACCTCTATCCCTTGATTTTAAGATTAAATTTCTAATCAAAATTTGCTTGTTTTTGCTTGGAGGTACCAAGTTTTCAAACGCTAGACTGTTGTTCATTTAGTCTATGATGATTACAGGGTTGGAATTCATCTTACCCAGGGGCAAATAGGACTTTGTCCTACCCTAAAACGAATACATATATGTTATTCATCTCACCTCGAGATGAATAGATCTCTGTGTAATTTTAGGATAGAAATTCAGAGACATCCGATTTGGGCAGAGAAGAGGTAGGGGTCTTAAACACCTTTTGTCAATTTTTTGCTTTTTGTTCTCTGGTTATTTGCTTGCATAAGAGAGTTTGAATGCTTGTTTCCTTCATTTATACAACTTAAAAAGAACCCCACACACCATGTGGTAATTTAAAACAACAAGGAGTTGGTCGTAAAATCCCAACCCTTGAGCAAGACCAATGGTGGATTTCATCACCACCTTGGATTGAGATACTACATACATAACCCCAATCGTAGCTATTGCTAGACGTAAATCTTGATGAAAACTGACCAAGTGTAGCGGGGGTGATTCCCAGTGCATGAGGATAAGTCTTCTATGGTAGGTGTCATAAACAAAGGGATTCCCCTTTCGTACCGCCTACGTTCCACGTATCATCTGCTCTCACATACCAATAGTTTTCCTCACATAAGGACGGGTATATAGAGAGGTTGGCATATCATCCTGAAAATGGTATATCGAAGGGGCAACCATTTTTGGGAGTCATAAGAGCCATCATATTACATTTAAACATTTTTTACACAAGCTTTCATAACAAAAAAATCAAAACACACTAAACCAGATTTAGGGCACACTTTTAGTCTTTAAACAAGATAATAATTGCTTCGATTGTGTGTTTCCCTTATGTTTAGTGTAACATAAAAATCATAACAAGAGATAAAAATCTACACATCTTGTAGGAAAGCATCACCATGGTGTACACCCGTAGCTGAGCCCAATCACGGGAAGATGCTATAGAGAGTTCACAAATGGGGACAAGTCACCTCTGATATAGTCCTGATGACTTGGTCATCCTACCTTGGCGGCCTGACCCATAATATATTCCACATCATGCCACCACAAAACAAGACTATAGAGGCACCTCTTTGAGGGGTACCCCCACTCAGCATAGATCCTTTCAAGAGGAGAACCTACACGTGGCACTCAACATAGAAAGTAGGTCTCCCTTAGACGCTCGTTATGAGTGGCCTAGTGATGAAGTGCTAGAGCAACATAGGGTCCATAAGGAGGGGCCACATGATTTTGTCATCCCTTATTTACCCCTTATTACTGTTAAAAACACTAGATAAAATCCAGAGCACAAGGTTATCCAGGAAGGGCAAGACAATTCTCCCCACACCCTTCACACATATGAAAGGGAGTACAAGGAAGACCACCATGTTCCTCAAGAGTAGTACACAACGCGGGAGCGATGCACCTTCGCACCTGCTATGTATCGGGATCACCCATTGAGGCTAGTGCCTTGGATGAATGTCGCTAACCTCGATAGAGGAAACAAACCCATAGGGGCCTCAGATCACCATGACCAAGATAAACATGTAGGAGAGGCATCTAGGCTTCCTAAACGTGAGACGATGGAACACATTGACTTGGCATTTGCCAGACATGTCGCCCATCAAGCACAAATAACGCAGCTCAGGCAAGATCAACAATAGTTAGATCATCTGTACCACCTTAGCAAAGAGCACATTCAACATTAGGCAACCGAATTGCTTCATAACATTGTGCCTACGAAGGTCCCAACCCCTCATGCACATAAAGTACAAGTGTATGAGAGGCACAACCCCTTGGTGTGAGACAAGTCCCCGCAACCTTACCAAGTGTTGCTTCTAAGACCTCCTAGACATGAGCGAGAGGCCACTCCCAGGAACAATGATGGGTGCCCCCCATGGGGACCCACCCATGGTTATAGGTCTCATTTAGAAACTCCTTAAGAAGCCTATGTGTAGACACCAAACCAGCACCAAGCCGATTATGTGACTGCAAACACTGATTGCTTTGACACACATGGCCCCTAGGACAGCCCTCAGAGGTTAAAAAGTGGTCCTAACCACTTTTATAGCAATTTTGTAAGGTCAAGAAGCAATTTGGCACCGCTCCCTACGTACCCATCGGAGCCACTCTCTAGCCTTCAGCCAAGCTGGATAGTCCCAATAAGGGTGCCAAATCACATCCCCTGGAGTGAGTCGAGATAAGGCATCAGCATAGTGCCCTATGACACCTACCCACCATCGACTCTGCCCCTACTCTCTGGACTATTGCCACAAAACTGCATACCCTATCTCCTTATCCTCCATCGCCACTCGAGTCGTCCATGGTAACCCGGTTGGCATTTCAACTGCTATGTGCTACTAACCCCACTACTGCAATAGATAACTATAGCTGATCCCCTTCCATTGTTGGTAGTGGACCCTATACAGCTCCCTGTAGAGCTATGACAATAGTGTCTGTCTCCATCTTAGGATCAGCGATGCCTCTATCGGGCACTCTGCCAACTGCCACACCAAGTCTAGCAAGTTCCATGGGAACCTCACGCCTAATGAGTTAGGTAATAGCATGTTGGAAATGAGGCCCATAAGGAATGTGTGCCTCACTCCCAACACCCCCCTCTCCTACCACCATCCAACCAATATCCTGCCAACCTGGCAGTCCACCTCGATCATCTCCACTGGGCTCTCTAAGCCCAACCACTCCCCATGCCTGAAGCATCTCGTTAGTACAGCGGTCCACTGATCATGCGGTGATGTCCTGATGGGCAGTACATCTATCAAAATCCACAAAATTTGATAGATATCCTCCAAAGTGACAGTCATATCCCCTATCAGGAGATGGAAGGTGTTGGTCCGTGGATCCCAAAGTTTGATCAGGGCCGTCAAATAGGCCTGATCCGTGACCACAGGCTCTAGTCGAGCCACTTGCTTGAGCCCAAGGGCATCAAGCCACTCCCAGTCAGCCTCAGTCAGTGCCCCTCATTCCTTAGTGAAAGTAGTGGGTACACAGTACTGGCTCCTAAAAACCTAGAAAAGAAAACAATTCAACAAAAAAAATTAAAATCATAGAAAAGAACTGTACAGAAAAACAACACACTTACAGTTTTAAAACAAAAATAAACTCTAGGAAGCACTTATGGGTCTCACTTCGGCTCTGCTGCTCAAACCAATTTGTGTACTCATGATGGCAGTGAAAATTTGGCAGCGCTTTGCTTCACAGAATTAACCTCCTCCCCAGAGCTCCAAATCACAAGAAAAATTAGATGCAAATGAGCCCAAACTCAAGTTTTGGCCATTAAATAGGCTTTTGAGCTGGAATTCATCCTTTACTAGGATGAGCGCTCTGGTTAGCACTCGTCCCACCCAGGGACGAATTCTAAAGCTGGAATTCATCCCACCCTGGGACGAATTCAGGCCAAAAATTCAAAAAAACATTAAAAATTGAACAAAAATGCACTAAAAACCAACAATAAATTTTCCCGATGTGAGTGTTGTTGCACTTGACATCTCGGGCATAAAAAACAGACATTGGGGTCACAAATTGTCATTATCCTACTCTCTAAGAACGCTATCTTAGCCGGACCGCTCTATGGGAAGACATATTTTTGCCAATTTCAGCTCCAAACAGCGTCGCAAAAAGGGTTAACACCCACCAAAAATAGGTCTAAATGTTGGAAAAGTTGCACATGTTTAATGATAAACTGTCTAAAGGCACCCTTGCACAAGTCATCTTGGGTCAAGTGACTCGTCGCTTTTCTCATGAAGGTCATTCCCTCATCGATTCGTTGCTTGAGGGGGTAGTCACACTTAGTCACCAATCAACAAGCACACACCCAGTTAAAGAAAACGACATGCATTCAAAGAATCATTGACAAATACAATTACGCTCCTGCTTGGGGCAGTAAACAAGCAATTATCACAAATTGATCAAACACTTGGCATTCCCGAAGCATGAACACAAGGTTCCCCTGTGGACAAAAGGTTGCACCCTTTGCCTAATCATGACTGATCAATGTCGAAGATCAAGTCACACCTCACCAAAATAGGTTAACACTTGAAATCAAATTCCTTAGCTCGTCAGAACCAAGGATTTAAGAATGCATGCCCTTTCCATGCTTGTGGCATCAAAATTTGGTTAGGTTACCAAGACCCTAATCATTAGTGCTTTGGTTATCTATTTTTGCAAAGCATTGCGCCATACATAGCACATCCCAAAAAGGGGCATCTGTAGACACCAAAACAGCACCAATCCGATTATGTGACTGCAAAAACTGATCGCTTTGACACACACAGCCCCTAGGGCAGCCCTCAGAGGTTAAAAAGTGGTCCTAACCACTTTTATAGCAATTTTGTAAGGTCAAGAAGCAATTTGGCACATTCAGGCACTTTGCCCAGTATTCGTCTCACCCAAGGACGAATACTAACTGGGATCCGTCTCACCCAGGGATGAATTCTAAAATCGTCTTTGGTCAGGATGAATTCCAGGTTTAACAAGAAAAAAGAAGAATGCCACCAAGTGGCAGCCGAAGACAGTCATTTATGGCCTCTTGCCGTGCATGCGCGTGTAGGTGGGTAGGTTGGCAGTTAGAGGACTGTCACAAAGGCAGTCATGGAAGCCCAAGTCAGGGAGGAGTCTCCTCCCTCTTGGGAAGGCATGGCCGCCACATGGCATCCCTGCATGCCCCTCCAAAGAGACCCCTTGGGTCTATAAAATGGTGGACTTTCCCACCCAAAAGAGGACAAGTTGGAGGCATTTTCAAGCAACAAAGTGCTGCCAAATTGAACACCCCATTGCACCCTTTTTCGATTCACCTTTTCACATCCTTAATCTCTTTCGCAAGAGAGGTTATTGGGTGGCTTTTGGAAGCGTGGATCCAAACCCAAACCCAACATTTGACCACATTGAATCCACCAATTTTCCGACAACCCATTCTGAGATATTTTGGGCCCATCCCTAGTGGATTGGTGCCGAAATCAAGTTCCAACGGTGGGTGGCCCACTCGGGCACCCCGCACCTTTTGAGTTTCATTCTAATTCATTTTCTATCATTTATTCATTTCTCATTCCATTCTATGCTGACTAGATAGTTCATGTATTCAATTTCATAATATTTTAATCAGATTTCATCATATGCTTGTCGCTTTTGTCGCTTTTGTTGTCCCACTAACTTGTAGGTAACAACATCAAAATTCTCGGTGATGGAGGTCAAATTGGGAGAATCCGACCATCTGGGTCATCCCAAAATGGCCCCAATTGCTTAACCCCTCTGTTTGCAGGTGTTTTGGAGATCCCGAGGTGTGACATTGGAGCAGCATCAACTCGGCGTCTTAACATAGTCGAATTCGTCCTACCCGAGGACGAATTACAGAATTCATCCTGACCAGGGACAAATTCCAGTTGAACGTAGATTGGCTGACTGTTTCAATGGCAGTGGCCCTCCGGTAATGTTTTCTGCTCTCTGTCAAGTTTGCAGGTGATTTAGATTCATTTTATTCATTGATTCAGCTAACCTTTTACATGCATCTTTTATTAATTTCAAGGAACAAACTTTTCCTATTTGCAGCAGGTGCTACTAACTCTTTTTGTTGTTTCTTTGAATGCAGGAGGAGCAGCAAAGATCGAAGACCCATCAACACCAGCGATGGCAATGCTTTGGCCCGCCCATTTTGCATGTGGGCACGCGGAAAGAAGATCACTATTCACTTTTGTAATGGAAACATGCTAACTCTCCTAGCCCCTAAAAAGGGAGGAGATGTATTGTAACCGAGTTGGAATCACATTAATAAAAAGGGTTGTGCTCCTACTTTCTCCTTTTATGTTTGGTTTTGATTCGATTATATTCGCTTTATTTCGTGCATCGAGCTAGTTAGTTTACATTGCAGCAATTAGTGTTTCTTTTTATTTTCGAAATCTCGTGCTTTCAGTGGCGATCACGGTGGGACTCTGTCCCCTAGTTTTTAAGATCAAGTAACTGATCCATTTTTGTGTTTGGTGCTTGACAGGTACCATTTTTCAATTTTTGACTATAATTCGTCTTTGACTGTGGCGATTACTTTACTGTAATTCGTCTGACCCTGGGACGAATTCCAATTCATCTCAGACCAGGACGAATTTTGTTCTGTAATTCATCTCTGACAGGGATGAATTTTTGTCTATAAATTTTCAGAGCCGAAGATCAGAAACAAGAGTCTGGGTAGAAAGAGGTAAGGGTTCCAAAACTGTCCCTGTCATTTTCTGATTTTTTGCTTTCACTTTCTGTCAATTCTTGCGTGCTTAGGGAAAGTAGTGGTTGCTTGCATGTTTCAATTTTAAGTAAAATAAACCACACACACATCACGTGGCATATCTTTAACCAAGGAGCTGGTCGTAAGACCCCAGCCCTTGAGCAAGACCAACGATGGGTTCATCACCACCTTGGCTTGACTTTGCATCCATTTCCCTTGATTGTCACTGTTGTTAGGCGTAAATCCTGATGAAAGCTGATCGAGTGTCGCTGGGGTGATTCCCATGCATGCGAGGATAAGTCTTCTATGGTAGGTGTCATTAACAGGACAATCCCCCTTCCGTACCACCTATGTTCCACGTACCATCTGCTCTCACGTACCTATAGTTTCCCTCTCGTAAGGGTGGGTATATAGAGAGGTTGGTATATCGGTCCGACAATGGTATATTGAAGGGGCGACCATTTATGGGAGTCATATGAGCCAACATTCTGCATTTAAACGTTCTTCAAAACTTTCAAAAACAAAACAAAACATCAAAATGCACTAAACCAGTTTAGGACACACCATTAAATCTTTAAAAGAGATAATCACCGTTTGTGTATGTGTGTGTTCATTTTTGCTTAGTGTAACAAAAAAAAATCATCATAAACAAGATAAAAATCTGCTTAGCTAGTAGAAGAGCACCACAATGGTGTACACCCATAGCCAAGCCCAATCAAGGGTAGATGCTGTGAAAGGTGCACAAAGAGAGGGCGTTGGTCGCCTTCGCTTTAGCCCTGAGGACTTGGCCATACCACCTTGGCGGTCTGGCCTACAAGAGAGTCCACATCAGGCCACATCAAGAAGGAATTATTGGGACACCCCTTTGGGGGGTATGCCCATTCAACACAGCCCCTTTCGGGAAGAAGCTTTACATGTAGCACTCAACGTAAATAGAAAACCGCCTTTTGAGGCTAGATATGAGTGGCCACAGTGCGATGAAGTGCTAGAGAGGCACAGTGTCCATGAGGAGAGACAGCATGAATATGACATCTCTCCTTTGCCTCCCATTACAACTGAAATATAAAACCCAGAGCGCAGGGCTCTCCACACAGGGTGAGCTAACTCCGCCCACCCCTTTCACACCCATGAAAGGGAGTACGAGGAAGACCATCGCATTCCTCGGGAACAACATATAGCATGGGAGCCTTGCATTTTCGCACCTGCTAGATATCATGGTCACCCATCGAGGCCAGAGCCTCAAGTAAATGCCATCGACCTCGATAGAGGGAAGCGACCCATTGAAATCTTAGATCATCAAGACCGAGGCAAATACATAGGAGAAACATTCAAGCCTCCTGAGCAAAATATGGTAGACCAAATTGACCTGGCAAGGGCCTGACATGCCGCCCGCCAAGCCCGCATCACGCAGCTTGAGCAAGGTCATCAGCAGTTAGAGCACTTATACCACCTCAATAAAGAGCGCATGTAGCGCGAAGCGGATGAGCTACGTTATAAACTACCTGAGAGGGTGCCAACCCCTCGCACCCAAAAAGTAGAACAATATGAGAGGCATAACCCTTTGGTGCAGGACAGGTCTCCGCGACCTCGTCAAGCTTTGCCTCCGAGACCTCATAGACCCGAGAGGGAGGCCACTCCCCGAAACAATGATGGGTACCCTCAGCGGGGACTCACTCAAGGTCATAGGTCTCACCTAGAGACTCCTCAAGAAGTTTATGAGGAGTATGAACCAGAAATAGAATGGGCCGAAATGCCCTATCAAGGCGGGAGGGCTGCCATTCGGCCACCCCCCCATAGGCCTCCAGTCTCCCATAACTCACAATGGGAGCAAACAAAAGAGGAAGAGATTAAATCTTTCGATGCATACAAAGCGCTATTAGAGCATTTGGAGTCTGTGGAGACAAAAGCTTCTGGGCATCAAAAGCCCATGTTACGTCAACTTCACAGTCATCCAGTGCATCCCTCAGTGCCCACACCTCTTTACCCCGAACATTTCAAGTTGCCTCAATTGGCAGTCTTTAAAGGTGAAGAGGATGCTCAAGAACATGTCACAAGATTCCTGAGCCAATGCTTCGGCATTCAGGATAATGATGCATTGTTGCTTAGGACATTCATAACCACATTCACGGGCCCTGCCTCGGATTGGTTCACACAGTTACCAAAGCATAGCATAAATAACCTAGATCAATTAGTAGATGCGTTCCTTGAATGCTTTGCCTTCAACACCAAGAAGAAGGCATCACTGAGTGATCTGGCCAACCTCAGGCAATATGAGGAAGAGACAATGGCAGCGTATGGGAATCGATGGAGGGCTTTGCTTTCTAAGCTACCCTACCTTCCCCCTATGTCTGACCTCACACAGATGTTTGCATGAAGTTGCTTGAAATCGATCTCTGGGCTATTGCAGCTACAGCAATACGCCAGCTTAGAAGAAGCTTTGGTGCAAGCCAGAGTTATAGAAGAGATCAAAATAGGGGAGGGCGCAATCGCCAAGCCTAAAAAGAAAGAGTGGAACAAAAACACTAAGACCGGGACTACGCAATCACAACCCGCTGTGGTTAATCAAGTTGCGATAAATGTCCCCAAGCTTGTGCAAGAAATACAGCCCCAAAAGGCTAATTATCAGGCAGTGCCTCCTAATTATGAAAGAGAAAATAAAAAATAGGAGCAAAATCAGCAGCGTCGCCCTAGGCGACAATTCACCCCTTATGCGGAGTCCAGGGACTCCCTATTTGACCGCTTGTCAACGGCAAATTTAATCACCCTTCCGTAAATCCAAATCGTAGATCCTAACGCTCCCAAGCCTAAGGGATACAGAGAGGAATTATATTGTAGGTTCCATAGGCGAAGGGGACATGACCTGAATGGATGTTGGAAATTCAAGGGATTAATACAAGATTTGATCGATAACAAAACATTGGCAGTGGACAACCCCATAGCACCAAATAATCAATAGATGGGGGTATTCAAGGACCCTTTGCCTGCCCACGAGGCACAGGCAAAACCTCTTCAGGTCAATGAGGTGCGACAGAATCTTCCCATGCAAGGATTTGTGGGAATGATCAGCATAGTGACCAGGAACAAAAAGTACCCAGGAGTTGCCCCCACGGCAACCACAAGAGAAGTTCCAACAACATCGCAACCTCAACAACACTCTGTGCAGTTGCCTCCGCCTAGACCCGAGGTCACGATACGGACCAAACTCACGCAGAGTTTGCGGACCACATCGGCTAGGCTTTCCATTTATGAGCTTATACAACAGTCAGCACCCCATAGAGAAGCTCTCATGGAAATTTTGAAAGCCATCGAGTTACAGCCTCACGAAGCGAATTCTTTCAATAACTTCGTGGGACATGTGAAATGATGTACGGAGCCGGTCATTACCTTCAGAGAGGATGAAGTTAAAACAATATCGAATGACATGGCAGATCCACCCCCGCACGTTATCGCGCGGGTCAACGGGATCCCGTACAAGAGAGTGTTGGTAGATACTGGCTCGTCCAGTAACATCATTACTACCACAGCATTAAAACATCTGAAGCTGCCAGCCTCTCATATCATGGCTTCCACATACACACTGAGAGCATTCAACGATGCAATATGCTCGACAGTTGGCACAATTGTTCTGCCTGTCCAGGTAGGACAAAAGACGATACCTACATTGTGCCATGTTCTGGAAGGTGAGATGGCATATAACATATTGCTAGGGCGGCCATGGATCAGGGACATGAAGTGTGTCCCTTCGATCGCTCACCAGTGTCTAAAGTATGCATTTGAAGGAGAAGTACATGTAGTCCCGATGGACTTAGAACCCTTCAAATATTGCAATGCGGTGCAATTAATGCCTCAATCGACCCTCCCTTCAACGCATTTGGATTTCCAGTTAAATCCATCTAGACAGGGTCCAATACCACGGGCACCACTGGTGACTAAATCATCAAAATCCCAACCAGGTGAGTCTTCATCATCTGTTCCTTCACTACCAACGCCACCTATCATGGCTAAATAGAAGGACAAAGGAAAATAGATCTTGGAAGAGGCTCAGCCCCTAGAAGAGGCGTTGCCAACGATATCAACTGTCTCAATAGAAGAAATACCTAGCACAACGAAAGCTGAGACTCCTAACCCACCAAACATGGAATGGACTCAAGAAGGCCTCCCATTCCCTCCCTCCCAAGCATCAACAATTACTGTTGAAATGGCCAGTACGGGCCTGGGGGAGTATCTAGTGCAGAATGTTGTGGCAACGCCCATGCTAGAATCCATGCAGGACATGGGGAGACCTCGCCTTCCCATAGGGATAGTTGTTCCTCTAGGTTACCCACCAAACCAGACTAATTTTGTGTATGGGGGCCTTGATCATGGTGCTGAACCATGCAAGCAAAAGGATGAGGACGAAGAGCCTTTTGCCGAAAATGTCAATTATCTATCAAACCCGGACTTCGCTCTGAGATATCTCGGCCAATGCAATTGGCATGGATACGGGCTAGGCAGGTATGAGCAAGGGGTGCATGTCCTTTGCCAACCAAGATACCAAATGCCATATGATAAGTCGAGAGTAGGGTTCAACCACCCCCTGCCCTTAGACATCTTGGTGGAAAACATGCAAGGCCTAGGAATAGGCAACAAGGGTGGATTGGCATCAGATCCTTATGCCAACCCAAATACAGAATATACATTGGGAGATTACCTCCCATGGTCAACAAACACCCTTGGTAACATCAATAATCCCTCTCCTTTGCTAGAGAGAGGTGAAATTTCGGACACTAACTCCCAAAGAGAGCATAAACGGTGTCCAGAGATCTTTTTGAAACTGTTCCCTTTAGAGGTTCCAGTTGAGCCAATGCAGTGTCAAGAGAATCAGGTCCCTCCACCAAGAGTGGAACAACCGCAATGGGATCAGATTAATTTGCTAGAACAAGGTGAACCCTTAATGTCGCAAGTAGTTGTGGAAGAAAATGAACATTTTTGGATCTCCGACGAGTGATTCGGAAGATGAGACTGAGATGGCCTATCTCAACCACATGCGACAGATGCAACAAAGGCAACAAGTGCAACAACGACGTCCCTTAGGGATTGATGACTTATTTGCACAGATGGGCATACTGCAGGGCATGAGTGGTATGTAGACCCAGGAGGGTGGGACCAAGTGTTGGATCCATGGCTCCAAATTTACGATGAGCACCGTCCACCCCGAGACCCTATAATGACATCAGTGTCGAGGGAAGACCCTGTCTTCCTATCAGAACATAGGGCAGATCCGTTCGTGCCCGTTCCCCTAGAGCCAGATCCAAAGTATAGGGAGCATCCAGAATGTTCGAGTTATCATACCCATGGTAATGGAGACCAAATTCATTCCATCCACATGATCTCCATTGATTTGACCGCACCCATCCGCAATCCGGCCGATCCAGCACGATCATTGCATCTAGACACAGATGCCATCGACTGGGATCGCGTCAATTCACCTCTCTCACCATCAGAGTACTGGCCTTTCGGTAAGATGCCTCATTTTACCCCAGGGACAACTCAGGATATTTTTTAGGCTGAAGAGGAACCCGAGGTTCCCAACGCAGATTTAAATTTAGCTAATGATATCCATTTGATCCCGACTCCACATCAGTTGGAGGACGGATCCCACATGTCAGTCGAGGAGACGACTGACGTAGATATCGGCATGGATCCAATGAATCCATAGATTATCAAGTCGGGGTAAGTCTTATCCCTCGAAGAGCAAGCCGACTACATTGCCCTTCTCAAAGAGAAGAAGGAGGTTTTTGCATGGTCATACAAAGATATGTCCAGGCCTAGACCCGTAGCTAGTCACGCATAATTTAACGCTTGATCCGACAATCAAGCCGGTTAAGCAAAAACTATGTAAGATGCACCCACAAGTGGCCTTGATGGTCAAAGATGAATTGCAAAAGTTGTTGGATGCATAGTTTGTCATCTACGTGGATTATCCGCCATGGTTGTCCAACATGGTGCCCGTCAAAAATCCCGATGGGAGGATTCGCATATGCACTAATTTTTGAGATCTAAACAAAGCGAGTCCTAAGGATGATTTCCCCTTGCCGAGCATCGATGCATTGGTAGACGCTACAGCAGGTCACGAAATGCTCTCCCTCATGGATGGTTTCTCAGGATACAATCAGATTCGTATCAATCCTGAAGACCAACTAAAAACGGCGTTCACAATGCCTTGGGGGACATTTTGTTATAAGGTCATGCCTTTTGGCCTTAAAAATGCTGGTGCCACCTACCAACGTGCCATGACGTACATCTTCCATGACTACATGCATAAAACTTTGGAAGATTACATGGATGATTTGTTAGCCAAGTCTCTTTTGCGCTCAAATCATATCGATGACTTAAGCAAGATCCTCGATCGCCTCATGGAGCATAAAGTTAGACTAAATCCCAAGAAGTGCATATTTGGCGTCACATCTGGAAAACTCTTGGGTTTCATAGTCTCAAAGCGAGGTATCGAGGTGGACCCAAAGAAAGTCAAGGCAATCCTTGAAATGGTTCCCCCAACTACCATTAAGCAGCTCAAAAGTCTACAGGGAAAGGTCACATCGATTAAACGCTTCATAGCGCAGCTATCTGACAAGTGCCGACCCATGAACAAATTATTGCACAAGGGGGTTACATTTCACTGGGATGACGAGTGCCAGTAAGCCTTTGATGAAATCAAACAATACCTGGCTTCGTCGCCGTATTGGCACCACCTAGACCAGGAGTGTCATTCTACTTATACATCTCAGCCTATCGAGGTGGCACTGGGTGCCATGCTAGCCCAGAAGAATGAACTTCACAAAGAATAGGCTACTTACTATCTTAGCCGCACCCCGGTCGGTTATGAACTTAACTATGCATACGTCGAGAAACTCTGCTTGGCAGTGGTGTTTGCTACCAAAAAGCTATGCCACTACATGCTGAGCAACACTACGTATGTTGTGTCTAAGGAGAATCCATTGTGATACATGATGAGTCGTACTTATCATAGTAGTCGCACAGTGAAATGGATCATGTTGTTGATGGAATTTGACATAGAGTTTATTGGATAGAAATCTATCAAAGGACAAGTCATAGCCGATCAACTAGCAGAGGCTCCTCTTGAAGACGATCAGCCTCTGGTCATAGAACTACCCGATGATGGGGTCTTCCATGTCTCAGAATCGCCAGATTTTGATGAGCCTGAGTCACAGGCCGACATAACCCTATTCTTCGATGGTTCTAAATGTGAGCAAGGTGGTGGCACGGGAATTGTATTCTTCACACCGCAGGGTGCTCCAATGCCCCTATCATTTAAATTAAACTTCCCGTGCACCAACAATAATGCAGAGTATGAAGCCTTGCTCATAGGTCTTTAGACAGCAATCGCCATGAACATCAAACGACTGAACATCTTTGGTGATTCGCTGTTAATAGTCAATCAAGTCAAAGGGGTATATCAATGCAAATGCCCAGTTCTGTAGGCTTATAAAGCCCTTGTGGACAAATTCCTGGCAAAACTTGAGTGGTATGACATCGAGGCACTCCCTCGATCATCGAATCATTTTGCGGACACAATGGCCTCCTTGGGGTCACTAATCCCGCAAGACCTTTTCGGTGATATGACAACCATTCAAGTCAAAACCTTATCGCAATCCATGATGGAGCGTGCAAGCTCAGACTTGATGCCAGGAATCCACATGATCCAGATTGAACCATCCTCGGATAAGTTCTCTCGAATCCAAGATCATCTGAAACGTGCCAACTAGGGGTCCTTGTTCTCCCCTACTCCCATTAATAGCAACACAATGCTATTCTTACAGGTTCTATCCCATTCAGCATTCGCTAGGGATGAACTTCAAGAGGGATTGGCTGTTCATACTGTCGAGGTTTCTGATCAACAGGACTGGTATTTACCCATTAGAGACTACCTCAAGTTAGGTAATCTCCCGCTTGGATTGACGCATGCCACAAAATGAGCACTCAAGCAAAAAGCGGCTAAGTATGTCTTGATAGGAGACATTTTGTATCGTCGTAGCTATGAAGGAATCCTCCTTCGTTGCTTGGACCAACAAGAGTCCACTTGGGCGATCGCCCAAGCGCACGATGGTACATGTGGTGGCCATTTCAGTGGTATGGCCATCGCAAAGTGCATTCTTTGCATGGGCTATTATTGGCCATCTTTAGAGCGAGATTGTTGCGCCTATGTCAAGAAGTGCATGAAGTGTCAACATCATGCCAATTTGATGCACGTACCTTCCCAGGCCTTGCAGACAGTCCAATATGCTTGGCCATTTTTGTAGTGGGGCTTCGATCTAATTGGAAAGATCTCCCCTACATCGTTAGGCCATCACACGTTTATCATAATGGCCACAGAGTATTTTACCAAGTGGGTGGAAGCAATTTCGCTTACCTCTACGACAGGACCTCGCATTGTGGAGTTCATTTTGCATAACATCATATGTCATTTTGGTATTCCATCCAAAATAGTCTCGGATAATGGGATGCCATTCAAGAACAAAGACATGCGTGCTTTGACCACAAAGTACAAAATTCAGCATAGTTTTTTGACACCCTATTATCCACAAGCGAATGGGCAAGCAGAGGCGTCAAACAAAATGCTAGTTGCCATCCTCAAAAAGATAGTCACAGACAGTCATAAGGATTGGCACATTCAAATCCCACTTGCCCTATGGGCCTATCGCACTAGCATTCGGACACCCACTAGGGCCACTCCGTTTTCGCTCGTGTATGGCTCCGAGGTAGTCATGCCTCTAGAGTTGGAGATTCCTTCCCTACGCATATCAATGCAGGAGTTCATCGATGATGACTCTACGCGACAGGCCCGGTTAGACCAGCTTACGTTGCTTGATGAACGACACGTTAATGCTCTCGAGCATTTACGTATTTATCAAGAGTGACTTAAGAAAGCTTACAACATGAAAGTTCACCTGAGAGACTTTCGGGTTGGTGATTTGGTTTTGAAGGAAAACCAACAGAATTCTAGTTTGCCGTCCCACCTAAGGGACAAGTTCGTGGCAAATTGGTTAGGTCCATATGTCATTGATAGCAAAATAGGACCCGGGACATACCGGCTAGCTTCTCTTGATGGAATCAAGGAAATAGAACCCTTGAACATCAGTCATTTGCGCCCATTTCATATCTAAGAGAGCCAAATCCCAAAAATGCTCCAAGGATCTCTAAAATCGCTTGGTCAATCCCAAAATGCTCCAAGGATCCCTAAAATCACTTGGTCAATCCCAAAAATGCTCCAAGGATCCCTAAAATCGCTTGGTCAATCCCAAAATGCTCCAAGGATCCCTAAAATCGCTTGGTCAATCCCAAAATGCTCCAAGGATCCCTAAAATCGCTTGGTCAATCCCAAAAATGCTCCAAGGATTTTCGCAATCGCTTGGTCAATCCCAAAAATGCTCCAAGGAATCTCACAATCGCTTGGTCAGAAACTCAAAACAATCCAAAAATCATCAAAAATAACAAAAATTTGCATCTCATTTCTAGGCATGCCCAAATTCATTAAAAAGCACTTCTCACATCTCATCTTCATATTCACAAAAATAAATCCATCAAAAATACAAAAAAAATATGTAGCTGCATTAAGCATCGCACCCATACATTGCATATTTGTGGTCGTAAAGGTCAAAGGCACCATAAACTATAATTATTCTGCTAAGTCCATCTTGTTCCACACTTTTCCATTTTACAAAATAGCAAACAAACGCCATTCACTGTTGTTTACCACAATAGAGTCAATGGTCTTATAATGTATCAAGAGTTTTCGTAGTTCAGTCATCATTTTGCTCTTTAGCCACGTAATGTACCGAGTTAGACATATTTTACGAAGGTAGAGTTACACTTGAAATATGCCTTGTTACGTAGCATCCCAACACAAATTAAAACACATAAAAATTCCCAAGTTGTGTGAACGAAAGATGAAACTTGCATAGTAATCCAGGTCACCATAAGCGAAACGGTTATCTTGCTCATCCCCCTATGCGAATGGTTCTAGAATGCTGAGAATTGATAAAAGGATGAGCTCTTCCCTATTCATTCACCTTAATATATAGTGGTTTTTACCACTACCAAATCCCAATCATAGTTGGTTCCCAAAGTTGTAAGGATTCGTACTACACGTCCCTGCCAAGGATGGGTAGTCATCCCCAAGACCTAAAAGGATCAACGCCATTCATGAACAAAATTCCAATAAATCATCATCCTAACACTTTCCATTCACCTTTGGTCTCCAAGTCATAAGGATTCGTACTATCCGCCCCTAACCAGGATGGGTAGTCATCCCCAAGGCCTAAAAGATCAATACCCTTACTTCATAATCTCCATCATCCCCTTGGTTCCCAACGTCATAAGGATTCGTACTATCCGCCCCTAACCAGGATGGGTAGTCATCCCCAAGGCCATGAGGATCAAAGCCATTCACAAGTTCAAACTCACACCGCTCAAAATACAAAATCAAGTAACAGTGGTTATCACCACTATTCAAAATCCTTGCTCAAAAAGAAAAATAAATAGAAAAATAAACAGTGATTTGCATCACTATATAGACGAGCAAGTCTCCCAAATAATTCAGCCAACAAACAACCTGAACTTGAATCTTTGAAATTCTCAGCATTCGAAAACCATCTAGGTGATCCTCATTACAGGTTTGGTTGACAACCTATCTGGCAATAGTGGTATCCTACCCGCATGACGATATGTCTATCACATTCGCTTTGCATATATGCAGACCAATGTTTGCATAAGGATGAGCTAGCTTATGGTATCCTGGATAACATCGCAGATTAATCTAACTAAATACAACAAAGGAGTTAGTGGAGCTAATTAGGTGATCCTCAGTACAGGTTTGGTTGAAAGCCCACCTGGCACTGGCGGTATCCTGAAAAATACCACATAAATGAACTCAATTGCACACACAGGGATGTGAAATAGCTTGGTCAAAAATGAGTTTGATTCATACCTTGGTCAAAAGTCTTGTAAGACAAAGTACAGTCATGGCTAGTGAGTTAAAATCGTCTGAGTCTCAGAAAACCTTAGCTACATTTCTAAACCAACTGCGCTACTTTCCATCTTTGCAATACCATCAAAAAATACAAAAAAAGAAAAAAAGAGAAAAACCACATGTATACATACAAAGTGATGCATCACAGCAATCACCCAAAAACAAAATAACAGAGTTCTAAACAGTCTATGGTGCCATAGCCAAACATCACAAATCCCATTCATCCATTTCATTTCTGCATATCACATATAAATCAAAAACATTTGCATTCATCATAGCATATGCATCCATCAAAATAAATCAACATGCATACATCCATAGTCATCAGCCATCATGCATAAAGATCAAATCATCACATGTGCATAACCACAATAAAGCCGTATATATATATATATATATATATATATATATATATATATATATATATATATATCGTCAAAAAAAATGCCCGTAGGCTACAAAACTGGTCCTCTGACCCCGCAATCATATAACAAAAACCACCCAGCCTAAGGCGTCGGCCACCATGATCACGCAGGATCGATGCGACGGGAACTACCCCCTATGGTGTGGGTCCTATGGGACCCCTCAAGATGGCTACTGCTAGCCCCCACATCATGCCTACTGCTGCCTCCCTCATCCAATCGCCTACGATGAGATGATGCTGATCGCTCGCAGCACTGTCCCTCGTCCGATGTGAAGATCCACCTCCCGATGGCTCAGGAAGCCGCCCACCGAGGTGGATGACCTCCCTCTCCAAATCTAGCCGATGTCGGCACCACTCTGCCTCCCGTCGATGGTAGTAAGCTATTGCATCATCATGTTGTGCCAAAACCCTATCCCGCTCTGCTAGCTGAGCCCATAGGAGATCCCTCTCCCGCAGTGCGTCCCCCAGCTCCCGCACCACATCCCCTAGCTCCTGATCTCGCATCCGTAGTAGCTCTGTCAATCACGCATTCTTAGCATGTACCCCAGACTCCATCTCCTTCGTATCCGCCTGAGGCACAGGACTCTCTGGAACAATAGCCTGCTCTGGCTCCCACTGCTCCGCCATGTCCTGCATCTCCGGCTGATCCGGAGCCCCCAAATCTACATCCTCATCCCCCACCTCCACCATGTCTGCATCCTCCAACGGAGCTCCCCAGTCATCCCCTTGTGCCTCAGCACCCTTCGCTGCCGCCTCCATGCCTCCCAGTGGCCCCTCTCCTCTCCATCATCGTAGTACCCACCACGAGTCATACTCAGTGGTAGTCCCGACGTCATCCACGTCCGGGACATCGATCACCGCGTCTGAATCCTCGCCCAATGGCACGATGACCGGTCGATCTAGAGTCCTCTCATCTCCCCGATGTCGATAGACCATGGGCTCACCAAGAAACCCCTGGCACACCCCAAACTGTCGTGTAACCCGGCTATATGAGAAGAACTCATGCTCGGTCCCGTGCCGCCCAATCAACCACCGCTCCCTACGTACCCGTCGAAGCCACTCTCCAGCCTTTGGCCAGGCTGGACAGTCCCGATAAGGGTGCCAAACCACCTCCCCTGGAGTGAGCCGAGAGAAGGCATCAGCATAGTGCCCTACGGCACCTGCCCACCGCCGACTCTGCCCCTACTCTCTGGACCGCCACCACAAAACTGCATACCCTATCTCCTTATCCTCCATCACCGCCCGAGTCATCCATGGTAACCCGGTTGGCCTCTCAACTGCTATGTGCTACCAACCCCAGCACTGCAATAGATAACTATAGCTGATCCCCTTCTACTATCGGCAGCAGACCCCATACAGCTCCCCGTAGAGCTATGCCAACAGTGTCTGTCCCCATCTCAGGATCAGCGGTGCCTCTATCGGGCACTCTACCAACTGCCACACCAAATCCAGCAGGTTCCATGGGAACCTCGCGCCTGACGAGTCAGGTAATAGCATGTTGGAAATGAGGCCCATAAGGAATGCGTGCCTCACTCCCAACACCCCCCTCTCCTGCCACCATCCAACCAAAATCTTGCCAACCTGGCAGTCCACCTCGGCCGTCTCCACTGGGCTCTCTATGCCCAACCGCTCCCCATGCCCGAAGCATCTCGTCAGTACAGCGGTCCGTTGATCACGCGGTGATGTCCTGATGGGCAGTCCATCTATCGAAATCTACAAAATCCGATAGATATCCTCCAAAGTGACAGTCATCTCCCCTGTCGGGAGATGGAAGGTGTTGGTCCGTGGATCCCAAAGTTTGATCAGGGCCGTCAAATAGGCCTGATCCGCGACCACAGGCTCCAGTCGAGCCACCTACTTGAGCCCAAGGGCATCAAGCCACTCCCAGTAAGCCTCAGTCAGTGCCCCTCGTGCCTCAGTGAAAGTAGTGGGTACACGGTACCGGCTCCTAACAACCTGCAAAAGAAAACAATTCAACAAAAAAAAATTAAAATCATGGAAAAGAACTGTATAGAAAAACAACACACTTACAGTTTTAAAACAAAAATAAACTCTAGGAAGCACTTACTGGTCTCACTTCGGCTTCACCGCTCGAACCAGTTTGTGTACTCATGATGGCAGGGAAAATCTGACAGTGCTTCGCTTCACAGAATTAACCTCCTCCTCCCCAGAGCTCCAAATCGCAAGAAAAATCAGATGCAAATGAGCCCAAACTCAAGTTTTGGCCCTTAAATAGGCTTTTGAGCTGGAATTCATCCTTTACTGGGACGAGCACTCTGGTTAGCGCTCGTCCCACCCAGGGATGAATTCTAAAGCTAGAATTCGTCCCACCCTGGGACGAATTCAGGCCAAAAATTCAAAAAACATTAAAAATTGAACAAAAATGCACTAAAAACAGATAATAAATTTGCCCGATGTGAGTGCTATTGCACTTGACATCCCGGGCATACAAAATAGATGTTGGGGTCACAAATTGTCATTATCCTACTCCCCAAGAAGGCTATCTTAGCCGGACCACTCCATGGGAAGACGGATTTTTGCCAATTTCAGCTCCAAACAACGTCGCAAAAAGGGTTAACACCCACCAAAAACAGGTCTAAATGTTGGAAAAATTGCACATGCTTAATGATAAACCATCTAAAGGCACCCTTGCACAAGTCATCTTGGGTCAAGCGACTCGTCGCTTTTCTCACGAAGGTCATTCCCTCATCGATTCGTCGCTTGAGGGGGTAGTCACACTTAGTCACCAATCAACAAGCACACACCCAATTAAAGAAAACAACATGCATTCAAAGAATCATTGACAAAGACAATTACGCTCCTGCTTGGGGCAGTAAACAAGCAATTATCACAAATTGATCAAACACTTGGCATTCCCGAAGCATGAACACAAGGTTCCCCTATGGACAAAAGGTTGCGCCCTTTGCCTAATCATGACCGATCAATGTCCAAGCTCAAGTCACACCTCACCAAAATAGGTTAACACTTGAAATCAAATTCCTTAGCTCGTCAGAAGCAAGGATTCAAGAATGCATGCCCTTTCCATGCTTGGGGCATCAAAAGTTGGTTAGGTTACCAAGAAACCCTAATCATTAGTGCTTTGGTTATCTATTTTTGCTCGACGCTATGCCATGCACAACGCATCCCAAAAAGGGGCATCTGTAGACACCAAAACAGCACCAATCCGATTATGTGACTGCAAAAACTGATCGCTTTGACACACACAGCCCCTAGGGCAGCCCTCAGAGGTTAAAAAATGGTCCTAACCACTTTTATAGCAATTTTGTAAGGTCAAGAAGCAATTTGGCACATTCAAGCACTTTGCCCAGTATTCGTCTCACCCAAGGACGAATACTAACTGGGATTCGTCTCACCCAGGGACGAATTCTGAAATCGTCTTTGGTCAGGATGAATTCCAGGTTTAACAGGCAAAAAGAAGAATGCCGCCAAGTGGCAGCCGAAGACAGTCATTTATGGCCTCCTGCCGTGCATGCGCATGTAGGTGGGTAGGTTGGCAGTTAGAGGACTGTCACAAAGGCAGTCATGGAAGCCCAAGTCAGGGAGGAGTCTCCTCCCTCTTGGGAAGGCATGGCCGCCACATGGCATCCCTGCATGCCCCTCCAAAGAGACCCCTTGGGTCTATAAAATGGTGGACTTTCCCACCCAAAAGAAGACAAGTTGGAGGCATTTTCAAGCAACGAAGTGCTGCCAAATTGAACACCCCATTGCACCCTTTTTCGATTCACCTTTTCACATCCTTAATCTCTTTCACAAGAGAGGTTATTGGGTGGCTTTTGGAAGCGTGGATCCGAACCCAAACCCAACATTTGACCACATTGAATCCACCAATTTGTCGACACCCCATTCTAAGAGATTTTGGGCCCATCCCTAGTGGATTGGTGCCGAAATCAAGTTCCAACGGTGGGTGGCCCACTCAGGCACCCCGCACCTTTTGAGTTTCATTCTAATTTGTTTTCTGTCATTTATTCATTTCTCATTCCATTCTATGTTGACTAGATAGTTCATGTATTCAATTTCGTAATATTTTAATCAGATTTCATCATATGCTTGTCGCTTTTGTCGCTTTTGTTGTCCCACTAACTTGCAGGTAACAACATCAAAATTCTTGGTGATGGAGGTCAAATTGGGAGAATCCGACCATCTGGGTCATCCCAAAATGGCCCCAATTGCTTAACCCCTCTGTTTTTAGGTGTTTTGGAGATCCCGAGGTGTGACATTGGAGTGGCATCAACTCGGCGTCTTAACACAGTCAAATTCGTCCTACCCGAGGATGAATTACAACAAAATTCGTCCTGACCAGGGACGAATTCCAGTTGAACGCAGATTGGCCGACTGTTTCAATGGCAGTGGCCCTCCGGTAATGTTTTCTACTCTCTGTCAAGTTTGCAGGTGATTTAGATTCATTTTATTCATTGATTTAGCTAACCTTTTACATGCATCTTTTATTAATTTCAAGGAACAAACTTTTCCTATTTGCAGCAGGTGCTACTAACTCTTTTTGTTGTTTCTTTGAACGTAGGAGGAGCAGCAAAGATCGAATACCCATCAACACCAGCGACGGCAACACTTTGGCCCGCCCATTTTGCATGTGGGCACGCGGAAAGAAGATCACTATTCACTTTTGTAATGGAAACATGCTAACTCTCCTAGCCCCTAAAAAGGGAGGAGATGTATTGTAACCGAGTTGGAATCACATTAATAAAAAGGGTTGTGCTCCTGCTTTCTCCTTTTACGTTTGGTTTTGATTTGATTATATTCGCTTTATTTCGTGCATCAAGCTAGTTAGTTTACATTGCAGCAATTAGTGTTTCTTTTTATTTTCGAAATCTCGTGCTTTCACTATGAGGAGTATGAGCAAGAAGAAGAGCGGGCTGAAATGCCCTATCAATGCAGAGGGGCTTCTATCTGGCCAGCCCTCTATAGGCCTCAAGTTCCCCCCAACCCACAATAGGAGCAAACTAAGGAGGAAAAAATTAAAACTTCTGATGCATATAAAGCACTTCTAGAGTGCTTAGATTTTGTGGAGACCAATATTTCTAGGCCCCAAAAGCCCACTTTACGCCAAATCCACAGTCACCCAGTGCATCCGTCAATGTCGGCACCTCCATACCCTAAACAATTTAAATTGCCCTAGTTGGCACTCTTTAGAGGAGAGGAGGATGCCCAAGATCACATGACTATATTATTGAGCCAATGCTTTGGCATTCAGGACAATGATGCTTTATTGCAAAGAACATTTATAACCACATTCACAGGCCCTACCTCGGATTGGTTCACTCAGTTGCCAAAACATAGCATCAATAACTTGGATCAGCTAGTGGACACGTTCCTCGAATGCTTCACCTTCAACACCAAGAAAAAGGCATCATTAAGCGACCTAGATAGCCTCAAAAAGTATGAGGAAGAAACCATGGTGGCATATGGGAACCGGTAGAGGAAATTGCTTTCAAAGCTACCCTACCTCCCTCCCATGTCCGACCTAACCCAAATTTTCTCAAAGAGCTGTTTGAGATCGATCTCCATGCTATTACAACTATAGCAATATGCCACTTTAGAGGAAGCTCTAGCACAATCCAGAATCATTGAGGAGATCAAGATTCAGGATGGCGAGATAGCCAAGCCAAAGAAGAAAGAATGGTCTAAGAACACCAAAACAGGGACCATGCAACAGAAATCGGCTGTGGTCAATCAAGTTGCTATAAATGTCCCTAAGCCTACACAAGCAACACAGCCCCAAAAGGCTAACTATCAGGCAATGCCTCCTAACAATTATGATAGAGAAAACTAGAGTCAAGAACAAAATCAACAGTGTCACCCTAGGCAACAATTCACACCTTACACAGAGTCTAGGAACTCCCTGTTTGACTGCTTGTCAGCGGCAAACTTGATAGACCTACTAGAGATTCAAACCATAGACCCCAATGTGCCAAAGCATAAGGGGTATAGGGAGGACTTGTACTATAGGTTCCACAGATGGAAGGGACATGACCTTAATGCATGTTGGAAGTTTAAAGGCTTGGTGCAAGACCTAATCGACAACAAGATGTTGGTGGTGGAAAACCCCGTAGCACCAAAAAACCAACAGATGGGAGTCTTCAGAGACCCCCTGCCTACCCATGATGCACAGGAAAAACCCCTTCAAGTCAATGAGGTGCAACAAAATTGCCCCATGAAGGGATATGTAGGGATGATAAGAATAGTGACTAGGAATAGGAGGTACCCAGGAGCTGCACCCATGACAGCCACAAGAGAGGTTTCATCAATGTCACAACCTCAAAAACACCCTACATAACCTCCCTCTCCTAGACCAGTGTCCACAATTTGTACTAGACTTATCCAAATTCTAAGGACCACGTCGGCTAGGCTCTCCATATACGAGCTCATTTAACAATCAGCACCCCATCGAGAGGCTCTAATGGAGATATTAAAATCCATTGATCTACAACCCCACGAAGCAAACTCTTTCAATAACTTCGTGGGACATGTAAAACAATACACGAAACCAGTCATCACCTTTAGAGAAGATGAATTGAAATCAGTGACTAGTGATGTGGCAGATCCACCCCTGCACGTCATTGCATGGGTCAATAGGATTTCGTATAAGAGGGTGTTGGTGGACACTGGATCGTCTAGTAATATCATTACAACAGTAGCATTGAAACATCTGAATTTTTTGGCATCTCACATTGTGGCCTCCACCTATACTCTTCGAGCATTCAATGATGCAATATGCTCGACAGTTGGCACAATTGTCCTACCCATCCAAGTGGGAAAAAAGACTATTCATACATTGTGCCACATCTTGGAAGGTGAGATGGCCTATAATATATTATTGGGACAGCCTTGGATCAGGGACATGAAGTGTGTCCCTTCTATAGCTCATCAATGCTTAAAGTACACATCTGAAGGATAGGTGCATGTAGTCCTGGCAGACTTAGAGCCCTTCAAGTACTACAATACAATGCAATTCATGTCGCAATTGACCCTTCCATCAACACATTTGGATTTTTAGTTGAATCCATCTAACCAGGGCCCGATTCTGCATGCATCCTTGTTGACAAGTCCATTAAATCCCCATCTGGGTCCATCTTCCTCATTTGGTCCTTCACCAACAATGCCACCTACGATGGCCACACTGAAGGACAAGGGAAAGAAACTCCTAGAAGAGGAACCACCCTTAGTATCAACCATATGTACCAAAGAGATGCCTAGTAGAATGGAATTCGAGATGCCTAGTTCACCCTACATGGAGTGGACTCTAGAAGAACTCCCATTCGCTCCCCCTCAACCGCCAATGATCACCATTGATATGGCCAACACGGGCCTAGGGGAGTATATAGTGCAAAACATTGTAGCAACACCTACACTTGAGTCCATGCAGCACATGGGGAGACCTCGCCTCCCCATCGGCTCTGTGGTTCCTCTAGGCTACCCACCCAATCAGACCAACTTTGTTTATGGGGGCCTGGATAATGGCATTGAGCCTTACATACAAGAAGATGAAGATGAAGAACCCTTTGCTGAGGACTTCAACTATTTTTCCAACCCAGATTTCGCTTTGAGATATCTAGGCCAATGCAATTGGCATGGATATGGGTTAGGCAGATATGAGCAAGGAGTGCATGTTCTTTGCCAACCAAGATATCAAATGTCGTATGACAAGTCAGGAGTAGGGTTCAACCACCCCTTGCCCTTGGGCATCTTGGTAGAGAACATGCAAGGCCTAGGGATAGGCAACAAGGATGGGTTGGCATTAGATCCATATGCCAATCCTAACACAACATATACATTGGGGGATTATCACCCATTGCTAACAACCAACCTTGTTGACCTTAACAACCCTTTCCGTTCGGTCAAAAAGGGAGAAATTTCAAGGACTCACCTACAAGAGGGCTATGGGCAAGACTAAGAAGGGTCTTCAAAATATGAGTTGGAGTACGAGGTAACGCCTTGGGATCCTTTCAAATCTAATAGCAACATTCACAAGTGACTTCCATGGATGATTATCAGGAGAGCTTCCTGAAAATGTTCCCTTTGGATGCTCCAGTTGAGCATATGCCACCTCAAGAGCATAAGGTCCCCCCGTAGAGAGCAAAACAACCTCGATGGAACCACATTAATTTGCTCGAGCACGATGGGCTTCATATGTCGCAAGCAGCTATTGGAGCCAATGAAGGCCTTTGGATCTCTGACAATGATTATGAAGATAAAATTGAGATGGACTATCTCAATCATATGCAACAACAACAATATCCTTTGGACATAGATGACATGTTTGAACAACTACACCTAGGGCCAAGGCATAGGTGGCACCTCAACCAGGCACATTTATAGCAATTATTGCACCTGCCACTGTAGGTATACAAAGAACATCTTCTACCTGAAGACCCTATAGATCCATCAGTGCCTTGAGAAGACCTTGTCCTCTTATCTGCACATAGGGCCGATCCATTTATGCTAGTGCCCACAGAGCTAGATCCAAAGCACAAAGATGATCTAGGATGTCCGAGTCACCACACCCACGGTAATGGAGACCAAAATCATTTCATCAACATGATCTCCATTGATTTAACTGCCCCCATCCATAATCCAGCCGACCCAACACGTTCATTGCATCTAGACCTAGATGTTATAGACTGGGATCACGTTGATGCACCGCCATCCCCATCAGAGTACTGGCCTTGCGGTGGGATGTTTCATTTCACCCCCGAACAAAATCAGGATGTCTTCCATGCTGAAGAGAAACCTGACGTTCCAAATGATGATCTAAATTCAGCAAACGATATCCACTTGATCCCAACTCCACACCAGTTGGAGGATGCGTCCCACATGTCAGTCGAGGAGATGACTGACGTAGACATCGGCTCAGATCCAATGAATTTGCAAATCATCAAGCTAGAGGTAAGTCTATCCCCCGAAGAGCAAGTCGACTACATTGCCCTTCTCAAAGATAAGAAGGAGGTTTTTGCATGGTCCTACAAAGACATGTTTGGACTAGACCCATAGCTAGTCATGCATAATCTAACACTTGATCTGACAATCAAGCCAGTGAAGCAAAAACTACGTAAGATGCATCCAATAGTAGCCTTAATGGTCAAATATGAGCTACAAAAGATGTTAGATGCACAGTTTGTCATCTGCATGGATTACCCACCATGGTTATCTAACATGGTGCCCTTCAAAAACCCTGATGGGAGGATTTGCATATGCACCAATTTATGAGATCTAAACAAAGCGAGTCCTAAGGATGATTTCCCATTGCCAAGCATCGATGCATTGGTAGACGCTACAACGGGCCATGAAATGCTTTCACTCATGGATGGTTTCTCGGGATACAATCAAATTCGTATTAATCTCGAGGACCAACTAAAAATGGTGTTCACAATGCCTTGGGGGACATTTTGTTATAAGGTCATGCCCTTTGGCCTTAAAAATTCTGGCGCCACCTACCAACATGCCATGACGTACATCTTCCACGATCACATGCACAAAACTTTGGAGGATTACATGGATGATTTGTTGGCCAAATCTCTTTTGCGCCCCGATCATATCGATGACTTGTGCAAGATCCTCGATCGCCTCATTGAACATAAAGTTAGACTAAACCCCAAAAAGTGCGTATTTGGCATCACATCTAGAAAGCTCTTGGGTTTCATAGTCTCCAAATGAGGAATCGAGGTGGATCCACACAAAGTAAAGGCAATCCTTGAAATGCTTCCCCCAACTACCATAAAGTAGCTCAGAAGCCTGCAGGGAAAGGTCACATCAATCAAGCGCTTCATAGCGTAGCTATCTAACAAGTGCCGACCCATGAATAAATTATTGCACAAGGGGGTAGCATTTCATTGGGATGACGAGTGCCAGTCAGCATTTAACGTGATTAAACAATAATTGGCTTTGCTGCTAGTATTAGCACCACCTAGACCAGAAGTGTCATTCTACTTATACATCTCAGTTATTGAGGTGGCACTAGGTGCCATGTTGTCCCAGAAAAATGTACTACACAGAGAATAGACTACTTACTATCTTAGTCGCACCCTGGTTAGTTATGAACTTAACTATGCATATGTTGAGAAACTCTGCTTGTCAGTGGTGTTTGCTACCAAGAAGTTATGCCATTACATGTTGAGCAACAAGACGTATGTTGTGTCTAAGGAGAATCCATTGCGATACATGATGAGTCGTACTTATCATAGTAGTCGCACGATGAAATGGATCATGTTGTTGACGGAGTTTGACATAGAATTCATTGGACAGAAATCCATAAAAGGTCAAGTCATCGTCGATCAACTAGCAAAGGCTCCTATTGAAGATGATCAGCCTCTAACAATAGAACTACCGGATGATGGGGTCTTCCATGTTTCAGAATCGCCAGATTCTAATGAGCCTGAGTCACAGACTGACATGACCCTATTCTTTAATGGTTCTAAATGTGAGCAAGGAGGTGGCACGGGAATTGTATTCTTCACACCGTAAGGGGCTCTAATGCCTATATCATTTAAATTAGACTTCCCATGCACCAACAAAAATGCAAATTATGAAGCCTTGCTCATAGGTCTTCAAACAAAAGTCACCATGAACATTAAATGTTTAAAAATCTTTGGTGATTCATTGTTAATTGTCAATCAAGTAAAGGGGGTATTCCAATGTAAATGCCCAATTTTATAGGCCTACAAAGCCCTTGTGGAAAAATTCCTAGCACAGATTGAATGGTATGATATCAAGGCACTCCCTCGATCATCGAATTGTTTTGCGGATACTATGGCCTCCTTGGGGTCACTAATCTCGCAAGACCCTTCCGATGAAATGACGATCATTTAGGTCAAAACATTATCGCAATCCACGATGGAGCGAGCAAGCTCTGACCTAACACCAGGAATCCACCTGATCCAGATTGAACCATCTCAAGATAGGTTTTCTCGAATCCATGATTGTCTGACTCAAGACAACTGGGGGTCCTTGTTCTCCCTGACCCCTCTTAACAACAACACAACACTATTTTTACAAGTTCTTTTCCACTCAGCTTTTGCTAGGGATGAACTTCAAGGGAGATTGGTCATTCATACCATCGAGGTTTCTGATCCACAGGATTGGTACACACCCATCAAGGATTACCTTAAGCTAGGTAACCTCCCACTTGGATTGACACAAGCCGTGAAAAGATCATTTAAATAGAAAGCGACAAAACATGTCTTGCTAGGAGACATTTTGTATCATCGGAGCTATGAAGGAATCCTCCTCCGTTGCTTGGACCAGCAGGAGTCCGCTTGGGCGATCACCCAAGCCCACGATGGTACATGCGGTGGCCATTTCAGTGGTATGGCCATCACAAAGTGCATTCTTCGCATGGGTTATTATTGGTCATATTTAGAGCGATATTATTGCACATATGTAAAGAAGTGTGTGAAGTGTCAACACCAAACCAATTTGACACATGTACCTTCTTAGGCCTTGCAATCGATTCAATAAACTTGGCCTTTTTCATAGTGGGGCTTTGATCTAATTGAAAATATCTCCCCTACGTCGTTGGGTCGTCACACGTTCATCATAATGGCCACAGAATACTTCACCAAGTGGGTGGAAGCAATTCCGCTAACCTCTATGACTGGACCCCGCATTGCGAAGTTTATTTTACATAACATCATATGTCATTTTGGTATTCCATCCAAGATCCTCTCGGATAATGGGACGTCATTCAAGAATAAATATGTGCGTGCTTTGACAACAAATTACAAAATTTAGCATAATTTTTCAACACCCTATTATCCGTAAGCAAATGGGCAAGCAAAGGCGTCAAACAAAACTCTAGTTGCCATCCTCAAAAAGATAGTCACAAACAGTCATAAGGATTGGCACATTCAAATCCCGCTTGCCCTATGGGCTTACCTCACTAGCATTCGGATTCCCACTGGGGCAACTCCATTTTCACTGGTGTATGGCTCCGAGGCAGTCATGCCTCTCGAGTTGGAAATCCCTTCCCAACGCATTTCAATGCAAGAGTTCATCGATGATGACACTGCGTGGCAGACCCGGTTAGACCAACTGATGTTGCTCGACGAACGATGCCTCAATGCTCTTGAGCATTTAAGTATCTATCAAGAGCGACTTAAGAAATCATACAACATGAAGGTTCACTTGAGGGACTTTTAGGTTGGTGACTTGGTCTTAAAAGAGAACCAACATAATTCTAATTTTTTGTCCCATCTAAGGGATAAGTTCGCGACAAACTGGTTAGGTCCTTATGTGATTCACAATAAAATAGGACCTGGAACCTACCGGCTCGCCTCTCTTGAAGGAATCAAGGAACCAGAACCCTTGAAAATTAGTCATTTGAGGCCATTCCATATCTGAAGGAGCCATAGCCCAATCCCAAAATGCTCCAAGGATTCCCACAATAACTTGGTCAACCCAAAATGCCCCAAAGGTATCCATAAACCCTTTGGTCAAACCAAAAACTCCAAGGGTCACCATAACCACTTGGTCAACCCAAAATGCTCCAAAGGTATCTATAAACCCTTTGGTCAAACCAAAAGCTCCAAGGATTCCCACAATCGCTTGGTCAATCCCCAAAATGCCCCAAAGGTGTCCATCAACCCTTTGGTCAAACCAAAAGCTCCAAGGATTCCCACAATTGCTTGGTCAACCCAAAAATGCCCCAAAGGTATCCATAAACCCTTTGGTCAACCCAAAAAGCTCCAAGGATTCCCACAATCACTTGGTCAACCCCAAAAATGCCCTAAAGGTATCCATAAACCCTTTGGTCAAACCAAAAGCTCCACGGGTTACCATAACCGCTTGGTCAAAATAAATATTCAAAAACAAACAAAAACAATAAAATCATAAAAATCACAAAAAAAATTGCATCTCAATTCCATGCATACTCATAAAAATCAAAATACAAAAATATAATTTGCATTAGGCATCGCATCCATACCTTGCATATTTGCTGATCATACATGTCACATGCACCATAGACTGTAATTGCTTGGTAATTCCTTCATTTTCCACATTTCATCCATTTTATAAATACATCCATCCAAAATAACACCATCCCCATTTTTAGCATAGTCAGTTGCATCCTAATGTATGTAGGGTTTTCGTCATTCAGTTGTCTTTAAATTTCTAGCCAAAAATGGGACAAAGTTAAACAAATTTTACAAGGGAAACTTTTACTTGGGTCATGCCTCGTTATGTAGCATCCCTACATAAGTTAAAACACATAAAATAATTCCTAAGTTGTGTGAATGCAAGAGACACCTACAAAGTAGTCTAGGGTACCATAGGTGAACAATTAGCCTGTTCATCCCCCTATGAGAACGGTTCAACAGTGCTGAGAATTGACAAAAGGACAAGCTCTTCCCCATCAATTCCCCCTAATCAAAAGTGGTTTTCACCACTACAAAAACTCCCAATCCCTGTTGGTCCCCAAATTTGTAAGGATTCATACTACATGTCCCTGCCAAGGATGGGTAGTCATCCCCAAGGCCTAAAAGTATCAATGCCCATTCACAAGCAAAATCCCCACAAGCCATCATCACGATCATCTCCAATCACCTTTGGTCTCCAAATTTGTAAGTATTCACACTACATGCCCCTGACAAGGATGGGTAGTCATCCCCAAGGCCTAAAAGATCAATTGCCCTTACCTCATATTATCCATAATCCCCTTTGGTTCCCAAAGTCGTAAGGATTCGTGCTACACGTCCCTGCACAGGATGGGTAGTCATCCCCAAGGCCAAAAGTATCAAGGTCATTCATAAGCCAAAAACCTACAAGCTCAACCTTACGAAGCTCAAAATGCAAAATCAAATAACAGTGGTTATCACCACTATTCAAAATCCTTGCTCAAAAGTAAAAACAAAGAGAAAAATAAATAGTGATTTTCATCACTATGTATACGAGCAAGTATCCTAACACATTCAGCCAATAAAAATCTTGAACCTGAATCCCTGGAATTCTCAGCATTCAAAAACCATCTAGGTGATCCTCATTACGGGTTTGGTGGACAACCTACCTAGCAATGGCAGTATCCTAAACGCATGACGATATGTCTATCACATTAGCTTTGCATGTGAACAGACCAATGTTTGCATGTGGATGAGCTAGCTTATAGTACCTTAGATTGTCTCGTGGATTAATATTACTAAATACAACAACGGAGTTAGTGGAGCTACTTAGGTGATCCTCAGTACAAGTTTGGTTGACATCCTATCTGGCACTGGCGGTATCTTGACAGATACCACATAAACGAACTCAATTGCACACACAGGGGTGTGAAATAACTTGGTCAAACTCCAGTCTAATTTATACCTTGTTCAAAAGTCTTACGAGATAAATGTATAGTTTTGGCTAGTTAGTTAATATATATGAATCTCAGAAAAGCTTAACTACATTTTAAAAACAACTGGAACATTTCATTACGTCCACCATCATCAAATAATACAAAAAAATACAAAAACAAAGTTCTCACATGCAAAATCATTCCACAAATCCACCCCATAAGTACAACAAGCCAGTCAATATTGTACAGTCTATGGTGTCATCGACAAGTTATCTGCAACTCATTTCATCCATTCCATTTGCATATCATAAAAATTAGAAACATTCGCATTCATAATACCACATGCATACATCATCATAAAAAATTGTGCATAAACGGAAACACAAACCATGACAAGTGTATAAACATAAAGCAATTCATATGTATATATCATCAAAAATTCATGTAGGCTACAGTCAACTGGTCCTCTGACCTCACAAACAAAAATAAAAAATAGCAAAAAAATGCACAAAATGCACCAAAAACAAGCAATAAAAGTGTCCAATGAGAGTGCTTTTGCACTTGACATTCAGAGCATGCAAAATAGATGTCGGGGTCCCAAATCCTCACTATCCTACTCCCTAAGAAGGCTATCATAGTCGGACCGCACCACAGGAGGACGGATTTTTGAGAATTTCATCCCCAAATGGCGTCCCAAAATGGGTCAAAACCCAACCAAAAATAGCAATAAAATTACCGAACGAAGGTGCCTTTGCACCTGACATTCTTGGCATCCAAAAAAAACATTGGGGTCACAAATTTTCACTATCCTACTCCCTAAGAAGACTACCATAGCCGGACTGCTCCTAGGGAGAATGAATTTTTGACAATTTTAGCTCCAAAATGCGTCACAACAAGGGTTAAAACCCACCAAAAATAGGTCAGAATGTTTGGGAACTGCTTAAGCATTCAATGGTAAACAATTGAAGGTACCCTTACCTAAGTCATATTGGGTCAAGCGACTCGTAACTTTTCTCATGTTGGTCATTCCCTCATCGATTCGTCGCTTGAGGGGGTAGTCACACTTAGTCACCAATCAACAACACACCCAATCATAGAAATAACACTCATTCAAATGATCATTGACAAAGACAATCACGCCCCTGCTTGGGGTAGCAAACAAGCAATAATCACAAGTTGATCAAACACTTGACATTCGTGAATCATGAACTCAAGGTTCCCATAGACAAAAGGTTGCACCCTTTGCCTATTCATGACCGATCAATGTCCCAGCTCAAGTAACACCTCACTGAACAAGGTTAACACTTGAATTAAGTTCATTAGCTCATCAGAAGCAAGGATTCAAGAATGTGTGCCCTTTCCATACTTAGGGCATCAAAAGTTGGTTAGGTTACTTAGAAACCCTAATCATTAGTGCTTTGGTTATCTATTTTTGCTCAACGCTGTGCCTTGCACAGCGCATCCCAAAAAGGGTCATCTATAGACACCAAAATAGCACCAATCCGATTATGTGACAACAAGCATCGATCGCATTGACACACACAACCCCTAGGGCAGCCCCCAGAGGTTAAATGATGGTCCTAACCACTCCCAAAAGCAGTTTTGGAAGGTCAAAGGTCAATTTGGCACCTTTTTGCCTTGCTCTCCGCTCGTCCCACCCTGGGATGAATACAAACTGGTATTCGTCCCACCAAAGGATGATTATCATCATTCGCCCTAGGGTGAGGCGAATAGAAGGTTTAACTGGCAAAATAAGTCAAACATCGACAGGTTCGCCAGTTAACTGCAGCTTCAGGCTATGCAATTGTGAGGAGAAGCTTCAAATCAAGGAGAAATACTTTAGTCATGCATGTCTTTGATTTTTGGAGCCTTCATGTAAGGAGACTCTAAATCAGGGAATAATATTTTTCCCAAAATAGGACATGCAACTCCAGTGGCGCCCTCGCATGCACATTCAAATAGAGAGACCCTAGGTCCATAAATTGGTGATTCTTCTCACCCAAAAATATAGAGAGAGAGGTAGCATTTTGAGCAATGAAGTGCTGCCATTTTACATCCACACACATACCTTTTGATTTGTACCTTTCACATCTCTGATCTCTTTTGGAAGAGAAGTCATAGGGTGGTTATTGGAAGCGCAAATCTGGAGCCCCAACCCGAACATTTGGCCACAATATTCCACAAAATTTATCAAAAACACCCCATAAGAGGTTTTGGACCCATCCCAAGTGGATTGGTGCTGAAACAGAGTCCCAAACGGTGGGCGTCTTGCCCCCGGGCGCCCCCAAATTGTCGTAGTTCTAAATGCCCTGCCCCGGAGCGAATAGAAATATGTGGTAGATTTCTCTAATTTTTCTTTTGCATCTAATTCTAGGTTATTTTAATAGGCTGTAGTTTAAATTTCAATTAATTTTGACAAGTTTTGATCATGCTTTTATCATTTACCGCCTTCACTAACATGCAGATAGTGCCATCAGATTCTGGGTGATATAAGCAAAATTGAAGAAATCTAACCATCTGGGTCGTCCCAAAATACCCCCAATTAGCTAACACCAACTTTACAAGTCATTTGGAGCTTTATGGATAGGACATTGAAGAGGGTGCTTTCTAACAATTTGTTGCAAGTTTATTCGTCCCGCCCCGGAGCGAATACAAATCTGTGAGGAATTTCCTGACTATTCCTTTTGCAGTGGCTTCCTGGTCTTCGACATCAAAGGAGCAGTAAGGAGTCAACACTCATATACACAAGCGGCGACGACATTTTGGTCTGCCCATCTTACATGTGGGCACGCGGAAGAAGGATTGCTATCCATGGATGTGACAAGAAACATATTTGACGCTCCTATCCCCTAAAAGGGAAGGAGATGTATTGTAACACGACTTTAAAAGAATATCAATAAAGAGGGCCGTATTACATATTGCTTTTATCTTGTGTCGATTCGTTCATGTCTTTCCTTTTATGCATTTTTCAATATATAGGCTTTTAGCGTTAAGTTTGGTTTTACATGCATCGTACTTAGCATTTTCCTTTTTGTTTCCGTATCCTCGTGCTTTCAGTACCATACCTGTATTCCTGAACGGAACTGAGCGTCCCATGTCCACGGATGCTTTATTTATTAGAATAATAAGTAAATATATATTAGTAAGTCTGAGGAGAACAGGAAGACAGAAATGGAAA
This sequence comes from Wollemia nobilis, assembly GCA_028583015.1. NCBI lineage: Eukaryota > Viridiplantae > Streptophyta > Pinopsida > Araucariales > Araucariaceae > Wollemia > Wollemia nobilis. Next base: position 1,966,829 of record JAQPPZ010017035.1, on the reverse strand, counting down.
GGGATACATGTTTATTAAAGAAGTAAACTTACTGGATTTAGGGAATTATGTACAAAATTGATTTCAGGCTGGACCGGTTCTCTGTAAATCCATTTATGGCCATTATCTGCTGCCACTTTGCCTATTACACTATGCATCTCTTATGCAAACAAAGATCAATACATGCATTTATAGCACTTACTCAGTGAAAATCTAAAATACCACGTAGTTCTTTTCAGTGTCCCAGGTGAATAGAAAAAATAATTTTAGAGTTGTTTGCTCCATAGCTAATTCACTTTTTTTAAGCCAATGGTGACAAAAGTGTAATTGAATTTATTATATACTCAAGAATTCCTACTCTAAAAATGTAGGAAATGCAAAAGATACCCACCCCTCTCCATAGTTGTAGATCTCGTGGGATGTCTTAAAAAAAGTTGCAGGCTGCAGTCCATGGTTTATATATTGGGGTGTACTTCCAACACTGCTGGATGCTACATCTTCCCAAACAAGCATCCTGATCTAGTTACAATCACAAGCATAAGCTACTAGATTCAGTTACTTAGGCTAGAGAGAACCGGCAGGAAACATGTTTTGAGGCATACCAGTTCCTTGTGCATGGTTTGAATTGGTGACAAATTTCCATCTCAGCATCCCATCTGTTCAAAATTGAACATTAAATTAAAGTTTGATTTGTGTCAGATCTGTAGAACATGGTCTAGCGGTAGTCTAAAGAATACCCGTCCAAATAAAAAGGAAAATTGAAAATTTAAATAACGCTCCAACATTATCAATGACATAGAAGGCTATCAGTTTTTAAGAGAACATATTTTAAGCCCAAAAAGCAACAGACAAGGGATCTCGGCCTATCACTTTAAATAACCTGAGCATTCCTTCTTATGTAAAGTTTCCAAAACTTTAACCTCCAGTCATAATGGTAATCAAGGGAAGTGGCACTCACTTGGGTGGAGGATAGTATCTGGGGACGATCCTCCAGAAGACTGCGTAAACCCTGTGTGACTCCATACATATGCTTCTTAATGTATGTTGTAGCAGACAAATGCCCGCAGCTATCTGATACTCTGTTTCCATATCCTATATTTGCCAACAGACTTTCTTCTCAATTCAATAATTATTAAACTAAACTCCGGCCCTCACGATCGAATCTAGAGTTTCAAAAATAAATAAATAGAAGGGATGCAAAGCTGATTGAGTGACTTTGACAGTTCATGGGTCCTCCTCTATATAAGCTTGACCAATACATGTTCTTCAAAGAAAGTCCTACTTGTCAAAGGTTTCGGTGGAATCTTCTGATTAGGGAGTGAGGCTATAAAGCTAGATAGGCTCAATAACATCCAATCGAGATTAAAGAAAGTGCACTTTGTCATAACTTTAGCCTTTTATTGCAAATATTCCACGTGCCGGTAAATATGACAAAATGAACACCGTATCATACATCATGGTATTTGGAAAAGAGATAAAGCAAAGAAGGCATGTTGAATAATAAATGTAAGAAAGCTAAAAAGGATAAATAAATGAGATTCTTTATTTATAAATAATGAAAATATGAATAAATATTAGAATATTAAAGTAGATAAGTTGGTAATAGCACCAAGATTTCTATGGGTTATAAGAATTGGGATGTAATAGGCATTTAACTATTTTCTATATAATGAAGAATCATTTCTCACTTGCCTCCCTAACTCTTTTTTTTAGTTGTATTATTTTTATAGTTCTATGAGGCCTTGCATAAGTTTTTTTTTAATTTTAATTATAAATAATAAATATTTTTTATTTATATGTATGCATGCATGTATAGAGTATTAACTCAATAAAAACCAAACACTTATTCTATAAATTATGGATGAAGATATTTTACTTTAAGTAGAAGAAACTATTTATATTAAGCAGAGAAATTCTTCATAAATTTATTATCTTTTATTTGTACTTACACTTTGTATGTATATTGCTTCCAATTTGTTGCTAATTGCTTTATATTATACTATGGCTAGATTTTGTGTGATTTATTTAAAAATTTATTACTTTATATAGGTGTCTTATGTATGTGTATCTTTGATTCTAATAGGTAAAATTTGTCATTTTTCATTTAAAAATTTACTCTTATACAAACATGAAAGAAATTACAACAAAATTTAACTCAATTTAACTCTTATATGTGTTATAAAAAAAAGCATTAATTGATATAAAAAATAAGAAAATTTGATATTTTGAAACCACATTTTTTTGTTTTTATATAAATTAGACAAAGAAATATAAACTACTTTAATATATTATTAACTAGAAAAATAACTTAAAAAACTTAATCATAAGAAAATTTTACATATTATAAATCTAGAATTTAAAAATAAATATAATGAATATTAGAAAAATAATAACTTTGTAGCATAGTCATTCAAAGTGTTGTTTTATTTTAAACAAACAAAAGTAAAATAAAATATTAAAAAAAGTAATTTGTTGGCAAAATCAATGGAAAAAATGAGGAGAGTTAGTAAATTATGAAAATGATATCATAAGTTAAGATAAAATCAATTTGTTTTAAGACTAAAACCTTGCTTATATTTAAAAATATATATATTTGAAAATAAATACAATATAAACCAAAATGAATACAGGAAAATAATTTTTAATAATAAGAGGTAATTTGTTGTTAAATTCAATGGAAAAAGCAAGGAGAGTTAGTGCATAATGAAAATGATATCATAATTTAGGATAAAATCAATTTTTTTTAAAAGTAAAATCTTGTTTTTAAGAAATAAATAATATTTATAAATGAATAAAAATAATAATTTTTAATAATATTATATTATTTTAAATTATTGTCATGAGAGGAAAAAATCGTAGTTAAATATCGTAAAGAAATACATGTAATTGAAGGAAATAAGCTAATGCATACAGCTAGCCAAAAGAACCATACTTACGTAGACGAAGATAATTGAGATAGAAATCTAAAACTCCTTTAGAATTTATATTATTATATATTCATGCGAGTAAAACGTGTAAATTCCTCACTTATAGCCATCCTAACCTGTACGAGATGCAGTGGCTACAATGTTGAGGAAACTGCCAGGGACATATCCATCTCGTACTACTACTGCTTTTATTTACCAAGCTATCCAGTTCTAATATTGCTTTTATTTACTAAGCATATATTTTGTCTTCTGCATCCTGCCGCAGGCAGAGGGAGGTTTGCTTTTATTTACTAAGCATATATTTTGTCTTATGCATCCTGCCGCAGGGAGAGGGAAGTTTCCATAGTATTGCCTTTACAATTTACATAAAAGGGATCACTGAAATAAGATCACTAAATTCTACAACCTGAAATGTTTTAGTTCTCATTAGACCCCCTTCTCACGTTTAAACCTGTAAATGCCTGTACTGATGTGGGGCCTTTAGATTTAAAAACAGTTCTTATCTCCATCATCTTGAGTAGTCCATGAATCTTTTGAGCCAGCTTGAGCAAAAGTGATATCTGAAAAAAGATCTTGAGATGGCACGCGTGGCGGAAGCAATCCAGGAATGCTCTGGAAGCAGTTGAACTTTCTCTGAAGGAATATCACATACTTCAAATCCTCCATCACCTGAAGGGCGAATGCTAATGTTTAACTTACTGCATATTTTATTTCTTGTATATACACAACAATACTATTTTGACATAACAAATATGTCTATTGTCTTTGTATGATCTCCGAAATTCATCATATAGAAGTTCTAATTAGTTCTTTACCAATTCGGTGGATCCCAATTGGAGAAGTCCTTCCCTTACTGCAACCAGCGCTATAGCCTGCCAACATGTGAAACAGTTAATTATTTTATCATTATGTACTGCAAATAGTTTTCATATTTTAAAAATTTATTTATTTTTAATTCTCTATAAGTTCACGTTGTATCGTACTTGTATTCCTGAACGGAACTGAGCGTCCCATGTCCGCGGATGCTTTATTGATTAGAAAAATAAATAAGTATATGTTAGTAAGTCTGATAAGGACAGGAAGACAGAAAGGGAAAGGCATACGTTTTTATTAAAAAAGTATGCTTACTGGATTTAGAGAATTATGTACAAAATTGATTTCAGGCTGGACCGGTTCTCTGTATATCCATTTATGGCCATGATCTGCTGCCACTTTGCCTATTACACTGTGCATCTCTTATGCAAACAAAGATCAATACATGCATTTATATCACTTTCGCTCGGTGAAAATCTAAAAACCCACGTAGTTCTTTTCAGTGCCCCAGGTGAATAGAAAAATTAATTTTAGAGTTGTTTGCTCCATAGCTAATTCATTTTTTTTTTTTTAAGAAGCCAATGGTGACAAAAGTGTAATTGAATTTATTATATACTCAAGAATTCCTATGCAAAAGATACCCACCCCTCTCCATAGTTGTAGATCTCGTGGGACATTTTGAAAAAAGTGGCAGGCTGCAGTCCATGGTTTATATATTGGAGTGTACTTCCAACACTGCTCGATGCTTTGACAAAGAAGTCGCAAAACCCGTCTTCCCAAACAAGCATCCTGATCAATTAGTTACAATCACAAGCATAAGCTAGAAGATATAATTATATCTTCTAAATTCAGTTACTTTGGCTAGAGAGAACGAGCAGAAAACGTGTTTTGAGGCTTACCAGTTCCTTGCGCATGGTTTGAATTGGTGAAAAATTTCCATCTCAGCATCCCATCTGTTCAAAATTGAATATTAAATTAAAGTTTGATCTGTGTCAGATCTATAGAACCCGGTCTAGAAGTAGTCTAAAGAATACTCGTCCAAATAAAAAGGAAAATTGAAAATTTAAATAACCCTCCAACATTATCAATAACATAGAAAACTATCAGCTATTAAGAGAACATATTTGAAGCCCAAGAAGCAACAGACAAGGGATCTCGGCCTCCCTATTATTAATTTTAAATTCGTTATCAGTTTGAATAACCTGGGCATTCCTTCTTATGTAGGGTTTCCAAAAAATTATTCTCCAATCATAATGGTAATAAAGGGAAGTGACACTCACTTGGGTGGAGGATAGTATCTGGGGACGATCCTCCAGAAGACTGCGTAAACCCAGTGTGACTCCATGCATATGCTTCGTAATGTATGTTGTAGCAGACGAATGCCCGCAGCTATCTGATACTCTGTTTCCATATCCTATATTATCCAACAGACTTTCTTCTCAATTCAGTAACTAAACACCGCCCTCACGATCGAATCTAGAGTCTGAAAAATAAATAAATAGAAGGGATGTAAAACTGCTTGAGTGACTTTCAGTCCTCCTCTAAATAAGCTTGACCAATACATGTTCTTCAAAGAAAGTCCTACTTGTTCAAAGGTTTCGGTATGGAATCTTCTGATTAGGGAGTGAGGCTATAAAGCAAGATAGGCTCAATAACATCCAATCGAGATTGAAAGAAAGTGCACTTTGTCATAACTTTGGCCTTTTATTGCAAATATTCCATAATTATGTGTGCTTCCTAATGTTCACATGGAAGGTGAGATAACGTTATGAAGACTCTCCTAAACGGGTAAAAACATAGATAATTCAACTGGTCCAACGTGGGGGTACTATCATATCATGTAATCGGTACCAAGCTACGATCAAAAGTGATATATTGTTGTGTCATTGAAGTTAGCCAATTTGTACAGGTACTGAACGGATGTCAGCTTGTATTATTTTATTATTTTGATATATAATTTATAAGGTAAGTTTGTTGGTAGTTGTTTAATATAGATTAATTTTATCTTTTAAAATCTTTGATTTTATTTTTAGGTAAAATTTAATCAATTTGTAAATAAATATTAAAGGAATGTCAAAGAATAATGTTAAGATTGTTATACTGTAATACTTTGATTCATTAATTCAAAGAAATAATTCTTTTAACTTTTGTTTTTACCCAAATAATTATAAGTTATGGAAAAAAAAATATATTATGAAACATCATTTGTTTAGAATTTTGGTACTCTACGCAGAAGGAAATACATTATAAACCGTGGATTCAGATGCTCTTTCTTAGTGCTCATTATGAGTCTCCTGCACTACTGCAAATCATGGAATCCACGTTCGAGTACAGTGTTTATTCTGAGTAGACAGTTCTTACGACCACATAAATGTTAAAATAAAGTTTAAAGCTGCCAGAATGCCCAACTCAAATCAGTATAAATCTTGGAAGGGAAAATTGAAATCCATGCACGCACGGTGTTATTCTGAGTAGACAGTCCTTACGACCACATAAATATTAAAAACAAGTCTAAAGCTGTCAGAATGCCCAACTCAAATCAGTATATTTGAAGCACGATGGTACGACAAAGCCAGATTTTGCGGCCTCTTTCTTTGCATGGGCATAATATGAAGATGCCACACACATGTTTCTATTCTAAAGTATTAATTGAGGAATGCCGAGGACCCATATGACGGAACATCCTCGTTTATTCTATATTCTTAGCATACGGACAAGTGTTGGCACGTTCTATCATGCCACGTCGTATTGGTGATGTTTAGGTGGTGTTTATTCATATGGGACCTACATTTTGGCAACACATACTAGGTATTTTTCAAGTTTAAATTACCCATAATTTGTTTAAGACAGCTCTCTTTCTGAACATTTTTTTAGGATGAACATGCATAATTCATCAACATAACTTTGGATATTATAGACCTAATATGGAAAATGCCACGGAATTGATTTCAGCCTTCAACTTTTTTAAAGCAGCATTGCTCTGAAAGTTCAAAATTAAAATGAATGTCTATAGGGGACAACTCTTTTAAAGTAGCATTGTTCGTTAAAATCAAATGAACAATTTGACTGAAGCTAGAGCTCTTTTCCAAAGCCTTCAGTTCATAGACAACATGAGCATTGATCATATGATCATTGAAGGGGACTCTCTCCTCATAATTAACTCCCTCAGAGGTAATGCTAACCCTCCATGGTCTCTGGCTAACATCATCCAGGAATGCAGAGCTTTCATAACCAAATATACCCACATTGTCATCCAACACCAATACAGGGAAGGGAAAAAAGCGATGGATTGGCTCACCAATAGGGGGTTCAAGAAACCAATATTCAGGTGTGAAGGAACTCCTTTCCCCATAACCTGAGAACTGAACATTCCAGACCCAATGTCTGCACTCTCTAATCTCCCCATGGTGTCTCACAAGATTCAGTTGATTTCTAAGTGGGGTAGACCCAAGATGGGGGGCCACTATGCCAAGCGGATTGCCTTTTCCATTATGGCATCCACGTAGTTGCCACGTACCACTTTTCCCAAGTTGCATAGCAACCCGATCAAGACCATGAAACCATCTCAGCTCAGCCACGTAAGCAATCATGGGGAGACATTGATAGCAAAGTGGCAAAGGATCAGAGGTGGGTACTGTTAAAGGGGTTCTAATAAATGACGGTACAAGGTTTGTTTTGGAAGTGGTAAAGTTGTCATTCCTAGGTTCGATTGCTTCAGTCTGACTCACCAGGACTACCCTCACTTCACCTGTGATCATAGCATCTCAAATAAGATTTTTAATATTAATCATGGCACTTCCCCAGTCATGTCCATATTGGTGATTGCCACAACTTCGGTTTCTTTGCACTTTAGCCATAAGTCATCATGTCCCTGATTACCATTGATCCTCACACTAAGGCCTTCTCGAAAATCAAGTTCTCCAATGCACCCTACTCTGTGTGTCTATCATCGCTCTCATTGTTTAAAATTTCAAGCATCACGACAACTATGACTTGGCACCCCTCCCCCTCCAAGAGTGGGTCCATCGAAGTCATTTTTCCTTAAGTCCAACCAATTAGATGCGGCCATTCCCTCCTCCAAGTCCCCATCCAACCGACTTTCATCACCAAAGTCCATCTTGCTTTTATACCGAGAAACCATTGGAATCATAACTAGCTTAGACACCCATGTGACTACCCTGCTCCGCATTTTAATTCCAATAATGTCAATTTATGCAGATGCCTTAGAATTTTCTTGCTTGAATCTTTGGCCAGTGAAACCTCCTCTACCCACATTTACTCCCCTCTGCAAGCGATGGCTATCATCGAACTTTACACACTCAATCTAGAGGACGATATCCAAAAAAATTCTCAACCATGGCTTCATTCCCTTAAGAAATTTAAGGGGCATGATGAGGTGATCACCAAAGACTTTGCCAATACTTGGGCCAATGGGCAAGTCCTGGTTAGGGGAATGAAATTCACTGTCTCTACCGAACTGTTGGTAGAGGTTACTGAGCTTCCCAATGAGGGCTTCAATCTCCATAGAGACAATCACACCATTCAAGAGGAGTTGAAGCATTTTGTAGACAAATGGAAGAAACTGGCAAAAGATGACAAAGGTATCATCTAGGAGAAACTTCCTAATCCATGGTGCAAGGAATTGATTCCTATTATGTAGTACATTACGATGGACAAGGTTGATGAACCATTGAGAAGTTTTCACCTTACCTTTCTCAACGTGCTTCGGGATGTCAAAGAAGTCAACATTCCTGAGTATCTACGATGATATATTGAGGTTTCCATTGAAAACTATCAGAAGAGGGAAGATTCTCAAATTAAACACCAAGGCTTGTTCCTGGTCATTTACGACCATATGTTGCAGAAGATCACTACTAAGGTGGATTTGAATCCTCTTATGTGCATTGATGAAGAGTTGAGGTGGAGGTGGTGATGCAAAGTCATAGCTCCAACAACCGTAGAAGCAAGAGAAACTCTGGACCAAAAGGAAGAGCCTCGACCAGCTCACCTCTAAGAGCACCATTCCTATTTTGGACCAATCCATTACGGATGCAAAAGCAATGACCACATCCAAGTGCGATCCTTTTGACATTCTTACAAATATGCTGGAGAACATCTACCAAACCCAATCGAAGGCTCTTACTGGCCTTGATCATGCTATAAGAATTTTCAAGGCTATTATGGTGAGTAAGTCTGAGACCTTTCAGGTCATCCTCCCCATCAAGAAGGATAACGTTGGTGCCTCTTTCCTGTAGTAGGCTGGCTGGTTGCCTTTGCATGTATTTTTTTACCAAGGTTGGATTCCTCTGGTCTTGTTTGTCTGGTTTGTCTTATTTACTTCTTAGTGTCTCACTCTATGTGGTTTTTTGTTGTCTCTGCTAACTCCTATTGATCTGTTGTCTTAATGGGAGGTTTCCTTTTGTTCTGGTTTCTCTTTTAGTTTTCATGTACAAGGTTCATGGACCCTTTCAAAACCCTTTCTACCAATCAAAAAAAAAATTAAAAGGAATTTCTATAGGGTTGAACTTTATTAATTTATATTAATTTTATTTAAAATTAAAAGGAATGTTTATAGGGGTTGGAGTTTATTAATTTATATTAATTTTATTTATTTATTATTAATATAAATATATATGGCATGATGGATGTGGCTGATTTTTTATTATATCGTTTATTCATAGTTGAATTGTGAGCACCTATTTACATGAATTATTAATGTTATGGTCATATGTTCTATATTTTTTTATTTAAATATGTATAATCTCTTTTCATTTAAATTTAAAAAAAAAAAAACCTAATATGCAACACAACACAAATGAAGAATATTTTTATTAATAAAAAGTTTTTTAAGGTTATAATGATAAATATAGTATTTTGTGTTATATTAAAACTTAAATTTTTTAAGGTTATGAAACTACTATTGATTTTTTTTACATTTTATATACATATTCTACTTGTTTACATGATGATTTTAAAGTTTTTGTTTTCGTTTTAGTTGTTTGCTTGCTTGTTATTGTATATTTTTCAATCACTACATGGGTTTAGGGTTTAGCTTGCTTGATACACAAGCTTAGGACTATGAATTTTAAATAAACTTATAGAAATTGTTGTTGCAAAGTTGTTTATAGAGACTACATAGCTATCAAAGTGCTTTTATGACAACTAAGATCTAAAATACTTGTTATTTTCTCTACAATTTGCCAATAAAATTTGACTAAGTTCTTTGTTTATCCATATATTCAATTGGATGTTTCCTTGTATTTAATGGAGTAATATTCAATTTTCCTTTAAGTTGGTGTGACCATAACATTGTGACAATGAATTGATAGCTCTTTGATTATAGTGATAAAAATAGACTAAACAAAATATTGATATATTTATCTCTTTTGATATTAATATTTTAGCATCTATAAACTTTTGTCATTTTATATAATACATTATGAGGGTCTTGTTGTAGATATAGTTTGTGTATTCATTCCAAGTTTTTGAGAAAATAAAGGGTATGGAGATTATATTTTAAGGAATACACAAACCTATTTAATAGGGGCATTTTTTAAAATTTATTTAATGCCTTCATGGACAAATAAAATTGGACCATAGATAATTAAAAATTATATATAGCAAACCCATGTGATATTTGTGGGCAAATGAGATTCTTTATCTCTCTTTATAAATAAGTACTAGGGTTATGCGTAAGGGGTCAGCCCCAAAATATATTTATAAAAAATTGGCGAATTAGTTTCAAAATGCAGGTGAATAGTATGGAAACACATGTAGAAGGTTAACTATTATTAGAGGTAATGTTGTAAATTAAAACTTAAAATGGTCAAATTATTATAAAATTGGGGCGAATCGACCCCCCTAAAAAAATTGCACCCAATTTTTTTTGGCTAATGGGTCTTGGTCAAGGGTCCCAAATATTAGCCAATTCCAAATTTCAAAAATCCTAATTTTAGCCAATTGGCTAAAAATAGCCACTATGCATAACCCTTATAAGTACTTTATCTTATTTATTGATGATAACTTATGGTATATATGGCTTTGCACCATTCATACCATACAATTAAGTTAAAGAATTGATATTAATAGTCAATAGTTAATATATTATAATATAGAATATCTACAAAGTCCTACAGTGCTATACAAACAAATATAATATATAGTTGACAATGGTCTTAAGTAAATCTTAACATCACATATTTTAATATCCTTTATTAAGCTAAAAGAGGACATAGAGAGAGACCCTTATCAATGATCCACTCTTAAGGGGCGCTCTCCTCCTCCAAGTCACTCTCATAATTAAATAAAAGGCACCTAAAATATGATTTTAGTGAGGAAATCTATACTTTCTTAATGGTATATAGACTAGATCAAGTATCTCATAACCATATATCCATAAAACATAGTACATACAAATCTTGATGTGTTTAGTCTATTGGTGTAACACTATATTACAAATAAGCTTGATGGATCTCCAATTATCACAATGATAGGATCACCCAAAACTACTATGGAATTAACAACTTCTCAAAAATATGAGCATCTATCCATGGTATTTAGTTGCTTTCTTAGCATCATAATATTCAACTTCTATAAAATATTGAAATATAGTAGATTGTTCTACAATACCAAGAGACTAGTCAAAAACCAAGATAAAAATAATCTTAGTGATATAATGGTGCTAGTTCAAATCATCGATGTAATATACATCAAGGAGTATTAAAAAAAAAGTGCTCCAATTGAGTAATAAACATCAATTTGTTATGCACCTTTGATGTATTGAAGGATATACATGGTCACTATCTAATGAATCTTACTAAGTGAAACAGGAGAACAAGGAGATGTTCTTCCAACTGGATGAAACAGTCTAGTCTGAGGTGAAGATGGGGAACAACAACAAGGTTCCCATGATAGGGAAAGGAAATATCCTCATCCACACTAGGCATAGTGAACGGAAGTAGATATGTGACGTCTACTATGTGGTTGGCCTGAAGCACAACCTGCTGAGTGTTGGATAGCTCGTGTAGAAGGGACATACAATCCAGTTAAAATACGAAGCTTGCACCATCAAAGACAAGTCATATGGACATATTACAATCATGTCCATGACAAAGAATAAAATATTTCCACTACATATTCAAAATGAATCATTTATGTATCTGAGTGCAGCTGTGAAAGATGCTACCTGGTTGTGGCATTTCAAATTTGGTCACCTAAACTTTAGTGGCTTGAATCAACTACACAAGAAGCAGATGGTGAAGGGTTTACCCCTGATAGAGTAGAAAAATCAAGTTTGTGAGGGCTACTTAGTTAGCAAACAACATAGGGATTTGTTCCCTTCTGGTCAGTATTTGAGGGCATCACAGCCACTGGAGCTGGTGCACTCAGACATTTACGGTCCGATGCAAACCAGCATGTTTTTCGGTAATAAATACTTCTTAACATTTATAGATGACTTCAGCCGAAAGACTTGGATCTATACCATCAAGCTGAAGTCATAAGCATTTGCCTAATTCAAGGAGTTCAAGGCTCTGGTGGAGAAACAAAGTGAATATCATATCAAGACTCTAAGGACAGATGGCAAAGGTGAATACATCTCCAACAAATTTTACAACTAGTGCAAGTAGCACAAAATTTGAAGGCATCTCACTGCCAGATACACGCCATAGAAAAACGACATAGCTGAGAGGAAGAACCGAACCATCATGGAGATGGCACGAAGCATGATGAAGGCAAAGGGATTACCACATGAATTTTTGGTAGAGGATGTAACATGTGCAGTCTACCTATTGAACAGATGTCCCACCAAAAACATGAAGAAAAAAATCCCTCAGGAGGCCTGGAGCGGTGTGAAACCAAGTGTGGCTCACTTGCGTGTGTTGGGGTGCATTGTATATGCATATGTTCCAGAAGAGAAGCAATAGAAGTTGGATGATAGAGTTGATAAGTGCATTTTCATAGGGTACAGTGAGCAAACGAAGGCATATAGGTTGTACAACCTTGTGATGAAGAAGCTCATCATCATCTGTGATGTGAAGTTTCTTGAAGATGAAGCTTGGAACTAGAATTCGGAGACTGGCCAGTCAAAGCCAGTAGTAGTAGAGTCTATTGACTTGGTTGGAATAAGGAAGTGTGCAACCACCTGCAACCTCCAACAACAGCAGTGATGCTATCATTAGCACAACCACTCCATCTCAATCACCTCCACATGCAAGTAGAATCCAAAACCTCGTGACGCCAGCAAAGACAAGGAGCTTGCAAGAAATCTATGAGGCAACCCAAACCCATATAGATGAAGACAACTCTGACTTTGCATTCTTTACTAAAGTTGATCCAGTAGAATTTCAAGATGCAAGTCAAAATCAAAAGTGGGTGTAGGCTATGGACGAGGAGTTTGAAGCCATTGAAAAGAATGATACATGGCAACTAACATATCTTCCAATAGAGAAGAAGACCATTTGGTTCAAGTGGGTGTATAAGACAAAATTTAACGCCCAAGGAGACATTGACAAGCATAAGGCAAGACTAGTGGCAAAGGGCTACAAGTAGAAGTCAAGCATCAATTACCATGAGGTATATGTGCCTGTAGCCCAACTTGACACAGTCAGAATGATCCTGGCATTGGTAGCCCAACAAGGTTGGAAGATGTACCAGATGAATGTCAAGTCAAACTTCCTCAATGGAATTTTGGAGGAGGAGGTCTACATAGACCAGCCACCAGGTTATAAAATTGAAGGCTAGGAGGGCAAAATCCTGAAGCTGAAGAAGGCCTTGTACAGTTTGAAGCAGGTACCCCAGGCTTGGTACAGCCGGATTGACAGTTATTCTCAAGAAAATGGGTTTGTAAAATGACCATATGAGCACACCCTATACATGAATATAAATAATGCAAGTGAGCTCATAATCATCTGCCTGTATGTGAACGATCTAATTTACATTGGCAACAACACAACACTATTTTCCCAGTTCAAAACAACCATGAAGAAGGAGTTCGAGATGACGGACTTAGGGCTGATGAAGTATTTTTCTCGGCATTGAAGTTGACTAATCGGCAGATGGCATCTTCATTTCTTAGGGCAAGTATGCGAAGGATGTCCTGAAGTGGTTCAATATGGAAGACAACAAACCTGCCATCACACCTGTAGCCATAGGTTTGAAGCTGAGCAAACTGGATTAAGGGAAGAATGTAGATCCAACGTTGTTCAAGAGGCTAGTTGGCAGTCTGATATATTTAACTGTAACTCAGCTAGATTTGATGTTCAGTGTCAGTCTAATTAGCCATTTTATGGAGACTTCAAAGGACACGCATTGGAAAGTAGGCAATAGGATCTTGTGCTATGTCAATGGGATGCGGAACAATGGCCTACTTTACGCCAGACAGGACCAGTTGGAATTGGTGAGCTTCATAAATAGTGATTGGGTTGGCAGCACTGACGATCGAAAGATCACCGACGATTAAAACTTTCCATCTCGAATCAGGGGCAGTATCATGGGCATCCAAGGAGTAGCCAATCATTGCGTTGTCCACAGCTAAAGTAGAATATGTCATTGCCATGCTAGCCGCATGCTAGGCAGTTTGGCTGTGAAGAGTTTTGAGTGAACTGAACTATCCTCCGAAAGGCACGATAATAATTTTTTGTGATAACAATTCAGCCATTGCACTATCAAAGGATCCCGTGTTCCATGGTTGGATGAAGCACATCGATATTCATTATCACTTCATCAGAGAGTTAATGAAGTCTGGAGAAATTCAACTGTAGTTTTGCAGATCCAAGGAGCAGTTGGCAGATATTTTCACGAAGCCTTTGAAGGAGGAAGACTTTAGCAGATTACGATAGCAGCTTGGAGTCAAACCGCTCATGAAATTAGGCTTAAAGGAGGGTGTTAGAAATATTAATCCTGATTTCACATCTCTGCCAAACTGCATTCCGAACTTGGGTGAATCCAGACTACACTTGCGAAGTCAGGCATCCCAAAAAAAATTTTGACTTGACGTCACACGTGCCTTTTGACATATGTGATGTCTAACAGATTCGATCGCCACATAAGTTAATACAAGTTCGGCGATTGGTCAGAAACCCTAGTTTAGGGTCTGTCAGAACCTGTCTAAGGATAACCTCTATCTTCCTCTCCACGTGACTATATAAGGCAGTTCGGGTCTTTAGATAAAGTGTGGAGAGTGGGGGAAATTTGGAGAAATAGGTAAGAGAAAAGCAGTCATTCGCAAAGTAGTAGACAAGATTGTTTCAGTAAGTAGTGTAGCTCATCTGTTTAATGCCCGAGCATTAGACTCGACATTTTTTTTCTATCTCAGTTTATACTGCAATTTTAGTCTGTAGATATTAGTTTTTCCTCAGTTGAGGACTTTTGTAACCCTCGTCTTATAAGACTAAAATTTGTTGTTGTTTAAGGCATCTGTAGGGTTTGTGGTTATGTCTGTCTACATAAAATTTGTTGTTGTTCTTGTTACAACTGCCTCAGAATGATTTTCACCCCACAACTCTTTCCAAGCCATTCAAGCCATCACTGTAGCCGCGTAAGCCTCAAGACAACAAAATTTTGCAAGGCAAAATTTCCTAAGTGTGGAGCTGTCCACCTGACTGCACAGCGTAGTCCGACGGTGCAATCAGTTTTGAGTGCAGTTGGATGGGTCAGCTTAAATAAGGGTAGTTTTTTGGCTAAGTCTTAGCCAACCGCCCGACTACGCAGCGCAGTCAGACTTCGCTGACTTTGACCAATGCAATCGGATGTTGACCACCTCCTCCTTGACTGCACACTTTATTCCGTGCGTAGTCGGATTGCACACATTTTTTGTGCGCAACCTGACTGCGCACATTATTCCATGTGCAGCCCGACTGCGTAAGCCCGACTGCACAAAATTCGGGAGAACAACCCGACTTCGAGAGCGCAGCCCGACTTCGGGCCGCCTCTTCACCCTGCGCTCCCGACGACGACTATTGTTTAAAAATAAAAAATAAAAATAAAACTTCAATTGAGCCTATCTTGCTTTATAGCCTCTCTTCCTAATCAGAAGATTCCATGTCGAAACCCTTTAACAAGTAGGACTTTCTTTGAAGAATATGTACTGATCAAGCTTATATAGAGGAGGACTCATGAACTGTGAAAGACACTCAATCAGCTTTGAATCCCTTCTAGTTTATATTTGAAAATTTGGATTCGATCGTGAGGGCGGAGTTTAGTTTAGTAATAATTGAGTTGAGAAGAAAGTCTGTTGGATAATATAGGATATGGAAACAGAGTATCAGATAACTGCGGGCACTTGTCTGCTTCAACATACATTAGGAAGCATATGCATGGAGTCACACTGGGTTACGCAGTCTTCTAGAGGATCGTCCCTAGATACTATCCTCTAAAGGAGCAATTTTTAATTTTTAGTCGTCGAAGTGCGACTGCTCCAGGCTGCGCAGAGTGCACGGCCAGCTCCCAGCTTCGGGAGCGAAGTGCGGACGGCGCCCACTCCTTGGGCGAAGTCTGTCACTCACGTGCAGTGCAGATTGCGCAATGCTGAAGAGTGCACTTCGTGCGCAGTGCGGACTACGCAAGGCCGAAGTGCCGAAGTGCACACTTCGTGCGTAGTGCGGACTGCGCAAGGCCGAAGTGTGCACTTCGCGCACAGTGCGAACTGTGCAAGGCCGAAGTGCCGAAGTGCGCACTTCACGCGTAGTGCAAACTACGCTGGGCAAGCTGGCGAAGTGTGAACTTCGTGCATAGTGTAGCCTTTGGTAGATCACGAGTGCAGACTTCAGAATTGGCCACTTTTACCTTCGACTTCTTCGTCTTCTGCGATTGTCGCTAGGTTTGCCCGGCTTGGCAAGACCCGAAAGAGAGGAGGGAAACGTCGAAACTGAGAACAAAAAAGTTAGCAAATAAACTGTTGCAAACCCTAAGGATGCCATAGACAAAAGAAAACTTTATTCATATGAACAACTAGGGTTACAGAATTCCTCAAACAAGGAAGTAGCAACATCTGCAGACTACGCTGCAGGATAAACAAGATAGGGGAAATGTCGAGACTGCAGCTCGGACATTTCTCAGCTGAGCCACACTGCTCACTAAGTCACTCTGCTTTCTTTCTCTACTCACTTTCACGAACTTCTCTCACACCCGATCTGCTTCTCTTCTATGCTCTAGTTTGTCTGTAGACCCGAACCGCCTTTTATAGCCACGGGGAGAGGAGGATAAGGGTTATCCTCTGACAGCTTCGGATAAGGGTTATCCTCGGACCGACCCTCGTCTAGGGTTTTTGACAAACGTCGACTTGGCATTAACTCCTGTGGAGATCGCATTTGTCAGGTGTTAAATCTGTCAGAAGGTAGGTGTGACGTCATGTCACACTTTTGCTGGGATCCCGAACTGCGACAGTGCAGTCTGACTTCGCCCATGTCTGGAGTGCATTCCAATTTCGCCCAAGGTTCACAGCACAGTTGGGCACAGGCGTGAAATCCGGGTTTATTTTTCTAACACCCTCCTTTAAACCTGATTTCACAAGCTCTTTGACTCCAAGCTGCTCTCACAACTGCTGAAGTCTTCCTTCTTCAAAGGCTTCATGAAAATATCTGCCAACTGCTCCTTGGATCTGCAAAACTGCAAATGAATTTCTCTGGACTTCACCAACTCTCTGATGAAGTGATAACGAATATCAATGTGCTTCGTTCAACCATGGAACACGAGATCCTTCGACAATGCAATGGCCGAATTGTTGTCATAGAAAATTGTTGTCGCACCTTCTGGAGGATTGAACAGTTCGCTCAGAACTCTTCGTAGCCATACTTCTTGGCATGCGGATGTCGTGGCGGCGACATATTCTGCTTCGGCTATGGACAACACAACAATGGGTTGCTTCTTGGAATCCCATGAGACTACCCCTGATTCGAGATGGAAAGCATACCCGAAGGTGCTCTTCCAATCGTCAGTACTGCCAGCCCAGTCATTGTTTGTGAAGCCCACTAGCTCCAACTAGTCCCGTCTGGCATAAAATAGGCCATGGTTTCATGTCCTGCTGACATAACGCAAGATCCTCTTGCCTGCTTGCCAGTGCGTGTCCTTCGGAGTCTCCATGAAGCAACTGATCATACTAACTCCGAACATCAGATCTGGCCGAGTTGCAGTCAAGTACATCAGACTGCCAACTAGCATTTTGAACAATGTTGGATCTACAGACCTCCCTATATCCAACTTACTCAGCTTCAAACTTGTGGCTATAGGTGTGATGGCAGGTTTGCTGTCCTCCATCTTGAAGCACTTCAGGACATCCTTTGCATACTTGCCCTGAGAAATGAAGATGCCATTTGTTGATTGGTCAACTTCAATGCCGAGAAAATATTTCATCAGCCCCATGTCAGTCATTTCAAACTCGGATGTCATGGCTATTCTAAACTGCGCAAATAGGCTGCTGCTATTGCCAGTAAATATCAGATCGTCTACGTACAGGAAAACGATAATGAGCTCACCTATTGCATTTGTCTTCATGTACAGGAAGTGCTCATATGGGCATTTTTGAAACCCATTCTCTTGAAAATAGCCATCAATACGGCTGTACCATGCCCTGGGTTCTTGTTTCAACCCATACAGGGCCTTCTTCAATTTCAGGACTTTGCCTTCTTGCCCTTGTATTTCATAACCGGGCGGTTGGTCTATGTAGACCTCTTCTTCCAACACTCCGTTGAGGAAGGCAGACTTGACATCCATCTGGTACATGCTCCATCCTTTCTGAGTCGCGAGTGCCAGAATCATTCTGACTGTGTCAAGTCGGGCTACAGGTGCATACACCTCATGATAGTCAACTCCTAACTTCTGTTTGTAGCCTTTCACCACTAATCTGGCCTTATGCCTATCAACGTCTCATTGGGCATTAAACTTCGTTTTATATACCCACTTGACCCCAATGGTCTTCTTTCATGCTGGAAGTTCTGTTAGCTGCCATGTCTCATTCTTCTCAATGGCTGCTATCTCCTCATCCATCGCATTCACCCATTTGCGATTCTGACTTGCCTCTTCAAAATCCACTAGATCACATTCAGTAAAGAGAGCAAAGTCAGAATAGTCTTCATCTAATTGATTACGGGTTACCTCATAGATGTCTTGCAAGCTCCGAGTCTTCGCAGGAGTCCTCAAGTTTTGAATTTTGCTTGCAAGTGGAGGTGACCGGGATGATGAGGGTGTGCTACTACTGGCACCACTGTTGCTGCTTGAAGGCACAGGTGGTTGGACCCTATCTTCCTCCAAGTCTACAGACTCAACAGTTGCTGGTTCAGACTGACTCAGCCTTTGACTTCCTGTTCCAGACTTCATCCTCCAGGAACTTCATGTCTCGGCTGATGACAAGTTTCTTTGTCACAGGGTTGTACAGCCTGTACGCCTTTGATGGTTCACTATACCCTGTGAAGATGCATCTTTCAGCTTTGTCATCCAACTTTTGCCTTTTCTCATCTGGAACATGTGCATATGCTATGCACCCGAAAACTCACAAATGAGCCACACTTGGCTTCAACTTGCTCCAGGCTTCCTTTGGAATTTTGTCCCTCACACTCTTTGTGGGACATCGGTTCAGCAGATAAACTGCATAACTTACAGCTTCTGCCCAAAACTCATGTGGCAAACTTTTTGCCTTCAGCATGCTCCATGCCATCTCCATGATTGTTCTGTTATTCCTCTCAGCTACACCATTCTGCTGCGGTGTATATCTGGCAGTGAACTGCCTCTGAATTCCATGCTACTTGCAGAAGTTGTGGAATTCATTGGAGATGTACTCTCCACCTCCATCTGTTCTGAGAGTCTTCATATAATGACCGCTTTGTTTCTCAACCAGATCCTTGAACTCCCTAAACCTCGCAAATGCCTCTGACTTCAACTTGATTGGATAAATCCAAGTCTTCCGATTGAAGTCATCAATGAAGGTCAAGAAATACTTGTTGCCGACATATGAGGTGGTCTGCATGGGACCACAGATGTCTGAGTGCACCAGCTCCAAAGGCCGTGATGCTCTCCAAGACTGCCCTATAGGGAATGCATCCCTGTGCTACTTACCGACCAAGCAACCTTCACAAACTTGGTTCGGTTGCTCTATCAGGGGTAAACCCTTCACCATCTGCTTCTTGTGCAGCAAATTCAGGCCATTGAAACTCAAGTGATCGAATCTAAGATGCCACAACCAGGTAGCATCCTTCTCAACTGCACTCAGAGACATCATAGATTCATTCTGAATCTGCAACGAAAACATCTTGTTTTTTGTCATGGACACAGTTGCGATTTTTCCATGGACTTTGTCTCTGATGGAACAGACACCATCTTTGAATAGTACAGTGTGCCCCTTCTGCACAAGCTGTCCAACACTTAGCAGATTGTGCTTCAACCCAGGCACATAAAAAACATCTTGAATTGTTTTTCTATCACCGTGTCGCGTGTGGATGAGGATATTTCCTTTCCCCATCACAAGAACTTTGATGTTGTTCCCCATCTTGACTTCGGACTGGACTAATTCATCCAGTTGTGATAACATCTCCCTGTTCCCAGTCATATGGTTGCTGCAACCACTGTCAAGATACCGGATGTTTTTCTTGCTCTCCTCTTCAATACTGCAAGTCAGCAGCACATTTCCTCCTGTCGCATTTTTGGGTTCCTCTGAATAATGGGCTTGTTTCTGATTCTCGTTTGCCATCATCTTTCTGCACTGTGTGGCATAATGGCCGAACTTGCTACAGTAGTAGCATTGGACTTTTGACATGTCCTTCTTCTACTGAGAGCCACCTTGCTGATTTCTGCCAGTGCCTCTTCCTCCTTGCTGATGAAAGTTGCAACTTGACTCAACGTCCTGAGGGTTTGAGTTCCCTCCTTGCTTGTTCCTTCTCCCACGCCTGCTTCTGCCTCTTCCTCCTTGAGAACTAGAAGCGTCATTGCGGGAGTCTTGTCTACCACTGTCTTGAACTGAGACTTGTGCTTTGAAGGCTTGCTCCAAAGAGGACTAAGTTGAGCGGCTCAGCCTCTGTTCATGGGTCTGCAGGGAACCCATGAGTTTGTCTGTCGAGAGGGTTGTCAAATCCCTCGACTCTTCGATTGCTATCACAATCGAGTCAAACTTCGTAGGCAGACTTATGAGAATCTTCTCCACGATTGTCTGGCTCTGGACATTTTCTCTGTTCAACCGCATCTGGTTGATAATGTCCATCGTCCAGGTGAAAAAGTCACTCATCGACTTGGACTCGCTCATCTACAGGTTCTCGAACTCTCTCTTGAGCATTTGCAGTTTCACCAACTTCACTTTGTCGGTGCCCTGATATGAACTTGCTAGGGTTTCCCAGGCCTGCTTGGCCTTGGTGGCTGATGCAATCCATGGGAATATGGTCTCCTCAACCACTTGCATGATGTAGAAGAGGGCCTTTTGGTCCTTCTTCTTGTGCTCTTTCAATAGATCCTTATCTACTTGAGAGAGGGTGGCCAGTGTTGCTGCATCTACCGGTTCTGGGTAGCCGTTCTCGACTAACTCCCATAGCTCCTGAGATCCAAACAGGATCTTCATCTGGATGCTCCAATAATCATAGTTCTTACCGTTAAATCGTGGGATCTACAACTGCAGCGAGTTTCTCTCGGAAGCCATGCTTCTATCTCCGTGTCACGGCACTATCACCTCTGATACCAATTTGAAGGAGCAATTTTTAATTTTCAGTCGCCGAAGTGCGACTGCTCCAGGCTGTGTAGAGTGCACGGCTAGCTCCCAGCTTTGGGAGCGAAGTGCAGACGATGCACACTCCTTGGGCGAAGTCCGTCACTCGCGCGCAGTGCGGACTGTGCAAGGCTGAAGTGTGCACTTCGCGCGTAGTGTGAACTACGCAAGGCCAAAGTGCCGAAGTGCGCACTTCGTGCACAGTGCGGACTGCGCAAGGCCGAAGTGTGCACTTCGCACGTAGTGTGAACTGTGCAAGGCCGAAGTGCCAAAGTGCGCACTTCGCACGTAGTGCAAACTACGCTGGGCAAGCTGGCGAAGTGTGAACTTCATGCATAGTGCAGCCTTTGGCAGATCACGAGTGCAGACTTCAGACTTGGCCACTTTTACCTTCGACTTCTTCGTCTTCTGCGGCTGTCGCTGGGTTTGCCCGGCTTGGCAAGACCCGAAAGAGAGGAGGGAAACGTCGGAACAGAGAACAACAAAGTTAGCAAATAAACTGCTGCAAACCCTAAGGATGCCACAGACAAAAGCAAACTTTATTCATATGAACAACTAGGGTTACAGAATTCCTCAAACGAGGAAGTAGCAACATCTGCAGACTACGCTGCAGGATAAACAAGACAGGGGAAATGTCGAGACTACAGCTCGGACATTTCTCAGCTGAGCCACACTGCTCACTGAGTCGCACTGCTTTCTTTCTCTGCTCACTTTCACGAACTTCTCTCACACCCGCTCTGCTTCTCTTCTACGCTCTAGTTTGTCTATAGACCCGAACCGCCTTTTATAGCTATGGGGAGAGGAGGATAAGGGTTATCCTCTGACAGCTTCGGATAAGGGTTATCCTCGGACCGACCCTCGTCTAGGGTTTCTGACAAACGCCAACTTGGCATTAACTCCTGCAGAGATCGCATATGTCAGGTGTTAAATCTGTCAGAAGGTAGGTGTGACGTCATGTCACACTTTTTCCGGGATCCCGGACTGCGGCAGCGCAGTCCGACTTCGCCCATGTCTGGAGCGCAGTCCGGTTTCGCCCAAGGTTCGCAGCACAGTTGGGCACAGGCATGAAATCTGGGTTTATTTTTCTAACATCCTCCACCCAAGTGAGTGTCACTTCCCTTGATTACCATTATGACTGGAGGTTAAATTTTTGGAAACTCTACATAAGAAGGAATGCTCAGGTTATTCAAAGTGATCACGAATTTAAATTAAATATAGGGAGGCCGAGATCCCTTGTCTGTTGCTTCTTCGGCTTAAAATATGTTCTCTTAAAAACTGATACCCTTCTATTTTATTGATAATGTTGGAGCTTTATTTAAATTTTCATTTTTCCTTTTTATTTGGACTGGTATTCTTTAAACTACTGCTAGACCAAATTCTACGGATCAAACTTTAGTTTATGTTCAATTTTGAACAGATGGGATGCTGAGATGGAAATTTTTCACCAATTCAAACCACGCGCAAGGAACTGGTAAGCCTCAAAACATGTTTTCTGCTGGTTTACTCTAGCCTAAGTAAGTAAATCTATAAGATATAATTATATCTTCTAGCTTATGCTTGTGATTGTAACTAGTTGATCAGGATGCTTGTTTGGGGAGATGGGTTTTGCGACTTCTCTGTCACAGCATCCAGCAGTGTTGGAAGTACACCCCAGTATATTTTTGTCACCATTGGCTTCTTTAAAAAAATGAATTAGCTATGGAGCAAACAACTCTAAAAATAATTTTTCTTTTCACCTGGGACACTGAAAAGAACTACGTGGTTTTTTAAATTTTCACTGAGCGAAAGTGATATAAATGCATGTATTGATATTTGTTTGCATAAGAGATGCACAGCGTAATAGGCAAAGTGGCAGCAGATCATGGCCATAAATGGATATACAGAGAAACTGTCCAGCCTGAAATCAATTTTGTACATAATTCTCTGAATCCAGTAAGTTCAACTTCTTCCAGAGCATTCCGGAAGTGCTTCCAACACGCGCGCCTAATCAAGCACTTTTCTCAGATATCACTTTTTCTTGAGCTGGCTCCAAAGATTCATGGACTACTCAAGATGATGGATATAAGAACTGTGTTTTAATCTAAAGGTCCCACATGATTACAAACATTTACAGTTTTAAACTTGAGAAGGGGCCTAATGAGAACTAAAACATCAGGTTGTAGAAGTTAGTGGTCTTATGTCAATTGTAATGGCAATGCTATGGAAACCTCTGTCCGTGATCCCTTTTATGTCAATTGTAAAGGGCAATACTATGGAAACCTCCCTCTGCCTGCAGCTGGATGCAGACGACAAAATTGATGCTCAGTAAATAAAAGCGATATTAGAACTGGATAGCTTGATAAATAAAAGTAGTAGTAGTACTAGATGGTTAGTTTTATGCATTAGCTTCTTTCCTTAAATTACATGTATTCCTTTACTGTATTTAACTACAATTTTTTCTACTTATATTATTATCATTTATCATTTAAAATTTAAATAATATAAACTAAATGTGAGAAATCCTTATAGAATTTATCTCACTATAACCTCTTAAAAAAATAAAACTTATAAAAATTAAAACATCTCATGTGCTAAAATGGATGTTTAGTAAATAAAAGCAATAGTAGAACTGGATAGCTTGGTAAATGAAAGCAGTAGTAGTATTAGATGGAGATGTCCTTAGTAGTTTCCTCAACATTGTAGCCATGCATCTGGTACTGCTTACTATGGCTATAATTGAAAAGTGAGGGATTTACACGTTTTACTCAGATAAATATATCATAATATAAATTTCAGAGGAGTTTTAGATTGCTATCTCATTTCTTCTACGTCCTTTTCTTCGTTTGGTTAGTTTGTATGTATTATTTTCTTTCCTTAAATTACAGTTTTTTTTTAATCTTTAACTGTCATTTATTATTTTAATAATATAATTTTATTAAAAATTATGTTATTGTATTTATTTTAGTTTATTTTAATATTTTTTATTTACTATTAATAAAAGAGGATTTTGAATGGATCTATATAACCTTTTACAATGTAAAAGTCTCAAAGGCAAACACATAAGGACCACTGAATAACATCAGCTAGTGCCCAAACACAAACAACAATGAGACCACATAGACCTAAAAAATAATTTGGCAGGGGTTTCGGGAGAATCGAGAGATTTCAACACCTGAAACCCTCCAAAAAATCCTCTCGGCCACGTTCCTCCTAATCGACAAAAAAAAAATTAAATAAAAAACAACTGCTTCAACAACCGCCTTTCTTAAAGAATTCGTCCACTATCCCACGAAGGTACAACATGGAACCAAGAACAAAAAATGACTACTTTGGGTAGTGATGGAAAATAAACTCCTTTGTACTTGCACCCTGCCATCTGGGACCTATGAAGGCACCACGCAAACCACCACAAACGCAGGCCACTTACCACCAGTTGATAGCATTAAGAGCTATCATCAATGGATCGACACATAATTTAATCTCGAAAATCCGTCTACCATATAGAAAATTGTTGGGTAGTAACATCTAGATTCATCATTAAGTTTGCAACAACATTGGCTTCCCAAAAAACATGCACAACAGACATAATACTCAAAAAATGAATGTTTCATATGGTCTCCTTTATCAGATTGGACACCTTCCAAACCGCATGACATTCTCCCTTTAGCATTTTAATTACATTAAAGGAGTCACCCTCAATGATAGTATTGTGAATTCCCAGATCCTTCAATAGCCTCACACAAAGGAAAGCATCTCTCACTTTAGCAAAATGGGAAGATTGAGTGCCAAGATTTTTTGCATAGGCATAAATGAGATCTCCTCTACTATCGCAGATAACTCCCCCATCACTTGGAACACCTGGGTTTTCCTTGGAAGCCCCATCAAAATTTAACTTAAACCACCCTTCAAATGGTGGGGACTAATGCACAACACTCCTTAGGTCAGGAGCAGGCGGGGGTTGAGCCAACGAGACAAAACTCAGCTTCTCCTCCAATTTAAATTCATTCAAGGAGTGAGTTAGAGGAGAATTCAATTTTTTGAAAATAGAAGAAACATTCTTCGTAAATTTCTAGAGGATTTTGAAACTAATGTGATCCACTTCATCTTCGATGTCATTAAACACATGCATGTTTCACTCCTTCCAAACACCCCACATCACATGAGGTGGCAAGAATTTCCAATAGCACTTGAGATGCGAAGAGGAAAAGGGAGACCCCCATCGATAAACATAGTCTAAATTTGATTTGGACAACACCCAAGAGATACCCAACCAAGATAATATGAAATAGAGCACTTCCTGAAAGACCCGACAATTGAGCAGAAGATGAGAAAATGACTCCCAATCCTACTTACAAAGAAAGCAACTAAATAAACACCTCTCTTAATGAGATTTTCAGTAGATAAGATCTTATTTTACACCATAAGCTAAAATAAAATATTAATTTTTCGAGTCAAATTCTTTAGCCAAATCAACTTTATAATGAAATGACAATTATCTTCAGAGCTCTTGAGCTCATACGCTAACTTGACAGAGTAAGAGCCTTCACTATATCCACACCACACCAATATATCACTAACTTGCTCTTGGTGAACAACATACAATATGAGTTCTTCCATTAACGTACTCCATGACCCATGCTCACTGTCAAAATATTATTCATTTTTAAGATATAAGTAAGGTTTTAGTTTTAAAATAAATTGATTTTTATCTTAAATTATGATATCATTTTAACAAATTACCTCTCTTGTAAATTTTTTACTTTCATTTGTTTAAAATAAAACATCACTTTGAATGATTATGCTAAAAAGTTATTACTTTTGTAATACTCATTGTCTTTATTGCTAAGTTTTAGATTTATAATATGTAAATTTCCCTTATGACTAGGTTTCTAAAGTCATTTTCTATAGGTAATGATATATTAATGTAGTATACTAATTTTTTGTGTAAAAAAAAAAGGTGTGGCTTTAAATACCAAATTCTATTCTTCCTATATCCATCAATACTGTTTTGAATAACACATATAGAAGGTAATTTTTTTTTATAATTTCTTTCAGCATGTTTTGTCATAACTATCAAATATGCTAGATGAAAAACTTTTAAATATTGTAAAGGATACCTAAAAATATTTAAAAATTATATATATTATAAGATCTATTGATTGTAGATAATGTCACATTTCTACTTCAACAAAAATAAGATAACAAATGCTTTGAGGACTATAATTGGATTGAGATGTTAATATAAAGATCAATAAATCATATATTATTATCAAAATTAAAATCTCTAATGAAGAATCATAGCCATCTAAAACTAAAAAATACTTTTTATAATAAACAGAATATCAAACACATACTATTTGAAATAAAAATAGATTAAAGGAGTGTTGATAATAAACAATAATATATTTTCATGTAAACATAGAAATATTTTAGTTCTTTTCATGAATTCAACCTTAAGGTAACATAAACTGAACAAACATTTAGATATGGTTGAACATAAAGGCTAACATCAACCATAATTAGAACACATTAAAGTAGAACAATAACTATGAAAGTCTAACAACAAATTCATAGATCTCAATTATTTGGTTCATAAAGAACAACTCGAAATCTACTTATATACGACACTAATTGATCATCTCCATTGCTTTGACCTACTCCAACAAGTTTTTTACATTCTAGCACCTTCATACAATAACATACCATCTAAGTATTCTAATAAACAAATGAGCCCATTTAAGTGCAAGTACTAGAAAATTTCTACGAACATATGAAATATAGAATATATTTTAGTTATTAAATTATGTTTTATTGATGTGAAATTAATAAAAACACATGTGATCATTATGCAAAGTGTCACTGATATAGCATGTAGCATTCTATAATTTCTTAAAGACATGTCCAATGTATGACACTTTAGATTAGTATTTTTAGGAAAAGTATTTAGGCTGAGCACTTTGGATATAATTTAAGGAATTAAATTATCATAATTTATATTCCAATAAATTATTCACAATATAAGTGTTTTACCCAAATTTCAAAAATTCTAGCAAAATATTACACCTTGTAAGTAAAAACAACACAAACACTAATTTAAATCACATCAAAATTGAATGAAAAAGTGGTAAAGATTATCTATTTGAAACAACGACACACATAAGGAAACTATATAAAGTAAGAGATTTGGATAAGTCACACATAATCTAACTACTATATTCTAACTAGTATAATATCCAAGTAATTAGCAACAAATTGAAAGCAATATCAATGTAAAGTATATGTACAAATAAAAGATAATAAAATTGTGAAGAGTTCCTCCTACTTAATTTGAAGAGTTTTTTCTACTTAAGATGAAATATCTTACATTAAGTGTCATTGTTGTATCTTATTTAGACATGTATCGTATTTATAAAATATGATATTTTAATCTATTCAATGAGATGATTCATGGTATGGAATCCATCATGCCCTAAATTGCCTAATCACTTTCACATAAATCCAAGAAAAAAATTATAACTATGAAGAGTTCAAAAATTAATATGTTTTGGTGGAAAACTAGGGCATCAGTTGGGTAACCAAAGAGATTTCTGGTTACTGTGGATTTGAAGATAATATTGCTGCCCCAGGAGGGCCCAATAGGGACACCTTCATATCCTCTTCTAGAGAGACATAGTTCTTTTGCAGATTTGTTAAAGGATAAATCTTCATCACATACTGAAGAAGCAAAAAAAATTGCATTAAAAATGCTCTTTACGACTACTAGAAATAGATCAACATCTCAACGAGTTAATGGATGCTTGCCACAATCAAAATCAAGGCCAAATATTGTCATTGAGCAAAGGATGGTCGAAGAAATAGTTTTATATAGAGCCAATCATGATTTGATCTGTAAATTCATGGGTATTCATCCTACCCTAAATTTTTTGCATTCATGGGTCCGGAAAAACTGGGAGCCTCTTGGTGAGTATTCTTTGTGGTTTATTAGCAATGGATATTTTATTATTATTTTTTCTTCAATTACCGATAGAAATAGGGCTTTCGAATCAGAAAAGAGGATTCATGTTTTAGCAGAATTATTTGTTCAACCCTGGAGAGTGGGATTTGATCCTCGAATTGAACCCACTACTATCCCTATTTAGATCTATTTGTATGCACTTACAATGGAGTTTTGGAGTGAGCAGGTATTGGAAATTATTGATAATTCCCTTGGAAGACATTTGGGTGTTTCCAAAGACACAATAGAAGGAAACACAACTATTTATGCAATATTATGTGTGGAAATGGATATTAGCCAACCTCTACCGATAGAGGTAGAACTTGAACTTGCAGGACTATCTTGGATTCAACAAATGGATTATGAGGCATTGCCCTTCATATGTAGAGTTTGCCACAAATATGGGTATTTAGCCCGATCTTGCCCAAATAATATGAACATAAAAATGGATGTTCCTCTAGGAATGTCAAATATTCCTAAGGAGGGTAAGTCAACAATCAACAAAGAACCAACCAATATTTCTCAGCGTAAAAAAGCACAGGGATATGGTTTTGAACAACCCAAAATAAGGAGAAGGCAAAAGAAAAAATATGGTAAAGAGCAAACCCAACTCAAGCCCTCCAATAGGTATGAGATATTTAAGACACTAATGGACCAAGAAAAAGAGAAATTCATGGAAGGAGTGAATGGGAATAATAAAAATAATAACAACCATGTTCAATATTCTCTTTCATCTCACCCCATCATAGAGCAAGTAATTGAGTATAGTGAGTTACCGCAGTCAGAGAGTGTAGGGGAATTGATAGTGCATAACCAAGAGCAACCAATAATTAAGGATGTCAACATGGGCATAGCAGAAAAGAACATAGAAAGGCCAACTCTAGGGATAACTTAGGTGGAAAAGAAATAAAAAAATAGAAACTCTCAAGTAGTGGGTAGAAAATCAAATAAGGGATTGATAGCAGTTCAAGGAGACAAACTGATCACTGGAGTATCTGTGAGGCCAATATATTTTTACAACTCTCAAGGTAACCAATGATTATACAATCATGAAATTTTAGGGGTTTAAAAAGTAGAACCCATAAATTTGTTGTTTAAAGACTCTTAGAGAAATGTAAAACAAAATGTTTGCTTATCCAGGAGACAAAAATGTCGTTGGATCTTATGTGTAAAAAAATTAACAGACTTTGGAGGGGTACCAGTCATATGGAAGTTGCTGCCAAAGGGGCCTAAGGAGGGGATAGTTACTCTTTGGAACTCTCTTGAATGGATTGCAATATAAAATATAGCTTGGAGGGGTGTTCTCACATCACATTTTAGAAATAATGTCACAACTGAACATGTTTTAATCACAAATTTTTATGGGGCTCAAAACCTAGATGGTCAGATGCATCAATGGAAAGTTGTGCATAACATGAGAGTCTCAAGGGAAGAGTTAGACTAGATTATTGTTGGGGATTTTAATGCTACATTATCCTCTAGAGATCAGGAAGGGGAAACCCCAATTTTGGACCCAGGGGATCGACTTATGATTTCCCAAGTCCAGGCATTACACTTGGTGGATATTAAATGCCATGGAACCAACTATACTTGGACAAATACAAGGAGGGAACCACATAGCAGGAAGGTGAAGTTAGAACATTTTTTGGTTTTAGAGGAGGCATTTGTAAAATGGAATATAAAATTTCATATTTTGGAGGGTCTAGTTTTAGATCATTTTCCTATTTTTTTGGAAGGAGGGATCAAGATAGTGCAGCATCACAAACCATTTAAATTTGAAAACTTTTGGTTACAAAAATAGGAACTTCGAAAGAAAATTCCATAGTGGTGGGAATAAGGTCGCCCAACATATGGGACAACAATGTTTATATTCCACAAACAACTTCATTATGTCAAATATCAACTGAAACAATGGAGGTGAGCTAACAAGATAGACTTCCAAGTCCAAAGAGCTCCATTGGTGGCCATATGGGATGAGGTTCAAAAACACTTTAGGGAAGGAAAAATTACAGAGTAGCTCAAAGAATAGGATGTTGCATTGTGTAAAGTGGTTGATAACATTGAAAACCAAGAGGAGAACTACTAAAAACAAAGAGAAAGAACCACTTGGTTATTATAAGGTGATAAAAATTCCAAAATTTTCCATAGGACTGCTTGTGCTAGGAGACAGATGAACAACATGGAAGCTCTTCAATATGAGAACGGACACTCCTTTGATACAATTCCAGGTATGCATTTCCATTCAATGGATTATTTTTCTAAACTATTTAAGGAAAGTATGGTGCAATATGAAGAGGCTCAAAAAGAAGTTATTGTTGTCATACCCTCTGTTATCTCTGAAGAAGAAAATCATGCCCTACTTAAACCCATTGATAGAGAGGAACTGAAGAATGTAGTCTTTGGAATGAGCATCAGAAAAACACCAAGTCTAGATGGATTTTCAATTGAGTTTTTTAAGGCCTTCTAGGATAACTTGGAGGAGGATGTAATGGTTGTTATAGAGGAATCCAAGGTAGTAAAATAATGCATAAAGCATTAAATCATACTTTCATTACCTTAATTCCAAAAGGGGAGGAGGGGGTACATATTTCAGATTATAGACCTATTCCCTTATGCAATGTCATATATAAAATAATCACAAAGGTATTGGTTGAGCAGCTATAACCTCTTCTACATAGCATTATATCCTTAGAGTAAGTGGGTTTTGTAGAGGGTAGACATATCTTGGATGGTATGGTTCTAGCTCAGGAGGAAATCTATTCAATGCAAACATCTGGTAATAGAGGAATGTTCATAAATTAGATATGTCAAAGGCTTATGATAGGGTGGAGTGGAGCTTCTTGTCAAAGAATATGGCAACCTTTGGTTTCTCTTAGGATTGGATAGAATGGGTCATGAGTTGTTTTTCTACTTTGACATACTCAGTGTTAATCAAGGGTCTTCCCTCGCAACCGTTTGGAGCTACTCGAGGCCTTCATCAAGGAGATCCTTGCTATCCCTATATTTTTCTCATATTGGCTGAAGGATTGGGTAGAATAATATTTATGAGAAGACAACAAGGTTTGCTAATAGGTATCAAGGTGGGTGAGGAATTTTTGACTCACCTATAGTTTGTGGATGACACAGGATTGGTGGGAGTGGCCAACTCAGGGAAGCAAGAATGATTAGAGATACACTTAATGTCTACCTTAGGGCTACAAACCAAGTCATCAGTGATAATAAATCCAAAGTGGTCTTTTTCAATCTTGATTAAAGCCTTCAGGACATAATTTTAGAGATCTTGGGATTCACAAGGACTTACCTCCCAGTGGTATACTTGGGGGTCCCTTTGTATTTTAAAAAACTAAAAATAGATATATGGAGGAATATTTTGGATTGTATCAAGGACAAAATTAATCATTGGTCTCACAAATGGTTAAGCTATGGGGGTAGATTAAATTTTTTATATTCAGTCATTCAGGCCATGCCAATTTATAAATTTTCTATCCTTGTTGTCCCACATACCATATGGAAAGATTTGGACAAGATGACTAGAAAATTTTTATGGGAAGGAGTAAAAGGAGAGAGGAAATGGGCCTTAGTAGGTTGGGATAAAGTAAGCCAGACCAAGGTAAAAGGAGGTTTGGGACTGAGAAGATCAAAGTTAAATAATAAAGCTTTGGATGGAAAGCTTTACTGGAGGTGGATTTCCCAACCAACTTCTTTATTTAGTAGAATCTTAACTAGTAAATATTTGGGACAGGTAAATCCAAATGAGGTGGGTTGTTTCCCTTTGGATGGTAATGGATCCTTAGTGTGGCAAGCTCTCAAGTTAGGATCTCAGGTAGTAAAATATGTATTATTTTAGAAAGTGGGGAGAGGGGAGAAGGCATGATTTTGGACAAATTCATGGGATCAATACCCACCTATCATTTTTGAATTTCCTAAACTTCAACCAATAAAAACAGCCATAGAAACCAGGGGTGGGTCCCAATTGAAATTTATTTCAATACTAGTTAGCTGGGGGATTATAAGTTTAAGTAGTTTAAGAAGTTGGATGAGTGGCCAATTTCAATCCCTTCGGATTTGACACCCATCATGACTAAAATATTGGCAAAAATATTTCTCATAGGTAGAGATGAGGAGGATGAATTAGCTTGGGGCTATGGGAGACTTGGTGTCTACACAATGAAGTATGGATATGATAAGATCCTTCTAGAGCCTCCTCCTCATACATATCAGGTTGAGGATTGGAGAAATATTTCGTAGTCCAAGGGTTTACTGAAAGTAAAAAATTGTGCCTAGTAGTTCATGCATAATGCAATTCTTACTTTTGATAATCTCATATGTAGGGGAATCATTGGTCCATATCAATGTGTTTTATGCTTCAAGAGTGAGGAAATAGCTGATCAATTGATGTTTGAGTGCCCATTCACATGTCAAATTTGGGAGAGATGGTTTTTATATTATAAAATTTAATTTAATGGTTATTTGAATCAGATTAATATTTGGGAAATATGGAAGAGGGGTGGATTTAAATATAAATCTCTTTGTATTGGTTGGTATCTTGGATTAAACTTCATTTTGTGGCAAGTGTCGTTGGAGAGAAATGCCAAAATTATTAGACAAACTTTTTCTTCTTTAGATGGAGTTTGGCAGGTCATTTTGAGCAAAGTCATAGAAATTGTGGCAATCTATCCTAAAGAGAAAACTCAGGTTGTTATTGGGGTAATCGAGAAGGAATTTGAAGTGCAAGAGGGACAGGACAATAAAAGCCTTAACTATCAAATATGATTCTATTTGGGCAATAAAACAAGGTCATATGAGGATAATCCTAGAATCAGATTCTCAAATAATGGTTGGAGCTCTAGATTGCATGAGAAAATTTACTTTGAAAATATGGAGGTTGAGGATTCTTGTCACTCAAATTAAGGAATTATGGAGGGAATTAGATTATGTGATTCCAGTTTATGTGAGTAGAGATCTAAATAAAGTTGCAAACTTCCTGGCTAAGATGGGTATTGAGAAGGAAGTAGGGGTTTAGTGGCACAGTGACATGGCTATTGAGGATGAGATGATTAGGCAGGTTGGTGAGAAAATCCAGTGCTTAGCTAATTTGGATAACCATTCCAGAAATACTATTTAGGATATTTGTGCTTCAATGTATATCTTATTTTATAGTTGTAAATAGGTGAACAGTCATTGTAGAAATATGGTTTAAGAGATTTGGTTCCAATGCAAATCTTCTTTTACTATTGTAAACATGTGCTCTCTTTGGCTAAGGCTGGGAAAATTCTCATCCCAAATTGTAAATGATCTTTGTTTTAATACAATTTCTTTCAAATTATTTTTCAAAAACAAAATTAATATGTTTTAACAAATGCCCATAATTAGTTTGTATGAAACATATGGTTGATGCCCATAATTATACCTTATGTTTGATGCTATTATTTCATTAATGATTTATTTTGAATGACATGAAAATAAGTGTTTGATTTTAATTGAGTGAATATTTTTTTGGGAAGGGATTTATTCAAAATCTAAAATAATACATTCCACAAGGATTTCCAAGTGATTCAAGCCAGCACATCATACAAAATACAATTAATCCACCGAGAAAATCCATGGATCATTCTCACAATTTATTGAGTGAATACTTTATATATGCATACATATATACATGGATAG
The DNA here is from genome assembly GCA_028583015.1 of Wollemia nobilis. NCBI lineage: Eukaryota > Viridiplantae > Streptophyta > Pinopsida > Araucariales > Araucariaceae > Wollemia > Wollemia nobilis. Next base: position 1,932,790 of record JAQPPZ010017035.1, on the reverse strand, counting down.
AGAGAATGCTTATTGTTTATTATTAAAATATTAAAAAAAAACCACTTATACAAATTGTATAAAGGTATATAGTGTTATACAAATAAACAATAAGTCAACAAGTCATGATTATATGAATATTTTAAAACAATAACTAAGTTAAAAATTCATGATTAGTATTCCTTTGGAGCAGTGAGAGATTTTGATAATGCTGGGATTTGTGGAGAATGATCCTTATCCTTCTATTTCACCTGGTAGAAGAGATGTTTAGACAAAATGTGCAGAGATATGGTATATGGCATCCTCCTCCCATAGGGATTTTCAAGATCAATACGGATGGGTCTTCTCGGGGTAATCCTGGGCATGCTGGTATTGGAGGTGTTGGGAGAGATGGTGCTAGGAATGCTTGTTTCATTTTTTCATGCTATAAGGGGATGCACTCTAATAATTATATGGAGGATCTTGTTATCTATTGTTCTTTGGAACAAGTGTTCACTATGGGTTGGTGGAGGATAATCTGTGATTCTGATTCACAAATTATTATCAATTTGTTAAAGACTCACCATCTTGATAATGTTCACTGGAGGTTGACCTTTGTTGTTCGACAAATTCTTCAAATTTGTTGTAATCTAGAGTTTATATCTTTTGTTCACATTCCTAGGGAATGGAATAAGGTTAAATATTTTTTGGCCAAATTGACTTCTCAGATTCAAGGGAATTGGTCTGTTAAGGGTTGGGATCACCTCCCTTTTGACTCTTCTCAACATCTTCATAATTTACTTGCTGAAGATATGTCTGGTTGAGGTTTTTGTTGGCTATTTTTTTATGGTTGTTTGTTCTCAGCTGTAAGGTTTCTTTGATTTAATAAATTTTTACCCCTCTTTTATTAAAGTAATAATAATTTAAAAAAGTAAGTGAAAAATGATACTTCATTATATAAAAAATACTAATACCTAATTTTTATCACTCATAGAAATCTTAGTGCTATTACCAACTTATCTATATAAGTGCTTTAATATTCTAATATTTATTTGTATTTTTACTATTTATATATAAACTATCTCATTTATATTACCATCATTTGTTTAACACAGCTCTGTTTCTGAACATTTTTGCAATAAACATGTATAAACCATCAACATAACTCAGAACTTTGGATATTATAGTCATAATATGGAAAATAGTAGGGAATTGAGTTCAACCTTAATTTTTCTTTACTTTGTTTTATATGCAAACCTTCGACGTTTTTAAAACAACATTGCTTAAAATTAAAAGGAAGGTTTATAGGGATTGAAGTTTACTAATTTATATTAATTTTATTTATTTTTCGTTAGTATGAATATACATAGCATGATGGATGTGGCTGGTTTTTTACTATACCATTTATTTATAGTTGAATCGTGTGTACGTTTTAGTGAATTTATAGCCATATGTTTTTTTTTTTTTAAATTTAAATATGCACACGAGCAAAACTAAAACCTAATATACAAGACAAGACAACACATAAAGTGAAGAGTATTTGTTTTTAATTAAAATATTTTTGTAGGTTATAACGACGAAACTATCATTCTTAGTGCCATATCAAGACTTAAGATTTATAATATTATGAAACCGCCATTCATTTGTTTTACATTTTATAAACATATTGTACTTATGTGCTGATTTCAAAGTTTTTGCTTTATTTTTGTTTGCTTGCTTATTATTATACATTTTTCAATCACTATATGGGTTTAAGGGTTTACCTTGCTTGTTACATAAACCTAAGGTTAATAATTTCATATGAATTTATAAGAATGGTTGTTGTAAATTTGAAGTTCTTCAATAATATTTTATTGTCATGTATAGAAACTATATAACTATTAAAGTGATTTTATAACAACTAAGATCTAAAATGTTTATTATTTTTTCTATGATTTTCTAACAAAATTTGATGAAGTTCTTTGTTTTTCTGTGTAGTCAATTGGATGTTTTCTTATTTTTAATGGAGTGATATTTAATTTTCTTTTAAACTTATGCTATAGTAGCATTGTGGCAACGGATTGATAGCTCTTTGAATGGAGTGATGAAAATAGACTAAACAAAATATCAATAGATACTATAAATAGTGATAAAAATTGAAGACCACTTGTGAATATTGTAGTTTATTAAAGCTATAAAATATTGAAGCTAAGTTGTTGAAGCAAGGTTGATGTATTTCATATAATGAGTAAGATTGAAATATATTTACCTCAACTACAGAGACCCACTAGATCATCTATTATAAGGGAAGATATTATTATCACTTATATCTTCTCTATGTCTCCCTTCATTTCATATTATAGGGGGATGTCGAATTTATAGTTTGATTCATAGCCAAAATTTAGCATTAAGGAATGTATTGGATAGGCCTAAGAGCATTTCATTGTGCAATGTATTTATTATTTTGTAATATTTATTAAGTAAGCCTAATGGGATATGGTTAACCTTATTATGGTTAAATCTCAATTAATATTTGTAATTAACCTAAAGAAAAACCATATAACTATCCAAATATAAATAAGCATATTCCTTGTTATGAAAGAAAAAGGTAAAGAAATAGCGGAAGAATTCGTTAAGGAATATTTAGATGATACACAAGAAGCAAAATAAGAAAAACATAAAAATGATTCATAGTATACAAATGAGGAAACTAAAGAAGAGGTTGAAGAAACCTAAACTATGGAGTTAGTCATAACAAGAGGTAACCTAACAAGATGCTTAGTAATTATGGGTAGAAAGTCTAACTAAATTCTAAGAGAAGAATAAACTCAAACAAATATCCAAAACAAAACTCAAACTATTTTGGAATTTATAAAGAAGAAGGTGTCTAAAAAATTATAGTACTCTCATGGAACTATAGGGTATTAGGTAGTCCCATGAAGATAAACTATCTATCAGATATTTTAAAACAACATAAACCACATGCAATATATTTACAACAATAAAAGATAGGATATAACATAGTGGTATTATAATTGAATAAGATGTAGATATAGTCAAAGTATGATGTCGTAATTTTTTTAGGTGCATTAGGAAGGCTTATAAGATCATGATATTCCCAAAAACTACATAGAAAAATATTTAGTAATTATTTTACTTTAAAATTTGAACTACTTAATGGTACTCATATAACTATTATCAACTTCTATGGGCCCATCAACCTAGAGTACAAAAGAAATGTATGAAATCAATTAAATCACTAGACCATCCAAGAATAAAAACAAATTAATAATAGGAAGAGACATGAATTCCACATTAGCATATTTGGAAAAGAGAAGGGATAAAAATAATTATGACCCCAACAAAGACCTCGTAAAATACATAATTGCTAAATAAAATCTATAGGATTCATTCCTCAAAAAGGGAAATACACCTCGACAAATAGAAGAATGGAAATCAATTACATTGTAGAAATATTAGATACATTATTACTTAGTAAAAAACTCCTGACTATATATCTACTTCTAACCAACCATATTATTTAAAGTGCAATATTTGATCACATACCGATTATATTGGAGAGGGGTTAGAATAATCAGGAAGTAAGAAATATTCCCTTCAAATACAATTCATAATAGGGAGAGTAGGAAGACTTCATACTAGTTATAGAGAATAGTTGGTAATATAAAGCATCATAAAAAATATCTTAGGATATCTCTAAAGAAAAAATTGTAAGACTTCAAAAAATTAGAAACCGGTTATCCAAAAATGTAATTCAAATAAAAGAGTTGATTTTATAGCAAATTGAGAAATTTAAAATAGATTTAGAGGACAAATATACTCTCCTTCAAGAAGTATATCAAATAAAACAATTTTTGGTAGAGTTATACAAGCTAAATTTTAAAGAAGATGCACAATGGAGGCTGAAATCTAGAATGATATGGCTAAAAAAGGTGACAAGAACACAAAATTTTCTATCTCAAAATAATTAAAAACTACCATAAGGGTACAATTAAATCAATAGAGAAGGATGGTACCATTTACACAAAGAAAGAAAAACAAAAATAATTGACATAAAACCACTTTTCAAGGTTGCTCACCCATGAAATAATGATCTTCAAACTCAAGAATATTTACAATAGAAAATATTTTTGGATTTTATTACATTATTTAGTATATGCTAACATACCCCTATGGTACCTTTATGGTATACCTTGTATATATTAGACTAGGGTTAAGTCTTATATTAAAGTGTGAGTAATATAATAATGTGTAGAAAATGCACAAGTGTCATGTGTGTAGGTGTGCAAGTGTGATGTGTGTATATGTTCATAATTGTATTATATGTAATTGTACACAAGTATCCTTATATTAGACAGTTATAAGTAAATATTCATGTGTATACAAGTATCAATTAGAGAAGCCAAGAGTCATGACACTTGGCATAAAGAAGGAATAGTCAAGTAACCAAAGAGACTCCACATTGGCTATATATTACTCCACAGAGGAGCATATCAAATATAGAATTCATATTAAGTATAGAGAGCATTGTTATCATCATTGTAAATATATTTCTAAGAGAAATAGTAATAATAAATATTGCATATATTCTAGCAACTAATATTATAATTTGTGAGGCCTGAAGTGTAGACCAATTGATTTGACCAAACCTTGTAAGGGGGGTAGAGGTCAAAGGTTTAAATCTTGGGCCTCATTGTAATGAACGCTTGTCCCTTTCCTAGTGCTTTCAATGATGTAAAAGTTTTAAAATGATTGTGACATGGTGGTTATAGGGGTGGACTACGCGAAGATCCGTGTGGTGTATTTTGAGGCGGATAATGCATAATACTATGGTAGCCAAAATTCGGACAACCTTCCCGGATTCGTGGTGGATATCGATTCCACCATGTAAATTAAAAAATATATAAATAATTTGTTCTACATGCTTTATGTATGTATGATTCAAGCTATTACATTCAAATTTTTGCTTATTAATAAATATTAGTTGATATATTATAAGCCTTGATTTACATATTATTTGGCTCATATTATTCTTATTTACATAATTATCTTGATATTACTATATTGTGGCTATCATATATTTGATCCTATGAATTTTATCCTATGATTTTACATTAATATTAAGGCTTCAAAAGTCATTAGTGGTATCAAAGCTACAACAAGAAGTTTCTTACATAAGGTAAATTTTTTTAGCTGCATATAAAATTCAATGTTATCCAGTGTGATAAATTTGATTTCGAGTCTATCTACTTTAAAGGGAGATAGACCTGGACTCTACTATAATATCAAAGGAAGCATAAAAGACTAAAGTATTTACATAGTTCTAGGAATGGCTAGTGAAGACTATGACTCATATATAGAGTCATTCCGCTAGGTTGAAGGATAACCAATGAATACTAGGAAACATATTTGGGTGAATCAACTTGAAGATAGTTGATTACTCAAGGAAATAGCCAACCCTAACATTGATAAAGGATTTTTAGGTTTCACAAATAATCCTTGACAATTAATTTTTGTAAACACTTAGAAGAGAGTTGTAGGATTTGGTATAATCAATCTATCTTGGTTAGAGCATCAAGGAAGTTTATAATCACCTTGACATTATTGAAGTTCTTCGGTGTGACCTATGACATTATTGCGATAAAGATTGATTTCAAAAGTGTGATAAGATTCCTAAAATGTATAGATAATAATTTCATCTTATATATGCAAGAGAAGGCATAAAGCATTCATCAAGAATATATTAATTTAAGTTGTAGGCTATTTAAGTTTTATGCCATAGAGAAATTGATCTTGACATAAAGGATTCAGGTCTTGAAGGTAGACCTTGATACAGAAGGATTCAAGTCTTGAAGGTAGGCCTTGACAATGATGAATTAAGATCTTGAAAATAAATCTTTACAAAGCAAAGGAATATTGAATATTTTAGGTCATTTAGAGACATGAAATTGGTTCAAGAAACCAATATATAAGATATAGACCCAAGAGGTAAAGGAAGAGATCATTTTGAGAAAATAGGTCCAACAAAGGTTTTTTATATGTAAAAAAGGGCCTGAATAAGAGGCCATTAGAGAAAGTCCTATGATAAGAAATAAGGTTTCACAATGATAGAAGTTCTATAGAAGAAATGGAAATAATCCAACATTAGAGAAAACTGAGTGGTGTTTGAGAAAGTTACAACACTAAAATAATCTATCTGGCCAACAAATAGAGATAGAGAACACTAATGAATGTGAATAACTATACAATCAATGATAGATAGAAAAAATAAAGTCCAATATTTATGTCTATGTATGAGAAGGAAATCTTATACACAAAGACCTATGAGCCCTAATACTTAAGGATATATTTTGCATATAGTCACCTATGAATATAAAAATATATTTTGTTACAAGAACAAAGGTAACATATGTATTATAAACATCTTAGTTACAAGCATAGAGGCCAAAGATAATATTCTATGAATAAAAGGAGAGTATAGAGCTATGTGCATTAACAAGAAATAAGGAGAGTACAACATCTACGCATTAGGAAATAAAATCAAAGAGCAAGAGATAGAGCACTATTTCCTATGGTAAGAGCAATGATACAACTGCTTGTATAAGGGAAATAAGATTATTTTTTAAAGGTAAAAGTATTTTTTGAGATATCATTACTACAATCATACATAAATAAAAGAGCATAGACATGTGCCTACATATAAAGGCATATCATAGGGTAGAAAATCTATTGACAAGACAAAGTGAATAAGTGTGTTATAGAGCACATCATCCATAAGGAAAATAGTAAGATCATTCTCCTAAGATACAAAATAGTGAGTGCGACTAGAGAGCTCAATATATGATCCATTCATGTAGCTACATCAAGAAAACTCTCCAAGGGTAGTCAAAACATTGTCTGAGATGTTGAGCATTCCAAAGGTATTCGAAACATCATCTAAGACATTGTGCAATCCAAGGAAATCCAAAATATCACCTGATACATTAAGCACTTCAAATAAATTTGGAATTTTGAGTATACAAAGGATTGCATCTAAGGAATAGCTAATAGAATATCAACACCAAAGCAAAGGAGAAAGGAAAAATTGGGCAATATTTGAGAAAACAAGTGTAGGATTTTATGAGTGTTAGAAGTCCTGACACTTCAAATAATTCTTAAAACATTACAGAACAAAAGAATGATAATAGAGACACATATCCTCCTACACTCAAAGCATTTTAAAGTAAACCATTTTTTAGCCATATAACATTTTTTTGGAGTGTGAGAATTAAATATGCCTACCAAGGTTACATTGAGAGCAGCCAAGCTTACATCGAGAATAGTCAAGCTACTTCATTGGAGCAAGGTAGGATTTGTGTTCATAAAATAGGAGGTAAATTCAAATTTAAATTTAGGGTTTACCAAATTTATTTTTTGAGCAATAAGGTTAACACTTTAGGAGAAATAAGTCTTTGATTATTAAGGTTATAGATTAATTAAGTTTTGAAGTGATAAGTACTTGAAAGAGAAATAATATAATTAATGGAGAAATAAATAAGACTATGGTGTAATGTTATAATTGCTTTATAAATTAATTTAATCTATTATTTTGAAATAATAGATTAATTAATTTTTGTAAATTAATTATTTGGGAGTCAAAAGGCTTATGACTTTAGATTTAGGAAAATGTTAGATTTGTAAAATTTATATTTTCTTAGTTTCTAATATTTGGAAAACTATCATATGAGCACTACTATGTCAAACAATAAGTTCTTTCTTTATAATATCAACTTTTGAAATGACCAAATTAAGCTTCATGGAAAATTAAAGTGAAATCAATTTTAATTGTAGAAAAACTTTGGGATATAGTAAGTGGTACAAAACCCAAAAAAAAATTAAAAATATGAATATGGTAAAACCAAAACACTTATGATAATAACATTTACAATTACTTATATAAGTACAACAAAAACTTCTATAGAATCTTGGAATACTTTCGCTAAAATATTTGAAGGAAAAAAAGTAAAGATATTGTCTTAAATATTCAATCTTAGCAATATTCCTTAATATTTAATAGTGGGAAAGTATTTGATTATTTATTAGAAAGGTGAAAAAAATAAAATCAAATCTATTAACTATAGGAAAAAAAGTAGAAGAAAAATTTCTTGTTTAAGTGATATCAAGAGATCTTCCAAAAAAATATAAGCATATAGTTACATATTTGCAATTTCTAAGCAAAGATACTTTATTTGATGATTTAGTCAATATTCTAAAAGAATATGAAGTAGAAAATATTGCCAAAGATGAAATGAATAAAAATACCTTAGTATAAAAATATATTGAACAAGGCAATATTTTTTCAACTTCAAGGTATTATCAAGTACGTAGGAAAAGAGGACATAGCACAAATTTATGTAGATAAAATACAAGGAATTAGTCTCAAGAAAATTAGATGAATCAAAATGGTCAAAATAAGTCAATACAACAAAGACAATATCAAAATCAATATAATCCATAATAATAACCATAATTTCAATATTAGTACCCTTCTTAGTATCAATATAGTCATTGGTTACAATATAGAGGACATCTAGCTCAATAAATTCATGAATTTCAAGATTTGGAAGAGATTACGAAAGAAAATGAATTTGAAGCTCTTTCAAAAAAATTAATAGTCAATGAAGCAGAATTCATCTCACATATTTTAAGAGATACTAATCATTCATTTGATAAGGATACATAAAGACAACAAATCAAAAAAATAGAAAGAGAGCAAAGTAAACATAGGTCCCACGATCTGTTGAAGACTAAAGTCTTCAATAACCAAATAATGTAATATATAGGGGTGTTGGAGTATATTACATTATTTGGTACATCCTAATCTACTCCCATGATACATTCATGGTACACCTTATAAATATTAGACAATGGCCAAGTCTTAGATTCATTCTAGAAGAAAAAGGTAAGTATAATCCATCAATTCATATACAATCAATGGTCGTACGAGGCAGGTTGTTACAAATATTTACATCCAAAATACATATTTAACATATTAACATGTAATTGGAGGATAAAATTAGGTCATATGTATGCAATTTTTATTTTATCACTTTATAACTCATGCAATATGAACCAACGTATTTTCACATGGGTGACCTATATCTAGATTTTCAGCTCACCAAATAATTTAGAAAGAGATATGTAACCTTGATTATAAATTTTTGAGTTATTTATACAATGTTATAGCATCATATCTCTTCATAAATATTGTTTGCATTTCAATCTATCCTTTGAGCAATAAAATCATTCTATTGATTCTTCCAATATATTTTTATGTTTTGATATGTTATATTGGTATTGCTCAAATTGCATATTCCTAATTTTCCTTAACGAAAAACTTTGATTTTTAAAACATCTGTATATATGGATAAATAGATATTGTCCAATGACTACTAATACATCTATTTCAAATATACAACCATCATTAGTGTTGGACATGGGATGAGGGTGTCACATTCATTTGATATTTTTATAATAGGGTCCTACACACCTCTACATATCACAACCCATTTTAAGTGTATTTTGACTTCCAATGCCCCCATGAATGTTGTATTTTATATTTTGGATGATGCCATAATGAAATTATAGGTAAATAAAATATAGCTCATTGAATATTTATTGTAAAATATGTAGAACATCCAAACTCAGGTATAGGATATATTGAAGTAGCGACAATAGAAATACGAAGAGTGTTATTATTAATAAAAATTAAAAAAAAACTAGTTTTAGATTGGAGATGAGGTCTAGAACTACTTAAATAAATAATACTTCTCTATCACACATTGAGATATCAAGCTATAATGTTATGGTCCTTATACCATTTAGAGTATAATAGATGAAAATATATTTGTTCTTTATTTACCACCTAACCGGGGGATCCATCTAGTATTTCATGCTAAATTTCTCAAGACATACTATCCTCCTCTACTAGATCTACTAGTTTTATGACATTTGATATATCTAGACTCAATTTAGTTGGAAAATATTACAACATATCAACTAGTCAATATCACCAAAAAAAAATATTCATTATGGGGATACACAACTTATTTAGGGTTCTCAAGAAAGGTCAATATTTATATAAGTGGCATGTTCTTTAATAAATTAAGTGTTACTTTCCATGATTGGAGGCTAATGTGATGTGACCACTAATTTCCAAGGGTGAATAATTATCTAAATAAAAAAAGAGGTTGCCTTAGTATCCAAGGATGATGTTGTCGCAACACTTTTAGCCAGTAGGAATTAATATTTATAGAGACCTCATTTCTTCCTACAAAATTAGAATTTATCATGGAACCAACTCGATGTATGGCATTGTAGCCACTTTGGCCCTAGTCAAACGATATTTTCAACCATAGTGATAATAATGTATATAGATATATCGACCTCTGGTGACAACTCCATATATCACCATTCAATGCTAGAATTTATGAAAAGGGTTATTCCAATGCTAGAAATAAAGGACACAATTATATTCATCTATGCTCTCCATGTGGTACTTCAAAGACAATATCAACATTAGATAAAACATTATAGATATTTCTATAACTTCCATTAGTACTACTTGAAAATTTTAGGAGTTGAACTACTTTATTTTCTAACTACTTTATAAATTTTATGTGTTCTATATATATATCTTAGGATTATATTAGACATCTTATTCTTCTTCTACTTCTATAGTTTTGATTGTTCTTCTTCATCATCTTTATATCCACTTTGTCTCCTTTATCACCCATATATATATCTAGGATGTTCTTGTAGGTTTTAAGCTTTATTTAGGTACTTTTACTATATTAGATCAAAGTTCCTTGTGCCCTACAATGTTATGCATCCCACATACTAAGCATTTGTATTATTTTCAACATGTCTTTGTGGGCCTTACATTCCATAGTATATTTACATTTGCATTATCTATAAATAAAGTTATATTCTTATGAGAAAGTGTGTCTCATTTCTATTGCACAAATATAAAGCATAACTTTTATGGCACCACAAGCTAGTTTAGGGAAATATCCACCACACCATTATATCTTTGGCATCATATCATGGATACAATTCAAATACACACAGTATGGATGATACTCCTATGACTTAAACCCCATGTTACTAACCATTATAAAATGACATAAGTTAAAGTGATCAAGAATATGGACGCTTAAGGTAGTTACATAAATTCAAATCTTATTGGAAAATGTATGCATACTTACCAACACCACTGCTATATATTTTTTTGAAATACAATAATAAGTAATCATGATATAATTTGGATAGGTCCTTTTGAACACCATATAACCAATTAATTTATTTTTCTCTTTCTTTTTCATCCCATAGATCCTATAAATTCTTCAATAACCATACCAACAAGGTATGACATATCTATAAAATCTAAAATAGTAAAATAATCAAGTCTTGACATGGCGTTCATCATGACAATTTGAAAAATTCTTTTGTGAATAAAAATATTTTCTTCTTGTATAAAAATATTTTCTTCTTATGTCTTGTTTTTTTGACATATTAAAGTCAAAAAATATAACATATGATAATTAGTTATCATTATCATTCATTGTTAACATTCCTTATTATTATTATTATTTTTCAATGAATACAAAATTTTAGTTTACATAGGTTTTTATGAGGTGTCGTGATCCCCTCTTACCAAGGTTTGAACTTGGGTCTCCTAGAGGAAAACCCAATGACATAGCACTACATTATCCCTCTTGGGTCTTGCACATGGTGTACACTTAAATTGTAATTATTTTAAACACAATGCACTCAATTACACACAATGATTTAAATCTTGTTATTTCCAAGTAGAGGCCAAAGCCCTAATCACTACCAAACAACATTCCTTACTATTAAAAAACAATATCAAAAAATAAATTCCATAATATTTTTCATTTTACTAAAAACAGATGCTATTAAAATCTAAAGGTGTGAGTTTTTAGTGATAAGATATGCATGTCCAATGCAAAAAAATGTTCATATGTAGTTGCCTTAGATAAATGATAAGTAATTTAAACATGAAAAATACATAATAAGTCTGCCCACAATGTAGGTCCTTTGTAAACAAAGGCTAGTTAAAGGTAGCCCGTATGGTGTGCAAGAATATGCCACAAGAAAATAGTTATAACTTATAAGTATTTAGTTTAACTAGCCCGTCTGGTGTGCAAGAATATGCCGCAAGAAAATAGTTATAAGTATTTAATTTCATCGCAAGAATATGTCACATGAAAACGTATGGTATGAGAGAAGCTGCCAACACTTGCGCGCGGTAAGAATATCGCATAAACGGGGATGTGGGATCACATGGGTCCTCCGCATTCTTCAAATTTTTCTTTCAAATAAAAACATGTGTGCCATCTTTATATTATGCCCATCCAATGAAAGGGACCGTGGAATCGGCTTGAACTAATTTCAGTGACACAACAATATATCACGTTTGATTTGTAGCTTGGTACCAATGACATAGCCTGATAGTAGCCCACGTTGGAGCAGCTGAATGATCTCCATTTATTTCCAATTAGGAGAGTCATGCGAACATTAGGAAGAACTCACAATTAGCAACACATGATTAACTTCATGTTATACAGTAGAAGGCTGAAGTTAAGACAACAACAATTAGCTATCAATCTCACTTGATGGCTTCTTACAACTACATCTATTATTGATCCTATCTTGTTTAACATTGAAAAAAAACTGGGCAGCTTAATTTTGAAGATTTATCTGTCAACTTGAAAAAACTTAGTAATAAGGAAATAAGAACGAAAACAAATAAATGGAACAACCAATTTTATATTAGATATTTATTTTAAACAAAAATTAAATTTATGTGGTAAATATAATATAAAAATGCAACATTTTCAAGTGTAAAATAGTTTTTAATCTTTTATTTCTCCTTGCAGATGATATCAATGGTTGGCTATGACTTTAAACTGGTAGGTGAATTGGAGGCTATTCACATGTAATATCATCATGGTATACCACTTTCAATACTCTTAAATGTTTTGTTTCTTCCTCAAGTGTTTCAAGGTCCTTTATAGTAAACTCAAGATCACTAGAATATTTGCTAAGAAAGTGGATCTAGCTCATCCAATGAAATTTCCTAGTAGGATTGACTACCCCCACTTGTCTTGTGTGAAACCTATCTTGGCTAAACCTGTTGCACTTTTTGGAGTGTGTGGCCTCAAATAAAGAGCAATTATGCTCAATATAGGTGACTGAGGATAATGTATATTACATGCTTCAAATTAGATGAAGAAAATAAAGAGTCTTCCTTATATCAAAAAGGTCTTTACAACTACTATGTATAGAATCACCTTATAAATAACTGTAAAAGTCTTTTAAATATGATCAATCATAAAATATATTTTATTTATAAATTGATAAATAAATTTATAATAAATCTTATTATATAATATTTATGTATGTTTTTTTTTCATATGTTTATAACTTTATCAACTATAACAAAATTATAAAATTGCAATTCATTTTATTTTTATAGAATTAAACCTAATATAATTTATGAAAAAATTGCTTTTTTATGATATGAATATAATAATTATAATTTGTAGTTTGTTTTTGATAAAACAAATAATCTTATATTTTTAATGCACTTTTCAATACAATTCAAAGACAAGCTTCTCATTAGATTGTGTCTTGCAATCTAAAAAATAAAATGTAAATAGATTATAGTTTCTTCACTCCTATGATTACATAATAATTTATTTGTGAAAAAAATCATTTTAATCTTACACATAACATAATAAAGATAAAATTTCAAATATCTATGACCAATTAATCTACTTAATTAACCAAATTTAATACTACTTTTAATTAATTTCAAAAAAAATTATAAATCAAAATCTTGTAAAGATCACAAGTAATTTACATTACTTTAACATTTACCATTACCTGAATGCCACTTATATCCAGTAATTTTTCGTTTCTCACCCCTTATGAAGTATATTTACTATTGCCACTTATATCCGGTAATTTTCCCACCCCTTGTAAAGTATACATTTACTATTACCTGGATGCCACTTATATCCAGTAATTTTCGTGCCCCATATGAAGTAAGGAGGTGGAAAAAATAATTTTAGCTTCTTACATAGCATAAGAAAAACAGAAATTTCTCATTTCTATAATCAATTAATCTACTTGACCATTAATTATAAAAATTACTTTTTACCTTTATCACTACTGAATACCACTTGTATCCGATAATTCTCAACCGAGGTGAAGCATGTAAAATCCTAACGTGGTAAACAAGCACATTATCACAACATTATCAGTGACAGTGAGTGCTAAGCTTCTCTTTCTCTACTTAATATACTTTAACAGCTCCGTATATTTTATACATTTAAGACATCTTCTCTCCTGTGACATATGGGTCTGAGTGAAACCGAGCTCTTCCATTTCAAGCACATCATGGGGTCGTTGCAGATAAGGGCAAACTTTGCATCTGCAATATCATTGCTTATGTTGTTAGTATGTGCTATGACTGCAATGGCATGCCCAGAGACCAAAAAGTACAACCTGTTGGATTTCAAAGCAGAGTTATTGATCCCTCTCATAGTTTGAGCTCGTGGCAAGGCCACAATAATCTACGTAATTGAAGTTGATCCAAGCAGCCAGACTCAAAGGAGACGTCCGACCGGATTATATCAACTCCCGCATTTAAGACGCTTAGACCTCAGTAATAATTTCTCTGACACTCCGAGATTGTTTCAACTCCGGTATTTCGGAGGTTGACAGACTGAATAGACTCACCTATTTATACCTCTCAAACGCTGGGTTTGGCGGCCGAATTCCTGCGGAGCTCGGAAATCCCCTGGCCGAATTCCTGCGGAGCTCGGAAATCCCCTGCCTTGTTGCTGCGCAGCTCGGAGATCCCCTGCCCTGCCTCTACCCGTACGAGTCTCGGCGAGTAATTGCCGGGTAACTCGCCGCCCGAGTTTTTTATTAAAAAAATCTCGCTACCCTAGTCTAAGATTTCAAACACGGTTGTGTTATAGCCTCACTCCTTGTTGAGCAAGGTGCAGCAAAAGAATTGCAAAAGTATTGTCATTGTTGTCAACACAGACATGGATTGATGCAGTTGATGCAGTTCAGAGGTCAGTCAGATCAAGTGCAGTGAATTTCAAGACAAACAGAGGTAACCCAGATTCAGAAATTGGCAGAAAGAGACAAGGAAGAAAACTGTCGCGATATCGCGACATGTTTTCTGTCGCGATTTCGCGACAAAAAGTAGGAGAGAGAAAATGCACGCCAAAATGTCACGATTTCGCGACATGTCGAGTTTTCACTGAGGAGAGAGAAAATGTGTCGCGATATCGCGACAAAACTGAAGAGAGAGAAAACGCAAGGAAGATTGTCGCGATTTCGCGACATTGCCGAGGAGAGAGAAAGTGCATGCCAATTTGTCGCGATATCGCGACATGGCAGAGGAGAGAGAAAGTGAAAGGTAAACTGTCGCGATTTCGCGACATGCTGGCAGAGAGGGAAGCAAGGTGAAAAGATGTCGCGATTTCGCGACATAAATGGAGAAAAGGAGCTAGCAACGAAAAGTGTCGCGATATCGCGACACGTCGGGTTTTCGCGACCCGAAGAGGAGAGAGAATGCTCAACAACAAAGGTGTAGCGATATCGCTACATGTTGAAATGAATGGAAACAAAGGTGTAGCGATATTGCTGCATGATGAAAATACATGGCACAAAGGTGTAGCGATTTCGCTACAATTAGGAAGTGCAGAAAACAAAGATGTAGCGATTTCGCTACAAGTGAAAAGACACAAACAAGAAGATGTAGCGATTTCGCTGCATGACAAAATGTATAAAAACAAAGGTGTAGCGATTTCGCTACCATTCAAAGTTGAAAAAATTAAAGATGTAACAAGTCAAAAGCACAAGGCACAAAGTGGTAGCGATTTCGCTACTGCACGAAACAAAGAGTGTACGGAAGCCCAAAGTGTCGCGATTTCGCGACATGCTCCATTTTCGCTGTTGCTGGCAAAGGAGAGTGTACGAAAGCCAGAAGCGTCACGATTTCGCGACATGCTTAAGGATGACGTCAGCAAATGTTGAAAGTGTCACGATATCGCGACAAGATGCAAGGAAAGCTTCCAAGAGCCAAAACGGTCATGATTTCGCGACATGCTTAAGGATGACGTCAAGAAAGTTCTAAGTGTCGCGATATCGCGACATGAACGTATGGAAAGTTGTCAAAGCCAAAATGGTCACGATTTCATGACAACAAGGGCATGAAGTGTGTGGCTTCAAAAAGTGTCACGATATCACGACAGGTAACAGTCTGTAAAACCCGTAGGAGCATGCAAGGTGACACGTGTCGAAAAAGCAGATAGGAAAATCATGCAGCCAGTTACGTAAAAAGTAACTGATGTCTGATCAGCAGTTACAAATTGACAGGTGTCGATCATGCACTAGAACAGTTGTATACTCTTGATTGAAAAAGCATTCGATGCATCACATATGGAGTTTCAAAAAGCATTCGAAAAGCCGTATTCGAAGAAATTGAACAATCGAATATGGAGAATCAGAAAAGCTTTTTAAAAGACGTATTGCAGGGTTTCGAACAGTCGAAGTGCATGAAACAAAATAGCCGTATTGCATGGATTCAAAAGACGTATTGCAGGGTTTCGAACAGTCGAAGTGCATGGAACCGAACAACGTATTGCATGGATTCGAACAATCGAGTATGTGATTCGATTGCATGCAGGATTGAAAGGTTATAAAAGAATAATCGTACAGAGAAGATGTTGTCACTGTTAGAGAGAAATTGCTGTAAAAGGAGGGTTAGAAAAGAATCAAGAGAAAAATAAGCAGAGCCGTGAGAGTGTGTAGAGTTGGGTTAATTGCAGACTAGTCAGGGTCGTGCATGAAGTGAAGACATTTTTATGTCATTCTAAATTGATCAGAATTGCAGTCCAAGTTGGTGCTTGGTACTAGGAGTTGGTGCTCCATCTGTTGCAGCAGAAAATTACAGGGTTGGTGCTCCTTCCAGTTGATGCTGGTAAAGTATTTGTAAAATTGATATTTTGCAAAGACTGGATTTGGATTGGAGTCCAAGCAGTCATTTTTGAGGAGTAGCCAAATTGGTGAACCTCGGTATATTGAGTGTTGTGGTGTGCTCTCTTGTTCAAGTTGTTTTTCAGTTGTCAAGTTCTCTTTATTTCATATTAAATGTTGTAGATATAAAAATTAATAGCTACACTGATTCACCCCCCCCTCTCAGTGTCATTGTGTAATCATCAATTGGTATCAGAGCAAGGTTCCTTGTACAAGCTTAATCAGCTAAGGAGATCTTGGAAGAAACAATGGCAGGTGGTGAAGGATTTTCATCCAACAAAGCTCCCTTATTTGATGGAACAAATTACACCTTCTGGAAACTCATAATGCAAACATATCTGAGTGCATTGGGATACGATATTTGGGATTCTGTAGATAGTGGATACACAAAGACCCACTACCCCTCCAACAGATATCGCCGAGAAAAAGAAATTTGAAAACAACTCCAAAGCTAAGAATGCCATAATGTGTGGGCTTGTTGAAAGTGAACTGATAAGAGTCATGAGTTGTAAATCAGCAAAAGACATGTGGGATAAACTCAAGAGCATCCATGAAGGAGACAGTAAGATTAAGGAAGCAAAACTGCAAACTCATCGAGCACAGTTCGAAGCACTGCAAATGAATGAAGATGAAAACATAGAGACTTATATGCTGAGAGTCAACGGAATTATTAATGCAATCAGAGGACTCGGTGAAGAAATTGATGATGCAGTTGTGAAAAAGGTTCTCAGAACACTTCACAAAATATTTAACTCCAAAGTCTCTGCAATAGAAGAGGCAAAAGATCTAAACAACTTCAGCATGGATGAGTTGCATGGTTCCCTGACAGCATATGAAATGAGAATAGGACAAACCAAGTCTACAGACAGAGAAGCAGCTTTTAAAGCACACAAGAATGTAAAAGCTGAACATGAATCTGAGGATGAAGGAACACTGGATGAAACAGAAGCCAATTTTGTTCGAAAACTCACAAAAGGAAAAGGAAAATATAGAGGGAAGATACCTTTTAAATGCTTCAATTGTGGAGGAGTCGGTCATTTTGCGTAGCCAAATGTCCAATGCAGGAGAGAACCAAAAATGGTGAAGGTTCACACCAAGAAAAAAGTGGACTGGAAGAAGAAACAAAATTTCGTAAAGAACAACTTCAAGAAGAAAAGCTTCATAACCAAGAATGTCGACTAGCTCAAGAAAGCACAGATGAGGAGTCCGAAGAAGAAGGAGGTGAAGCTCTGCTCATGGCACTTGAAGAAGAAAGAACAGAGGAAAATCAGGAAGGTGATGAAAATTCCAAGGATGAAGTCAAGTGTATTTGGAAGGAGAATTGGTTGCTCGCACTTGAAGAGTTGAGTGCAGAAAGGAAGAAGAATAAAAATTTTTCAAAGAAATTAGAGAATGCCACAGACATAATAAACAATCTGAAAATACAGACAGAGGAATTCAAGAAAATGTCTGAAGTTCTTGATGAACAATTAACTGTAAAGATAGTTGAATGCAGCAAGCTAGAGGAAGACATTGTTAAGTTAAGGATGCAGTTAGAGGAGATGAATAGAAAATTGAACTGTTTTCATAAGTTTGAAGAAAGTACTGTAAAGCTGGATAAAATGTTAAATAACCAAAGGCCTTCTGGCATCAAATTTGGTTTAGGCTTTGATGAAGGAGAATCTTCAAAGGATTCAAAGAACTTGAATATAGAACCCATAAAGAAAGAAGAAAAGATCATGGTTGAACCAGAAAAACAAAATCATGCAAAAGAAAACAATAATGCCAGATTCAAGAAGAATACTGACAAAGATGGATTCACAAAAGTCACACATCCAAGGAGGAGAAGAGTCATGGCTCCTACTTCAAACTGGCAAAGACCGGCACCCAGGTTTAATCATGCATTTTCTGGTTATTGTTTTAAATGCAATGCTTATGGCCATAAGATTTCAGATTGTAGGCATAATGTATCTCAAAGGAATTTTACCAGCAAAAATGTTTTTTCTCCTTTAATGAATTATGCAGTTGAATGTTATAATTGTCATAATTTTGGACATATTGCTAGAAACTGTAGAAGCACTTTTGCATCAAATAATTATCAGGGTAGAAAATCTCAGCCAAGTGGGTTGAAACAAAACCAGAAATTTCCTGAAAAATAGGCACATGCTAATGAAAGGACAAAGGCAAAACAAGTAGCAAAATCTGCTATCAAACCATAATGGAAAGAAAAGGAATCTTTGATTGTCCAGACTGCTTTTAAAGCTCGTAACAAATCAGCACCTTGGATACTTGGATAGTGGTTGTTCCAAATCACATGACAGTGACAAGCAAAAGTTTGAGAATTTACAGAATTATGAAGGTGGTTCTGTGAAATTTGGAAATAATGATGGAGCAAAGATTGTTGGAAAGGGATCACTCAAGATCAGTGATGGCAATATAAAATCAAAAGAAGTCTTGTTTGTAATTGGCCTGAAGCATAACTTGCTAAGTGTAAGTCAAATATGTGACAGAGGTCATGATGTAATCTTCAAGAAGGAGGGTCATGAAGTAAGAAAGACAAAAAATGGAAAGTTAATAGCCACTGGACCGAGAACTTCAGGAAATCAGATACACTTTCGAAACTCGCAGAAGGAACATGCTTGATTGGACAGGAAGATGAAAACTGGCTATGGCACAAGAGGCTTGGGCATATTAGTTTTGACAATCTGGCAAAAATCAGTTCAAAAAGAGCAGTTAGAGATATACCAAACATTGGCAAACCTATAAATAGCATCTGTGAGTCATGCCAAAAGGGAAAACAAACCAGAGCCACTTTCAAAGCAAAAGAATACTTCACTAGCAAGCCATTAGAACTAATTCACACCGATCTATGTGGACCCATGAGAACCGAAAGCATAAATGGACACAAATATTTTATGCTGTGTATAGATGACTACTCAAGAATGACATGGGTACTATTTCTGAAACTCAAGTCGAAGCCTTTGAGATGTTTAAAACCTTCAAAAATCTTGTTGAGAATCAATCAGGAAAAAGAATTAAATGCCTAAGATCGGATAGGGAAGGAGAGTTTATCTTCGAAGAATTTGCAGAATCATCATCAAAAACATGGGATAAGAAGACAGCTTTCAGCAGACTAGGACACCTCAGCAGAATGGTGTTGTAGAAAGGAAGAATAGAACAAGTGCAGGAAATGGCAAGGACAATGTCGGCAAAAACAAAATAGCCGACGGATTTTGGAAAGAGGCAATCCATACTGCAGCTTACATTCAAAACAAGTGCATGCTGAGACCACATGAAAGCAAAACACCTTATGAGTTGTGGTTTGGCATAAAGGCAACAACAAGACATTTCAAAGTATTTGGCAGCAAGTGCTACATAAAACGGACTCAAGATAACCTCGGTAAATTTGAAGATAGAGCTGATGAAGGTATCTTTCTTGGTTACTCAACAAAAAGCAAGGCCTACACATGTTACAACAAGAGGTTGAAGAAAATTGTTGAAAGTGCTGATGTGAAAGTTGATGAAGGTAGAGAACAAGAAACTACTTATCAAGAAAACTACCCTATGTATGAAGAAGTCATTGAAGGTGATGATGAAAAAGAAACAGAGAAGAATCAGAAAATTGATCCAGATGGTGTAAAACCTGAATCTAAAGAAGAAGAAAATAGGAAATTTAAAACAGAGAACCGGCATAAAAATCATCCAAGTGAACAGATTATTGGGGATCCCACGGATGGTATTCAGACAAGAAGAACAACGAGTGAGGAACTATTCTCTCGTTATCTAGTATTGAACCTAAAAATGTTGTCAAGCAAGCACCGATGAAAGTTGGATGAAGGCAATCAATGAAGAACTAGATCGGATAGAGAAAAACAATACCTGGGAATTAGTACCTAGACCAACAAATAAAAACATAATTGGCACTAAATGGGTTTTTAGAAATAAATTGAATGAAGATGGGAAGGTTGTCATAAATAAGGCAAGATTGGTATGTAAAGGCTATGCTCAGGTTGAAGGCATTGATTTTGAAGAAACTTTTGCACCGGTAGCCGGACTAGAGGCAATCGAATGTTTCTGCATTAGCAGCTCATAAAAACTTCAAAGTATATCAAATGGATGTAAAATCAGCATTTTTGAATGGAAAACTGGAAGAAGAGGTTTACATTGAACAACCGGATGGCTTCCAACTTGGTGACAATCCAGATTTTGTTTGCATGTTAAAGAAAGCTTTATATGGATTAAAACAGGCACCCGTGAGCATGGTATGCAAGGTCGGATAATTATCTAATTAAACAAGGGTTTAAGAAAGGTTTGGTGGATAGCAACTTATATGTCAAAACAGAGAAGGGTCATCTTATTGTTCTTGTTGTTTATGTAGATGACATAATATTTGGCAAGAAAGATGGATGAATACCTGCAAAGACATATCAATTAAAATGAAAAAAGAATTTGAGATGTCAATGATTGGTGAACTTTCTTATTTCTTAGGTCTGCAGGTCAATCAAAATGAAAAAGGCATTTTTATTTCTCAAGTTAAATATGTAAAAGAAATGCTGAAAAAGTTCACAATGGAAGACAAGAAACCGGTCAAGACTCCCATGACAACAAGTCGCAAGTTGAGCAAGGATGATAAATCCCCGGATGTAGATCAAACAATGTACAGTGTCTATGATTGGAAGCTCGCTGTATTTAACAACCACTAGACCAGATATATTACAAGCAATATGTATGGTTGCAAGATTTCAGGCCAGTCCCAAAGAAACTCATGTAATAGCTGTAAAGAGGATCTTCAGATATCTCAAGGGCACTATGGATTATGGGTTGTGGTACCCAAAAGGTAAAGATTTCACTTTGATTGCATATTCCGATGCAGATTGGGCAGGATGTATTGATGACAGAAAGAGCACAAGTGGAGGAGCATTTTATCTTGGAGACAGTCGGTAGCATGGCACAACGAAGAAACAAGAATCAATATCTCTATCCACCGCAGAGGCAGAATACATTGCAGACAACAACATGTCGTACTCGGATATTATGGATGAGACAAACGTTGAAAGATCTTGGTATTCATTTCAAAGAGCCAATTTCAATTAAATGTGATAACACTAGTGCTATCAACATATCCAAGAATCCAGGAATGCATTCAAGAACCAAACATATTGCAATCCGATATCATTTCTTGAAGGATAAAGTTGCATAAGGAGAGGTTAAATTGGATTTTGTTCCAACTACAGAGCAAGTAGCTGATATATTCACAAAACCTTTGCCAAAGGAAGTATTTGAATACCTTCGAAAGAAGTTGGGAGTAGTCACACCACCCAAGCACTGACTAGCTATGGGAAACACATTCTCGTGGGGAGCATTCAAACTTTTTAAGCCTCGAGAATGTTGTGCATAGACTCGTGGGGAGTCTCAGGCAGCCCTTTGGTATTATTGGCAAAGGGGGAGAAGAAATTAAGCAAGGTTGCAGTGTGTTGCCAACAATTCCAAAGGGGGAGATTGTTGAGCAAGGTGCAGCAAAAGAATTGCAAAAGTATTGTCATTGTTGTCAACACAGATAGATTGATGCAGTTGATGCAGTTCAGAGGTCAGTCAGATCAAGTGCAGTGAATTTCAAGACAAACAGAGGTAACCCAGATTCAGAAATTGGCAGAAAGAGACAAGAAAGAAAACTGTCGCGATATCGCGACATGTTTTCTGTCGCGATTTCGCGACAAAAAGTAGGAGAGAGAAAATGCACGCCAAAATGTCACGATTTCGCGACATGTCGAGTTTTCACTGAGGAGAGAGAAAATGTGTCGCGATATCGCGACAAAACTGAAGAGAGAGAAACTGCAAGGAAGATTGTCACGATTTCGCGACATTGCCGAGGAGAGAGAAAGTGCATGCCAATTTGTCGTGATATCGCGACATGGCAGAGGAGAGAGAAAGTGAAAGGTAAACTGTCACGATTTCGTGACATGCTGGCAGAGAGGGAAGCAAGGTGAAAAGATGTCACGATTTCGTGACATAAATGGAGAAAAGGAGCTAGCAACGAAAAGTGTCACGATATCGCGACACGTCGGGTTTTCGCGACCCGAAGAGGAGAGAGAATGCTCAAGAACAAAGGTGTAGCGATATCGCTACATGTTGAAATGAATGGAAACAAAGGTGTAGCGATATCACTGCATGATGAAAATACATGGCACAAAGGTGTAGCGATTTCGCTACAATTAGGAAGTGCAGAAAACAAAGATGTAGCGATTTCGCTACAAGTGAAAAGACACAAACAAGAAGATGTAGCGATTTCGCTGCATGACAAAATGTATAAAAACAAAGGTGTAGCGATTTCGCTACCATTCAAAGTTGAAAAAATTAAAGATGTAACAAGTCAAAAGCACAAGGCACAAAGTTGTAGCGATTTCGCTACTGCACGAAACAAAGAGTGTATGGAAGCAAAGTGTCGCGATTTCGTGACATGTTCCATTTTCGCTGTTGCTGGCAAAGGAGAGTGTACGGAAGCCAAAACGGTCATGATTTCGTGACATGCTTAAGGATGACATCAAAAAAATTTGAAATTATCGCGATATCGTGACAAGATGCAGGGAAAGCTTCCAAGAGCCAAAACGGTCATGATTTCGTGACATGCTTAAGGATGACATTAGCAAAAGTTCTAAGTGTCGCGATATCGCGACATGAATAGAAGGAAAGCTTTCAAAGCCAAAATGGTCACGATTTCACGATAGCAAGGGCATGAAGTGTGTGGCTTCAAAAAGTGTCGCGATATCGCGACAGGTAACAATCTGGCAGGTAAAACCCGCAGGAGCATGCAAGGTGACACGTGTCGAAAAAGCAGACAGGAAAATCATGCAGCCAGTTATGTAAAAAGTAACTGATGTCTGATCAGCAGTTACAAATTGACAGGTGTCGATCATGCACTAGAACAATTGTATACTCTTGATTGAAAAAGCATTCGATGCATCACATATGGAGTTTCGAAAAAGCATTCGAAAAGCCGTATTCGAAGAAATTGAACAGTCGAATATGGAGAATCAGAAAAGCTTTCTAAAAGACGTATTGCAGGGTTTCGAACAGTCGAAGTGCATGAAACAAAATAGCCGTATTGCATGGATTCAAAAGACGTATTGGTGGTTTCGAACTAAGTGCATGGAACCGAACAACCGTATTGCATGGATTCGAACAGTCTGAGTATGTGATTCGATTGCATGCAGGATTGAAAGGTTATAAAAGAATAATCGTACGGAGAAGATGTTGTCACCGTTAGAGAGAAATTGCTGTAAAAGGAGGGTTAGAAAAGAATCAAGAGAAAAATAAGCAGAGCCGTGAGAGTGTGTAGAGTTGGGTTAATTGCGGCACTCACCAGTGGTCGTGCATGAAGTGAAGACATTTTTATGTCATTCTAAATTGATCGTAATTGCAGTCCAAGTTGGTGCTTGGTACTAGGAGTTGGTGCTCCATCTGTTGCAGCAAAAAATTACAGGGGTTGGTGCTCCTTCCAGTTGATGCTGGTAAAGTATTTGTAAAATTGATATTTTGCAAAGACTGGATTTGGATTGGAGTCCAAGCAGTCATTTTTGAGGAGTAGCCAAATTGGTGAACCTCGGTATATTGAGTGTTGTGGTGTGCTCTCTTGTTCAAGTTGTTTTTCAGTTGTCAAGTTCTCTTTATTTCATATTAAATGTTGTAGATATAAAAATTAATAGCTACACTGATTCACCCCCCCTCTCAGTGTCATTGTGTAATCATCACTCCTTAATCAGGAAATTCCATGTTGAAACTCTTAAACAAGTAGGGTATCCTCCATTGTTCTTAATGTTGGGTATTCTTTTAAATTTTTTCTTTTTCGTTGTTATTTGGATAAACATTCTTTTCATTACTCTAGATTATGTTTTTAAATATCTAAAACATCAAAATTTAATTGTTTAATTTTTAACTTAGATTGTAATTTGTCACCAATTCGAAACATATGCGAGGAATTGGTAAGCTCAAAACATGTTTTCTACAGGTTCACTCTAGTATAAGCAACAAGATCTATAAGATATAATTTTGCTTGTGATTTAACTAGTTGATTATGATACTTTTTTTTGGGAAGATGAGTTTCTAAGGGTTATTTTGTAATCATTAGGAAAAGTTCTTTCGTGTAATGAGTCTAGCAAAAGAAACTTTTTAGGATCTACCTTTATCTTAGGGTTTGTGTTGAAGTCCACATCTCTGAAGCCTTCGTACCTTTTGTTGAGATTTGGGTGCCAAGGGCTTGTTTTGTCCAGTTACTAAGATTTCTTAATCTTCCTAATACCTATTTCTATTATAGGGAAACATGACACCTAATAAAATATTGCTCCAATTGGTTGATCAAACCATCAAAACCAATTGGTACAAACTTCTATTGGGCTCCTAGATATGTTCACAAACTAGGAAACCATAGCCCTAATCAACCTCCTCACAAGAAGAGAACATATACAACCCTAAAATAAACCCTCATTCCTTCTGACCCACTCCCCCACCAAATTTATTTATTGAAGGAAACATTCTCTAGTGGCATTCCCTTACAGTCACCTCTATTTTCACGAAATAAATTATTCTTGTGTCTAAGAACCCTATGCAAGACCTAGAATTTAATCCTAACCCAAGATCCTCAAAGTTTAATTTTCAAGCTCAACCGTTGGAGCTAGCTCTTAATAGTTGGAATATGCATGCAAAATTCATCAAAGTGTAAATAAATCTAGGTCCTCTTTGGTTAATAGTAGAGGTAATAGTTTGTATGAGGTCTTTCCATCATCTAGCTTGATGTCTCCCAAGTGCCTCAATGCTAAGTTTGCTCTAGATACATCAACCACTCAACTACTTGATTCTATCTTTAAAGATTTAAGGATAGTGACTATGATAGTTGTTGAATATATATATACTATGTTCAAGCCTTATGGATTGGGGAGTGTCCATCCTCATATTAATCCATGAATTTTATTGTGCTATATTGGAATGTTAGAGGTCTTACCTTACCTTTGTAGAAATTTGTGTTGCTCATTTTATTCATGATTGTAGACGTCATGATTTTTCCTCCAAGAATTTAAGGTAGCAGAGGACCAACTTACCTTTGGACCATAGTCAATATTTAGGGATCATGTGCATTTTGGACAAGATATTATTAGGTAAATGGTGGTGCAACCATGTTAATTACTACTAAAATTAGCCAGAGTATCCTTAGGGTGAAGACCCCAACCATCACCATGTTTGGGTGACTTTAAATATTAATAATATGGCTATGGGATTTTGTTATATCTATGATCCTAATAAACATTGCCATAGAATTGCTCTCTACAACTAGTTGCATACTAACATTTTCCCTACCCATTGGACTCTAAAGGGGATTTACTATGGTGGAGAATTGTAAGAACCATAGTTGGGTAGAAGGTAGACCCTTGGAAAAAAAAATTAAGAGTATCATTATAAATAAGAATTCCTGAAGGAATCCTAATCCTAATCACCATAAAATTATTGAATCCTTTTAGAGCCACTTGTAACATATCTTTGCTATTAATCCTTCGGATGATCTACTCTCCATATTTGAGGACTACATTAAGGAGTTCCACAAAAAGTGATCCCTAAAATCTAGGATAGACTTGACCTTACTTCACATTGGTAGATATGTGGTATGTTGTTTCTTATATAAAATATAGTAAATCCTCGAGTCTTGATGGTCTTTCTATGAAGTTTAATAAGATTTTTTGGCCCATGATTGGTAAAGACATCTATGTTATTTATTGTGAAACCATTACCTTTGGCTTTCTTGGAAATCTTATCAATTAGGGTATGATCAAACTTATATTAGAAGACACAAATGTTATGTTTATATTTTACTAGAGACCTATCACCTTACTTAATATTATATACAAGATTCCTACTAAGGCTCTTGCCATGAAATCGAGTCTTATGAGCTCTAAATTTGTTAGACAATAATTAATATGGTTTCTCAAAGAAATGTGTATTATTGATAACTTGATGTTGGCTTGAAAAACTTCACAATGGGTCAAGGACTCTAATTAGGATGACATTGTACTGAAGATTTATTTTGACAAGGCCTATGACCATATTAGCTAGAGATAATCTAAATATGATTTCTTGGATGGAGTTTGGTAATAATTTATACTACCACATCTTGATTCTATTTCAATCTACTTCACCTAGAGTGGTATTTAATGGTATCTTATCCCATCCTATCACCCTCTAGCACTCAAGTCACTAGGGTTTTCCAATTGTCCCCCTCTTATATGCTATCAATGTTGATATCGTGGGATATATTTTGGATATTGATCATAGAGAAGGCCTTCTCAGAGGAATTAATATCTCAAATAGGAATCTATAATCAACTCCCACTTTGGTTGTGATTCCTTGTTGTTTTTCCATAATATACAATAGGAGGTGAAATCAATATGGGAGGTGATACAACTATATTGTGATGTTTCTAGTTCTAAAGTTATTGATAGAAAGACTAAACTAATTACAGTCTTTAAAAACTAGTTTTGTACCTATTCCCCTCTTGATTGGAAAGTTTTTACCCTTGGGTCCATCATCAGATATATAGGAATCCCCATTGGGGTTGATGCTTCTCTAAAGGTCATGTGGGATTGCGTCCTCAAAAGGGTGTAGAGGAAACATTTTGGTTGGTCCACTATATTTCTATCTTTCATAGGTAAAATCTAGGTTCTAAATAATATCATTTTAGCCTCTCATGTTTATTTATTCTCTTGTTGAATTCTAGCTAAAGCTTATTACCATAAGTTCACCTCCATTTTAATATGCTTTCCATGGAGCAAATAGGATGAGACTAATTCCTTACTATCTATCCCTTAGAATATTTCATCACCCCTAAGGCCTAAGGTGGGTTTAAAATTATTGATTTTATCACTCAAGATAAATATCTTGTAGTAAAGTGAGTAACTAGAACCATATAAAGAGATAAATCTTGGAATCTTCTCATCAAATATGGGACATCCATAACTATGTATAAATACAAATAGATCCATATTCCTTTACAGGATAAGATTCTCATGTCACCCTTATTTTTCATTAGTGGTTTGTTTCCTCACCATAAGAATTGGATAACTTGACAAGCCTATAAGTCCTTGATTCAATAAAAGGATAACTCCTTATGAGTTAGTCTTATCATAGAAACTTATAGCATATGGTAGAAACTCATTATATATATACATGCTTGACCCCTAGCCATTTATGAGGAATGCAATCCTCTATTCTTAGTAGCTAAGTGTTTATAACTACTCTCAAATATTTAGGATAAGTCTATAAGGAAGTAATTATCTAAAGAAGTAAGCATACTTTCAATATCTTCTTCCTCCCTACTATAGAGTGTCATTTGAGGAGGTAAAATTAATGCATATCTTTGTTACCATCAAAATAAACTATTATTTTTTTCCTCTTGGTTTGATTGGAGATGGTGGAAAAAATACCCCTTACAATAAATCCATTATAAATAGTTGCATTCTCATCTAGTCCCTTCCTTTAACTTCTCTCATCAACTTAATGAGAAGTGGTACCTTTATATTTTGAAAAAACAATATCTTTTTCAAATTAAAAATCATAACAAGTACCACTTACTGCCTAGGATTTGATGTTTGCATGGAGAGTCCTTCAATAAAAATCCTCTCTCTTGTGTACCTAGCAAAGCTCAACCTAACCCAACCTTTTTTTTCTAATTTAAGAAAAGTAGAGTCTATCAAAGACATTTTTTAGGTTTTCCCTTTAATTAGTGAAGATTAAAAATTGTTTTATAATGTTCTTTCTCCCTTCTTCACTTGTGTTAACTAAAAAACCAACCGCGTTTATTTCTTGACTAATTATGATTCTTATAATAGGAGCTAGGAATTTCTAAGAGTTATTGTTATCCAATTTGTAGACACCAAAACAGCACCAATCCAATTATGTGACTACAAACACTGATCGCATTAACACACACAGCTTTCAGGGCAGCCCTCAGAGGTCAAACAGTGGTCCTAGCCACTTACACAGCAGTTTAGAAGGTCGAAAAGTGAACAAAGCAAAGTTGGTCATTTTAAAGCCTTAAGCAAGAACAAGCCTTAAATCCAAAGAAATCCATAAGCAAGAACAAGCCTTAAATCCAAAGAAAGCCTTAAGCAAGAACAAGCCTTAATTCCAAAGAAAGCCTTAAGCAAGAACAAGTCGTAATCAAAAGAAGGCCTTGGCCAAAGTGTCACGATATCGTGACACTTCGGCGCCCAAGGCAAAGCCTTGGCCGAAGTGTCATGATATCGCGACGTCGTGATATCGTGACACTTTGACGCCCAAGGCAGAGCCTTGGCCGAAGTGTTGCGATATCGCGACACGTTGGCACTCAAAGGCGGACATTAAAACACTCAAGAGCAGACATTCAACCAATCAAAGGCGCCATTAAAACATTCAAAGGCAGACATTAAAGCATTCAGAGGCAACATTAAAACCATCAAAGCAGACGTGAAACAAGTGGCAGCCGAAGACAGTCAGTTATTGTCGCCTGTTGTGCATGCGCACGTAGGTGGGCAGATTGGCAGTTAGCGGACTATCACAAGGGCAGTCAGGTAAGCCCTAGTCAAGGCGGAGTCTCCTCCCTTTTGAGAAGGCATGGCCGCCACGTGGCATCCCTGCGTGCCCCCTCCAAAGAGACCCCATGGGTCTATAAAATGGTGGACTTTCCCGCCCAGAAAGGACAAGTTGATAGACATTTCCAAGCAACGAAGTGCTACCAAACCAAGGACCTGATTGCATTCCTTTCTGATTCATTCTTCTATACCTATAATCTCTTTCGCAAGGGAGGTTATTGGTGGCTGTTAGAAGGTGAATCCGAACCTTCAGACCCGACATTGGACACAGTATTCTATCAATTTGACGACAACTCACTCTCTGAGATTTCAGGCCCATCCCTAGTGGATTGGCGTCGAAGTCAAGTTTTGACGGGGCAGCCCACTTGGGCACCCCACACACGTTCTTAGTTTCAATTTATTTTATTCTGTCACATTGTATTCTATGATGTTTAGACATTTATCAGATTCAGAAGACGTTGCTCTTAGTTTTATTTCAATCTATTCCGATATCACGTGTTCATATTACCTTACATTTTATGTTGTCCAAATAACTAACGCTTTACGTTAGAATATATCTTGCTCTACGTTGTACATTCGAATGTATCTTGCATTATGTTTTATCAAATATTATCATGCGACGCAATGAAATACTAACTTGCAGGCAACAGCGTTCAGAATCGGCCGACTGTTTTAATGACAGCGGCCCTCTGGTAAAGTTTCTGGTTTTTGTCAAACTTTCTCTATGTGCAGCAGGTGCTACTAACGCGTTTATTTGTTTCTTTGACTGCAGGAGAAACAGCAGCAAGCAAGGATTCACCAACATAAGCGGCGGCAACACTTTGGCCCGCCCATTTTGCATGTGGGCATGTGGAAGGAGGAAGACTAAGTCACAATTGTAACAAAGATCCATTTAACACTCCTAGCCCCTAAAAAGGGAGGAGACGTCTTTGTAACCAAGGATAACAAAATTGAATAAAGAGGGTTGTGCTTTCATACATCTTTCTTTCATTTCCAATTTATCTCTTTTCTTTGTTTCATGCATAGGATTAAAGCATTATATTTTGTCTTATATTGCGTAGCTATAGTTTTCCTTTTATTTTCATAATCTCATGCTTTCAGTGGCGATCACGGTGGGACGTTGTCCCCTATTTTTTTTTTTTTTTAGATTCAGAAACTAATTGAGATTTACGTTTTTTTTTTTTTTTTGGCTTAAAGGTACTGGGCCGAATCAGAAACAGCTGGTTTGGGTGGGAAAGATAGCAGATTTGAGCAGAAAAAAAAAAAGGGGTAAGGTTCCAAAGCTGTACCTGCATTTTTTAATTTATTATTATTATTTTTTTTTTCTATTTTTTTGTCAGCTTCTACTTGCTTAGGGAAAGTTGTTCATGCTTGTTTCATTTTTATTAAATAAAATGAACCCCACACACATCATGTGGTAAATTAAACCAAGAAGCTGGTCGTAAAACCCCAGCCCTTAAGCAAGACCAATGGTGGGTTCATCACCACCTTGGCTTAGCTTTGCATCCATTTCCCCGATTGTCACTGTTGTTAGGCGTAAATCCTGACGAAAGCTGACCTAGTGTCGCTGGGGTGATTTCCATGCGCGCGAGGATAAGTCTTCTATGGTAGGTGTCATTAACAGGAAAATCCCCCCTTTCGTACCGCCTATGTTCCACATACCATCTGCTCTCATGTACCTATAGTTTCCCTCTCGTAAGGGCGGGTATATAGAGAGGTTGGTATATTGGTCCGGAAATGGTATATTGAAGGTGCGACCATTTATGGGAGTCATATGAGCCAACATTATGCATTTAAATGTTCTTCAAAACTTGCAAAAACAAAACAAAACATCAAAATGCACAAAACCAGTTTAGGACACACTATTAATCCTTAAAAGAGATAATCACTGCTTGTGTATGTGTGTGTTCATTTCTTCTTAGCGTAAACAAAAAGAAAAAGCATCATAAACGAGATAAAAATATGCTTAGCTAGTAGAGAAGCACCACAATGGTGTACACCCGTAGCCAAGCCCAATCAAGGGCGGACGCTGTGGAAGGTACACAAAGAGAGGGTGCTGGTCGCCTTCGCTTTAGCCTTGAGGACTTGGGCATATCGCCTTGGCGGTCTGGCCTACAAGAGAGTCCACATCAGGCCACGTCAAGAAGGAATTATTGGGAACCTCCTCTATGGAATTTTCCCATTCAACACAACCCCTTTCGGGAAGAAGCTTTACATGTAGATCTCAATGTAAATAGACAACCGCCTCTTGAGGCTAGATCTGAGTGGCCGCAGCGCGATTGCCACCTGAAAGCATGAGATTCCAAAAATAAAAGGAAAACTATAGCTATGCAATATAAGAGAAAATATAACGCTTTAATCCTATGCACGAAACAAAAAAAAAAGATAAATTGGAAATGAAAGAAAGATGTATGAAAGCACAGCCCTCTTTATTCAATTTTCTTATCCTCGGTTACAAAGACGTCTCCTTCCTTTTTAGGGGCTAGGAGCGTTAAATGGATCATTGTTACAATTGTGACTTAGTCTTCCTCCTTCCGCATGCCCACATGTAAAATGGGCGAGCCAAAGTGTTGTCGTCGCTTATGCTGGTGAATCCGTGCTTGTTGCTATTTCTCCTGCAATCAAAGAAACAATAAAAGCGTTAGTAGCACCTGCTGCACATAGAGAAAGTTTGACAAAAACCAGAAACTTTACCAGAGGGCCGCTGTCATTAAAACAATTGACCGATTCTGAATGTTGTTGCCTGCAAGTCAGTATTTCATTGCATCGCATGATAATATTTGATAAAATGTAATGCAAGATACATTCGAACGTACAGCGTAGTGCAAGATATATTCTAACATAAAGCATGAGTTATTTGGACAGCATAAAATTTAAGGTAAGATGAACACGTGATATCAAAATAGATTGAAATAAAACTAAGAGCAACGTCTTCTCAATCTGATAAACGTCTAAACATCATAGAATACAATGTGACAGAATAAAATAACTTGAAACTAAGAACGTGTGTGGGGTGCCCAAGTGGGCCGCCCCATCAAAATTTGACTTCAATGCCAATCCACTAGGGATGGGCCTGAAATCTCAGAGAGTGAGTTGTCGTCGAATTGATAGAATACTGTGTCCAATGTCAGGTCTGAAGGTTCGGATTCACCTTCTAACAGCCATCATTAACCTCCATTGCAAAAGATATTACAGGTATAGAAGAATGAATCATAAAGGAATGTCCCACCGTGATCGCCACTGAAAGCATGAGATTCCGGAAATAAAAGGAAAACTATAGCTATGCAATATAAGACAAAATATAATGCTTTAATCCTATGCATGAAACAAAGAAAAGAGATAAATTGGAAATGAAAGAAAGATGTATGAAAGCACAACCCTATTTATTCAATTTTCTTATCCTCAGTTACAAAGACGTCTCCTCCCTTTTTAGGGGTTAGGAGCGTTAAATGGATTTTGTTACAATCGTGATCAATGATCCCTCTTCCGCATGCCCACATTTGAAATGGATGGGCCAGAGTGTTGCCACTACTTATGCTGATGAATCCTCACTTCTTGCTGCTCCTCCTGCAATCAAAGAAACAAACAAGGCGTTAGTAGCACCTATGACAAAAAGGGATAAAGCGTTTGACTTTAGAACTCAATGAGAAATGCATGCAAAATATTGATTAACTCAGTAAACAAAACAACTCTAAGCAACCTGCAACTTTGACAGAAATCAAAAAACATCACCAGATGGCCACTACCATTGAAACAGTCGACCAATCTACTGTCGACTGTAATTCGTCTCCCCTGGGGACGAATAACAGTAGAATTCGTCCCACCCAGGGACAAATTACAGTCGACAGCAAATTGGTCGACTGTTTCAATGGCAGTGGCCATCTGGTGATGTTTTTCAATTTTTGTCAAAGTTGCAGGTTGCTTAGAGTTGTTTTGTTTACCGATTTAATCAATCTTTTGCATGCATTTCTCACTGAGTTCTCAAGTCAAACGCTTTATCCATTTTTGTCACAGGTGCTACTAACACCTTGTTTTTTTCTTTTATTGCAGGAGGAGCAGCAAGAAGTGAGGATTCATCATCATAAGTGGCGGAAACACTCTGGCCCGCCCATTTCAAATGTGGGCACTAAAAGCATGAGATTTCGGAAATAAAAGGAAAACTATAGCTATGCAATATAAGACAAAATATAACGCTTTAATCCTATGCACGAAACAAAGAAAAGAGATAAATTGGAAATGAAAGAAAGATATATGAAAGCACAGCCCTCTTTATTCAATTTTCTTATCCTCGGTTACAAAGACGTATCCTCTATTTTTAGGGGCTAGGAGGGTTAAATGGATCTTTGTTACAATTGTGACTTAGTCTTCCTCCTTCCGCATGCCCACATGCAAAATGGGCGGGCCAAAGTGTTGCCACCGCTTATGCTGGTGAATTCATGCTTGCTGTTGTTTCTCTTGCAATCAAAGAAACAATAAAAGTGTTAGTACCACCTTCTGCACATAGATAAAGTTTGACAAAAACCAGAAACTTTACCAGAGGGTCGTTGTCATTAAAACAGTTGGCCGATTCTGAACGCTGTTGCCTGCAAGTTAGTATTTCATTACGTCGCATGATAATATTCGATAAAACGTAATGCAAGATACATTCGAACGTACAGCGTAGTGCAAGATATATTCTAACGTAAAGCGTGAGTTATTTGGACAACATAAAACGTAAGGTAAGATGAACACATGATATCGGAATAGATTGAAATAAAACTAAGAGCAACATATTCTGAATCTGATAAACATCTAAACATCATAAAATACAATGTGACAGAATAAAATAACTTGAAACTAAGAACGTGTGTGGGGTGCCCAAGCGGGCCGCCCCATCAAAACTTGACTTCGGTGCCAATCCACTAGGGATGGGCCCGAAATCTCAGAGAGTGAGTTGTCATCGAATTGATAGAATACTGGTCCAATTTCGGGTCTGAAGGTTCGGATTCACCTTCTAACAGCCACCAATAACCTCCCTTGCAAAAGAGATTACAGGTATAGAAGAATGAATCAGAAAGGAATGCAATCGGGTCCTTGGTTTGGCAGCACTTTATTTCTTGGAAATGTCTGTCAACTTGTCCTTTCTGGGTGGGAAAGTTCACCGTTTTATAGACCCATGGGGTCTCTTTGGAGGGGGCATGCAGGGATGCCATGTGGCGGCCATGCCTTCTCAAAAGTGAGGAGACTCCACCTTGACTAGGGCTTACCTGACTGCCCTTATGACAGTTCGCTAACTGCCAATCTGCCCACCTATGCGTGCATGCACAGCATGCAGCAATAACTGACTGTCTTCGGCTGCCACTTCTTTCACGTCTGCTTTGATGGTTTTAATGTTGCCTCTGAATGCTTTAATGTCTGCCTTTGAATGTTTTAATGGCACCTTTGATTGGTTGAATTTCTGCTCTTGAGTGTTTTAATGTCCGCCTTTGAGTGCCGAAGTGTCGCGATATCATGACGTCGCGATATCGTGACACTTCGGCCAAGGCTCTACCTTGGGCGCCGAAGTGTCACGATATCGCGACATCGCGATATCGTGACACTTCGGCCAAGGCTTTGCCTTGGGCGCTGAAGTGTCGCGATATCGCGACGTCGCGATATCGCGACACTTCGACCAAGGCTTTGCCTTGGGCACCGAAGTGTCGCGATATCACGACGTCGCGATATCGCGAAACTTCGGCCAAGGCTTTGCCTTGGGCACGAGATGTCGCGATATCACGACGTCGCGATATCACGACGTCGCGATATCGCGACACTTCGGCCAAGGCAAGGCCTTCTTTTGATTAAGGCTTGTTTTTGCTTAAGGCTTTCTTTGGATTTAAGGCTTGTTCTTGCTTAAGGCTTTCTTTGGATTTAAGGCTTGTTCTTGCTTAAGGCTTTCTTTGGATTTAAGGCTTGTTCTTGCTTAAGGCTTTAAAATGACCAACTTTGCTTTGTTCACTTTTCGACCTTCTAAACTGTTGTGTAAGTGGCTAGGACCACTGTTTGACCTTAGAGGGCTGCCCTGAAAGTTGTGTGTGTCAATGTGATCAGTGTTTGTAGTCACATAATCGGATTGGTGTTGTTTTGGTGTCTACAGATGCCCCTTTTTGGGAAGCGCTACGGGTGATGCAGTGCTGAGCAAAAATAGATAACCAAAGCACTAATGATTAAGGTTTCTTGGTAACCTAACCAACTTTTGATGCCCCAAGTATAAAAATGTCATGCATTCTTGAATCCTTGCTTCTGACAAGCTAAGGAATTTGATTTCAAGTGTTAACCTATTTTGGTGAGGTGTGACTTGAGCTTGGACATTGATCAGTCATGATTAGGCAAAGGGTGTAACCTTTTGTCCACAGGGGGAACCTTGTGTTCATGCTTTGGGAATACCAAGTGTTTGATCAATTTGATTATTGCTTGTTTACTGCCCCAAGCAGGGGTGTAATTGTCTTTGTCAATGATTCTTTGAATGCATGTCATTGCTTTGATTGGGTGTGTGCTTGTTGATTGGTGACTAAGTGTGACTACCCCCTGAAGCGACGAATCGATGAGGGAATGACCTTCATGAGAAAAGCGACGAGTCACTTAACCCAAGATGACTTGTACAAGGGTGCCTTTAGATGTTTTACCATTTAAGCACATGCAATTTCTTGACATTTGGACCTATTTTTGGTGGGTGTTAACCCTTTTGGTGATGCCATAATGGGGTGAAATCGTCAAAACCCATCTTCCCGTGGAGCGTTCCGGCTATGGTAGCCTTCTTGGGGAAGTAGGAGAATGACAATTTGAACCCCGACATCGATTTTTATATGCCAAGAGGTTAAGTGCAAGAGCACTTGTGTCCGGCAATGTTTATTGCTATGTTTTTGTGTTACATTTTTGGGATGTTTTTGTTGTTTTTATTTTCTTGCTTTGTGTATATGTCATGATTTTTTGTTATGCACAATGATTGATGTTGATGGATGCATGCTACTTTATATTGATGTATGCATATGGTATGATAAATGCGATTGTTGTATGTTGATTTATTTTGATGGATGCATATGTGCAGATGTTTTTGATTTATATGTGATATGCAGAAATGGAATGGATGGATAGAATTTGTGATGTTTGGCTATGGCACCATAGACTGTTTAGAACTCTATTATTTTGTCTATAGGCGATTTCTATGATGCATTACTTTGTATGTATACATGTGGTTTTTCTTTTTTTGTATTTTTTTATGGTATTGTAAGGATGAAAAGTAGCGCAGTTGGTTTAGAAATGTAGCTAAGGTTTTCTGAGACTCAGACAGTTTTAACTTACTAGCCATGATTGTACTTTATCTTCCAAGACTTTTGAACAAGGTATGAATCGGACTTGTTTTTGACCAAGCTATTTCACATCCCTATGTGTGCAATTGAGTTCATTTATGTGGTATTTTTCAGGATACCACTAGTGCCAGATGGGCTTTCAACCAAACCTATACTGAGGATCACCTAATTAGCTCCACTAACTCCTTTGTTGTATTTAGTTAGATTAATCTGCGGTGTTATCCAGGATACCATAAGCTAGCTCATCCTTATGCAAACATTGGTATACACATACGCAAAGCGAATGTGATAGACATATCGTCATGCGGGTAGGATACCATCATTGCCAGATAGGCTGTCAATCAAACCTGTAATGAGGATCACCTAGATGGTTTTCAAATTCTGAGAATTCTAGGGATTCAAGTTCAGGATATGTGTTGGCTGAATGATTTAGAAATTTTTTGTCTATATAGTGATGAAAATCATTGTTTATTTTCTATTAATTCTTTTTGAGCAAGGATTTTGAATATTAGTGATAACCACTGTTATTTGATTTTGTATTTTGAGTATTGTGAGTTTGGGCTGGTGAGTGGCCTTGATCCTTGTGGACTTGGGGACGACTACCCATCCTTTGTAGGGACGTGTAGTATGAATCCTTACGACGTTAGGGACCAAGGGGGTGATGGAGATTATGGAGTAAGGGCATTGATCTGTTAGGCCTTGGGGATGACTACCCATCCTGGTTAGGGGCAGATAGTACGAATCCTTACAACTTGGAGACCAAAGGTGAATGGAAAGTGTTAGGATGATGATTTGTTGGAATTTTATTTGTGAATGGTGTTGATCCTTTTAGGTCTTGGGGATGACTACCCATCCTTGGCAGGGACGTTTAGTACAAATCCTTACAAATTTGGGAACCAACTATGATTGGGATTTGGCAGTGGTGAAAACCACTGTATATGGAGGTGAATGGATAGGAAAGAGCTTGTCCTTTTTTCAATTCTCAGCATTCTAGAACCATTCACACGGGGGGATGAGCAAGATAACCGTTTCACTTATGGTGACCTGGATTATTGTGCAGGTTTTATCTTTCGTTCACACAACTTGGGAATTTTTATGTGTTTTAATTTGTGTTGGGATGTTACGTAACAAGGCGTATTTCAAGTGTAACTCTACCTTCATAAAATATGTTTGACTCGGTACATTACGTGGCTAAAGAGCAAAATGATGACTGAATCATGAAAACTCTTGATACATTATAAGACCACTGACTCTAGTGTGGTAAAAAGTAATGCAGGGTGTTTTTGTTGTTTTTGTAAAATGGAACAGTGTGGAACAAGATGGACTAGTAGAGTAATTACAACCTATGGTGCCTTTGACCCGTACGACCACAAATATGTAATGTATGGATGCAATGCTTTAATGCAGCTATGTATTTTTGTATTTTTGATGGATTGATTTTGGTGAAGATGAAGATGAGGTGCGAGAAGAGCTCTCTATTGATGAATTTGAGTATGCCTAGAAATGAGATGCAAAAATTTTTGTTGTTTTTGATGATTTTTGTTGTTTTTGAATTTTCTTGATTTTTGACCAAGCGATTGTGTAAATCCTTGGAGCATTTTGGGATTGACCAAGCGATTTTGATAATCCTTGGAGCATTTTTGGGGTTGACCAAAGGATTATAGAATCCTTGGAGCATTTTGGGATTGACCAAGCGATTTTAGAATCCTTGGAGCATTTTGGGATTGACCAAGCGATTTTAGAATCCTTGGAGCATTTTGGGATTGACCAAGCGATTTTAGAATCCTTGGAGCATTTTTGGGGTTGACCAAGCGATTATAGAATCCTTGGAGCATTTTTGGGGTTGACCAAGCGATTATAGAATCCTTGGAGCATTTTTGGGGTTGACCAAGCGATTATAGAATCCTTGGAGCATTTTTGGGGTTGACCAAGTGATTGTAGAATCCTTGGAGCATTTTTGGGGTTGACCAAGCGATTATAGAATCCTTAGAGCATTTTTGGGGTTGACCAAGCGATTATAGAATCCTTGGAGAATTTTTGGGATTGACCAAGCGATTGTAGAATCCTTGGAGCATTTTTGGGGTTGACCAAGCGATTGTAGAATCCTTGGAGCATTTTTGGGGTTGACCAAGCGATTGTAGAATCCTTGGAGCATTTTTGGGGTTGACCAAGCGATTGTAGAATCCTTAGAGAATTTTTGGTATATGGCTCTCTTAGATATGGAATGGTCGCAAATGACTGATATTCAAGGGTTATGTTTCCTTGATACCATCAAGAGAAGCTAGCCGATATGTCCCGAGTCCTATTTTGCTATCAATGACATATGGACCTAACCAATTTGCCACAAATTTGTCCCTTAGGTGGGATGGCAAACTAGAATTTTGCTGGTTTTCCTTCAAAACCAAATCACCAACCCGAAAGTCTCTGAGGTGAATTTTCATGTTGTAAGCTTTCTTAAGTCGCTCTTGATAAATACGTAAATGCTCGAGAGCATTAACACGTCGTTCGTCAAGCAACGTAAGCTGGTCTAACCGGGCCTGCCGTGCAGAGTCATCATCGATGAACTCCTGCATTGATATGCGCAGGGAAGGAATCTCCAACTCTAGAGGCATGACTACCTCGGATCCATACACAAGCGAAAACGGAGTGGCCCCAGTGGGTGTCCAAATGCTAGTGTGATAGGCCCATAGGGCAAGTGGGATTTGAATGTGCCAATCCTTATGACTGTTTGTGACGGTCTTTTTAAGGTTGGCAACTAGCGTTTTGTTTGACACTTCTGCTTGCCCATTCGCCTATGGATAATAAGGTGTCAAAAAGCTGTGCTGAATCTTGTACTTTATGGTCAAAGAACGCATGTCTTTGTTCTTGAAATGTGTCCCATTATTCGAGACTATTTTGGATGGAATACCAAAATGACATATGATGTTATGTAAAATGAACTCCACAATGCGGGGTCCTATCGTAGAGGTAAGCATAATTGCTTCCACCCACTTGGTAAAATACTCTGTGGTCGTAATGATAAATGTGTGACGGCCTGACGATGTAGGGGAGATCTTTCCAATTAGATCGAAGCTCCACTGCGAGAATGGCCAAGCAGACTGGACTATCTACAAGGCCTGAGAAGGTACGTGCATCAAATTGGCATGATGTTGACATTTCACGCACTTCTTGACATATGTGCAACAATATCGCTCTAAAGATGGCCAATAATATCCCATGCGAAGAATGCGCTTTGCGATGGCCATACCACTAAAGTGGCCACCACATGTACCATCGTGCGCTTGGGCAACTGCCCAAGTGGACTCTTGCTGGTCCAAGCAACGAAGAAGGATTCCTTCATAGCTACGACGATACAAAATGTCTCCTATCAATACATACTTAGCCGCTTTTTTCTTGAGTGCTCATTTTGTGGCATGAGTCAATCCAAGCGAGATATTACCTAACTTGAGGTATTTTTTGATGGGTAAATACCAGTCCTATTTATCAGAAACCTCGACAGTATGAACAGCCAATCCCTCTTGAAGTTCAACCCTAGCAAACTTTGAATGGGATAGAACCTGTAAGAATAGTGTTGTGTTGCTATTAATGGGAGTAGGGGAGAACGAGGACCCCCAGTTGGCACATTTCAGACGATCTCAAATTTGAAAGAACTTATCCGAGGATGGTTCAATCTGGATCATGTGGATTCCTGGCATCAAGTCAGAGCTTGCACGCCCCATCGCGGATTGTGATAGGGTTTTGACTTGAATGGTTGTCATGTCATCGGAAAGGTCTTGTGAAATTAGTGACCCCAAGGAGGCCATTGTGTCCGCAAAACGATTCGATGATCGAGGGAGTGCCTCGATGTCATACCACTCAAGTTTTGCTAGGAATTTGTCCACAAGGGCTTTATAGGCCTGCAGGACTGGGCATTTGCATTGGTATACCCCTTTGACTTGATTGACGATTAACAGTGAATCACCAAAGATGTTTAGTCGTTTGATGTTCATGGTGATTGTTGTCTAAAGACCTATGAGCAAGGCTTCATACTCTGCATTATTGTTGGTGCACGGGAAGTTTAATTTAAATGACAGGTGCATTGGAGCACCTTGCGGTGTGAAGAATACAATTCCCGCGCCACCACATTGCTCATATTTAGAACCATTAAATAATAGGCTTATGTCATCCTATGACTCAGGCTCATCAAAATCTGGCGATTCTGAGACATGGAATACCCCATCATCGGGTAGTTCTATGACTAGAGGCTGATCGTCTTCAAGAGGAGCCTCTGCTAGTTGATCGGCTATGACTTGTCCTTTGATAGATTTTTGTCCAATAAACTCTATGTCAAATTCCGTCAACAACATGATCCATTTCGCCATGCGACTACTATGATAAGTACGACTCATCATGTATCGCAATGGATTATCCTTAGACATAACATACGTAGTGTCGCTCAGCATGTAGTGGCATATATTTTTGGTAGCAAACACCACTGCCAAGCAGAGTTTCTCAATGTATGCATAGTTAAGTTCATAACTAACCAGGGTGCGGCTAAGATAGTAAGTAGCCTGTTCCTTGTGAAGTTCATTCTTCTGGGCTAACATGGTGCCCAGTGCCACCTCAGTAGCTGAGATGTATAAGTAGAACAGCACTCCTGGTCTAGGTGGTGCCAATACTAGCGGCGAATCCAGGTATTGTTTGATTTCATCAAAGGCTGACTGGCACTCGTCATCCCAATGAAATGTGACCCCCTTGTGCAATAATTTGTTCATGGGTTGACACTTGTCAGATAATTGCGCTATGAAGCATTTAATCGATGCGACCTTTCCTTGCAGACTTCTAAGCTGCTTGATAGTAGTTGGGGGAACCATTTCAAGGATTTCCTTGACTTTCTTTGGGTCCACCTCGATTCCTCGCTTTGAGACTATGAAACCCAAGAGTTTTCCAGATGTGATGCCAAATACGCACTTCTTGGGGTTTAGTCTAACTTTATGCTCCATGAGGCGATCGAGGATTTTTCTTAAGTCATCGATATGATTTGAGTGCAAAAGAGACTTGGCTAACAAATCATCCATGTAATCTTCCAAATTTTTGTGCATGTAGTCATGGAAGATATATGTCATGGCACGTTGGTAGGTAGCGCCAGCATTTTTAAGGCAAAAATGCATGACCTTATAACAAAATGTCCCCCAAGGCATTATGAATGCCATTTTTAGTTGGTCTTCAGGATTGATGCGAATCTGATTGTATCCTGAGAAACCATCCATGATGGAGAGCATTTCATGACCTACTGTAGCATCTACCAACACGTCGATGCTCGAAAAGGGGAAATCATCCTTAGGACTCCCTTTGTTTAGATCTCGAAAATTGGTGCATATGCGAATCCTACCGTCGGGCTTCTTGACGAGAACCATGTTGGACAACCATGGCGAATAATCCATGTAGATGACAAACTATGCATCCAAAAGCTTTTTCAATTCATCTTTGACCATCAAGGCCACTGTTGGGTGCATCTTACGTAGTTTTTGCTTTACAGGCTTGATTGTCGGATCAAGCGTTAAATTATGCATGACTAGCTGCCGGTCTAGTATTGGCATATCCTTGTACGACCATGCAAAAACCTCCTTCTTCTCTTTGATAAGTGCAATGTAGTCAGCTTGCTCTTCGGGGGAAATACTTACCCCCAGCTTGATAATCTATGGATTCATTGGATTTGTGCCGATATCTACATCAGTCGTCTCCTCGACTAACATGTGGGATCCGTCCTCCAACTGATGTGGAATCGAGATCAAATGGATATCATTAGCTAAGTTTAGATCTGTGTTGGGAACCTCAGGTCCCTCTTCAGCTTGATAATATCCTGAGTTGTCCCTGGGTTAAAATGAAGCATTTCACCGAAAGGCCAGTACTCTGATGGTGATAAAGGTGAATTGATGCGATTCCAGTCGATGGCATCTGTGTCTAGATGCAATGACCATGCTGGATCGGTCAAATTGCGAATGGGTGTGGTTAAATCAATGGAGATCATGTGGATGGAATGAATTTGGTCTCCATTACTACGGGTGTGATACCTTGAACATTCTGGATGCTCCCTATACTCTGGATCTGGATCTATGGGAACGGGCACGAACGGATCGGCCCTATGTGCTGATAGGAAGACGGGGTCTTCTCTCGGCACTATTGTCATGATAGGGTCTTAGGGTGGATGGTGCTCATTATAAATTTGGAGCCATGGATCCAACACTTGGTCCCACATCGCTGGGTCTACCCACCATTCATGCCCTAACCTTATGCCCATCTGTCCCATTAGATCTTCATGAGTTAAAGGGCGATTATGTCATTGTGCATGATTGAGATAGTTCATCTTAGTCTCATCTTCTGAATCACTTTTGCGA
Source organism: Wollemia nobilis (assembly GCA_028583015.1). NCBI lineage: Eukaryota > Viridiplantae > Streptophyta > Pinopsida > Araucariales > Araucariaceae > Wollemia > Wollemia nobilis. Next base: position 1,889,413 of record JAQPPZ010017035.1, on the reverse strand, counting down.
ATCCAAAAATGTTCATTCTCTTCAGTAACTGTTTGCGACATTGAGGGTTCTCCTTGTTCCAAAAAATTAATCTGGTCCCATTGCGGTTGTTCCACTCTTGGTGGAGGGGCCTAATTCTCTTGACAATGTATTGGCTCAACTGGAACCTCTAAGGGGAACAGCTTCAAAAAGATGTCCAGACACCGTTTATGTTCTCTTTGGGGATTAGTGCCCGAACTTTCACCTCTCTCTAGCAAAGGAGGGGGATTGCTGATGTTTCCAAGGGTGTTTGTTGACCATGGGAGGTAATCTCCCAATGTATATTCTATATTTGGGTTAGCATAAAGATCTGGTGCCAATCCCCCCTTGTTGCCTATTCCTAGGCCTTGCATATTTTCTACCAAGATGTCTAAGGGCAGGGGGTGGTTGAACCCTACTCCCAACTTATCATATGGCATCCGATATCTTTGTTGGCAAAGGACATGCATCCCTTGCTCATATCTGCCTAGCCCATATCCATGCCAATTGCATTGGCCGAGATATCTTAGAGCGAAGTTCGGGTTTGATAGATAGTTGATATTTTCAGCAAAAGGCTCTTCGTCTTCTTCCTTTTGCTTGCATGGTTCAAGACCATGATCAAGGCCCCCATACACAAAATTTGTCTGGTTTTGTGGGTAACCTAGAGGAACAACTGTTCCTATGGGAAGGCGAGGTCTCCTCATGTCCTATACTGATTCTAATGCGGGCGTTGCCACAACATTCTATACTAAATACTCCCCTAGGCCCATACTAGCCATTTCAACAGTGATTGTTGATGCTTGGGAGGGAGGGAACGGGATTCCTTCCTGAGTCCATTCCATTTTTGGTGTTTTAGGAGTCCCAGCTTCTATTGTGCTAGGTATTTCCTCTGTTGATACCATTGAAATTATTGGCAACCCCTCTTCTAGGGGCTGAGCCTCTTCCATGATTTGTTTTCCCTTGTCCTTCTATTTAGCCATGACAGGTGGCATTGGTAGTGAAGGAGCAGATGATGAAGACTCACCTGGCTAGGATTTTGATGATTTGGTCACCAGTGGTGCCTGCGGTATTGGACCCTATTTAGATATATTTAACTGGAAATCCAAATGCGTTGAAGGGAGGGTCGATTGAGGCATTAATTGCATCGCATTGCAATACTTGAAGGGTTCTAAGTCCATCGGGACTACATGTATTTCTCCTTCAAATGCATACTTTAGGCACTGGTGAGCGATCGAAGGGACACACTTCATGTCCCTGATCCATGGCCGCCCTAGTAGTATGTTGTAAGCCATCTCGCCTTCCAGAACATGGCACAATGTTGGTATTGTCGTTTGTCCTACCTGGACAGGCAGAACAACTGTGCCGACTATCGAGCATATTGCATCGTTGAAAGCTCATAGTGTGTATGTGGAGGCTGTGATATGAGAGGCTGGTAGCTTCAAATTTTTTAAGGCTACAGTGGTAATGATGTTACTGGATGAGCTAGTATCTACCAACACTCTCTTGTACGGGATACCGTTGACCCATGCGATAACGTGTAGGGGTGGATTTATTATGTCATTCGATATTGCTTTGACTTCATCCTCTCTGAAGGTAATGATTGGCTTCGTACATCGTTTCACATGTCCCACGAAGTTGTTGAAAGAATTTGCTTCGTGAGGCTGTAATTCGATGGCTTTTAAAATTTTCATAAGAGCATGATCACCACTGAAAGCTCGCAGGATTCTATATCTACATTCGAACATACAGCATAGTGCAAGATATATTCTAACATAAAGTGTTAGTTATTTGGATAGCATAAAACGTAAGATAATATGAACACGTGATATCAGAATAGATTGAAATAAAACTAAGAGCAACATCTTCTAAATCTGATAAATTTCTAAACATCATAGAATACAATGTGACAGAATAAAATAACTTGAAACTAAGAATGTGTGTGGGGTGCCCAAGTGGGCCGCCCCGTCAAAACTTGACTTCAGCGCCAATCCACTAGGGATGGGCCTGAAATCTCAAAGAGTGAGTTGTCATTGAATTGATAGAATACTATGTCCAATTTTGGTTCTGAAGGTTCGAATTCACCTTCTAACAGCCACCAATAACCTCCCTTGTGAAAGAGATTACAGGTATAGAAGAATGAATCAGAAAGGAATGCAATCGGGTCCTTGGTTTGGCAGCACTTCGTTGCTTGGAAATGTCTGTCAACTTGTCCTTTCTGGGTGGGAAAGTCTGTTGTTTTATAGACCCATGGGGTCTCTTTGGAGGGGGCATGCAAGGATGCCATGTGGCGGCCATGCCTTCTCAAAAGGAAGGAGACTCCGCCTTGACTAGGGCTTACCTGACTGCCCTTGTGACAATTCGCTAACTGCCAATCTACCCACCTACGCGCGCATGCACAACAAGCGGCAATAAGTGTCGTGATATCATGAATACGGTACCTCTTCTTTGCCTCCCATTATAACAGAAATACAAAACCCAGAGCGTAGGGCTCTTCACACAAGGCGAGCTCACTTTGCCCGCCCCTTTCACACCCATGAAAGGGAGTACGAGGAAGACCATCGCATTCCTCGAGAACAACATACAGCGTAAGAACCTTGCATTTTCACACCTGCTAGATATCATGGTCACCCATCGAGGCCAGAGCCTCAAGTAAATGCCGCCTACCTCGACAAAGGGAAGCGACCCATTGAAATTTTAGATCATCAAGATCAAGGCAAACACATAGGAGAAACATTCAAGCCTCCTGAGCAAAATAGGGTAGACCAAATTGACCCGGCAGTCACCAGACATGCTGCTCGCCAAGCCCGAATCATGCAGCTTGAGCAAGGTCATCAGGAGTTAGAGTACTTATACCGCCTTAATAAAGAGCGCATGCAGCGCGAAGCGGATGAGTTGCGCTATAAACTCCCTGAGAGGGTGCCAACCCCTCGCACCCAAAGAGAAAAACAATATGAGAGGCACAACCCTTTGGTGCAGGACAGGTCTCCGCGACCTCGTCAAGCTTTGCCTCCGAGACCTTATAGACCCGAGAGGGAGGCCACTCCCCGAAACAATGATGGGTACCCTCAGCGGGGACTCAATCAGGGTCATAGGTCTCGCCTAGAGACTCCTCAAGAAGTTTATGAGGAGTATGAACCAGAAATAGAATGGGCCAAAATGCCCCATCAAGGCGGGAGGGCTGCCACTCGGCCACCCCCCCATAGGCCTCCAGTCTCCCATAACTCACAACGGGAGCAAACAAAAGAGGAAGAAATAAAATCTTTCGATGCATACAAAGCGCTATTAGAGCGTTTGGAGTCTGTGGAGACAAAAGCTTATGGGCATCAAAAGCCCACGTTACGTCAACTCCATAGTCATCCAGTGCATCCCTCAGTTCCCACACATCTTTTACCCAAACATTTCAAGTTGCCTCAATTGGCAGTCTTTAAAGGTGAAGAGGATGCACAAGAACATGTCACAAGATTCCTAAGTCAATGCTTCGGCATCCAAGATAATGACGCATTGTTGCTTAGGACATTCATAACCACATTCGTAGGCCCTACCTCGGATTGGTTCACACAGTTACCAAAACACAGCATAAACAACCTAGATCAATTAGTAGATGCGTTTCTTGAATGCTTTGCCTTCAACACAAAGAAGAAGGCATCACTGAGTGATCTGGCCAGCCTCAGGCAATATGAGGAAGAAACAATGGCAGCATACGGGAATCGATGGAGGGCTTTGCTTTCTAAGCTACCCTACCTTCCCCCTATGTCTGATCTCACACAGATGTTTGCATGGAGTTGCTTAAAATCAATCTCTGGGCTATTGCTGCTACAGCAATACGCCAGCTTAGAAGAAGCTTTGGCGCAAGCCAAAGTTATAGAAGAGATCAAAATAGGCGAAGGCACAATCGCCAAGCCTAAAAAGAAAGAGTGGAATAAAACCACTAAGACCGGGACAACGCAATCACAACCTGCTGTGGTTAATCAAGTTGCGATAAATGTCCCCAAGCCTGTGCAAGAAATACAGCCCCAAAAGGCTAATTACCAGGCAGTGCCTCCTAGTTATGAAAGAGATAATAAAAAACAGGAGCAGAATCAGCAGCGTCACCCTAGGCGACAATTCACCCCTTATGCGGAGTCCAGGGACTCCCTATTTGACCGCTTGTCAGCGGAAAATTTAGTCACCCTTCCAGAAATCCAAACTGTAGACCCTAACGCTCCCAAGCCTAAGGGATACAGAGAGGAATTATATTGTAGATTCCATAGGCGAAGGGGACATGACTTGAATGGATGTTGGAAATTCAAAGGATTAATCCAAGATTTGATCGACAATAAAACATTGGCCGTGGACAACCCCATAGCGCCAAATAATCAACAAATGGGGGTATTCAAGGACCCTTTGCCTGCCCACGAGGCACAGGCAAAACCTCTCCGGGTTAATGAGGTGCGACAGAATCTTCCCATGCAAGGATTTGTGGGAATGATCAGCATAGTGACCAGGGAACAAAAAGTACCCAGCAGTTGCCCCCGAGGTAGCTACAAGGGAAGTTCCAACAACGTCGCAGCCTCAACAACGCCCTATGCAGTTGCCTCCGCCTAGACCCGAGGTCACGATACGGACCAAACTCACGCAGAGTTTGCGGACCACATCGGCTAGGCTTTCCATTTACGAGCTTATTCAACAGTCAACACCTCATAGGGAAGCTCTTATGGAAATTTTAAAAGCCATCGAATTATAGCCTCACGAAGCAAATTCTTTCAACAACTTCGTGGGACATGTGAAACGATGTACGGAGCCGGTCATTACCTTCAGAGAGGATGAAGTCAAAACAATATCGAATGACATGGTAGATCCACCCCTGCACGTTATCGCGCGGGTCAACGGGATCCCGTACAAGAGAGTGTTGGTAGATACTGGCTCGTCCAGTAACATCATTACCACTGTAGCATTAAAACATTTGAAGTTTCCAGCCTCTCATATCATAGCCTCCACATACACACTACGAGCTTTCAACGATGCAATATGCTCGACAGTCGGCACGGTTGTTCTACCTGTCCAGGTAGGACAAAAGACAATACCTACATTGTGCCATGTGTTGGAAGGCGAGATGGCTTACAACATACTTGCTAGGGCGGCCATGGATCAGGGACATGAAGTGTGTCCCTTCGATCGCTCACCAGTGCCTAAAGTATGCATTTGAAGGAGAAATACATGTAGTCCCGATGGACTTAGAACCCTTCAAGTATTGCAATGCGGTGCAATTAATGCCTCAATCGACCCTCCCTTCAACGCATTTGGATTTCCAGTTAAATCCATCTAAACAGGGTCCAATACCGTAGGCACCACTGGTGACCAAATCATCAAAATCCTAGCCAGGTGAGTCTTCATCATCTGCTCCTTCACTACCAATGCCACCTGTCATGGCTAAATAGAAGGACAAGGGAAAACAGATCATGGAAGAGGCTCAGCCCCTAGAAGAGGGGTTGCCAACAATATCAACGGTATCAATAGAGGAAATACCTAGCACAACGGAAGCTGAGACTCCTAAAACACCAAACATGGAATGGACTCAGGAAGGACTCCCGTTCCCTCCCTCCCAAGCATCAACAATCACTGTTGAAATGGCCAGTACGGGCCTAGGGGAGTATTTAGTGCAGAATGTTGTGGCAACGCCCGCATTAGAATCAGTACAGGACATGGGGAGACCTCGCCTTCCCATAGGAACAGTTGTTCCTCTAGGTTACCCACCAAACCAGACAAATTTTGTGTATGGGGGCCTTGATCATGGTCTTGAACCATGCAAGCAAAAGGAAGAAGACGAAGAGCCTTTTGCTGAAAATATCAACTATCTGTCAAACCCGGACTTCGCTCTAAGATATCTCGGCCAATGCAATTGGCATGGATACGGGCTAGGTAGATATGAGCAAGGGATGCGTGTCCTTTGCCAACCAAGATATCAGATGCCATATGATAAGTCGAGAGTAGGGTTCAACCACCCCTTGCCCTTAGACATCTTGGTAGAAAATATGCAAGGCCTAGAAATAGGCAACAAGGGGGGATTGGCACCAGATATTTATGCCAACCCAAATATGAGAATATACATTGGGAGATTACCTCCCATGGTCAACAAACACCCTTGGCAACATCAGTAATCCCTCTCCTTTGCTAGAGAGAGGTGAAAGTTCGGACACTAATCCCCAAAGAGAACATAAACGGTGTCCGGACATCTTTTTGAAGTTGTTCCCCTTAGAGGTTCCAGTTGAGTCAATACAGTGTCAAGAGAATCAGGTCCCTCCACCAAGAGTGGAACAACCGCAATGGGACCAGATTAATTTGTTGGAACAAGGAGAACCCTCAATGTCGCAAACAGTTGCTGAAGAGAATGAACATTTTTGGATCTTCGAAAGTGATTCAGAAGATGAGACTGAGATGAACTATCTCAATCATGCGCGACGGCATAATCGCCCTTTAACTCATGAAGATCTAATGGGACAGATGGGCATAAGGTTAGGGCATGAATGGTGGGTAGACCCAGCGGGGTGGGACCAAGTGTTGGATCCATGGCTCCAAATTCATGATGAGCACCGTCCACCCCGAGACCCTATCATGACATCAGTGTCGAGGGAAGACCCTGTCCTCCTATCAGCACATAGGGCCGATCCGTTCGTGCCCATTCCCCTAGAGCCAGATCCAGAGTATAGGGAGCATCCAGAAGATTCAAGTTATCATACCCACGGTAATGGAGACCAAATTCATTCCATCCACATGATCTCCATTGATTTGACCGCACCCATCCGCAATCCGGCCGATCCAGCATGGTCATTGCATCTAGACATAGATGCCATCGACTGGGATCGCGTCAATTCACCTTTATCACCATCAGAGTACTGGCCTTTCGGTGAAATGCCTCATTTTACCCCAGGGACAACTCGGGATATTTTTCAAGCTGAAGAGGGACCCGAGGTTCCCAACGCAGATCTAAACTCAGCTAATGATATCCATTTGATCCCGACTCCACATCAGTTGGAGGACGGATCCCACATGTCAGTCGAGGAGACGACTGATGTAGATATCGGCACAGATCCAATGAATCCATAGATTCTCAAGCTGGGGGTAAGTCTTTCCCCCGAAGAGCAAGCCGACTACATTGCCCTTCTCAAAGAGAAGAAGGAGGTTTTTGCATGGTCGTACAAGGATATGCCAGGACTAGACCCACAGCTAGTCACGCATAATTTAACGCTTGATCCGACAATCAAGCCTGTAAAGCAAAAACTACGTAAGATGCACCCAACAGTGGCCTTGATGGTCAAAGATGAATTGCAAAAGCTGTTGGATGCACAGTTTGTCATCTGCGTGGATTATCCGCCATGGCTGTCCAACATGGTTCCCGTCAAGAAGCCCGACGGGAGGATTCGCATATGCACCAATTTTTGAGATCTAAACAAAGCGAGTCCTAAGGATGATTTCCCCTTGCCGAGCATCGACGCGTTGGTAGACGCTACAACAGGTCACGAAATGCTCTCCCTCATGGATGGTTTCTCAGGATACAATCAGATTCGTATCAATCCTGAAGACCAACTAAAAATGGCGTTCACAATGCCTTGGGGGACATTTTGTTATAAGGTCATGCCTTTTGGCCTTAAAAACATTGGCGCTACCTACCAACGTGCCATGACATATATCTTCCATGACTACATGCACAAAACTTTGGAAGATTACATGGATGATTTGTTAGCCAAGTCTCTTTTGCGCTCAAATCATATCGATGACTTAAGCAAGATCCTCGATCGCCTCATGGAGCATAAAGTTAGACTAAACCCCAAGAAGTGCGTATTTGGCGTCACATCTGGAAAACTCTTGGGTTTCATAGTCTCAAAGCGAGGAATCGAGGTGGACCCAAAGAAAGTCAAGGCAATCCTTGAAATGGTTCCCCCAACTACAATCAAGCAGCTCAAAAGTCTGCAAGGAAAGGTCGCATCGATTAAACGCTTCATAGCGCAATTATCTGACAAGTGCCGACCCATGAACAAATTATTGCACAAGGGGGTTACATTTCATTGGGATGACGAGTGCCAATCAGCCTTTGACGAAATCAAACAATACCTGGCTTCGTCGCCAGTATTGGCACCACCTAGACCAGGAGTGCCATTCTACTTATACATCTCAGCTACTGAGGTGGCACTGGGTGCCATGTTAGCCCAGAAGAATGAACTTCACAAGGAACAGGCTACTTACTATCTTAGCCGCACCCTGGTCAGTTATGAACTTAACTATGCATACGTTGAGAAACTCTCTTGGCGGTGGTGTTTGCTACCAAAAAGCTATGCCACTACATGCTTGAGCAACACTACGTATGTTGTGTCTAAGGAGAATCCATTGCGATACATGATGAGTCGTACTTATCATAGTAGTCGCACGGCAAAATGGATCATGTTGTTGACGGAATTTGACATTGAGTTTATTGGACAAAAATCTATCAAAGGACAAGTCATAGCCGATCAACTAGCAGAGGCTCCTCTTGAAGACGATCAGCCTCTAGTCATAGAACTACCCGATGATGGGGTCTTCCATGTCTCAGAATCGCCAGATTCTGATGAGCTTGAGTCACAGGCCGACATAACCCTATTCTTCGATGGTTCTAAATGTGAGCAAGGTGGTGGCACGGGAATTGTATTCTTCACACTCGCAAGGTGCTCCAATGCCCCTGTCATTTAAATTAAACTTCTCGTGCACCAACAATAATGCAGAGTATGAAGCCTTGCTCCTAGGTCTTCAGACAACAATCGCCATGAACATCAAATGACTGAACATCTTTGGTGATTCGTTGTTAATAGTCAATCAAGTCAAAGGGGTATATCAATGCAAATGCCCAGTCCTGCAGGCTTATAAAGCCCTTGTGGACAAATTCCTGGCAAAACTTGAGTGGTATGACATCGAGGCACTCCCTCGATCATCGAATCATTTTGCGGACACAATGGCCTCCTTGGGGTCACTAATTCTGCAAGACCTTTTCGGTGATATGACAACCATTCAAGTCAAAACCTTATCGCAATCCGTGATGGAGCGTGCAAGCTCAGACTTGACGCCAGGAATCCACATGATCCAGATTGAACCATCCTCGAATAAGTTCTCTCGAATCCAAGATCATCTGAAACGTGCCAACTGGGGGTCCTTGTTCTCCCCTACTCCCATTAATAGCAACACAACGCTATTCTTACAGGTTCTATCCCATTCAGCGTTTGCTAGGGATGAACTTCAAGAGGGATTGGTTGTTCATACTGTCGAGGTTTCTGATCAACAGGACTGGTATTTACCCATTAGAGACTACCTCAAGTTAGGTAATCTCCCGCTTGGATTGACTCATGCCGCAAAATGAGCACTCAAGCGAAAGCGGCTAAGTATGTCTTGATAGGAGACATTTTGTATCGTCGCAGCTATGAAGGAATCCTCCTTCGTTGCTTGGACCAGCAAGAGTCCACTTGGGCAGTCGCCCAAGCGCACGATGGTACATGTGGTGGCCACTTTAGTGGTATGGCCATTGCAAAGCGCATTCTTCGCATGGGCTATTATTGGCCATCTTTAGAGCGAGATTGTTGCACATATGTCAAGAAGTGCGTGAAGTGTCAACATCATGCCAATTTGATGCACGTACCTTCCCAGGCCTTGCAGACAGTCCAGTCTGCTTGGCCGTTCTCGCAGTGGGGCTTCGATCTAATTGGAAAGATCTCCCCTACGTCGTCAGGCCGTCACACGTTTATCATAACGGCCACAGAGTATTTTACCAAGTGGGTGGAAGCGATTCCGCTTACCTCTACGACAGGACCCCGCATTGTGGAGTTCATTTTGCATAACATCATATGTCATTTTGGTATTCCATCCAAAATAGTCTCGGATAATGGGATGCCTTTCAAGAACAAAGACGTGCGTGCTTTGACCACAAAGTACAAGATTCAGCACAGCTTTTCGACACCCTATTATCCGCAGGCGAATGGGCAAGCAGAGGCGTCAAACAAAATGCTAGTTGCCATCCTTAAAAAGACCATCACAGACAGTCATAAGGATTGGCACATTCAAATCCCACTTGCCCTATGGGCCTATCGCACTAGCATTCGGACACCCACTGGGGCCACTCCATTTTCACTCGTGTATGGCTCCGAGGCAGTCATGCCTCTAGAGTTGGAGATTCCTTCCCTGCGCATATCAATGCAGGAGTTCATCGATGATGACTCTGCGTGACAGGCCCGGTTAGACCAGCTTACGTTGCTTGACGAACGACGCGTTAATGCTCTCGAGCATTTACGTATTTATCAAGAGCGACTTAAGAAAGCTTACAACATGAAAGTTCACCTGAGGGACTTTCGGGTTGGTGATTTGGTTTTGAAGGAAAACCAACAGAATTCTAGTTTGCCATCCCACCTAAGGGACAAATTTGCGGCAAATTGGTTAGGTCCATATGTCATTGATAGCAAAATAGGACCCGGGACATACCGGCTAGCTTCTCTTGACGGTATCAAGGAAACAGAACCCTTGAATATCAGTCATTTGTGACCATTTCATATCTAAGAGAGCCATATCCCAAAAATGCTCCAAGGATTCTAGCAATCGCTTGGTCAAATCCCAAAAATGCTCCAAGGATTCTATAATCGCTTGGTCAAATCCCAAAAATGCTCCAAGGATTCTACAATCGCTTGGTCAATCCCAAAAATGCTCCAAGGATTCTAACAATCGCTTGGTCAATCCCAAAAATGCTCCAAGGATTCCTAAAATCGCTTGGTCAATCCCAAAAATGCTCCAAGGATTCCTATAATCGCTTGGTCAATCCCAAAAATGCTCCAAGGATTCCTATAATCGCTTGGTCAATCCCAAAAATGCTCCAAGGATTCTATAATCGCTTGGTCAATCCCAAAATGCTCCAAGGATTCCTAAAATCGCTTGGTCAATCCCAAAAATGCTCCAAGGATTCTAAAATCGCTTGGTCAATCCCAAAATGCTCCAAGGATTCTAAAATCGCTTGGTCAATCCCAAAATGCTCCAAGGATTCTAATCGCTTGTAATAAAATTAAGGATTCTTAAAATCGCTTGGTCAATCCCAAAATGCTCCAAGGATTTCCACAATCGCTTGGTCAAAAATCAAGAAAATTCAAAAACAACAAAAATCATCAAAAACAACAAAAATTTTTGCATCTCATTTCTAGGCATACTCAAATTCATCAATAGAGAGCTCTTCTCGCACCTCATCTTCATATTCACAAAAATCAATCCATCAAAAATACAAAAATACATAGCTGCATTAAAGCATTGCATCCATACATTGCATATTTGTGGTCGTACGGGTCAAAGGCACCATAGGTCTGTAATTGCTCTGCTAGTCCATCTTGTTCCCCACTGTTCCATTTTACAAAAACAACAAAAACACCATGCATTGCTTTTTACCACACTAGAGTCAGTGGTCTTTTAATGTATCAAGAGTTTTCGTGATTCAGTCATCATTTTGCTCTTTAGCCATGTAATGTACCGAGTCAGACAGATTTTACGAAGGTAGAGTTACACTTGAAATACGCCTTGTTACGTAACATCCCAACACAAATTAAAACACATAAAAATTCCCAAGTTGTGTGAACGAAAGATGAAACTCTGCACGAGTAATCCAGGTCACCATAAGTGAAACGGTTATCTTGCTCATCCCCCGTGCGAATGGTTCTAGAATGCTGAGAATTGACAAAAGGACGAGCTCTTTCCTATCCATTCACCTCCATATACAGTGGTTTTCACCACTACCAAATCCCAATCATAGTTGGTTCCCAAAGTTGTAAGGATTTGTACTACACGTCCCTGCCAAGGATGGGTAGTCATCCCCAAGACCTAAAAGGGATCAACGCCATTCACAAACAAAATTCCAACAAATCATCATCCTAACACTTTCCATTCACCTTTGGTCTCCAAGTTGTAAGGATTCGTACTATCCGCCCCTAACCAGGATGGGTAGTCATCCCCAAGGCCTAAAAGATCAATGCCCTTACTCCATAATCTCCATCACCCCCTTGGTCCCCAACGTCGTAAGGATTCGTACTACACGTCCCTGCAAAGGATGCGTAGTCGTCCCCAAGGCCACAAGGATCAAGGCCACTCACCAGCCCAAACTCACAATACTCAAAATACAAAATCAAATAACAGTGGTTATCACTACTATTCAAAATCCTTGCTCAAAAAGAATTAATAGAAAATAAACAGTGATTTTCATCACTATATAGACGAGCAACTTTCTAAATCATTCAGCCAACAAATATCCCGAACTTGAATCCCTGGAATTCTCAGCATTCGAAAACCATCTAGGTGATCCTCATTACAGGTTTGGTTGATAGCCTATCTGGCAATGGTGGTATCCTACCCGCATGACGATATGTCTGTCACATTCGCTTTGCGTATGTGCAGACCAATGTTTGCATAAGGATGAGCTAGCTTATGGTATCCTGGATAACACCGCAGATTAATCTAACTAAATACAACAAAGGAGTTAGTGGAGCTAATTAGGTGATCCTCAGTACAGGTTCGGTTGAAAGCCCATCCGGCATCGGCGGTATCCCGACAAATACCACATAAATGAACTCAATTGCACACACAGGGGATGTGAAATAGCTTGGTCAAAAACAAGTCCGATTCATACCTTGTTCAAAAGTCTTGTAAGATAAAGTACAGTCATGGCTAGTAAGTTAAAACCGTCTGAGTCTCGGAAAACCTTAGCTACATTTCTAAACCAACTGCGCTACTTTTCATCCTTACAATACCATCAAAAAATACAAAAAAAGAAAAACCACATGTATACATACAAAGTCATGCATCACAGCAATCGCCTAAAAAACAAAATAACAGAGTTCTAAACAGTCTATGGTGCCATAGCCAAACATCACAAATTCTATCCATCCATTTCATTTCTGCATATCACATATAAATCAAAAACATTTGCATTCATCACAACATATGCATCCATCAAAATAAATCAACATACAACAATCGCATTTATCATACCATATGCATACATCAATATAAAGTAGCATGCATCCATCAACATCAATCATTATGCATAACATAAAATCATGACATATACACAAAGCAAGAAAATCAAAACAACAAAAACATCCCAAAAATGCAACACAAAAACATAGCAATAAGCATTGTCGGACACAAGTGCTCTTGCACTTAACCTCTTGGCATATAAAAATCGATGTCGGGGTTCAAATTGTCACTCTCCTACTTCCCCAAGAAGGCTACCATAGCCGGACCGCTCCACGGGAAGACGGGTTTTTGATGATTTCACCCCATTATGGCATCACCAAAAGGGTTAACACCCACCAAAAATAGGTCCAAATGTCGAGAAATTGCACATGCTTAAATGGTAAAACATCTAAAGGCACCCTTGCACAAGTCATCTTGGGTCAAGCGACTCGTCGCTTTTCTCATGAAGGTCATTCCCTCATCGATTCGTCGCTTGAGGGGGTAGTCACACTTAGTCACCAATCAACAAGCACACACCCAATCAAAGCAATGACATGCATTCAAAGAATCATTGACAAAGACAATCACGCTCCTGCTTGGGGCGGTAAACAAGCAATAATCAAATTGATCAAACACTTGGCATTCCCGAAGCATGAACACAAGGTTCCCCCTGTGGACAAAAGGTTACGCCCTTTGCCTAATCATGATTGATCAATGTCCAAGCTCAAGTCACACCTCACCAAAATAGGTTAACACTTGAAATCAAATTCCTTAGCTCGTCAGAAGCAAGGATTCAAGAATGCATGCCCTTTCCATACTTGGGGCATCAAAAGTTGGTTAGGTTACCAAGAAACCCTAATCATTAGTGCTTTGGTTATCTATTTTTGCTCAGCATTGCGTCACCCACAGCGCTTCCCAAAAAGGGGCATCTGTAGACACCAAAACAGCACCAATCCGATTATGTGACTACAAACACTGATCGCATTGACACACACAGCTTTCAGGGCAGCCCTCAGAGGTCAAACAGTGGTCCTAGCCACTTACACAACGAGTTTAGAAGGTCGAAAAGTGAACAAAGCAAAGTTGGTCGTTTTAACAAGCCTTAAGCAAAAACAAGCCTTAATCCAAAGCAAGCCTTAAGCAAAAACAAGCCTTAATCAAAGCAAGCCTTAAGCAAGAGCAAGCCTTAATCAAAGAAAGCCTTAAGCAAGAACAAGCCTTAATCAAAAGAAGGCCTTGGCCGAAGTGTCGCGATATCGCGACACTTCGGTGCCCAAGGCAAAGCCTTGGCCGAAGTGTCACGATATCGTGACGTCGCGATATCGCGACGTCACGATATCGCGACACTTCGACGCTCAAGGCAAAGCCTTGGCCGAAGTGTCGCGATATCGTGACACTTCGGGCCCAAGGAAAAGCCTTGGCCGAAGTGTTGCGATATCGCGACACTTTGGTGCCCAAGGCGAAGCCTTGGCCGAAGTGTCGCGATATCGCGACGTCGTGATATCGCGACACTTCGGTGCCCAAGGCAGAGCCTTGGCCGAAGTGTCGCGATATCGTGACACTTCGACGCTCAAAGGCGGACATTAAAACACTCAAGAGCAGACATTCAACCAATCAAAGGCACCATTAAAACATTCAAAGGCAGAAATTAAAGCATTCAGAGGCAACATTAAAACCATCAAAGTAGACGTTAAACAAGTGGCAGCCGAGGACAGTCAGTTATTGCCGCCTGCTGTGCATGCATGCGTAGGTGGGCAGATTGGCAGTTAGCAGACTGTCACAAGGGTAGTCATGTAAGCCCTAGTCAAGGAGGAGTCTCCTCCCTTTTGGGAAGGCATGGCCACCACGTGGCATCCCTGCGTGCCCCTCCAAAGAGACCCCATGGGTCTATAAAATGGTAGACTTTCCCGCCCGAAAAGAGAAGTTGATAGACATTTCCAAGCAACGAAGTGCTGCCAAACCAAAGACCCGATTGCATTCCTTTCGATTCATTTCTTCTACACCCGTAATCTCTTTCGCAAGGGAGGTTATTGGTGGGCTGTTAGAAGGTGAATCCAGACCTTAAAACCCGACATTGGACCACAGTAACCCATCAATTCGACGACAACTCACTCTCTGAGATTTTGGGCCCATCCCTAGTGGATTGGCATCGAAGTCAAGTTTTAATGGGGCGGCCCGCTTGGGCACCCCACACACGTTCTTAGTTTCAATTTAATTTACTGTCACATTATATTCTATTATGTTTAGACATTTATCAGATTCAGAAGACGTTGCTCTTATTTTTATTTCAATCTATTCTGATATCACGTGTTCATCTTACCTTACATTTTCCAAATAACTCACGCTTGACGTTAGAATATATCTTGCACTACATTGTATGTTCGAATGTATCTTGCATTACGTTTTATCGAATATTATCATGCGACGTAATGAAATACTAACTTGCAGGCAACAGCGTTGGAATCGCCATGTTTTAATGACGACGGCCCTCCGCGTAAAGTTTCTGGTTTTTTTCAAACTTTCTCTATGTGCAGCAGGTGCTACTAACGCTTTTATTGTTTCTTTGATCGCAGGAGAAATAGCAAGAAGCAAGGATTCATCAGCATAAGCGGTGGCAACACTTTGGCTCGCCCATTTTGCATGTGGGCATGCGGAAGGAGGAAGACTAAGTCACAATTGTAACAAAGATCCATTTAACGCTCCTAGCCCCTAAAAGGGGAGGAGACGTCTTTGTAACCGAGGATAAGAAAATTGAATAAAGAGGTTTGTGCTTTCATACATCTTTCTTTCATTTCCAATTTATCTCTTTTCTTTGTTTCGTGCATAGGATTAAAGCATTATATTTTGTCTTATATTGCATAGCTATAGTTTTCCTTTTATTTCTGGAATCTCATGCTTTCACAATTTAATTGGAAATTAAGATATAGATTTTTGTTTACTAGGGATCTCCTTCTCCTTGGCATAGACATGGCTTCTTCATGTGTGACATCTTATTATAGGTGAACAATATTCATATTCAATACTAGGTCCTTACACACCACATAAAGAAGACCATGGTAGGATTATAATTGTGGAACTAACCCTATAATACATAATGAAGGTGATGCTACCCCAAACCTTCATTCTTACTCACAAGATACCTACTATAGATGAGTGGCCTCATGATGTCTCGTTCGAAGAATTATGTTGTTTTATAGACTTTCAATGAAAAAAGTGATAAATTCATGTATTAATATTTGTTTACAATAAGATAAATTCATGGACTACTTCACATTAGACTTTTCCTATGAGATATTTAGGAGTTTTCATGCTATTTTTTTAAACCATTTGTATCGTAAAGCCTGCATGAATATTTTGTTGTTTCTTTTCTAGTCTATGAAAAAGTCTTTTGTGAATGTGCAAGGTGGTCATGGTCAGGCCCCCATCCATCAAGGCCTTGCATTGCTTGTGTTTGAATAGGTATCTTTGGAGCATGGTTTAATCACTAACAAAATCCTCAAGCCTTTTGCATATTTACTAGGTCCCACGGTGAGTGGCACTAAGAGGGTGGTAGTTTTTCCTAGTTCTATTGGTGGTTGATCTAACGTGGTTTTGAAGGCTGAATCTGAGTGTAGTGAAGATATTTATTCATTTACCTTCGGAATGGGTCCTGAGAAGGTTTCTAGAAAGTTATAGGTTTTTACCAAAGGGGTTCGAGGTAAGGCCTCTAATGATGGTAATTGTACTCCCTTGGTTGGCCCCACTGTTAAAGTTGATGTGCCTCCTAAAGAGGTTAAGGAGGAGCCTGTGAAGGTGGACCTAAAATCCACTTGTGTTGCTATGGGCAGTGGCTTACGTAAATTCAAATGTCTTAGTAGTAAATATGGTGAGGATGAAGGCTATCCCCTCTTTATTTTCATCCTAATTTTGACTTCCTTCTATGTGACTACCATCGGGAGAAAACGGTTGAGGAGGTCTATGCCTCGGAGGCGTCCGAGGAGATTAAACACTCGGTCTTTCAAAATTTGAAGCTCATTGATATTAATCAAAGGAAAATATGGAGTTAGCTGAGATCGGTGATGGATCATTCTAAAAATATTTCTCGTCTGGATACTTTTGTTGCTCAGGGGATGGGTAGGTTGGGGTAGAACTATCTCAGTTCTCCTCTTCTTATGTGTCCTAGGGTATTGGTCCTTGCAATATTTTTTTGGTTTACCTCATGTTGTCTGGTGAGGTTTAGTTCTAGTCTTTCTCACCCTAGTGGCATTTTGATTGTAATGGTTGTGGGATTCCTTTAAAACCCTCTCCCTTTTTAACATCACCATAAAAACCTTTATTTACAATAAGATATGCATAATATAATGGGAAAGTTGGACCCACATCATGAAGATAAATGGATACATAGATAATTGACCCAGCTAGAAGTTGAATTTGTTATATACATATCTATATCAAATAAGTTTAATGTTTGTCTTACCCATCTATCTTCCTATCCTATTTAAATTTACTAATATATATTTACTTTATGTGGTAATCAATAAATAATCCATGGATATGGGAGGTTCAATTCCATTTGGGAATCCAAGTATGTTACAATTTGAACTTACAAAATATTTAAAAAAATAAAAATTATTTTGCAATACATAATGATAAAAGAATTAATTGTTTCACATGTTGGTATACTATAACACTAGTTGTAGTAAGGGAAGGGCTTCTCCAATTGTAATCCACCCAAAAGGTATAGAACTAATTAGATCCTTAAAATTTTGAATAACCAAGATGTATAAAAGTAATAGATATATTTTTCATGTTAAAATACCATTGTCACATATATACAAGAAATACAATATTCATTATTAAGTACAATATTATCATTTTCCTTGCAAATGATGGAGGATTTGAAATATTTTATTTTCTATAAAGTTCAAGGCCATTTTATTTTCATATCGAAGAGTAACTGGATAACTCTAAGGGATGTTAGTCTCTTATAAAATTATGATCATCCACCTAATATTCTTAGCTACCTCATTTATAGCATAACATTTATCCTACATGGAAGACTAAGAAATTGTGGATGGACATATAGAACACCAATAAACTATTCTAGATCCCAAGTAGAATATAATACCTATGGTGGACTGCTACTCATCTAAGTCACCAACCCAATCAACATATGAAAAATTATAAAAATAAAATGGGATCCAATGGGGTAGTTAATACTGATTTGATAGGTTTCTTCAAAAAATTTGAGAGTCCTCTTAGTAGTTTTCCAATGACCCTTCTAGAATGCTTACCTATATGTATAATAATAGTTAATAACAAATATATATCAAGTCTAGTGTGAGTACGATAGAGAATTCCTCCTATAAGAGATTAATACAATGTAGCATCCACTAAAGAAGTGGTATAATCAACCCAAAGCTTTAGGCTTAATGCAAAAGGAATCTAGGTTGATTTGAAATCCCCATCCTAAAATGCTGAAGAAGATCCAAAGAATACTTAGGCTAATTAATAGTGATGCAATTATTTGATGATTAAGTCAAAGTTTCAAAAATTAATATAAAAATACTAAATCTATCATATTTAAAGTGGAATGAAGTCATATCTTCATGTCATAGGTTCTAGTAGAAGAGATACTAATTATCAGAAGACCATTAACATACAACACAATTACCAAAATTTACCATCTTGATATTTTATGTAAACATCATCTTCAACCTCACATCATTGAAACCCACAACAAAAGGATATTCTCTTACCATGCATTAGGAACTTGCTTCCATTTATAGTAGTTTCAAAAAAATAAATGGAATAAAACATTACCTAATATTGCTTAAAATAAATATATTGAATGAAAATAAAGAACACATAATATATAGGGGTGTCCATGCACACCAAATAATATCACTAAATAGAAAATGAAATTACTCTTCAAAAAAAAATTAACTTGTTTGTATGAAGGGGTAGTTATACCCAAATACAATGATTTTTAGGTCAACGTTGTGATATTGAACTTTAGGAATAAAATATTATAAAAAATTACGGAAGTGCCTTTTCAAGGTTTACATGGGCCCAAATGGAAAACATGATCAATACAAGTATAAATAAAATTTGTGGCCTCAAGATAAGTTTAATAATCACATATATCATTGTCCCTCTTGAAGCTAAATAGGGATATATAGATAATCTTACTTGTTATCCATCCTCAAGGAATACTCTCTAACTCTAATAAGCTCTTGCATGCATACACAAATGACCTTAGGCATGACCTTGGTTAGAATATCTAGTGCCTAATTTTATGAAGGTATAAACATTGGATCAAGCATCCCATGTCCATGAAGTCACCTCACAAAGTGTAGACATATATCCATGTTCTTTATCCACTAATGAAATATTAGATTGCAAACAAGTTGGATGGTGTTAGAATAAGTAATTATTCTCTTAAGTTCTACTAGGATAGACTTGATTTTCCACTCCTTCATGAGTCAGGTAATCACTCAGTTAAAGTCTACATAATATTTTATGAGTTGTTGTAACCCAACATCTCTCAATGATCAACTTTGTTATTTATACAAAGTTGATCCATGGAATAATCAATCAGTTCTACTCTTCTCTTCATGTTTTGTGTAATGCTTTGCATGTCTATTTTGGGAAATTCTAACATGGTACCAGAGCAGAATAGATTTTGTTAGCATTCTCTCTTGAAGATTCTAGGAGTTGGTTCTTTGTATCCTTTGTTGGCTTCTCCTTTTTTTTCTAAGCCTTCAAAATATTTTATGTATAGTTTTTATTTCAGCTATATTTTTTTGAAATATATGTATGTGGGTTTTTCTGAAAAATATTTGTCTCCTTCAGCAAGGGAAGATTCATTGTCTTCTAGTATAAATTTTTTTACAAATATTGCCCATTTTTTTCCATAGATCTATTTTTTAAGGAAAAAAACTCTCTTCTATGAATATATTCATACATAATTTTTTATAAGGAAAAAAAGCCCTCCTCTTCAAGCGATTATATTTTTCAAAAATCTATATTTAAATTTTTTTACGCTTGATATAATAGGAAAATTATTTCCTATCATTAGTTTTTTTTTCCTTGCAGGAAATATTCCACTTCACTGCTCACAAAGACCAAATTTAGGCTCGCGAATCATCCACAGGGCACCTTTTTTTTTGGGCATCATTTTCATTCTTGTGTCACCTCTCTTCCGCCTCCATTGGCGCAACTATCAATTGGCACATTATCAAACAAATATTATTGAGATTTTCTAATTTTCCTTCATGTGCTTGAGAAGATGTATTCTACAGTTGCATTAATATATTTCTTTTTTAAACATTTTATAAACAACTATTCTTTTAACACGTCTCTCACTTCAGCATGGTGAATGTCATGAAGCCCGCTAACGTTGCAAGTTATTTATTTTGGCAATGGCTAAGGAATATCTTTAGAATCCTTTAAATCTCATTCAATACCTCTTTATTTCACATTTCAATCATTTTTTCTCATATGCTCGAAAATCGTGTTTTAAATCTCTTCGAGTTTAAAGCTCATTCAATTTGCATATGTTTTTCATATTGTTATAATTTTTTTCAAGATAGTAGGAAATTTTTTTATCTATTACGCCTACCCTGTTGTCTTATATTCTATAGGTTTATCTATTTTTAGAGGGGGCAAGGATCTTGGGCTACGATTACAAGTGAGAGATATCCTTGTTCGAGGGCCTCTGTTTCTTCTACTAATCGATGGGTCTATGTCTTCATTTTGAAACAATCCAGCCTCAGTCGAAGACTCTCATTTCAAAGCATCTCAAAGAAAATCTAGCCTTCTACGAAGGCAACCACCCATCTTCTCGTTCTTTTGTGACGCGTTGGGTCTACGACATTGAAAATATCCATCTTCACTTGAGGCAACTCTATTCTTTCGTTACCTGTCATTTTTTTTACAGGGTGTCCAGATCGTATATAGAGGAATATTATTCTTTTACCTTGTGCTAGATTTTCGCAGGTGCCTTGGTTGCCATGAATATATTGTCCTTCTTTTAGGCTATTTTGTATTGCTTTCTAAAATACCTTCAATATCGAATTTTTTTTTATTTTTATGACTCCCTTTTTCACTAAGCCTTTATTTTTCCAAAGGCTATATTCAAAAGTGAAGAGTGTCTTTTGTAATCAAAGTAATACAAATTCTATTTGCGGGGGGGGGGTTAGAGGTGCTAATTATTGCACCATTGTCTGTTTTATATTTTGAGGGGGGTCCTTTTATCTTTCCTGTGTCCTTTATCTTTATTCTAGTTCCTTTTTTAAGTAACTATAATAATAATTTAAGTGCATAATTTTTAAATATATGGTAAAAGTACTCACTAAAATTAAGTAAGGGAAATCTCAAGTTGTAAAACCTTTTTTTTCTCTAAATCTTCCCCTTTAAATGTAATTTTTTTATCATAATCTTGCTGGTTTTTAAATACACTTTTTTTTAGGTTAATTCATAAGATATAGATAGAAAAAAATAAAAACTTTTTTCAAGCCCTCAAAACTAATATAGTTTTTTTCGGCTTGTTGCTTATTCTTAAAATTAAATTTTTTTCTATCGATTCCTTTTTTTTGAATACTAAAGAAGTATATTTCTAATTAAGCAATCCTATTCAAAAAATTATAGTTTTTAATTTTTTCAAGATATATTTCCTACGTTCCATGTACCAATATCTTCCAAAAACTTATATTTTCCCTCAAGTTAGGGCAGGTTTTTTGAAAGACTTGGTATACAGGCCTGGCATATATTTTTTGATCACCTTATTTCCAATATTGGATATCTCTATTACTTATAGTTTCCCTCTCATAAGGGCGAGTCATTGAGATATTCCAATATCTAAATCTGGCTGATCCTACTTGCATTTCAAGCCAATCTTCCAAATATTTTTTCTACTCATTACTTACAGTTTCCCTCAAGTAAGGGCGGGTAATTGAGAAGAATGATATTGGGCCTGACAACTATTTCTAAGCTAATTTTAATATAACAAAACTCTATTACTTATATTTTCCCTCTCGTTAGGGCGGGTAATCTGAGGGTTGTGAAATTAAAAAAAATACTTGCATTCTCCTTTCAATTGCACTAATATAAACTTGAAGTTGTAAGGGGGGGTATATTGGTTAAAACTTCAACTTTCTTCACAAAATGAATACAATTGATCTTCTCACCCCTCATAACTATCACACTTGGAAACCCAAAATTTTAAATCTTATATCTCAAAAAGGGCTCACTCATTTTCTAGAAGAAAAACAACCTAAATTTGAGAAAGAATATGAAAAATTTATTCATAAAGGAAAGATGTGTGAAACAATGGGTATTATAAGCACTAATGTCCATGAAAGCTTATGGTTTCACATTACAGATTCCAAAACTCCTTATGAAAGTTGGGAAAAATTAAAGAATTTATTTGGAAAAATAGATCAAATGAGGTCAATGCGGCTTGAGGTAGAATTAATAGCTTTATCTCCTAACGACTTCAACAATATTGTTGACTTTCTCACCAAATTAAAGAAGTCCTTACTCAATTTAAAGGTAGTGGCAAGGATAAAAAATAATAAGAATGCATCTATCTAATTCTTTCTAAATTAAATGGTGTATTTCAAATATTCACAACCACCTTTATATCTACAAAAGATGCTCTTGGTACAAGTTTCAAAATTCCCTCAGAAGAATTTTGTGAGAGACAAACTAGAGAAGAAACAAAACTTGCTAAGTATGAGATATATTCCTCTTCCTCTAAAGACTTAGTAGCATCCACCTCCTCTAAAGAAAAATTTAAAAATAAAGAAAGAAGTCCCATAACCTATACTCACTGCAAAAAGAATGGTCATTCTACAAACAAATGTTGGAAAATATTACAACAACTAGAGGCAACTATGAAGGATCAAAATATAGACAATAAAAAGTAGATAGAAAAAGCCCTAAATATTCAAGGGAAGACCACCAATACTTCTTCTAATTAATGGGTCCTAGATTCTGGAGTAACTCATCACATGACTGCTTCAGATGAGTCATTCTCTTTTATCTCCTCAAGTTCAACATGTAGCATAGAAGTTGGTGACTCTTCCTTTATCCCAATCAAAGTAAAGGGTGACATATCCATTGATGGTGGCTCTATCAATAATTTTCTCTATGTTCTAAACATTGCAACAAATATCCTCTCCGTCTATCAGATTTGTACTTTTGAAAAGGGGAAAATTGTTCTCTTCTCTCCAATAGGAGTTGAGATAAGAGAATTTCAAGACCCCCACTCTCTTATAGCCAAATGGGATATTGATCACAATACTCACTTATTTCACTTAAAAGGATTCAAAAATCTAGAAGGGGCCTCATGTTTTGTGGCTCATGGAGATCTTGAAAGCAAAATTTGGCATGAAATGTTTGGTCATCTTAGTTATAACTACCTAAAGGAATTGAACACCCATGAAATGGTAACAGGTCTACCTCAAGTCTCTTCTATTGATGGAGTATGTCCTGGATGTGCTCTTGGAAAGCAACATCAAGATGCTTTCCACCCAAGTGGATCTCTAAAATCCTCATCCCCTCTAGAGTTAGTCCATAGTGACTTGATGTTTTCCATTCTTCAAAGGTTGCTAACTATTGGACTTTTAAGAAGTTGGCCTAAATCAAGATGTTCTATCCCACTTCAAAATATTCAAAGCCTTAGTTGAAAATCAGGCCTCTTGCAACATCAAGCAAATTTGTACAGATAATTGGGAGGAATACTGTAGTAATGAGTTCTCAATATTTCTATCAAGTCATGGCATCATTCATCATCATTTTGTCTCCTATAATCCATAGCAAAATGGTATTTCAGAGAGGAAAAACCAAACATTGAAGGAAATGGCAAACTATATGCTCCATTCAAGAGATATTCCAATTTTTTTTTTGGAAGAAGCTATTAATTGTGCCAACTATATTAAAAACTACACACCTCATAAATCTCTTGACCATTTAACTCTTGAAGAAGCATGGACTGGTTCAAAACTGGATGTCTCCTTCTTTAAGATTTTTGGATGTACTACTTGGGTGCACATCCCAAAGAAGAAAAGGAAGGCTCTAGATAAGAAAAGCAAAAAGCTCATCTTTGTTGATTACTGTGATGAAATGAAAGCATACAGGCTCCTTGATCCCTCAACTCATGAGGTATTTTTCATAGGAATATCTAATTTGATGAAACATTCCCTTAGAAAAATCCTCAAACATCCTCTTCCTCTATTGAGCCTTCTCCTACAGTAGAACCTCAATATAATGAAGAACCAACTTTAGAGATTAATTTAGATATTGATGATCAATATGAGGAACCTATAACTCCAACTCAAAGTCTTTTCATTCCTTCTAATCCTTCCACTATGCCAAAATGGTCCTGCAACATTGTTAAAGAAGCTACTCCTTACATCCAAAATCTTCCATCATCCAGATCAACCAAATCCATAGGCATTGGTCTTGTCTATCAATCTATTTCCTGTGATCCTCAATTCTTCAAATAAGCCACTGGTATTAAATAATGGGATGATACCATGGAAAATGAATTTTCTTCCTTAATAAAAAATGAAACTTGGGATTTAGTTCCCCTACCTAAAGTAAGGAAATTAGTTCATTGTAAATGGATTTACAGAACAAAATATGGACCTAATGGAGAAATTGACAAACACAAATCTCACCTAGTAGCCAAAGGTTTCTCTTAAATTGAAGGATTTGGTTATGTTGAAACCTTTGCACTAGTTGCCAAAATGGATTATGTTAGATTGGTTCTTGCTCTAGCTACTTCCCAAAAGTGGTATATCTTTCAAATGGATGTAAAAAGTGCTTTCTTGCATGGGGACTTAAAGGAAGAGATATTCATGGAACAACCTGTTGGTTTCACTTAAGACTCCTCTCTTGTTTGTAGGCTAAAGAATTCTCTCTATGGCCTCAAACAAGCTCCTAAATCTTGGTATGAAAAAATGGACTCATTCCTTCTGTCCTCAGGTTTTTTGCATTGTGATTTTGATAACATAGTCTACATTTGGAGAGATGAAGGAAAAATCACCATACTTATTCTATATGTTGATGATCTACTACTCACTAGTAGTGACTTCACTCACATTCAAACTATAAAAGACTCCCTCTCTAAAAAAATTGATATGGCTAATCTGGGTATGGCTCATTACTTCCTTGGAATCCAAATAAATCAAACAGATGTAGGAATTTCATTGTGTCAAAAAAAATACACTCTATATCTTCTTAAAAGGTTTAAAATGACATATTGTAAATCTTCTCCTACATATTTTCAATCTGGAATCAATCTAAGTACTTCCTCCACATCCCCTCTATGTGATGCAACTCTATACCATCATCTTGTAGGAATTCAATTATACCATACTCATACTCATCAAAATATCTCTTATGTTGTTAGCTTAATATCCATATTCTCACATCAACCTCATTTCAGTTAATGGCAAGCAGCAAAAAGGATCCTCTGCTACTTGCAAGGAACTACTCACTTTGGGCTCTTATATGAGGTAAAATCCATGGATATCATTGGCCACATGGATACATATTGGGAAGGTTAAATAGGAGATAGATGTTCAACTTATGGCTATGTCTTTTGTCTTTTTTCTTCATAAATTGCTTGGTTATGCAAGAAACAACAAGCAGTGGCCTTATCATATATGGAGGCAGAATACAGGGCAACAATTTTAGCAAGTCAAGAAGATCTTTGGCTTCATCAAATTCTAAAGGAATTTGGGTTTTCCAGTGAAAACCTATTACTATTTTATGTGCCAATCAGAGCTTAATTCATATTGTACACAATCCAGTTGAGCATCAGTGCACCAAGCATATTGAGATACACATGTACTTCATTCTTCAACACATTCAGAACGGGGACATATACTTGGACTATATTCCAACTAAAAATCAAGTTGTAGACATCTTCACCAAGTCATTTCCTTCTCCACATTACATAGAACATATTAAGATACAAATGCACTTCATTCATCACCCCGGACATTATTGGATTTCTAACTAAAAATCAAGTTGTAAGATAAACTTAGAGTAGTACAACTACATTGAAATAGAGGTCTTTCACCTCTCCTTTTATTACTGTATTATTTGGAGGATGGTTTTTTCAATATGGTTTTTTCATCATATCTCATATATATTGTAAATGAGTACCTCATCAGGCTATGTTGTTATGACTCATCATTTTATTTATGTATTAAGAGGACAATATTTTCCATTTGAAGACATGCCTTGTTATTTCATAGCAGATGGTTTTTCCCATGTGGTTTTTCACCATCTCTAATATATATTTTAAATGAGTACCTCATAAGGCCATGTTGCCGGGACTCATATTTTTTTGTTTGTTTTTTTTTTTTTATAGATGGTTTTTCCCATGGGGTTTTTACCATCTCTTCATAAAACCATTGTACATGAGTACCTAATCAGGCTCTATTGTTAGGACTCATCTGCATAATCCACCCCTAGTATCACTTAAGGGGGGTGTTAGAATAAGTAATTATTCTCTTAAGTTCTACTAGGATAGACTTACTTGAGTTTCCACTCCTTCATGAGTCAGGTAAACTCTCAGTTAAAATCTACATCAGATTTGATGAGTTGTTGTAATCCAAAGGCTCTCAATGATCAAATTTGTTATTTATACAAAGTTGATCCATGGAATAATCAATTAGTTCTACTCTTCTCTTCATATTTTGTGTAATGCTTTGCATGTCTATTTTGGGAAATTCTAACAAATGGTGCTCTAATTGTGACATTGAAGAGTAACTAGATAATTCTAAAGAATGTCAATCTCCTCCAAAATTATAAGCATCCACCTAATATGCTTAGTTGCCTCATTTATAGTATAATATACAACCTTCATAAAAAACTGAAAAATAAAGGATTGACATCTAGAATACCAAGAAACTAGGCTAGATTCCAAATAGAACATAAAGTTACTGTTGGATTGCTATTCATCCATGTCACTAACCCAATGAGTATATGAAAAGACTATAAAAATCAGAGGGTATCCAATGGAGTAGTGAATACCAATTTAATAGATCTCTTTAATATATATAAGAATCATCTTAGTAGTTGTCCATTGACTCTTCTAGGATGCTTACATATATTTGGAATAATAATTGATAGCAAAATATATATCAAGTCTAGTGTGAGTACGGTAGGGAAGTCCTCCCACAAGAAATTTCTACAATATAGAATCCACCAAAGGAGCGGTATAATAAACCAAATTATTTAGGCTTAATGCAAAAGGAGTCTAGGTGGACTTGAAATCCCCATCCTAAAATACTGAATAATATCCAAACCATACTTAGGCTAAGTAATAATGATGCAAGAATTTGTTTGATTAGTCTAAATCCCCTGAAAAATATAAAATCCCAAATATATCATATTAAAAGTAAAACAAAGTCATATCTTCATGTCATAAATTATAGTAGAAGAGTTGTTGATGATAAGGAGCCTATTTAAGTCCATACAAGGACCTAGTTGAATGATAAACTAGCATATTGGGTCCCTCAAGTTTAAAATTAAGTGGTTGCAACATGTAGATTGCCTCCTAAAGTTCCTCATATAGAAATAAACTCTTTAGATCCATCTGATAAACTTTTTATCCATGTAAGACAACAATGGAGAGAATCATACTAACTATATCCATGTTGGCCATTAGTGTGAATATATTAAAATAGTCCACTCCCTCCTATTGAGATAATTACTTAGTAAAAATGCATAGTTTGTGCTTCTCTACCTAACCATACAAAGTATATGTGGTCCTACAGACCCATTTATAGTCAATAATATTCTTTCTTTTTGGAATAGAAACCTGATCCCAAGTCCTATTCTTCATTAGTATCTCATTCTTTGCCAGTATAAAATCTCTCCATTTTGGCCATTAGCCTAAGATTATGTCAGAGGATCCTAAGAATGGGCTATATTTAAAAGCAATGCTCAAGAAGGAGCCTTTCAAAATTTCTCAAGAGATAAAATAGGATGATTATCCTTTAGAAGTATCTTAATACACTTGGATGTTAGATAAACTAAGAATAATTATGTGTAATCTATGGAAATTCAACATTACAACTGGAATATAATATTCCATTTCAAAATCTCCACTCATCTCATCCTACAAAGTTGAAATATTATAAATTGTTATGTCATTCTTATCATGCCCTAATTCTAGAGAAGAAGGTGCCACCTATGGTGATACTTTTGAAGGAATTAAACTAATAGACCATGGAATTTCACTTAAATATTAATATAGAAAATATAAATAAGGTTCTCTAATGGGAATAGAGCCAACCAAGATCTCAGTTAAAATAACTAAATCTAAGATGGTTTAAGGATTAGAAGAGTATTTTACCAAAATTTCAAGTAGAGGGGTAGCTTTACCTAGAATAGCCTCATGAAATTGACATCTCCTTGCATCAAACCCTATCACCTTTGAAAATTGTAAATATGATATACATTTGAGGTATTTAAAAAGCCCACAAAATTACACTTTTGAATCTCTAGTTTTTCCTTCTTCCAGAGGTATTTAGGTATGTAATCCTATGCTAAAGACCCAAATATATAGAATTTAGACACGTCATAATTATAACCTATCAATATCTCAAGAGGTGTCATACCCTAGATTATATTTTTAGAAACTTTACTTATGATATATGCTACGCAAGTGACAACCTCATAACAAAATTTTATGATTCATCCCCTTGGCATAAATCATACATTTTTCCATCTCCATGATCACCCTATTTTTTCTTTGATCTACATAAATCTATTCAAGAGTATAATGAGTAGTCCTATATTATGCAATCCCATGATAAACATAACTAACATATTCACCTCCCCCATCTATCCTTAGATATTTGATTCTCTTTCCTAGCTAATTTTTAACAACATTGAAAGTCTTGAAACTTTCAAATTCCTCATCCTTAGTGATAATAGTGTACAAACACACAATCAAGATAAATTATCAATGAAAAGAAAAAAATACCTAATTCTTGAGAGAGATGGCATGCCCATAGGTCACTAATATAATAGTATAATATCTAAGGGATAAGATACTCACCATGCAATCCCTTTTAGAAAAGTCTCCTTATGATGCTTCTATAGAATACTCCCCTCACATGCACCACTTTGGGAGGTATGCATGGAAGTCCTATGACCATATGATGCTAACTCATGTATCTCAAATATCCATAGTTGAAATGCCCAAGCCTATTATGATGCTTCTAAAAATTATTATTTGAATGAGCAACTATAGCAACAAATATTTTATTTTTATAGGAGGGTTTAGAAGAACTAAATATTTCTTTCCACTTATACATGTGGTTTGTCTCATCATAGTAGCCAAAACAATAACTTTAAACCCATTTTCTATATCCTTAATTACCCATCTATTAGGCATAAATTCTACATTCTTATTTTTATGAGTAATATGATAAATAGATAAAATTTTAGGCCCAATATTAAGAATATGAAGTACCTCATTAGAAAAAAAATATACAATGTCAATGACTCCACATCCTACAACGTGTAATGAAGAATCATCTCAATCACAATATATTATTCTACATGTGATTTGTTGTATGTATGTAGAAGGTGTTTATACTTCATCGTGTACCTAGTTGCCCTTGAATCTACAATACACTCATATAATAAATTAGAAATATAATATGCATAATTAACCTCTACATGTTCTTGTGAGTTTTCTCTATCAAAATTATCCTCATCTTGTGCATAGAAAAGAGTAGCATGAGCACCAATATTCTTGATGCTTCCCAAAATTTATTTATCCAATTTCCACCAAACTCTAGCATGTAACCTTTATTTTTGCAAAAAATACAATAACTAGTGTAGGAGAGTTTGGAAAGTACATATGGATCATATCAAAAACAATAATAACTAGATAATATGTGTCTAACACATTATTAAAGACAATATTTATTATCCCAATGTTATTTCCCTTTTTCTAATTTCTCATGTCCTTGTCTTCTCTCCTTGGGTAATCCTCTTCGAATTTACATGTCTTATTATAATATATTAAACTTATTAACATACTCATCAAAAAAATCAAATGATTCCATGGATAAGGTTACAAGCTCAACCTATAATCTATTGATTTTTGTAGAATCAATTGAATCAGACAACCAATAAATTTATCATGTAGTACTTTAGGATATGTGGTGTTGCTAACATGGGTGTCATATACTTTGGCAACATGAAAATAAATGACACCATAAGTATAATCCTTTTTATCTACTTCACTTATTCAAAATTAATAAAATAAGGATTCTCATTCATATATTTGGGTAACCCCTTGCTTTGAGGTAGAGCTTCAATATTAATATTTTGGATAGCATAATTTGGACTACTCAATAAGGACATGTGGTGATCTATATTTATTCTACCAAAATAAAAATACTAGATGTATTTGTGATAAAAAATAATACTATCAATGTAGAGATATCAAAAATCCATAATATTTAAAAAACTAGGCTCAAAATGCTTTCATATGCAAAAATTATGGCTCCCAAATGGTTAATCATAAATTTGCAATAATTTCCTCCAAAAACATTAAAATTTTAATTCCTAAAATGAATGAGAGGTTGTCGCATGTTACTCCTTGAGTGGTTGATGGAGTGTCATGTTGGAAGCATGAGGATACGGAAACAAAAAGGAAAAGCCCGGATGCGATGTGAACAAAACAAAAGATAACGCTAAATCCTATGAATTGAAAGTGCATGAAAAGAAAGAAGCATAAATGAATCGAAACCAAATAGAAAGCCAATATGGAAGACAACACTTTTCATTAATAAGCTTCAGAACTTGGTTACAATTCACTTCTTCCATTTTTAGGGGCTAGAAGCATTAAATGTGTTCTTGTCACATCAATGGATGCCATTCCTTCTTCCGCGTGCCCACATGTAAAGTGGGCGGACCAAACATCGCCACCACTTGCATTGATGAGTCTTGACTCCTTGCTGCTCCTCTGATGTTGAGACCCTGCATTCAAGGAAACAGGAAACAGTCAGTAGAACCTATAGATAAAATAAAACATGCAATCCCCACGCCTTCAATCGGTACATGCAAAAATATAAATAAAATGATACTAAAGTTGATCCAAATGAACTAAAAACTTGACAAGGGCATAAAAACATCATTGAGAATGCACTGTAAATGGAACAGTCGGAAAATTTGCCACATATTCGTATTCGCTCCGGGGCGGGACGAATAAACCTACAACAAAACGTCAGATAGCATTGTCCCAAATGTCACATCCGGGAAGCTCCAAATCACCTGCAAAGTTGGGGGTTAGCTAAAAGGGGGTATTTTGGGAAGACCCAGAAGGTCAGATTTTCCCAATTTGGCCTCTATCACTAGGAATTTGATGATGCTACCTACATGTTAGTAAAGGCGAGAAATGATAAAAACATGATCAAAAATGCTCAAAACGATGTGAAATTTGAATGACAACCTATCTAAGCAGCATAGAATTAGATGCAAAAATAACAGAAAGGAAATTTGCTACATATTTCTAATCACTCCGAGGCGGGGCGATTAGGACTACAGCAGTATGGGGGGTGCCTGGGGGCAGGATGCCCCCCGTTTTGGGCCCGATTTAGGCACCAATCCACTTGGGATGGGTCCAAAACCTCTTGTGGGGTGTTGTCGACAAATTTGGTAGGATGTTATGGCCAAATTTCGGGTTTTGGTTTCGGATTTGCGCTTCCAATAACCACCCTATGACCTCCCTTCCAAAAGAGATCAAGGATGTGAAAGGCACAAATCAAAAGGTGTGAGGGTGTAAAACGATAGCACTTCATTGCTCAAAATGCTCCTTCTCTTTTTTGGGGGGGTGAGAAGACTCACCATTTTATAGACCTGATGGTATCTTTGGATGAGCATGCAGATGTGCCACTTGGCAATCATGCCTCCCAAGGGGGGAGGAGATTCCTCCCTAATTAGGGGCTCCATGACTGCCCTATAACTGCCTCTAACGCTCAAAAACACTCACTCACACTCCCATGCAATGAAGGAAGAGTTAAGTGGCAGATCTGAGCTGCCATTTGTCAAGATTTGAATTTTTGCCCATCAAACCTTCTATTCGCCCCACCCTGGAGTGAATACTACTAATAGTCCCTAGGTGGGGTGAGTACCATTTTGTAATCGTCCCTAGGTGGAACGAATAAGGAGCAGAGTTCCTGAAGGTGCCAAATTGACCTCTGACCTTCCAAAACTACTATTTGAGTGGTTAGGACCATTTTTTAACCTCTGGGGACTGCCCTAGGGGTTGTGTGTGTCAATGTGATCAGTGTTTGCAGTCACATAATTGGATTGGTGTTGTTTTGGTGTCTACAGATGCCCCTTTTTGGGATGCGCTGTGCGTGGCATAGTGTTGAGAAAAAATAGATAACCAAAGCACTAATGATTAGGGTTTCTCAATAACCTAACCAAATTTTGATGCCCCAAGTATGGAAAGGGCACGCATTCTTGAATCCTTTCTTCTGACGAGCTAAGGAACTCAATTCAAGTGTTAACCTTTTTTGGTGAGGTGTTACTTGATCTTGGACATTGATCAGTCATGAATAGGCAAAGGGTGCAACCTTTTGTCTGTGGGAACCTTGAGTTTATGATTCAGGAATGCCAAGTGTTTGATCAGCTTGTGATTATTGCTTGTTTGTTGCCCCAAGTAGGGGCGTGATTGTCTTTGTCAATGATTCTTTGAATGCATACCATTTCCTTGGTTGGGTGTGTATTTGTTGATTGGTGACTAAGGGTGACTACCCCCTCAAGTGACGAATCAATGAGGGAATGACCTACATGAGAAAAGCGATGTGTCACTTGACCCAAGATGACTTGTATAAGGGTACCTTAAGATGTTTTTCTTTGAATGTTTGTGCAGTTTTCTTACATTTAGACCTGTTTTTGGTGGGTTCTAACCCTTTTTGTGATGCTTTTTGGAGCTGAAATTGTCAAAAATCCATCTTCCCGTGGAGCGGTCCGGCTATGGTAGCCCTCTTAGGGAGTAGGATAGTGACAATTTGTTATCTCAATGTCAGTTTTGAATGCCAAGAATTGCGGGCATAAATGCGCCTTTGTTCGGCAATGTTATTGCTATTTTTGGGTGGGTTTGGACCCTTTTTGGGACGTCGTTTGGGGATGAAATTCTCGACAATCCGTCCTCTCGTGGAGCGGTCCGGCTATGGTAGCCTTCTTAGGGAGTAGGATAGTGAGGATTTGTGACCTCGACGTTTGTTTTGCATGCCCAAAATGTCAAGTGCAAAAGCACTCTTATTGGACAATTTTATTGCTTGTTTTTGGTCATTTTGGTGCAGTTTTTTGCTATTTTTGAAATTTTTGCTCTATAATCATCCCTGGGTGGGGCGAATACCAGTTTAGTAATCATCCCAAGGTGGTACGAGTGCTAACTAGAGCGCTCATCCTGGGGAGGAATGATTATAGGCCTAAAAGCCTATTTAAGGGCCAAAACTAGGGTTTGGGCTCATTTGTGTTCAATTTTTCTAGTGATTTGGAGCTCTGAGGAGGAGGAGGTCGATTCTATTTAGCAAACCGCTGCCAAATTTTTTCCACCACCATGATTTCATGAACCATATCAAGTGACAAATCTAAAGTGATACTGATAAGTGCTTCTCTTGGTTATTTTATTTTGTTTTATGTTATAGTTTAAAAGCGCAATTGTGTCTCTTTTGTATTTTGTTTTTCGAGTTTTTTTTTAGATATGAAACCCTAATATATATATATATTATTATATATATATATATATATATATATGTGTTTTGTTTTGTGTGACTTTGTGTTTTGTATGGCTTCATTAGAACTTAGGTTGAAACCCTAGTGGAAACCATGTTTATCATTTTGCATTTGTAAATGAAAAGAAACCCTAGTTTAACAAAGATCAAAACGTAGCTTAAAAACTTAGTTTAAAACTTAGCTGTTGTTTTTTGTCAGTGTATACTAAGGGTAAACCCTAGGTTAACTGAAAGATTTTTTATTTTTAATTTTTTTTTATTTTGTTTGTACTAATCAATTTAAACGTAGAGTTAAAAACCCTAGGTGCTAACAGACTGTGTTTGACTATTTTTGTGTTTTTCATTGATCAGTTTGAAGTAGAGTGAAAACCCTAGGAACTGAAAATTTGTTTTTGAATTTTTTTGAATTTTGTTTATCAGTTTAAATGTAGAGTTAGAAACCCTAGGTGCTGACATTTAGTTTTTGAGTTTTTTAATTTTTTTTTTTAGTTATCAGTTTAAAAGTAGAGTTAAAACCCTAGGTACAGACAACTACTTGTTTAATTGTTTTAATTTTTTTTTGTTTGTTATTTGTATTTTTTTAGTTGTACATTTTTTTATGCATTTATGTATATTCATGTTATTGTTATACAATTTATCATGTTTTTTTATGTTTTTTTCTTCTTTCTTTGCAGGTTGTGAAGAGTCGGTACCGTGTGCCTACTGTTTTCTCAGAAGAAAAGGAGGTGCTAACTTTGGCTGACAGGGATTGGCTTGATGCCCTTGGGCTCAAGCATGTGACTCGAATGGAGCTGGTGGTCGGTGATCGGGCCTATCTGATGGCCCTGATCAACTTGTGGGATCCCCGGACCAACACCTTCCATCTCCCAATAGGGGAGATGATAGTGACCTTGGAGGATGTCTATTGGATTCTACGAATTTTTATAGATGGACTACCGATTAGGATGATGTCATGGGATCAATGAATAGCAGTGCTGACATGCTGCTTTGGGCATGGGGAGGAGGTGGGTGTGGATAGCCCAGTGGAGAGGGCAGAGGGCGATTGCCATATTGGTGGCATTCTAGTATAGTGGTGGCTAGAGAGGGGTGTATTAGAAGGATATGCAGAAGAGGGATATCTTGCGGACTCAGTTGGCTAAGCGGGAGAATGCATTTTCTGCACACCACCGACAGGATGGGGACACAAATGCTGCACGAGAGAGGGATCTTCTGCGAACACAGTTGGCAGAGAGGGAGAAGGCATTGGCGCATTGTGACGATGTAGTAGCTTTGTATTTTTGATGGGAGACAGAGTGATTTTGACATCAGATGGATTTGGAGGGAGAGATTATCCACCTCGGGGGGTGGTTACCTGAGCCCTCTGGAGGTGGGTCTTCGCACCGGATGAGGGGCAACGATACTGAGTAGTTAGCATCGTCTCATCGTAGGCGATTGGATGAGGGGATGCTAGTGGGTGTGATGCGGGGGTGAGTAGTAGTCGCCCTGAGAGGTCCCATAGGACCCACACCACGGGGGGTAGTTCTCATTGCACCGATCCTACGTGATCATGGTGGTCGATGCCCTAGGCTTGGGGGTTTTTGAGTTTTTGCTTTTTGTGAGGTCAGAGGACTGGTTATTGTAGCCTATGGGCATTTTTGATGATATATATACATATGAATTTATTTTGTTTATATAGTGTCGTGATTTGATGTTATGCACAATGATTGATGAATGTGTATGTATGCATGTTAATTTATATTTGATGGATGCATATGTTATGATGAATGCAAATGTTTCTAATTTATATTATATGCAAATGGAATGGATGAATTGAGTTTGTGATTTGTGGCGATGGCACCATAGACTATTTAGAACTTATGGCTTTTTGTCCTAGGCGATTGCTGTGGTAAATGACTTTTTATGTATACATGTTATTTTTTGTATTTTTTGATGGCAATGTGAGGATGAAAGATAGCACAGTTGGTTTAGAATGTAGTTAAGGTTTTATGAGACTCAGATGTTTTAACTAACTAGCCACGACTGTACTTTTATCTTACAAGAATTTTGAACAAGGTATGAATCGGACTTGTCTTTGACCAAGTTATTTCACATCCCTGTGTGTGCAATTGAGTTCGTTTATGTGGTATTTGTCGGGATACCGCCAGTGCCGAATAGGCTATCAACCAAACTTGTATTGAGGATCACCTAATTAGCTCCACTAACTCCTTTGTTGTATTTAGTCAGATTAATCTATGGTGCTATCTAGGATACCATAAGCTATCTCATCCACATGCAAACATTGATCCGCACACAAGTTAATGTGATAGATATATCGTCATGTGGGAGGTTTGCCACCAGTGAATGATAGGTTATCCACCAAACCGGTACTGAGGTTTACCTCGTGACCTTCTGAATGCTGAGAGTTCCAGGGATTCAAGTTCGACTCCCTTCTTTTCTTCAATTATATTGGGATACTTGCTCTTTTGTAGTGATAAAAATCATTGTTTATTTTTGTTTTTCTTTTGAGCAAGGGATTTGAATATTGAGTGATGAGAATCACTATTGTATGTGCCTTTTGATGTATGCACTTTGGTGGTGATGTCAAATTTTTGGAGTTTTGACTTTTTGCAAATTTTTTGGTGTTTGCAACTTTTTGAGAACTTGGGATTCTTGGGGAATTGGGTAGGGAAGATGCTTGTCCTTTTTCCAACTCTCAGCATTTTTGGGGTCATTCGCACAGGGGTATGAGCAAGATAACCTTTTCACTAGATGGTATCCTGGATTGCTTTGTAGGTTTCATCTTTCATTCACACAACTTGGGAATTTTTTATGTGTTTTAACTTGTGTTGGGATGCTATGTAACAAGGTGTGATCCAAGTAGAACTCTACCTTTGTAAAATATATCTGACTTTGTACAGTATGTGGCTAGAAAGCTAATGACAGTTGAATGACGAAAACTCTTGATACATTAGAAGACAACTAAATATGATATGGTGAAAAGGATGTGAATGGCATTTATTTTTGATGGACTATTTATAGAATGGAGAAATGTGGAAAATGATGGATTTGCCAAGTAATTATAGTCTATGGTGCCTTTGACTTGTATGACCACAAATATGTAATGTATGGATGTGATGCTTAATGCAACTATTGTTTTTGTGTTTTTGATGGATTTATTTTTGTGAGTATGAAGATGAGATGCAAAAAGAGCTCTTTATTGTTGTGATGATTTTGAGCATGCATGGAAATGAGATGCAAATTTTTGTTATTATTTTTATTAACGATTTTATTGTTTTTGAATTTTCTTATTTTAGACCGAGCAATTGTGGGAACCCTTGGAGCTTTTGGTTTGACCAAAGGGATGATGGGCACCTTTGGGGCGTTTGGGATTGACCAAGAGATTATGGGAATCCTTGGAGCCTTTGGGATTGACCAAGTGATTTATTGGAATCCTTGGAGCTTTTGGGTTGACCAAGCGATTATGGGAATCCTTGGAGCTTTTGGTTTGACCAAGCGATTACGGGAATCCTTGGAGATTTTGGTTTGACCAAGCGATTACGAGAATCCTTGGAGCTTTTGGTTTGGGCTATGGCTCTTTTAAATATGGAATGGCCTCAAATGACTGATGTTCAAGGGTTCAAGTTCCTTGATTCCATCAAGAGAAGCGAGTCGGTATGTTCCAGGTCCTATTTTACTATGGATGACATAAGGACCTAACCAGTTTGCCATGAACTTGTCCCTTAGATGGGGCGGCAAGTTAGAATTTTATTGGTTCTCTTTTAAGACCAAGTCACCAACCTGAAAGTCCCTCAGGTGAACCTTCATGTTGTATTCCTTCTTAAGTCACTCTTGATAGATACGTAAATGCTCGAGAGCATTAATGCGTCATTCATCGAGCAACGTAAGCTGGTCTAACCGGGCCTACCACACAGTTTCATCATCGATGAACTCTTGCATTGATATGCGTAGGAAAGGAATTTCCAACTCGAGAGGCATGACAGCCTCGAAGCCATACATGAGCAAAAAATGGAGTTGCCCCAGTGGGCGTCCGAATGCTAGTGCGATAAGCCCACAGGGCAAGTGGGATCTGAATGTGCCAATCCTTATGACTTTCTGTGACTGTATTTTTGAGGATGGCAACTAGAATTTTGTTTGACGCCTCTGCTTGCCCATTTGCCTATGGATAATAGGGTGTCAAAAAATTGTGTTGAATTTTGTACTTTGTGGTCAGAGCATGCACGTATTTGTTATTGAATGACATCCCATTATCCGAGATTATCTTGGATGGAATACCAAAATGACATATGATATTATGTAAAATGAACTCCAAAATGCGGGTTCCAGTCGTAGAGGTAAGCGGAATTGCTTCCACCCATTTGGTGAAGTACTCTGTGGCCATTATGATAAACGTGTGATGACCTGACGATGTAGGGGAGATATTTTCGATTAGATCTAAGCCCCACTACAAAAATGGCCAAGCCGATTGGATCGGCTGCAAGGCCTGAGAAGGTACGTGTGTCAAATTTGCATGGTGTTGACACTTCACACACTTCATTACATATACGCAACAATCTCACTCTAAATATGGCCAATAATAGCCCATGCAGAGAATGCACTTTGCGATGGCCATACCACTGAAGTGGCCATCGCATGTACCATCGTGCGCTTGGGTGATCGCCCAAGTGGACTCTTGCTGGTCCAAGCAATGAAGGAGGATTCCTTCGTAGCTATGATGGTACAAAATGTCTCCTAACAAGACATGCTTTGCCGCTTTCTATTTGAATGATCATTTTGTGGCATGCGTCAATCCAAGTGGGAGGTTACCTAACTTGAGGTAGTCCCTTATGGGTGTATACCAATCCTACTAATTGGAAACCTCGACGGTATGAACAGCCAATCCCTCTTGAAGTTCATCCCTAGCAAAAGCTGAATGAGAAAGAACTTGTAAGAATAGCGTTGTGTTGCTATTAATGGGAGTAGGGGAGAACAAGGACCCCCAGTTGGCATGATTTAGACAATCATGGATTCGAGAGAACTTGTCCATGGATGGTTCAATCTGGATCAAGTGGATTCCTGGTGTTAAGTCAAAGCTTGCATGCTCCATCGCTGATTGCGATAGTGTTTTGACTTGAATGGTTGTCATATCACCAAAAATGTCTTATGGGATTAGTGACCCCAAGGAGGCCATAGTGTCCACAAAATGATTCGATGATCGAGGGAGTTCCTCGATGTCGTACCATTCAAGATTTGCCAAGAATTTGTCCACAAGGGCTTTGTAGGACTGTAGAACTGGGCATTTACATTGGAATACCCCTTTGACTTGGTTGACAATTAACAACGAATCACCAAATATGTTTAATCATTTTATGTTCATGGTGACCATTGTCTGAAGACCTATGAGCAAGGCTTCGTATTCTGCATTGTTTTTGGTGCACAAGAAATCTAATTTAAATGACAGAGGCATTGGAGCCCCTTGCGGTGTGAAGAATACAATTCTTGCACCACCTCCTTGCTCACATTTAGAACCATCAAAAAATAGGGTTATTTCGGCCTGTGACTCAGGCTCATCAAAATTTGGCAATTCTGAGACATGGAAGACCCCATCATCGGGTAGTTCTATGACCAGAGGCTGATCGTCTTCGAGAGGAGCCTCTACTAGTTGATCGGCTATGACTTGACCTTTGATGGATTTTTGTCCAATAAACTCTATGTCAAACTCCATCAACAACATGATCCATTTCACCGTGTAGCTACTATGATAAGTACGACTCATCATGTACCGTAATGGATTCTCCTTAGACACAACATACGTCGTGTTGCTCAGCATGTAATGGCATAGATTTTTGGTAGAAAACACCATTGCCAAGCAGAGCTTCTCGATGTATGCATAGTTAAGTTCATAACTGACTAGGGTGTGGCTAAGATAGTAAGTAGCCTATTCTTTGTGAAGTTCATTCTTCTGGGCTAACATGGCACCCAATGCCACCTCAATGGCTGAGATGTATAAGTAGAATGACACTCCTAGTCTAGGTGGTGCCAATACTGGTGGTGAAGCCAAGTATTGTTTAATGTCATCAAAGGTTGACTAGAACTCGTCATCCTAGTGAAATGCTACCCCCTTGTGCAATAATTTATTCATGGTTTGGCACTTGTCAGATAGCTACGCTATGAAGCGCTTGATTGACGTGACCTTTCCCTATAGGCTTCTGAGCTACTTGATGGTAGTTGGGGGAAGCATTTCAAGGATTGCCTTGACTTTGTTTGGGTCCACCTTGATGCCTCATTTTGAGACTATGAAACCCAAGAGTTTTCCAGATGTGACGCCAAATATGCACTTCTTGGGATTCAGTCTGACTTTATGTTCCATGAGGCGATCGAGGATCTTGCTTAAGTCATCGAGATGATCTAGGCACAAAAGAGATTTGGCCAACAAATCATCCATGTAATCTTCCAAAGTTTTATGCATGTGATCATGGAAGATGTACGTCATGGCACGTTGGTAGGTGGCACCAACATTTTTAAGGCCAAAGGGCATGACCTTATATCAAAATGTCCCCCAAGGCATTGTGAATGCCATTTTTAGTTGGTCCTCGAGATTGATACGAATCTGATTGTATCCCAAGAAACCATCCATGAGGGAAAGCATTTCGTGGCCCGCTGTAGCGTCTACCAATGCATCGATGCTCGACAAGGGGAAATCATCCTTAGGACTCGCTTTGTTTAGATCTCAAAAATTAGTGCATATGTGAATCCTCCCGTTAGGCTTTTTGATGGGCACCATGTTGGACATCCATGGTGGGTAATCCATGCAGATGACAAACTGTGCATCCAACAGCTTTTGTAATTCATATTTGACCATTAAGGCCAATGTTGGGTGCATCTTACATAGTTTTTGCTTTACTGGCTTGACTGTCGGATCAAGTGTTAGATTATGCGTGACTAGCTGTAGATCTAGCCTTGGCATGTCTTTGTAGGACCATGGAAAAACCTCCTTCTTATCTTTGAGAAGGGCAATGTAGTTGGCTTGCTATTTGAGGGATAGACTTACCCCCAGCTTGATAATCTATGGATTCATTGGATCCGAGCTGATGTCTACGTCAGTCATCTCCTCGAACGACATGTGGGATCCATCCTCCAATTGGTGTGGAGTTGGGATCAAGTGGATATCATTTGTTGAGTTTAAATATGCGTTGGGAACCTCGAGTTCCTCTTCAGCATGGAAAATATCCTGAGTTGGCCTTGGTTTGAAATGAAGCATCTCATCGAAAGGCCAGTACTCTGATGGGGATGGTGGTTAATTGATGCAATCCCAGTCTATGGCATCTATGTCTAGATACAATGACTATGTTGGATCGGATCGGATTGTGGATGGGGGAGGTTAAGTCAATGGATATCATGTTGATGAAATGATTTTGGTCTCCATTACCATGGGTGTGATGACTCAAACATTTTGGATGATCTTTGTGCTTTGGATCTGGCTCTAGAGGTATTGGCATGAATGGATCGGCCCTATGTGCGGATAGGAGGACAAGGTCTGCCCTCGGCATTGATATCTCTATAGGGTCTCTGGGTGGTAGGTGCTCTCCGTATGCCCAAAGTGGCGGATTCAACACTTGGTCCCACTGCATTGGGTTTATGTGCCACTCATGCCCTGGCACTATGTTTAGTTGTTCAAGCATATCATCAATATCCAAGTGGTATTGTTACTGCATCTATCGCATGTGATTGAGATATGCCATCTCAGTTTCATCTTCATAATCATTGTTGGAGATCCAAAGGCCTTCATTGGTTCCAACAACTATTTGCGACATTAGAGGCTCATCTTGCTCGAGCAAATTGATCTGGCCCCATTGGGGTTGTTTCGCTCTCTATGGGGGGACCTGATTTTCTTGATGTGGCACTTGCTCGATTGGAGCATCCAAAGGGAACATTTCCAAGAGGCTTTCTTGGTAGTCATCCATGGGGGTCACTTGTGAGTGATTGCTATATGATTCGAAGGGTTCCCATGGTGCTACCTCATATTCTGACTCGTCTTCTGAAGATCCTTCCTGACCTTGTCTATACCCCTCTTGTAGGTAATTTCTCAAACTTTCTCCTCTCTCGAGCAAAGGGAAAGGGTTTTTGAGGTCAACAAGGTTGGTTGTCAACAATGGGAGATAATCCCCCAGTGTATATGTCGTGTTAGGGTTGGCATATGGATCTAATTCCAATCCTCCCTTATTGCCTATCCCTAGGCCTTGCATGTTCTCTACCAAGATGTCCAAGGGTAGGGGATGGTTGAACCCTACTCTTGACTTGTCATATGGCATTTGGTATCTTGGTTGGCAAAGAACATGCACTCCTTGCTCATATCTTCCTAACCCATATCCATGCCAATTGCATTGGCCAAGATATCTCAAAGTGAAATCTGGGTTGGACAAATAATTGACATCTTTTGCAAAGGGCTCTTCATCTTCTTCCTCTTGCATGTATGGTTCAATACCATGATCAAGGCCCCCATACACAAAGTTTGTCTAGTTCAGAAGGTAGCCTAGAGGAACAATAGTACCAATGGGGAGGTGAGGTCTCCCCATGTCCTGCATAGACTCTAGTGTGGGTGTTGCTACAATATTCTACACTAGATACTCCCCTAGGCCTATGTTGGCCATCTTAACAGTGATTGTCAATGGTTGAGGGGGAGGAAACGAAAGTTCTTCCTGATTCGACTTCCATTCTACTAGGCATCTCCTCAGTAGAGATGGTCGATACTGATGGTGGCGCCTCTTCTAGAGGTTGCCCTTCTTCCAAAGGTTTCTTCCCTTTGTCCTTCTGTGTGGCCACCATAGGTGGCATCGTTGGTGAAGGACCAAATGATGAAGATGGACCTGGTTGGGGATTTGATGGACTTGTCAATGGGGATGCCTATAGAATCAGACCCTGTTTAGATGGATTCAACTAAAAATCCAAATACGTTGATGGAAGGTCGATTGCGGCATTAGCTACATCGTAATGCAATACTTGTAGGGTTCTAAGTCTGTCGAGACTACATGCACATGCCTTTTGAATGTATACTTTAAGCATTGATGAGCTATCGAGGGGACACATTTCATGTTCTTGATCCATGGCTGACCCAACAAGATGTTATAGGCCATCTTACCTTCCAATATGTGGCACAATGTAGGTATAGTCTTTTGCCCCACTTGGATGGGTAGGACAATTGTGCCAACTATCGAGCATATTGCATCATTGAATGCTCGCAGTGTGTAGGTGGAGGCCACTATGTGAGATGCGGGCAAATTTAGGTGCTTCAAGGCCATTGTTGTAATGATATTACTAGATGAGCCAGTATCCACCAATACCCTCTTGTACAAAATCCCGTTGACCCACACGATGATGTGTAGGGGTGGATCCGCCATGTCACCAGCCACTGATTTCACTTCGTCCTCTCGAAAGGTGATGACTAGATTAGTGCATCATTTGACATGTCCCACAAAGTTGTTGAAAGATTTTGCTTCATGGGGCTGCAACTCAATGGCTTTTAGTATCTCCATTAGAGCCTCCCGATGGGGTTTTGATTGTTGTATAAGCTCATAGATGGAGGGCCTAGCCGATGTGGTCCTCAAACTCTAGCTAAGTTTGGTTTGAATCGTGGCCACTGGTCTAGGTGGAGGAGGTTGTGCAAGGCATTGTTGCAATTGTGACGTTGTTGGCACCTCTCCTGTAGCTACCGCAGGGGCAGCTGTGCTCGAGTACCTCTTGTTTCAAGTCACTAAACCGATCATCCCTACATACCCCTACATGGGGCAGTTTTGTGTTACCTCATTGACTTGTAGGGTCTTTGCATGTGCATCATGGGCAAGCAAGGGGTCTTTAAAGACCTCCATTTATTGGTTGCTTGGTTCCATGGGGTTATCCATCGCTAATGTCTTGTTATCTATTAGGTCTTGCACCAAGCCTTTAAACTTCCAACATGCATTAAGGTCATGTCCCTTCTATTTGTGGAACCTGCAGTACAAGTCTTCCCTATAGCCCTTAGGTTTTGGTGCATTGGGATCTATGGTTTGAATCTCGGGCAAGCTGATCAAGTTTACCGCTAACAAATGGTCAAACAGGGAATCTCTGGACTCTGTGTAAGGTGTGAATTGCCGCCTAGGGTGACGCTGCTAATTTTTTTCTTGCCTCTGATTTTATCGGTCATAACTGTTAAGAGGCACTACCTGATAGTTAGCCTTTTGGGGTTGTGTTGCTTGTGCAGGATTAGAGACATTTATAGCAACCAAATTGACCGCAACGGGTT
This sequence comes from Wollemia nobilis, assembly GCA_028583015.1. NCBI lineage: Eukaryota > Viridiplantae > Streptophyta > Pinopsida > Araucariales > Araucariaceae > Wollemia > Wollemia nobilis. Next base: position 1,845,409 of record JAQPPZ010017035.1, on the reverse strand, counting down.
TTGTTGCATGGTCCCTATTTTGGTGTTCTTAGACCATTCTTTCTTCTTTGGCTTGGCTATCTCGCCATCCTAAATCTTGATCTCCTCAATGATTTTGGCTTGCACCAGAGCTTCCTCTAAAGTGGCATATTGTTGTAGCTATAATAGCACGAAGATCGATCTCAAATAGCTCTTTTAGAACATTTGGGTGAGGTCAACCATAAGAGGGAGGTAGGGTAGCTTTCAAAGCAAAGTCCTCCATCGGTTCCCATAGGCCACCATGGTTTCTTCCTCATACTACCTGAGGCTAGCTAGGTCGCTTAGTGACACCTTCTTCTTGGTGTTGAAGGTGAAGCATTCAAGGAACACATCCACTAGCTGATCTAAGTTACTAATGTTGTGCTTTGGCAATTGAGTGAACCAATCCAAGGTAGGGCCTATGAACATGGTGATGAATGTTCTTAACAGCAAAGCATCATTGTCCTAAATTCCAAAGCATTAGCTTAGGAATCTAGTCACGTGCTCTTGGGCATCCTCCTCACCTCTAAATATTGCCAGCTAAGGCAGTTTAAAGTGTTCAAGGTAAGGGGGTGCTGGCACTAATGGATGCATAGGATGACTATGAAGTTGGCGTAAAGTGGGATTTTGGGGCCCAAAAGTCTTAGTCTCCACAGACTCCAAGTGTTCTAGCAACGCTTTATACACATCAGAAGATTTAATATCTTCCTCCTTAGTTAGCTCCCGTTGTGGGCTGGGGGGAACATGAAGCCTATAGAGGGGTGGTTGGATAGCAACCCCTATGCCTTGGTAGGGCATTTCAGCCCGCTCTTCTTCTTGCTCATACTCCTCATAGGATTCTTGAGGAGTTTTTGGATGAGACCTATGACCATGGGTGGGTCCCCACGGAGGGTGCCCATCGTTGTTCCTGGGAGTGGCCTCCCACTCAGGTCTAGGAGGTCTCGGAGGTAGCACTTGGTAAGGTTGTGGAGACCTGTCTCATACCAAGGGGTTGTGCCTCTCATACGGTTCTTCTCTTTGGGTGCGATGGGTTGGAACCCTATTAGGCATAGGTTATGGAGCAGCTCATCTATTTTGTGCCAAATGCGCTCTTTGCTAAGGCGATATAGATGCTCTAGCTATTGTTGGTCTTGCTCAAGATGCATGATCTATGCTTGGCGGGTGGCATGTCTGGCGACTGCCAGGTTGATTTGTTTCACCATATTGATTCTAGGATGCCTAGATGCATCTCCTATGCATTTATCTCAGTCACAATGATTTGAGATCTCTATAGGTCACTTCCCTATGTCGATTTTAGTGACATTCACTCGATGCTCTGGCCTCAGTAGGTGATTCTGGTAGATATCAGGTACAGAGGTGCATTTCTCCCATGCTGTGTATTGCTATTGAGGAATATGATGGTCTTTCTCATGCTCCCTTTCATATGTGTGAAAGGGGCAAGCAAAGTTGGCTCGCCTTGTCTGAAGAGCCTTGTGTTCTGGATTTTGCCTATTGTTTCTAACAGTGATGGGGGGTAAAGGAGGGATGACATACTCATGTGGCCTCTCCTCATGGACCCTATGATGTTCTAGCGATTCATCGCATGGTGGCCACTCATATCGAGATTCTAAGGGAGCCTTCCCATTTATATTGAGTGCCACATGTAAGGACTCCTCCTGAAAGGGTCTATGTTAGATGGGAGTGCCCCTCAAAGGGGTGCCTCTATAGTCCCATTCTGAAATGGCATGATATGGACTATCTTGTGGGTCGGGCCGCCAAGGTGGTATGACCAAGTCCTTGGGGCTATAGCGGAGGCAACTTGTGCCCCCTTGTACACTCTTCGCAGCTCCTGCCTGTGATTGGGATTGGCTACGGGTGTACACCATGGTGGTGTTTTCCTATAAGATGCATAGATTTTTATTTCTTTTTATGATTTTTATGCTACACTAAATAGAAAATATCACACACACAAAGCAATGATTATCTCGTTTAAATATTAAAGGTGTGCCCTAAACCTGGTTTAGTGTGTTTTGATTTTTGTTTTGAAAGCTTTTGTAAAGAATTTTTAAATGCAATATGATGGCTCTTATGACTCCCAAAAATGGTCGCCCCTTCGATATACCATTGCCAAGCTGATATACCAACCTCTCTATATACCCGCCCTTACGTGAGGGAAACTATTGGTACGTGAGAGCAGATGGTATGTAGAACGTAGGCGGTACGGAAGGGGAATCACCCTATTTTTGACACCTACCATAGAAGACTTATCCTCATGCACTGGGAATCACCCCAGCTACACTTGGTCAGCTTTCATCAGGATTTACGTCTAGCAACAGTAGCGATCAGGATTTATGGATGCAAAATTTCAAGCCAAGGTGGTGATGAAATCCACTGTTGGTCTTGATTAAGGGCTAGGGTTTTACGACCAGCTCCTTGGTGTTTAAATCACCACGTGATGTGTGGGGTTATTTTTATTTTTGCATAAGAGAAAGCAACATGCAGTAAAAAAAAATTCCCTAAGTAAGAAAATAACCAGAAAATAGAAAATAGGAAACAGAAAATGACATAAGGAGTTCAGGACCTCTACCTTTTTTCTGCCCAAATATGTTGGTTCTGAGTTTCTATCCTAAAACTGCACAAATAGCTATTCGTCCTTGGGCGGGATGAATAATAGAACTGTATTAATCATAGGGTGGGGTGAATGCCCATTTGTCCCTGGGTAAGATGAATTCCAGCTCTGTATTTGCCACAGACTGGAACAAACAATAGTCCAGCATTTGAAAACTTAGTACCTGCAAGTAAAAACAATCAAGTTTTGATCAGATTTTTGATATTAAAAATAGGGGAAAAGGGTCCCACCATGATTGCCACTGGAAGCATGAGGATACGGAAACAAAAAGGAAAATCCAAAATGTGATGTGAACAAAACAAAAGATAACGCTAAATCCTATGAATTGAAAGTGCATGAAAAGAAAGAAGCATAAAAAAATTGAAACCAAATAGAAATCCAATATGGAAGACAACCCTTTTTTTAATAAGCTTCAAAACTTGGTTATAATTCACATCCTCCCTTTTTAGGGGCTAGGAGCGTTAAATGTGTTCTTGTCACATCAATGGATGCCATTCCTTATTTCGTGTGCCCACATGTAAAGTGGGCGGACCAAACATCACCGTCGCTTGCGTTGATGAGTCTTGACTCCTTAATGCTCCTCTGATGTTGATACCCTACGTTCAAGGAAACATGAAACATTTAGTAGCACCTTTAGATAAAATAGAACATGCAATCCCCATGCCTTCAATCGGTACATGCAAAAATATAAAAAAAAACAATACTAAAATTGATCTAGATGAACTAAAAACTTGACAAGGGCATAAAAACATCATTGGGAAGGCACTGCAAATGGAACAGTCAAAAAATTCACCATAGATTCGTATTCGCTCCAGGGCAGGACGAAGAGACCTGCAACAAAACGTCATACAAAACTGTCTCAAATGTCACATCTGGGAAGCTCCAAATCACCTGTAAAGTTGGGGGTTAGCTAAAAGGGGGTATTTTGGGAAGACCTAGAAGGTCAGATTTTCCCAATTTTGCCTCTATCACCAGTAATTTGATGATGCTACCTACATGTTAGTAAATGTGGGAAATGATAAAAACAAGATAAAAAATGGTCAAAATGATGTGAAATTTGAATGACAACCTATATAAGTAGCATAAAATCAGATGCAAAAATAACAAAAAGGAAATTTGATACATATTTCTAATCATTTTGGGGTGGGGTGATTAGGACTACAACAGTATGGGGGGTGCCCAAGGGCAGGACGCCCGCGTTTGGGGCCCGGTTTCAGAACCAATCCACTTGGGATGGGTCCAAAATCTCTTGTGGGGTGTTTTCGTCAAATTTGGTAGGATGTTATGGCCAAATATCAGGTTTTGGTTTCAGATTTGTGCTTCCAATAACCACCCTATGACCTCCCTTCCAAAAGAGATCAAGGATGTGAAAGGCACAAATCAAAATGTGTGAGGGTGTAAAATGGTAGCACTTCATTGCTCAAAATGCTCCTTCTATTTTTTTTTGGGGGGGTGAGAAGACTCACCATTTTATAGACCTGACGGTCTCTTTGGATGAGCATCCAGAGGTGCCACTTTGCAATCATGCCTCCCAAGGGGGAGGAGATTCCTCCCTGATTAGGGGCTCCATGACTACCCCTGTAATTGATTCTAATGCTAAAAAATGCTCACTCACCCTCCCATGCAATGAAGGAAGAGTTAAGTGGTGGATCTGAGCTGCCACTTGTCGAGATTTGACTTTTTTCCCACCAAACCTTCTATTCGTCCCACCATGGAGTAACTACTGCTAATTGTCCCTGGGTGGGGTGACTACCAGTTTGTAATCGTCCCTAGGTGGAACGAATAAGGAGTAGAGTGCCTGAAGGTGCCAAATTGACCTCTGACCTTCCAAAACTACTATGTGAGTGGTTAGGATCACTGTTTAACCTCTAGGTGCTGCCCTAGGGGTTGTGTGTGTCAATGCAATTAGTGTTTGCAGTCACATAATCGGATTGGTGATGTTTTGGTGTCTACACATGTATGCACTAAATGTGTAGTATATTGATGAATCATGTGATGCCACTTGTTAAAATTTGATTTTCTATTTTATTTGTAGACAAAATCGTGTCACTTATTGCATCTTGATTCACTCCAATATCTATGCATCATTAAGTGTGTTGTTAACTATGAAAGTTATTTATCAAAGTTGATGAAGTGGTAAAATGTGATTGATTAAAGCTATACTCGTATGCATATAGTGGTGTATGGTCTACCACATTAATTATTGTATGAACTACCATGTTGGACCAATAAAAAATACCATGTCAATGCTTCCATCATTTTTTACCTTACCTACCATGTGTCAATTTAGGATTTTTTACTTGTCATTAATTGAACCAGTCTCAAAATGAGGCATCGAGGTAGATCCACATAAATTCAAGGCAATCCTTGAAATTCTTCCCCCAACCACCATCAAGCAGCTCAAAAGCTTGCAGGAAAAGGTCACATCAATCAAGCACTTCATAGTGTAGCTATCTGACAAGTGTCGACCCATGAATAAATTATTACACAAGGGGGTAGCATTTCACTGGGATGAAAAGTGCTAGTCTGCCTTTGACGACATTAAACAATACTTGGCTTCGCCACCAGTATTGGCACCACCTAGACCAGGAGTTCCATTCTATTTATACATCTCAGCTACTGAGGTGGCACTGGGTGCCATGCTAGCCCAGAAAAATGAACTACATAAAGAGCAGGCTACTTACTATCATAGCTGCACCTTGGTCAGTTATGAACTTAACTATGCATACGTCGAGAAGCTATGCTTAGCAATGGTATTTGCCACCAAAAAGCTATACCACTATATGCTGAGCAATACAACATATGTTGTGTCTAAGGATAATCCATTGCAATACATGATGAGTCATACTTATCATAGTATCCGCATGGCAAAATGGATCATGTTGTTGATGGAGTTTGACATCGAATTCATTGGACAAAAGTCCATCAAAGGTCAAGTCATCACCGATCAACTAGCAGAGGCTCCTCTCGAATATGATCAGCCTAAGTCACAGGCCGATATAACCCTATTTTTTGATGGTTCTAAATGTGAGCAAGGGGGTGGTACGAGAATTGTATTCTTCACACCGCAAGGGGCTCCAATGCCTCTATCATTTAAACTTGATTTCTCGTGCACCAATAACAATGTTGAATACGAAGCCTTGCTCATAGGTCTTCAGACAACCATCACCATGAACATCAAACATTTGAACATCTTTGGTGATCCGCTGTTAATTGTCAACCAAGTAAAAGTGGTATTCCAATGCAAATGCCCAGTTCTGTAGGCCTACAAAGCCCTTGTGAACAAATTCATGGCAAATCTTGAATGGTATGACATCCAGGAACTTCCTCGATCATCAAATCATTTTGTAGACACTATGGCCTCCTTGGGGTCACTAATCCCACAAGACCCTTCTGGTGAAATGACAACCATTCAATTCAAAACATTATCACAATCTATGATGGAGCGTGCAATCTCTGACATAACACCAGGAATACACATGATATAGATTGAACCATTTCAAGATAGCATCGCTCGAATCCATGATAGCATGAATCATGCCAACTGGGGTCCTTGTTCTCCCTTGTTCCCCTTGATAGAAACACAACACTATTTTTACAAGTTTGTTCCCACTCAGCTTTTGCTAGGGACAACTTCAAGAGGGATTGGCAGTTCATACCATCAAGGTTTCTGATCAGCAGGATTGGTACACACCTATAAGATACTGCCTCAAGCTAGGTAATCTCCCACTTGGATTAACGCATGCCACGAAAAGATCATTCAAACATAAAGCAAAAAAACATGTCTTGCTAGGAGACATTTGGTACCGTCAGAGCTACGAAGGGATTCTCCTCCGTTGCTTGGATCAGCAGGAGTCCTCTTGGGCAATCACCAAAGTGCATGATGGTACATGCAATGGCCACTTCAGTGGTATGGCCATCACAAAGCGCATTCTTTGCATGGGCTATTATTGGCCATCTTTAGAGTGAGATTGTTGCACATATGTAAGGAAGTACACGAAATGTCAACACCATGCTAATTTGACACATGTACCTTCTTAGGCCTTACAGTCGATCCAATCAGCTTGGTCGTTTTCATAGTGGGGCTTAGATCTAATTGGAAAGATCTCCCTTGCATCGTCTGGCCATCACACATTTATCATAACGACCACAGAGTACTTCACCAAGTGGGTGGAAGCAATTTCACTTACCTCTACAACTGGACCCCACATTGTGGAGTTTATTTTACATAACATCATATGTCATTTTGGTATTTCATCCAAGATCATCTCGGATAATGGGACATCATTTAAGAACAAATATGTGCATGCTTTGACAACAAAGTACAAAATTCAGCACAAATTTTCGACACCTTATTATCCATAGGCAAATGGGCAAGCAGAGGCGTCAAACAAAATGCTAGTTGCCATCCTTAAAAAGACAGTCGTAGATAGTCATAAGGATTCACACATTCAGATCCCACTTGCCTTGTGGGCTTATCACACTAGCATTTGGACGCCCACTGGGGCAACTCCATTTTTGCTAGTGTATGGCTCTGAGATAGTCATGCCTCTCGAGTTGGAAATACCTTCCCTACGCATATCAATGCAAGAGTTCATAGATGATGACACTGCATGGTAGGCCCAGTCATACTAGCTTACGTTACTCAATGAATGATGCATCAATGCTCTCGATCATTTACGTATCTATCAAGAATGACTTAAGAAAGCATACAACATGAAATTTCACCTAAGGGACTTTCAGGTTGGTGACTTGGTCTTAAAAGAGAACCAAAAAAATTCTAACTTTTCGTACCATTTAAGGGATAATTTCATAGCAAATTGATTAGGTCCTTATGTCATTGACAGTAAAATAGGACCTAGAACATACCATCTCACCTCTCTTGATGGAATAACGGAACTCAAACCCTTGAAAATCAGTCATTTGAGGCCATTCCATGTTTGAAAGAGCCATAACCCACCCCAAACGCTCCAAGGATTCCAATAATCGCTTGGGCAACCCAAAAACGTCCCAAAGGTACCTATAAATTCCTTTGGTCAAACCAAGCGCTCCAAGGATTCAAAAAAATCACTTGGTCAACCCAAAAATGCCCCAAAGGTACCTATAAATTCCTTTGGTCAAACCAAACGCTCCAAGGATTCCAACAATCGCTTGGTCAACCCAAAAATGCCCCAAAGGTACCTATAAATTCCTTTGGTCAAACCAAAAGCTCCAAGGATTCCCACAATCGCTTGGTCAACCTAAAATGCCCCAAAGGTAACCATAATCCCTTTGGTCAAACCAAAAAGCTCCAAGGATTCCCACAATCACTTGGTCAACCTAAAATGCCCCAAAGGTATCAATAATCCCTTTGGTCAAACCAAAAGCTCCAAGGATTCTCACAATCGATTGGTCAACCTAAAATGCCCCAAAGGTAACCATAATCCCTTTGGTCAAACCCAAAAGCTCCAAGGATTCCCACAATCGATTTGTCAAACTCCAAAATGCCCCAAATGTGCATATAATCCCTTTGGTCAAACCAAAATCCCCAAGGATTCTCACAATTGCTTGGTCACCCCAAACGCTCCAAGGATTCCCACAATCGCTTGGTCAACCCAAAAGCTCCAAGGATTCTCACAATCGCTTGGTCACCCCAAAAGCTCCAAGGATTCTCACAATCGCTTGGTCACCCCAAATGCTCCAAGGATTCCCATAATCGCTTGGTCAACCCAAAAGCTCCAAGGATTCTCACAATCGCTTGGTCACCCCAAAAGCTCCAAGGATTCTCACAATCGCTTGGTCACCCCAAACGCTCCAAGGATTCCCACAATCGCTTGGTCAACCCAAAAGCTCCAAGGATTCTCACAATTGCTTGGTCAGCCCAAAAATGCCCCAAAGGTGCCATAATCCCTTCGATCAAACCAAATGCTCCAAGGATTCCCACACTCGCTTGGTGAACCCCAAAATGCCCCAAAGGTATCTATAAACCCTTTGGTCACACCAAAAGTCCCATGGGTTCCCACAACCGCTTGGTCACCCAAAATGCCCCAAAGGTATCTATAATCCCTTTGGTAAAAACCTCTGAGGATCTGAAAGAATTTTCAAAAACAATAAATAATCAAGAAAAACAAAAAAATTGCATCTCACTTCCATGCATACTCTTAAAAATCAAAACACAAAAAAATAAGTTGCATTAGGCATCACAAACATACATTGCATATTTGTTGGTCATATAGGTCAAATGCACCATAGACTGTAATTACTTGGCAATTCCATCATTTTCCACATTTTTCCACTTTGTAAATAGTCCAGCAAAAATAAAAGCCACCCACATTTTTCACCATATCATAATCAGTGTCTTCTAATGTATTTCGGGCTTTTGTCATTCAGCTTTCTTTAGATTTCTAGCCAAAAATGGTACAAATTCAGATAGATTTTTACAAAGGTAGAGTTTTACTTGGATCACACCTTGTTACGTAGCATCCCAACACAAGTTAAAACACATAAAAATTCCCAAGTTGTGTGAATGAAATATGAAACCTGCATAGCAGGCTAGGTTACTTGTAGACACCAAAACAACACCAATCCGATTATGTGACGACAAGCACTGATCAAATTGACATACATAGCCCTTATGATAGCCACCAGAGGTTAAACAGTGGTCCTAACCACTCCCATAGTAGTTTTGGAAGGTTAGAGGTAAATTTGGCACCTTTAAGGCACTCTGCTCCCTACTCGTTCCACCCTGGGACGATTACAAACTAGTATTCGTCCCACCCCGAGACGATTAGCAGCATTCACTCCAGGGTGGGGCGAATAGTAGGTTTGATGGGAAAAATGTCAAACCTTGAAAAATGGTAGCTCATATCCACCACTCAACTCCACCTTCAATGCATGGGAGTGCGAGTAAGCATTTTTGAGCTCAAAGAGCCAGTCATGAACCCTTAATCAGGGAGGAATCTTATCTCCCCTGACAAGGCATGATGGCCAAGTGGTGCCTCTGCATGCTCATTCACAAGAGATCCTCAGGTCTATAAAATGGTGAGTCTTCTCACCCCAAAAAAAGGACAAATTAGGAGCATTTGGAGCAATAGAGTGCTACAAAATTACATCCTCACCCCTCATTTGTGCTTCTTACATCCTTGATCTCTCTTTTGGAAGGGAGGTTATTGGGTGAACATTGGAAGCGCAATCCGGACCCAAAACCCAAATATTTGGCCACAATACCCCACCCAATTTGCCGACACAACCACCTAGGAGGTTTTGGACCCATACCAAGTGGATTTGTGCTAAAACCAAGCCCCAAACGATGGGCGTCCTGCTCTCAGGTGCCCCCCGCACTGTTGTAGTCCTAATCGTCCCACCCCAGAGTGATTAGAAATATGTAGCAGATTTACTTACTGTTCTTTTGAATTTTATTTTATGTCTTTCATATATGCTGCCATTCAAATTTCATGCTATTCTGATGATTTTTGACTGTGTTTTCATTGCTTTTCGCTTTTACTAACATACAGGGAGCATTTTCAGATACATGGTGATCAAGGCCGAATCTGCAAAATCCAACCTTCTAGGTCATCTCAAAATGCCCCATTTTTCCTAACCCCAACTTTGTAGGTGTTTTGGAGGCATCTAGATGGGACATTTAGGATGTTGCCTTTTGACATTTTATGATAGTCCTAATCGTCCCACCCTAGAGCGATTAGAAATATACAATAGATTTGTCGACTGTTCCTTTTTTAGTGTGTTCATGATGGTTTTTGCATGCTTCTATCAAAATTTCATCTTATTCTGACATTTTTTGATCACCATTTTTATTATTTCATGCATGCATTAACTAGAGGCCTTGGGGATTGCATATTTCCCTCCATCTACAGGTGCTACTAATCGTTTGTTATTTCTTTGAACATAGGATATCGACACTAGAGGGGCAAAAAGGAACTATATATATATATATATATATATATATATATTCATGCAAGCGGCGATGATGGTTGGCCCGGCCATTTCAAATATGGGCACGTGAAATATCCCGAAGGGAAGTGTACCATCCGTGGTGTAACAAAGCTATATCTAACGCTCCTAGCTCCTAAAAAGGAAGGAGACGTATTGTAACCTGGTATCAAAGCAAAATTAATAAAAATAAGGGCTGCACTTTACATTTTCTTTATATCTCATTTCAGTTCATTTGTTTTCCCCTTTTTATGCACTTTAGTCCTTTGTTCATTTGTAGGACTTAGCGTTTTGTATGCTTTTTTTTGCACCACACCCGGTACGCCTATGGGCTTCCGTATCCTTGTGCTTTCAGTGGTGATCACGGTGGGACCCTATACCTTTATTTTAGGATCAAATTTTTGATCAAAATTTGTGTTTTTGCTTTCAGGTGTTAATCCTTCAAGCGCTGGACTGTTGCTCATGCCACCCTATGACGAATACATATTGGAATTTGTGCCACCCCGGGATGAATAAGGTGTTCGTCCCACCCTATGACAAATATAGATCTACTATTCATCCCACCCTGGGAATATTAGATCTCTGTGCAATTTTTGAGCAGAAACTCAGGGGCATATGGTGTGGGCAGAGAAGAGGTAGGTTGTCTGAACACTCTGTAATTTTTTGTCTCTGTTTCTGTGATTTTTCTATTTCTTTGCTTGCATAAGAAATTTTACTGCATGTTTCCTTTATTTTCACAAGTAAAAATAACCACACACACCACGAGATAATCTAAACATCAAGGCATTGGTCGTAAAACCCCAACACTTGATCAAGACCAACGATGGATTTCATCACCACCTTGGCTTGAAGTTTGCATACATAAACCTGATCACTACTGTTGCTAGACGTAAATCCTGATGAAATTTGACCAAGTGTAGCTAGGGTGATTCCCAGTGCATGAGGATAATTCTTCTATGGTAGGTGTCAAAAATAGGGTGATTCCCCTCCCGTACCACCTATGTTCCACGTACTGTTATGCTCTCGTGTACCAATAGTTTCCCTCACATAAATGCGGGTGTATTGAGAGGTTTGGTATAATGGCCTGGCAGTGGTATATTGAAGGGGTGACCATTTTGGGAGACATAAGAGCCCTCATATTGCATGTACAACAAAATTTTCTTTACAAGGTTTTCAAACAAAAATCAAAACACACTAAACCAGATTTAGGGCACACTTTTAATCCATAAATGAGATAATCACTTCTTTGTTTGTGTGGCTTTCGTTTGTTTAGTGTAGCATAAAAAAATCATAAAGAAGATAAAAATGCATGCATGTTTTAGAGAAACACCACCATGGTGTACACCCGTAGCCAAGCCCAATCATGGGCAGAAGCTGCAGAAAGTGTTCAAGGGGGCACAAGTCGCCTCCGCTATAGCCCCAAGGAGTTGGTCATACCACCTTGGCAACCTGACCCACAAAATAGTCCACATCATACCATGACAGAATGAGACTATAGAGGCACCCCTTCGAGGGGCACTCCCATTCAACATAGACCCTTTCAGGAGGAGTCCTTACACATGGCACTCAACATATATGGGAAGGCTCCTTTAGACACTCGTTATGAGTGGCCACCGCGCAATGAAGTGCTAGAACAACATAGGGTCCATAAGGATGGGCCACATGATTACATCATACCTCCTCTACCCCTTATTATTGTCATAAATAATAGGCCAAATCTAGAGCACAAGGCTCTTCATACAGGGCGAGCCAACTATGTCTGCCCCTTTCACATATATGAAAGGGAGCACGATGAATACCATTACATTCCTCAAGAGCAATACATAGTGTGGGAACAATGCACTTCTGCACCTGCTATTTATCAGGATCATCTACTGAGGCCAAAGCCTCGGGTAAATACCGCTAACCTTGACATAGGGAAGCGACCTATAGAGATATCGGATCACCATGATCGAGATAGATGTGTAGGGGAGGCATCTAGGCCTCCTAGACTCAAGACGGCAGAACAAATTGAATTGGAATTTGCCAAACATGTCGCCCATCGAGCACAAATCATGTAGCTTGAGCATGATCAACCACAGTTAGAGCACCTGTATCCCCTTAGCAAAGAGTGCATTCGACGTCAGACAGATGAGTTGCTCCAGAACATTGTGCCTGAGAGGGTCCCAATCCGTGGTATGCATAGGATAGAGTTGTATGAGAGGCACAACCCCTTGGTGCAATATAGGTCTCCATGACCTTATCAAATGTTGCCTCTAAGACCTCCTAGACCTGAGCCTGAGACCACCCCTAGAGCCAATGATGGGCACCCTCCACGGGAACTCACCCATGTTTATAGGTCATGCCTAGGAAATCCTCAAGAAGCCTATGAGGAATTCAAGCAAGAAGAAGAGCGAGCTGAAACACCCTACCAAGGCAGGGGGTGCTACTCGACTACCCCTCCATATGCCTCAAGTTCCCCACAATTTGCAATGGGAACAAACCAAGGAGGAAGAGATCAAATCTTTCGATGCATACAAAGTGCTAATAGAGCGCTTAGAGTCTATGGAGACCAAGACTTATGGGCCCCAAAATCCCACATTACGTCAGCTCCGTAGTCACCTTGTGCATCCTTCAGTGCCTGCACCCCCATACCATGAACACTTTAAAATGCATCAATTGGAAATCTTTAGAGGGGAGGAGGATGCCCAAGAGAACGTGATGAGATTCCTGAGCCAATGCTTTGGCATTCAGGACAACGATCCTTTGCTTCTACAAAAATTTATAACCACGTTCATAGGCCCTACCTCAGATTGGTTTACCAAATTGTCGAAGAATAGCATAAGCAACTTGGACTAGCTAGTGGACACGTTCCTCAAACATTTCACCTTTAATACCAAGAAGAAGGCATCGTTAAGTGAGCTAGCTAGCCTCAGGAAGTATGAGGAAGATACCATGGTGGCTTATGGAAATCGGTGGAGGACATTACTTTCAAAGCTACCTTACCTCCCTCCCATGGCCGACCTGACCCAAATGTTCTCAAAAAGTTTTTTGAGGTCGATCTACATGCTATTACAGCTGCAAAAATATGCCACTCTCCAGGAAGCCCTGGCACAAGCCAGAATCATTGAGGAGATCAATATACAAGATGGTGATATTGCCAAGCCACACAAGAAAGAGTGGCCCAAAAATGCCAAAACTGGGTCAATGCAACCGAAACCTACCATGGTCAATCAGGTTGCTATAAACATACCTAAGCCTACACAAGCAATACAACCCCCAAAGGCTAATTATCAGGTAGTTCCCCTTGACACCTATGAAAAGGAAAATCATAGGCAAGAGAAAAATTAGTAGCATCACCCTAGGCGACAATTCACACCCTTCATAGAGTCTAAAGACTCCTTGTTTGACTGCTTGTCCATGGCAAACTTGATAAACCTGCCAGAAAGTCAACCCGTAGACCCCAACATGCCAAAACCCAAGGGCTATATGGAAGACTTGAACTGTAGATTTCATCGGTAGAAAGGACATGACCTTTACACATGTTGGAAGTTCAAAAGCTTAGTGCAAGACCTAATAAACAGTAAGATGCTAGCGGTGGATAATCTCATTATGCCAAACAACCAATAGATGGAGGTCTTCAAAGACCCCCTTCCTGCCCATGATGTGTAGGCAAAGACCCTTCATGTCAATGAGGTGACATAGAACTGCCCCATGTAGGTGTATGTAGGAATGATAAGCATAGTGATTTGAAACAAGAGGTACCCAAGCACAGCTGCTCCTACGACGGCTACAGGAGAGGTTCCATCAATGTCACAACCTCAAAAGCACCCTACACAACCTCCCCCGCCTAGACCAGTGGCCACGATTCGGACTAAACTTACCCAAATTTTAAGGACCACGTCGGCTAGGCTCTCCATATACGAGCTCATCCAACAATCATCTCCCCATTGGGAGGCTCTAATGGAGATATTAAAAGCCATCGAGTTGTAGCCCCACGAAGCAAACTCTTTCAACAACTTTGTGGGACATGTAAAATGATGTACAGAACCAGTCATCACCTTTAGAGAAGATGAACTAAAATTGGTGACTGGTGATATGGTGGATCCACCCTTGCACGTTATTGTACGTGTCAATGGGATCCCATTTAAGAGGGTGTTGGTGGACACTGGCTTGTCCAGCAATATAATCATAACAACAACATTGAAGCACCTCAAGTTGCCAACATCTCACATTGTGGCCTCCACCTATACTCTTCGAGCATTCAATGACGCGATATGCTCGACGGTTGGCACAATTTTCCTACCCATCCAAGTGGGATAAAAGACTATTCCTATGTTGTCCCACATTCTGTAAGGGCCTACAACATTTTAATGGGTCGGCCTTGGATCAGGGATATGAAGTGTGTCCCTTTGATAGCCCATCAATGCCTAAAGTACACATACAAAGGGCAAGTGCATGTAGTCCCAACAAACTTAGAGCCCTTCAAGTATTGCAATACGGTGCATTTGATGCCAAAATCGACCCTTCCATCGACATATTTGGACTTTCAATTGAATCCATCCAAATAGGGTCCGATTTCGCATACATCCCCATTGTTAAGTCCCTCAAATCCCTAGTCGGGTCCATCTTCATCGTCTAGTACTTCACCAATGATGCCACCTATGGTGGCCACACCAAAGGACAATAGGAAGAAACCCCTGGAAGAGGCACTGCCATCAGTTTCAACCATATCTACCAAAGAGGTGCCTAGCCGAATGGAAGTCGAGGTACCTAGTTCACCCGACATGGAGTGGACTCAGGAAGAACTCCCATTCCCTCCCCCTCAACCACCAATGATCACCATTGATATGGCCAATCCGGGCCTGGGAGATTATCTAGTGTGGAACATTGTAGCAACACCCGCGCTTGAGTCCATGCAGGACATGGGGAGACCTTGCCTCCCCATCAGCACTATTGTCCCTTTGGGATACCCACCAAACCAAAAAAAAATTGTATATGGGGGCCTCGACAACGACATTGAACCTTACCTGCAAGAGGAAGAGGATGAAGAGCCATTTGCCGAGAATTTCAACTATTTGTCCAACTCGGACTTCACTTTGAAATATCTTGGCCAATGTAATTGGCACGGATATGGGTTGGGCAGATATGAGCAAGGGGTGCGCATTATTTGTCAACCAAGATATCAGATTTCGTATGACAAATGAGGAGTAGGGTTCAACCACCCTCTACCCCTTGACATCTTGGTAGAGAACATGCAAGGCCTAGGGATAGGCAATAAGGATGGGTTGGCACAAGACCCATATGCCAATCCTAACACGACGTACACATTGGGAGATTATCTCCCATTGTTAACAACCAACATTGTTGACCTCAACAACCCTTCCCCTTCGATCGAGAAAGGAGAATGTTCGAGGACTCACCTACAAGAGGGATATATTAAAGGTCAAGAAAGATCTTCAGAAGACGAGTCAGAGTATGAGGTAGCACCTTGGGACCATTTTGAGTCTGATAGCGATCACTCGCAAGTGACACCCGTAGATGATTATCAGGAGGACTTCGTGGTGATGTTCCCCTTGAATGCTCCAATCGAGCAAATGCCACCTCAAGAGAATCAGGTCCTCCCATGGAGTTCGGAACAACCCCGATGGGATCTAAAAGCATGAAGATACAAAAACAAAAAGGAAAAGCCAATGTGTGATGCAAACAAAACTAAACTTAACGCTAAATCCTACGAACTAAAATGCATGAAATGAGAGAAACATAAACGCATTGAAACAAGGTATAAAAGTGAATATGGAGTGCATCCCTTTTTATTAATATGCTTTAGAACCCGATTACAATCCGTCTCCTCCCTTTTCAGGGGCTAGGAGCATTAAACATGTTCTTGTCACATCAACAGATGGTATTCCTTCTTTTGCATGCCCACATGTAAAATGGGTGGACCAAATGTCACCACCACTTGCGTTGATGAGTCTTGAATCCTTGCTACTCCTATAATGTTGAGACCCTGCATTCAAGGAAACATAAAATAGTCAGTAGCACCTGTAGATAAAATGAAACATGCAATCCCCAAGCCTATGGTTAGTGCATGCGAAAAATGAATAAAACGATAACTAAATAACATCAGAATAATCTAAAAATTTAACAGAGGCATGAGGACATTACCCACTGCAAATGGAACAGTCAAAAAATTCACCACGGATTCCTAATCGCTCTGGGGCGGGATGATTAGACCTGCAACAAAACGTCAAAAAGCACAATCCCAAATGTCACATCTGGTAAGCTCCAAATCACCTGCAAAGTTGGGGGTTAGGTAAAATGGGGTATTTTGGAAAGACCCAAAAGGTCAGAATTTTCCAATTCAGCCTCTATCACTAGGAATTTGATGATGCTACCTGCATGTTAGCAAAAGTAGGAAATGACAAAAAACATGATCAAAACAGCTCAAAATGATGTGAAATTGGAATGAAAACCTATCTAAGCAACATAGAATCAAATGCAAAAATAACAAAACTGAAATCTGCTATAGATTTCTAATCACTCCGGGGCAGGGCGATTAGGACTGCAGTAGTGCAGGGGGCGCCGGGGGGCAGAACGCCTACTGTTTGGGACCCGGTTTCAGCACCAATCCACTTGGGATGGGTCTAAAACTTCTTGTGGGGTGTTGTCAACAAATTTGGTAGGATTTTATGGCAAAATTTCAGGTTTTGGTTTTGGATTTGCACTTCCAATAACCACCCTATGACCTCCCTTCCAAAAGAGATCAAGGATGTGAAAGGCACAAATCAAAAGGTGTGAGGATGTAAAATGGAAGCACTTCATTGCTCAAAATGCTCCTTCTTTGTATATTTTTGGGGTGATAATACTCGCCATTTTATAGACCTGATGATCTCTTTGGATGAGCATGCAGAGGTGCCACTTGGCAATCATGCCTTCCCAGGGGGGAGAAGATTCCTCCCTGATTAGGAGCTCCATGACTGCACCTGTAACTACCTCTAGCACTCAAAAATGCTCACTCACACTCCCATGTAATGAAGGAAGAGTAAAGTGGCAAATTTGAGCTGCCATTTGTCAAGATTTGACTTTTTTCTCGTCAAACCTGCTATTTGCCCCACCCTAGAGTGAATACTGCTACTCGTCCCTGGGTGGGGCAAATACCAGTTTGTAATCGTCCCTGGGTGGAACGAATAAGTAGCAGAGTGCCTGAAGGTACCAAATTGACCTCTGACCTTCCAAACCTACTGTGTGAGTGGTTAGGACCACTGTTTAACCTATGGGGGCTGCCTTGGGGGCTGTGTGTGTCAATGCGATCAGTGTTTGCAGTCACATAATTGGATTGGTGTTGTTTTGGTGTCTACAATTTGTAATTCATATTTTAAAGCGTATTTAGATTACTTCTCAAAAAATAATGATAAATTTTAGGAGACTGATATATCGTACAGACCTAGTTCAAGGGTTGGATCAAGAATCAATGGAAATTCTATGGGTATACCCAAAATATGGTGCTTTTGCACTTTGTGGTGCTTCTACCAATAATAGTTTTGCTACAAGCATCACTTGTGCAACTGTTGGCATTTTTTAAAATAATACTTTTATAAACCCTAGCACTTTTGATTCTCACAAGTTAAAAAGTTGGAGAATATGATAAATTACATTAATTTTATCTCTTTTTGTGGTTTTTGGGGTTTATGAGTGCTATATTATTGAGAGTGATATCTTGGGGCCCTAGGGGTGGCATTTCATCTAGTGGATGATAGATATATTAGAGTGTTTATTGTGACTAGCCTTTACCATGTGGCAATTATGTTGAATGTTGATTTTGATAATCCACTACTCACAACATTACAAAAGATATGGTACTCATAGATGAATATGTTTTAACTATTTATAGAACAGATGATATTTATGCTAGAGGATGTTTGGAAGATCCTTTAAATTCCAATTTAAGGGATTCTACTTATCTAGAAAGTGACGAGAGGCTATGCATAGAGCAATTGATGAGAGATAGAGGGTATAAAAAATTCAAATTAGGTATATACATTAATAATTCATACTAAGGAGGCCATTTGGATCACCTCATAACTTTAATATGTGCCATAGTATCAAGGATTTTGATGTAAGACACTAGTCGACAAACATTGTTTTATGGATGGGGAGAGGTGATTTTGAGATTGCAAGATCACAAAACTATTTATTCTAGGGCACCAAACATTTTTATGAGGTTTTATAAGACTATACCCTTCATTGGATAAACTATTAGAGTGGGAAGAGTCTAGTCTATTGCATATTTCTCTAGGTGTGGTCCTAGGAACACATAGCAATTAGGTGACCATAGTTATAAAGGGGGTACAAGTGTGATACTAGGAGTCCTACATCATATAAATGGATAAGAAGATGTAGAGATAATAAAGGAATATTAGTCCTTTTATGACATGACATAGATGATCTTAAAGCTTCCTAGGTAACATGATAACTATGGAGGGGTAGTTTCAGGTGGGATAAGTATGACTAGGAGTTGGTTCGATAGAGGAGGACTAAATGGGTGTATGAGAGAGATAATAAGTATGAGATTTATTAGTTTGATAGATTATTTTTGTAGTTCAATGACATCTAGAAGATTCTAGTTACAAGAGGGATGTCATTCCATTGGACTACTCAAAGAGAGGGAGTTTGAATGGACTTTCAACCTTCTATCCTTCATATAAAAGGATGTGGATGATACTATATTTCATAAGTTATATGTGTATGAATCAAGTGTCATTAAGGGGTATATGAAGTGGTTTGTCAAGTTTTGTCCTATATGTGTGACTCTTGTGGAGCCAGTTCTAGACCAGGATCAAGCAATGGAGAAGATAACCAAGCTACTAAGGTAAAATGAGGTGGAGGGGTTTTTGTCATAGGTTGGTATGGGATGCATTAACATGTAAAGCTACTAGACAAGCTACTAAAGGTAAGGTATATTGACTACAAAAGATCAAGGGCTCTTCTAGTTTGAGTTCTCAGGCTCCCTTGGATGTTGATCTATTTGTGACCATACCCTTAGTATCTATGGGATATAGAGGGGCTAGACCTAGTAAATCTATAGAGGATTCAATACAGGCCGATATGGAGGTCTTGATATGGGGTTTCCATGAGTTGAGAATATAGCTCAAAAGCATAGAGGTATTTATGTAGAAAAAGGTGACTAGGGCTCAAGAGGAGATGGTGAGAGTGAAGCAAGATCAAGATAAGCTATTTCTCATTTACAAGATAATATTGATTGAGTTTGAGGGTAGAATGAATAGCTTATTAATAATATGTATGAATAATGTAGAGGTGATATAGGTGATATTGGACCTATAATAGCAACATGTGGCTCATTTGGAGGGATAGGCTGATAGGTTGTTGATGGAGGTGAGAGTGGTTGAGTTAGAGATTGAGGAGGAGAGGGACTGAGGTATATACTATTGATTTATTTACCATGTAATAGTTTATACCTCATAGAGAGATCCATCACCAACACACCTAAGATCTCATACTAGTACATTGTCTATCACGAGGTACTCATAGATATCAGTTGGATTTTGGTCTCCACCACCACCACTAGTAGTACTAGGGGGTGAAGACACAAGATATACCTATGGATAGGATTAGAATTATGAGGGTGAGTGCACCAATTTTGATTCTTTTGGTGCATCACCTCTCAAAGGTAGGGTCGAGTGTACCAAGTTTTAGCATTATCATACATCATACCCACAACCATCTGTTATTAAGGTATTTATGCATTAATGATATTGTATGGTTGAGTCATGTATATTTTTATATGATATTTTATTTTTATAATGTTGGAATGATTTTGATATTTGTATTTGTTATAGAGAATGACATACGATATGATCAATAAATTGAGGAATGATTAAGGTAAAAATAAAATTGGTTTTAGATATGAGGTTATAGAGGTATTTTGAATAAGTGGAAATTATTTTGATAAGTTTTGGAAGGTTTTGCAAAGATTTTGTAAATTAGTATAAAATATGATGAGAGAAAATTTTGGAGATAAGAAAATAATGTAAAATTTTATCTCTTCCCAACAACATGATGGGAAGTGTTCATGATTATTCCTATGATTGGAGAATACAATGAATTATTTGTCAAGTGAATTTAATAAATGGAAGTATTTTTAACAACTTTGTTTGTATTCACAAAAATTTGGGCATATTTAATTAAGAGAGTTACTTATTTCCAATGCATTTAAATGTTTTAACAAAATAAAGGTGATTATAGATGGATTTTATATTTTTCTAGTAGGGGCATGGTATAATAAGTGCAACTTTTGGCCAACTTGAGAAAATTTAGGGCGAAGTTCTTTTTAATGACCCTTGAATGATAAAATGATTACGTTGGTTTAAATAAAAATAATTATAAATTAATTTATCAAGGAGAGATGAATATGGATGTTTCAAAGTATTATTTTATAAAATAATATAAAGTGTACACAATTTGCAAGATACTAGATGGGAGACCATATCTAACTCTATAATTACATGATTGAGACATAAAATCAATACATGAATAAAAAGTGTAGAAGATGGAAGTCTAAGATAAAAGTAGGTATTAGAGAAATGTTACCCAAGAAATGGTCTAAGAACCATATATTGGACATATCCTTTGTATGAAAAACAACATTATTTACTTTGTTATTGAGAGGTGACCTAAGAATATGATTGTGGACAAGTACTTAAAAGTATGTTGTGAACCAACTATTTATGTGAGTGATGGTCTACAATATTGATAATGGATAAGAGCTCGTAAAAAGGGTCTCATTCTTGAGTGGTTGTATATACACCATGATGATAGAAAATCACTCATGAATGAAGAGATATGTCTATAAATATGTATAAGATATATAAGTCACATCTCTAAATAGTGGCCTAGAATCCATGATAATGGAAAAGCACCTAGAAGATAGGATGAACATGATTTCATCCTTAAATGGTAGCCTAAAATCTAAGATAAAGGACAAGTGCGTAGAGTATGAAATAAGACACACCATGCTTAAGTGGTGGCCTAAAAAGCCATATAAATGACAAGCACTTAAATCATGATGGTTAAAGTACCTATAATATGATACACAAAGATATATATTATGGTTAGTAAATTTTAGCAATGCCCAAGGGGGACTTTTGTTAGTAAATTCCCAAGTGGTATTTATATTAGTAATGATCCACACCACAAGAGATGTGCCCAAACGAATTTAATGTTTGTGCCATAAGATATGTGACTGAAAGATTCTAATCATATATCCAACAAGGGATATGCATGAAGGACTTTAATGATCTATGCCACAAGGGATGTGTCTAAAGGACTTTAATATCTATATCACAAGGGATTTTTTTGAAGTACTCTAAAGATCTATACCACAAGGTACATGCCTAAATGAATTTAGTGATCTACACCACAAGGGATGTACCCAAATGATATTAGTAATCTATGCCATAAGAGATGTGCCCAAAGGAATTTAGTGATCTATGCCACAATATACATGCTTGGAAGACTTTAGTGATCTAGACCACAAGGGATGTACCTTAAAGACTTTAGTGATCTACACTTTAAGGGATATGCCTGAAGGACTTTAGTGATCTATGCCACAAGGTATGTGCCTGAAGGACTTCAATAATATATTCCATAAGGGACATGCTTGAAGGTATTTAATGATCTACACCACAAGGGATGTTCCTAAATAAATTTAATTATTTATGCCACAAGGGACATGTAAAAATATTTAAAGTGATCTAAGAATGTCTAAAGTGATTGAGTGCAACATGTCTTGATATGATTTAATGAATAAATGTATGAGATAATGTCTATGCATGATGCATGATGTTTATGTATGACATAATATGCATGTATAAGAGTACATGTAAAATAATTCATGTAAAATAATGACCTAGACATATATTATTGATGTAGATCTTAGTATTTATGTTGATGATTTTACCCCCAAGTAGGGATAAGTGTAAAGTAGATGATGAGATATATTTTGATGTTTATGTTATCTTGGATATCTCCTAGGACAATATGATATGTTTGTCCATGGGCCAATGCATTTATGAGATCATCTATATGTCAAGCAATGATTATAAATACCAATGGCTCCCAAAGGTATCGAAGAAAACATAATGAAGATAATGATTTAGATTTAATATTAATAGATATTTGAAAGGAATGGGTTACCACCAATCATATGTAAAATAAACTTTTAGATGCATTAATATTACTATGACAACATGTCTTGAATTTCACATCCCAACTATCACATATACTTCTAAGGAAATATGATATCCATCACCATTGCTCAATGTATGTACAAAAAACCACATATGCATAGAACATTGGTAAGAAATGTCATATTTTCTTGGAAGTCCTATGCACTAGTGAGTCATGGCAACCAAGACTTATTGTCAGCAGATATATATAAGATTTGAAAGATGCCTCCTGGTGGATTTATAGACCAAATAGGGGAGTTGGTACTAAATGATCAACTACTTGGTGCACTGATAAACAATTATGGGTATGCAAAGTACTAGTCATCTATTCCCCATGCTCTCATGGATTTATAAATAGGTAAGGAAAGTTTGGCTAATATAGTTGTGATCAATACGTACAAGATCATAAGTATAATATGGATAATTGATTCTAAAGTTTGACTACCTATTAGACCCTTGAAAGTATTATACCATATGCACCAATGTCTAGGAGATTGTGTAAGTCATTATATGTTTTCAAACCATAGGTGCATAGGGCCTGAGTTTCTCAATAGTGTAATATGCAATTGACCAAGATGATTTTGAGAAGAAATATGAGGGTATACTAGATTTCCTAGTATATCAATAAGAGGTTTGATACCTAGTGTTCATTACTCAGTGTATATGCAAATAATTTTACCAACATGCAAGATATTGGATATGAGGAACCAATTCCCTCATTGATATATAGGGACACAAAGGTTTGTACAAAAATAATGTTGTCAAAGGTGTCATCCATGGTGAATAAAAACTCCTATCCATTAACTTGCATGCATGTATTATAATTATCAGTTTGCAAGAAACTAGATATAATATCCTAGTCCACTTAGATGGCACATTGGGCCTCACTACTAATTCACAAGGTTGAATTATGGATGTCAAATTTTGGATCTTGATGAGTCCTAATTTTCCATATGCTTATCTAAAGATTAATATTTTGCAAAAGGTGTGTTGTCAAGGGTACCAATTATGCTAGTAGGAACCATGCATCCACTAATTGGTACACTTTGCAAGAAATTATAAGACTAAAATATATTGGATGGACAAGGATCCTCCTTACCCTAGTGGTATACTAGACAATATATGTAGATGTTTGTATTAGATCAATAAACTGGAGTGATTAACTCAGACTAGTCAAATGCCTATTTAATAAACCAATCTAAAAATTCTAACCCAAGTAATCCATTATCTTATAGCCTTGCAAAATATTACATTCCTATAAGATAGTGGATTAATATAGCTACACTCCTCAAGTGGTCTAATTAGCAAGCTATAATTAAGTAATTATTGATGAATTTATTTGATGAAGTGGTGTTTATAATGTGATTATTGTTATTGTCAAGCTAAATTTGACCTAATTCTCTAAAAACCATTAATATCTTGCCCCTAAATGAATGATAAAAGCAACTTTTATTTTTTACTCAATTTAGAATGATGAAAATAGAAAAGGATTTATGGCTTATCTAATAGTTCCTTTTAAGGAGATCATCATGATGTTGATGGGAGGAAAATGGTAGGGTCATTAGGACCATAGGTAATCATGTCATACATAACTTATCCCAATAGAGGTAAGAGGAAAGAAAAACATTGATTAAAGAGATGGAGAACAAGATATGGTTGACGAAATCAAGGTAAGCAATTTATGGAACTAGGAGGACTTCTAACATCAGGTACCTAAATAAAATACAATGCAAGTGCTCTATTTTACTAGCTAGGATCATCATTTCCTCATCACAAGCCTCCTAAATCAATGGTATTAACAAGAAAAATTAGGCAACCATGCAATCAAGCATGTGGTTTCATGAAGATATGGATTTCAAGCATCCATGCATACAGACAAGCATACAATTAGACACATAAGAAAGAAAATCATGTAGCTTTTAATTATAATATATTTTAATATGAATTAAATATTTATTGTTCTTTATTTTATTTTACATCTAATGTGACTAGGCAATAGGTTTATATTCCAAAAAACTTGACGATGATAAAAGGACCTATCTAGTTGGGCTCAAATTTACCTTTTGATATGATACTAGCATGTCAAAAGGACCTAAATAGTTGGGCTCAAATTTACCTTTTGTTATTCTTTGAGAACAAAATATTCAATTTCAAAGGATCTAGGTCATATATTTTTGTGATAGGTACACTGAAGCCTATCATGATAAATTTGTAGGTGTTCTAGGACATTGATTCATTTTTTGTCCAAAATATCTAACTAATTAAGGTAATCTAAGTGATATTTTTCTCCTACCAAATAATCTTGGAGCAAGAATCTTAAATAAGGTATTTCAAGATCGAAAGATAAAATTTCCTCAATACCATAAGTTAATATATAGGTTGTTGTACCTATAGGATTCCAAATACTAGTAGAATAAATCCATAAGGTAGGATACAATTGTAAGTGCCAATATTGACCATTTTTGTTGACTAATTTCTTAAGTATTTTGATTAACATCATATTAGAAGATTTTGCTTGACCATTACCTTAAAGATAATAGGGTGTTGACTAATTTTTCTAAATTTTGTACTTGGCACAAACCTTTTGGACATATTTATTTTAAAATAATGTGTCATTAGCTAAGATTAGGACAAATGGGATACCATGGCAATAAAGAATTTGGTTTACTATAAATTTTGATATTTGAACTCTTATAGTAGAAGATAATAGTATGGATTCAAATCATTTAGCAAAATATTTGGTGGTTGTGACAATTAATTTATGTCCATTAGATGATTACAGATTAATTTTTCCTATTTTATAAAGATCCCAAATATAAAAAGACCATGTTGATGTAATTGGTTGTAATTCTTGAGAAGGTTCATCGACAAGGTTATCATGTCATTGATACTTGTTACATCTCTTCACATAGTAATAAACACATTTTTTCATAGATATCCAATAATAACCCATTCTAAGGAATTTTATAGCTATAGATAAACCACTAAAATACCCACTGCATGACCCATCATGGGCTTCTTTAATGATTACTTGTTCTTACTCCAATTTATGCATTTGAGGAGTGTCCCATAAAGGGAATATCAATACAAAATATCCCTTAAGATGACATACTTACATTCCCATTGACGAGTGTCCCATAAAGGGAACATCAATACAAGATATCCCTTATGATGGCATACTTACATTCCCATTGTTTAAAATATTTGTGTTCTTTATGGTTTAACCCTTTGTATAATGTGTTGTCTTTCAAAGAGTTTAAGGTGTCTTGATACCATAGCTCTTAAGACAAAGAGGTTTCAATGTTCTAGATATATAGGGGGTTTTGGCTAGATTTCAAAGTTTTTAATTTCATGATTAGTCATATAATGATATAATATTTTTAATCTTCTAATATTAAAGGTGTAAGAGATGAAGTTGTAGCCATGAAATTTGCATGGTGATTGGTTGATCATGGGATACATTCTACTATAATTTTATCAAAGAAATCTATCATTCTATCTATAATATTTTTGTATGCTTTTAATTTTTCATATTTGGTTTGATAAATACATTAATTTGCTTGATCACTAGTTGGGAATCATCAAATATGGCTAGTGTATTTATTTTTAGACTGAAAATGGCTCTAAGTCCTAAAATGACAAATTCATTTTTTTTTCATGTTATTAGTACATAAAATTTAATTTTATATGATAGAGGTATAAGTTGTTGTTGTGGGGTGACTAGGATAACTTTGAATCTATCTCCTTTGATGCCTTCAACACCATCAATGTAAATGGTTCATGATTTATATTCTCGTACATCTATGGTAAGTAAAACCTCATAAAGAAAATTTATGGTTAATGGATGTTTGTATTCTAAAGGTCTTACAACTAACTAATATATGTTTGTATTCTAAAGGTCTTACAACTAACTAATCTATGATTCTTGTCATTTTAACAACTTATGATTGATAAATTTGATATAAAAGTCACTAAGGGTGATGACCCATTTAGCAGTTTATCTAGAGAGATACGATTTTGATATTAAATATCGTAGAGAATCTATCCTTTCTATAATATAAGTATTTTAGCTAAGCATATAATATTTTAACTTTTGGGAAGAAAATACAACTTATAAGCATAGATTTTTTAGTGGCATATAATAGGTCTTGTAGCTAACCAATTTTCTACTAATATAGTAGATGGTCCTTTCTTGATGTTGGTTATTGTATTGAGCTAGCATAGATCCAAGGGCATACTTGGTAGAAACTACATATAATAATAATGGTTGAGTTGTATTTTGAGGTACAAGAACAAGGGATGTCAAAAGGTATGTTTTTTAGGCTTCAAAAACCTTTTGACACTCATTACCCCAATTGAACTCAATGTCTTTTTTAGCAACTTAGAAAAAGGTTGACATTTATCAATAGGTTGTGAGATGAATATTTGAATGGCTTAAATTTTACCTTGAAGACTACATAGTTTAGTAATATTTATGGTAGGTGGAATGTCTACGATTATGGATAACTTAGTGGGATCCACATTGATTCCATGATAGGATACAATGAATCCTAACAATTTGCATGATGTTACCTTGAAGATGCACTTTTGTACAAGGTTATGCATAAGGGGTTGGACCTAAAATGTAATTATAAAAATGGGGTAAATAATTTTCAGAATCCAAAATTCTTTATAATTTTAAGGTGAAAAAGTCCCCTATTATTAGGGGTAATATTAGATATTTAAGGTTCGATGTGCAAACCAATTGGTTCGACCAAAACTTGTAAGGGGGGTGGAGATACAAGGTTCAAATCTCGGGCCTCATTAGACTGAACGCTTATCCCTTTCTTGGTGCTTTCAGTAGTGTAATAGGTTTAAAATGATTTTGGTATGGTTTTTATAGGGGCAGACTACAAGAATATATGTGTGGCAGATTTCGGGGCAGATAATACAAAATATTGTGGTGGTCATAAAAACTGAACAACCTGCTCATATTCATGGTGGCTACTGATTCCACCATGTAAATTATAATATATATAATATACATTTAAACTTAAAAGAATCCAATTATTATAAAATTGGAATGAATCTACCCAAAAAAAATTACACCCAAAATTTTTGGGCTAATGGGCCCCAATCAAGGGTCCCCAATATTAGCCAATTTCAAATTTTAAAAATCCAAATATTCATTAATTAGAAAAGATTAACCATTATGCATAACCTTGCTTTTGTGGTTTCAAGTGAACTATAAATTCTTGTAATCACTCAAATATATGTCGTAAGTCTCTCATGTGATTTTCATGCTTTAGGGAATGTCTTAAGAGTTCATCTACATAATTTTCTATGATATCATGCATATGATCATGAAAAATATAATGCATTCCCCTTTGATAGGTTGCTTTGACATTTTTTAAGTTGAATGCCATGACTTGGTAGCAAAATGTGCCCCAAGGAGTTATGAAAGTAGTCTTGGATTAATCTTCAAGGGCAATTTTTATTTGGTTGTACCCTCAAAATCCATTTATTAGGTATAATATTTTAGATCCATCCATAAAGTCTACTATCATGTCAATATTAGGTAGTGAAAAATTGTCTTTAGGGTATGCTTTGTTAATGTCCCTAAAGTTTGTACAAATTTGAATGGATACTTATTTCTTTGTAATAGACACTATATTAGAGATCCAATCTAAATAATCTATTGGTTTAATAAAGCTGACATCTAAGAGCTTTTAGATTTTTTCTTTGACTAGAAGAGTAACCTTTGGGTGTATTTTTCACAGATTTTGTTTTATTGTCTTAGCATAAAGTTGTAATATGATTGATAACCAATGATAGATCAACAGTAGGCATATTTGCATAAGTCCAAGTAAAATTATCACTAAAATGGTTTAGAAGACTAGTGTATTCTATGTGTTCATTATCATCAAAACTTTACCAAGCCTTAGGATTTGGAGATTGTATTTAGTACCAATGTTGATTTCTAGGGTTTCTTCAGTTAATATTTGTGATTCATATTCCAATTTAAGAGGAGTGGATAATATGCCTATATTTTCAAATTATTCAAGATCTAAATATGTTTATTCTAGCTTAGGTAATTATGAGGAAGCAAGACTAAATATTTATGCAAGACATCCCCTAACACAAGTATCATACTGGTGAGAAGAACTATAGGAACATTATTCTTCCTCATATTTTTTGATGTCTAAAATTAGCTTAGGGTGGACTATAGTTAAGCAATTAACACTAGAAAAGCATAAGGTCTTGCATGGTTCTATACTAATAAGAGAACTTAATTCACTCTCATAATCACCCCATTACAAACCATGCAAAAACTTTGTATAGTTTGCTTCATCATCTTCTTCTAACAATAGTGATGAAGATAAAGGTTCATTCTTATTGGGAATGTATCCTATCCCACAACTTCTTGGTCATGCTTTAGTTTCTATTGACTCTTTAAAGCCTTGTTTAAGTTAAACTAAGCCTCTTCCCTCATACCCCATATTAGTTAATATTTTTTTAGGTATGGGGTGTATAGAAGACATGAAGTATGAATCATATTATCATTCACTAATCCTCAAGTTGGTTCTAGTTTAGGGGATTACATAGATTTTACAATAAAGAGAAACATACAATGGCATTCTAATTAAATTATGGAAGCCATCATTTAAGGAAAACCCAACCAAATTAGATTATTCTATTATTTAACCTTTTTCTTTATTTAAATTGAAAAACCCCTTGAGGGGCCACCTTGGTCTAAGAGACCACGAATAGGGGGTTCTACACCGTCAAAATCACCCGGGGGTCGCACCCAGCCCTGCCCGCACCAAAATTATCAATTGGATTTTGGGTACCCAATTCAGCTTTTTGGTAGGGTGGAGATTCGAACCTAGGACCTCCCTTGGAGGATTGCCCTCTCCTCTCCAACTCACCTACAACACCTGGGTATTATTTAACCTTTTTAACCATCATGTAAATTTGAGTGTTTTTCTTACCATTTATATATATCCATTAATCTTAGGATGATAGGTAGTAGTAAAATTAGGATAAGTACCCAAAGCACTTTGAAAACTCCTTTAGGTTCTATAAGTGAACAAAAAATCTTGTTCAAAAATAATTTTCTTAGGTACTCCATGTACCTAAATTATTAGATATTTCACTAAGCAAGGAAAAATTTATTTTCATCAATGTCTTCATCCTGAGCCTCTCAATTTATACTATCAAGAAGAGTTAAAAGTGTATAATATGACTTTATAGACTATGAGAAACATTTTATTATGTTATCATGCATAAGTCTACAAACAATCATTATATAAAATTTTAATTTGGATTTACGTGTACTAGCTTATGAGACCATTGTTTAATTTTACTATGGTTAAAATTTACTTATTAAATATTTAATTGGAATATCTAAACTTAGATTTTTATATAAAAATTATATTGGCATCCTTGCAAATGAATACTTATTTTTTTTTGTTTAGATTTTCCTTTTATTAAATATTAATTTTATTCTTTAATAATGTCATTATTATTTAATTGAAAAGATATAGATTCCATCTCCATCATGTTAGAATAAATAATTATTCTCTTAAGTTCTACTAGGATAGACTTACTTGAGTTACTTCATTTTATTCTTTAATAATGTCATTATTATTTAAGTGCTATTTATACAAAGTTAATCCATAGAATAAATCAATCAAGTATTTTATATTTTATAACATGGTATCATAGTGGGTCTTCCTTGCTGATGGAGACACTGAATTACAGTGAATCACTCAAGCTTTCCTTTCATTAAACTTTCAAAATAAAATTTACAATACTAGCCAATAGGCGTAGTTTCTAGTTCCAAGCCCCCTTTCCTTCATGCACCACCTATTTCTATAACCATGTCTGGGCCTCTTTCGAGGTCTCGACCCTCTAGGCCATTAATGACCCACCTACCAGAATGCATCCTGCCTCCAGCCTTTACATCTTTCCCTATCTAGCAACTGCCATCGGGTTAACCATAGAAATATGCATTTATGAGCTGTCTGACCTCTGGGCGCAGTCTTCGAATGGCCACCATGCTCAGCAAGCTTACCGGGCAAGAAATCATGCATTAATGAGGCCCTGACCGCCTCGAAAAACACCATCTAGGAATGTGGGTTTTTTCGAACAGAGAACCAGTAGTATGTCGCGATATCGTGACATGTCGCGATATCACAACATTTTTCTTCCTTGCTGCCTTTCTCTCCTTCGCGTCGCGATGTCGTGATATCACGATATTTTCCTTCCTTGCAACATTTCTTTTCTTTGGGTCATGATATCGTGACATTTTCCTTTCTCACTGCCTTCCCCTCCTTCAGGTCATGATGTCGCGACATGTCGTGATATCACAACATTTTTCTTTCTTGCTATCTTCCTCTCCTCCGGGTCACGATATCGCGACATGTCGTGATATCACGACATGTCACAATATCATGACATTTTTCTTTTTGGCTCTTCTTTCTTTCTTTTGGTCGCGAAATCACATGTCGCGATATCGCGACATCTTGCTTTGTGCTTCCTTCTCGCCTCTATAGGTCATGAAATTGCAATGTGTCACGATATCACGATTTCTTCGCTCACTACTTTATCTTTGTCTTTTGCGATCATGAAATCGTGACATGTCGCGATATCATGACAGTTTCCTACTTGGCTTTCTTTTTGCCCCTTCGATCACGATTTCATGACATGTCATGAAATCACAACATCTTCTCTGCTGGTCCCTCCTGTTTTCCTTCGGTCGGGATTTCACAACATGTCACGAAATCGTGAAATTTTCATGTCTAACCTTTCCCTTGTTCTTTTGGTCACGATTTTGTGACATGTCACAATTTCGCAACATTCTCTTCTTATGCCTCTGCTCTATTGTTTTGGTCATGATTTCACGACATGTCACGAAATCATGATATTTTAGCATCGAGCCTTCTCTCTCCTTCCTGAGTCACAAAAACGTGACATGTCATGATATCGCGACACTTTTGCTATGTCGTGATATCACAACATCAAAGCTAACACTTGATTTTTTTTTTTTTATTGATGCAAGATTGCTTTGCTGCCACCGGATGCTCCTACATCAAACACCCGGGGTGGATTGAGAAGTTTCCTTCACTTTTGTTATGTTGGAGGAAGACCCAAGAGGTCAACCTCTATTTTTGACAACCAAGTTGCATCTTCGATAGGCCTGCCCTTCCACTTGACCAGATATTCATAATACTACCTATTCTTGGTACTTCTGCCAGCTCGAGTGTCTAGTATTTCCTCGATCTCTTCTGTTGCTGCAGTATATGTTGGAATATCCTGCAAATATTTTCTTGGTGTCTCACTATTACCTCCTTCATGGTATTCTACCAAGTCTAAAATATTAAAAACAGGTGAGATATTCAACTCGCTTGGCAGTTCCACTTCATAGGCATTTCTCGAATCTCTTTTACCTATGATCCTACATGGTCCAAACCTCTTCATCTTCAGCTTGTTGTAGATTTTTCTAAGAAACCTTTCCTTTCTCAAGTGGACCATGACCTCATATCCCACTTGGAACTCCTTTAAATGCCGCTTCTGATCGGCTTTGGATTTGTACTAAGTATTCGTCTTACTGATATGTTGTTTTACCTCTTCATGTAAACTCTTCATGTGCTTTGCAAAATATTTAGCCTTAGCACTACTCTTTTCTCCTTTACCCATCATTCTCAACTCAGAAGCATGCCTTGGATTGTTCCCATACATAATCTGGAATGGGGATTTACCAATACTTCTATTGATGGAATTGTTGTAAGCAAATTCTTCCTGTGGCAAAATCAAATCCCATCCTTTGGGCTTATCTCCCACCAGGCATCTTAGAATATTACCCAAACTTATGTTCACCACCTTTGTTTACCCATCAGTCTATGGATGGTACGCAGAACTAAAATTCAAATTTGTTTTCAACTGCTTCCACAAAGTCTTCCAGAAATAACCCACAAATTTGGTATCTTTTTTAGATACTATACTCTTGGGTAGACCATGAAGGCATACCACCTCCTTGAAAAACAAGCCTACAACATGAACTACATCACTCATTTTTTGACATGGAATAAAATGAGCCATCTTCGAAAACCTGTCAACCACAACAAAAATGGAGTCACTCCCTCATTGTGTCCTTGGTAGGCCAAGAACAAAATCCATACTGATGTCCTCCCATGGCCTCTCTGGTACAGGTAATGGCTGATACAATCCTGTATTCTGTCTGACTCCCTTAGCCATCTGACATACTCTACAACACTACACAAATTTAGTCACATCTTGCTACAACTGTGGCTAATGGTAGTTTTAACTAACAAGGGCAATGGTCTTATCTCGACCAAAATGTATAGCTAGTCCCCCACTATGCTTCTCCTTTATCATATTCTCCCTCATTGAACTCGTGGAATGCATAATTGACCTCCCTTGAACAACATCCCATCTTGGATCAGAAAATCAAACCACTTGGTTCTATCCAAAGTAACAGGTGCCAAGCAAGCCTTCGAAGCCTCTACAAAATCAGGATCTTCAGGGTACAAACCCTTCAGTTCATCAAATCCTACCACCTCCACCTTCATCTCTATCAACAAACACTGCCTTCTACTTAAGGCATCTGCAACTCTGTTTGACCTTCCACTCCTATGCTTCAACACAAAGGTATAAATCTATAGAAACTCAACCCACTTTAGGTGCCTCTGATTTAGCTTCCCTTGACTATTAATATACTGTAAGGCCTGATGATTAGTAAATAGAACAAAATCCTTTGGTAACAAGTAATTTCACCACTTCTTTAGAGACTAAACTATAGCATAAAACTCTTGATCATAAACTAAATACTTCTTTCTAGCATCATTTATTTTCTCACTAAAGTAAGCAACAGGTTTATCTTCTTGACTCATAATAGCTCCTATGGCACTACCACTAGCATCACAGTCTACCTGAAATACCTTATTAAAATCTAGAAGTGCCAAAACAAGTTGCTCTGTAACCTTCTTCTTCAACATATCAAAGCTCTTATCTGCTCCTAAGGTCCACTTAAATTCTTTCGTATTCCCTCTCATTGTTTCTGTAAGGGGTGCACAAATACTGCTAAAATTCCTAATGAATTTCTTGTAAAAACTTGCTAGACCATGAAATGATCTTACCTCAATTGTGCTTCTTGGAGTAGGCCATTCAATGATAGCTCTTACTTTTTTTGGGTCTATTTTTAGACCTTCGACTAAGATGACAAATCCTAGGTACATTAACTCCTTCTTCACAAAATTACATTTCTTTAGATTAATCAACAACTGCTCCTCTTGCAGCTTCTCAAAAACCCTCCTGATATGCATCAGATGCTCTTCCAAGGTTCTGCTAAATATTAGAATATCATCTAAATAGACAATAACAAATTTTCCTAAAAACTCTTTCAATACCTCATTCATCAATCACATGAATGTGCTTGGTGCATTGGTCAGCCCAAATGGCATGACCAAACATTCATACAAACCTTCTCTAGTCTTGAAGGTTGTCTTCCACTCATCTCCTTCTCTGACATGAATCTGGTGATAACCACTCTTCAGATCAATCTTGGTGAAGTACTTGGCTCCACTCAAATAGTCCATAATGTCATCCATCCTTGGCAATGGAAACCTATACTTTATGGTGATCTTGTTAATGGCTCGAGAGTCTGTACACATTATCCACTCTCCATCCTTCTTTGGTGCTAGTGCTGCAGGTGCTACACATGGACTCAAACTCTCCCGAATCAGTCCCTTCTCCATCAACTCTTGGACTTTCCTGTTCAACTCTTCCATTTCTATAGGGGTCAATTCTATGTGCTGCCTTATTAGGTAAGCTAGATCCTGGTACCAAATCTATATGGTGACTGATCTTCCTCACTGGTGGTAAACCCTTAGGCACATTATCAGATATAATGTCTAGAAATTCTTCTAACATTCCTAAGATTTCTACAAGGGTATTCTTGCATTCTTCCTTCCTAACTCTAGGAACTAATGCATAGAACATATGCTCATGCTTTAAACTATTCAAAAATTTTCCTCCTTCAACTAAATAGATTCTAGCACTACTGCATACCTTTTCTTCCACATCCTTCAAGGGCTTCAGCTTATGGCACACTCCATTCTTTGTCACTGAGTAGGTGTTGGTATGACCATCATGCACTGCACACCGATCAAACTTCCATGGCCTTCCCAACAAAAAATGGCAAGCATCCATAGGCAATATGTCACACAAGACCTCATCACAGTAATTCCTAATATTGAACTTCACTAAAAATTGCTCACTGACCAAAACTCTATGGACCTTCTGTAACCATGCAATCCAATATGGATGCGGGTGTCTTCTCCTTTTTAACTATAACTTGGCAACCATTTCTTTTGAAACCAAGTTATCAGTACTACCATTATCTATGATAATATTGCAGACCTTACCTGAACTTCTGCACCTTGTGCAAAATAGGCTCATCCTCTGGTATGATCCTTTCTCCTCATTCAATAGGGTCCTCCTTGTGACCATAACTTCTCCTCTCTCTGCCTCCTCAGAATGTTCTGATTTAGCATCTTCATTTGCTACAACAGCTCTAGCAGGACCCTTAGGTCTCTTATTTGTCCTTTCTCGGTGTTGTGGACACTCAAATGCTTGATGTCCTTCTTCGCCACAGTGAAAACAGGTTCCAAAAAATCCTCCTATTTCAAATCCACATCCAAATCTACCTCTCCCTCTTGGGTAACCATTGTTCTGATTACGAGGTTGGTAGGTGTTCTTCTCTTTCTGCTCTTGGGTATTACTGGTCTCACCAGCCTTCTTCTGATCTTTATAATTTTCTCCACTGGTCCTTCCACCAGTTCTTCCACCATGACCTCTTCCTCTTTGCTTGCTCTCAAACCTCCTATTCATCTTCTCTTCAACCTTCAGAGCAAACTAGTAAACATCCTCTATGGTGGTCATCCTGACCAAATTTAACTCCTCTTGAATACTGGCTCGTAACCCATTAATATAATGGGCTACCTTCTCCTTGTTGGCCTCTGAATGGCCTATTCTGATTACAATCTTGTAAAACTCCTCTGTGTATTCTTTAAAAAACTTGCTTGCTTGCTTCAAAACTTGCATTTTCTTTAGCAGATCCATCTCATAGTTAGCTGGGATGAACTGCCTCTTCAACTTCTCTACCATTCTATCCCATATGGTTATTCTCTCCTTTCCTCTTCTGTTTCTTTCCAGCTGTACTCCCTTCCACCATATGCTAGCATGACCCTTCAGCTTGGTCTTAGCAAACTTGACCCTATTAGGATATTCAACCTCTTCATACTCAAATTATTCTTCCAAATCATTGATCCAGTCAATCAACTCTTCTGGATCAAGATTTCTAGAATACGTAGAAAACTCCATCTTCGGTATTTTTCCAATCTGAGAGATGGCTCTGTATAACTTGGCTTGTGTAGGATCTACAGCCTCTTCTTCTTCCTCAAACTGGTCCTCTTCTTCATCAACTTCATCTTCACTTCCTTCTTCCCCTCTGGGTTCAAGTCCTCTGCATAGCTCCTCTTATATGACCTGAAATTGCCTTTGCAAAGCTCTGAAATCTTTTGCTGGCACCATATTTCTTCCACCACCATGGTTTCTTTGTGGAGGCATTTTGCTTCACTCTCTTCTCAAAACCCTTCCATAGATCCTGGTGTAAGCTACCTCACTTTCGGTGATCTGCTCACACACTCAGGAACTCCTACTTTGATACCACTTGATGGGGACATAGAATCACAGTGAATCACTCAAGCTTTTCTTTCATTAAACTTTCAAAAGAAAATTTAGAATACTAGCCAACAGGCATAGTTTCTAGTTCTAAGCCCCCCTTTCCTTCATGCACCACCTATTTTTATAACCATATCTGGGCCTCTTTCGAGGTCTCGACCCTCTAGGCCATTAATGACCCACCTGCCATAATGCATCCTACCTCACTGAGCCTTTACATATTTCCCTATCTGGCAACTGCCATCAGGTTAGCCATAGAAACATGCATTGATGAGTCGTCTGACCTTTGGGCACAGTCTTCGAATGTCCACCATGCTCAGCAAGCTTACCGAGCAAGAAATCATGCATTAATGAGGCCATGACCACCTCGAAAAACACCATCTGGGAATGGGGGCTTTTTTGAATAGAGAACCAGCAGTATGTCATGATATCACGACATGTCATGATATCACGACATTTTTCTTCCTTGTTGCCTTTCTCTCCTTCGGGTCGTGATATCGTGACATTTTCCTTCCTTGCAACATTTATTTTCTTTGGGTCACGATATCGTGACATGTCATGATATCATGACATTTTCCTTTCTCGTTGCCTTCCCCTCCTTCAGGTCGCGATGTCGCGACATGTCGCGATATCGTGACATTTTTATTTCTTGTTGTCTTCCTCTCCTTCGGGTCACGATATCGTGACATGTCGTGATATCACGACATTTTTCTTTTCGGCTCTTCTTTCTTTTGTTTGGTCGTAATATTGCGACATGTCACGATATCATGACGTCTTGCTTTGTGCTTCCTTCTCGCCTCTACAGGTCACAAAATTGTGATGTGTCGCGATATCGCAACTTCTTCGCTCGCTGCTTTCTCTTCGCCTTTTGGGTCGCGAAATCATGACATGTCACGATATCACGATAGTTTCCTACTTGGATTTCTTTCTGCCCCTTCGGTCATGATTTCGTGATGTGTCATGAAATCGCAACATCTTCTCCGTTGGCCCCTCCTGTCTTCCTTCGGTCGCAATTTTGCAACATGTCGCAAAATCATGAAATTTTCACGTCTGGCCTTTCCCTTGTTCTTTCGGTTGTGATTTCGTGACATTCTCTTCTTATGCCTCCGCTCTACTGTTTCGGTCACGATTTCATGACATGTCATAAAATCATGACATTTTAGCGCTGAGCCTTCTCTCTCCTTCCTGAGTCACGAAAACACGACATGTCGCGATATCGCGACATCAAAGCTAACACTTGAATTTTTTTTTTTTTTTTTGTTGATGCAAGATTGCTCTACTGCCACCAGATGCTCCTGCATCACCTGCCTTGTGAGCCTAAGGATATTTTCCTCATGGGGGGATTTCTATCATGGAAATATCCCCCTTTTTTCATTTTTTTCTTGCATTTTTTTTTTATAAGGGAGTATGCTCTCCAATTTTTTTGATGGATCAGAAACCAGATGGTTAAATTTTTGGGAGATAATTTTTAGTTTTTAGGGTTTGCCATTTTTCTTTGGGTGTCGACGGACTCTAACGATCTACATATTGAATCTTCGGGGGTACATGTGGTTGTAAAATTGTAGTAAGCAGAAGATAAAATATGGGTGGGCCGACGTTGTTCCTGAAAGTGTTGGTTGAAGAGCGTGGAAGTGACGTGGATTGGAGCAACAAAATTTTTTATCATGGCTATGCATTTTTTGGTTTGACAAATCCTTTTCTCTACGGCTTTGCTATAATGCAGTTTTTTTGCCTCCACCAGACCTTATTTGTTTTTCAAAATATGTTATTTTCTATGGATATTTCATTCTAATGGAGGCACAAACTTAAGAAGATTTACTAGAAGCTCAATGTCCATAGTTGTTGTTCCATAGTGATTTGAGCTTTGAATAAAAATATATCTTATGGCACCAAAAAAAACATATAGCTGATAATGCACATGGTCGATGGGCTACGTGATCATGTTATTTTGACATTGTGAAGGACTGGTACTAGCTATTGAAGTCAATTATAGCTTATAATATAGCTTTATTTTTTTTGTTGGTCGACGAATAGCTTCAGTGCAATAATGTAGCCACAAGGTTCATCTTCAGGTTTGATTCCGATGAGACAATGAAGTGGTGCATCTAGAGATATTTTTTTTGGGAGCCCTGCAAATGTTGGTGGTGTTCCTCCTCAATTTGTAAAATATATTGTTACCAGTTTTGGCATCCGAGGAGGATTTTGTGTAGAATATCGAGTTATAAGTTACAAACCCAATCACTACCTCCACACATGCACCTTTCAAATTAGGAAGAGTCAGTGCATGCGATATTCTGTACTCCATATACATGAACTGGACATCCACTGCAAGAGCTGAAATTCATGATTCTCCATCAACAAAAATACGAAAAAAGCATTGCGAGCATTGTTGTGGTGCATTCCGAGGAGCATACTGCTATTCCAAATATTTTTTTGTTTGATGAAATAAAGCAGCAAATTACAACAACAATATCAAAGATGCATCAGTCATAACCAAATGAGATCACGAAGTCTCCAGATTTTTTTGTGCAATTTTGCATTGACAGACAACTTGTTTTTTTGGTAATTGCCACGCATGCTATTTCCACTATCTGTTAATGACAAAGGAATGTGATTCACTTGGAGAATAAATTTTGGAAGAGTAGTGTTTGCTCCCTAAATCTCAGCCTGCATCCACCAAATGGGTGTCATTGGTGCACATGCATCTATCCAACTAATCTATCATAGAAATATCTTGCATTCATAGATAGAGATCTATTATGATATGTTCAATGAAATATAAAATTGATCGGCTATAGAGCTTACATTTAATTTTACCAATCTGAGGGAAATAAAGGTTAGATTTAAAGAGTAGGAATCCCGTATATATTTTACCATGGGGATTAATACTAAGCTTAGCTCAAGTTTATTTTTCAGGTTTTACATGTACAGGAAAGTAATAGACAGAATAAAACTTGTGCAAAAATAAATGATGAAAAGTATAATAAATAATTGATGCAATGATAATTTAATTTTACTGATGAATTGATTTACTGATGCACCTAATTATGTGTAAACTAATTTATTTATGACCTGATTTAATTTATTTGTGAGGATCCTCATCCAATCTATCTTATTTTATGTAAATTAAAATAGAGTTTTAATTAAATGCTAACTAACCCTAACCTATTGCAGGGGCGAGAGCTCAAGTACTGGCTATAGGAGTGGGCCCTGCCTCCTAGAGGGTAGTGTAAGTCTTTCTCCCCTAGTTTAATTTATCTTAGTAACTAGATTTTATAACCAATACTCACATTATGTCTATTATTTAAATGCAGGTAACAAAGAAACACAATTTACATAACAGAAATTAAACAACACATGAAATTGATAAAAATTACCATGTTTGAAGAACAAAATGTCACTTTTATTACTCTAGATTCAGTTGTACATGCTGGCACATTTCTTTAGAATTTTAAACTTAGAATAGACAATAATTTATTGTATATTTCCAGCAGCAAATAGGTAGTAGACCCCTTTAAAGGTCTCTCCTATGTAATTTATATTGTAATTAATACAATTCCAAACAATATTTCTCCACGTATTTTGCCATGTGGATTTTGTGGACTTTCTGATGTGACAAATATGCATCAACAAAAATAATCTAAGCCTAACATAATACATATTCCTACTTGGACTTGATAAATATTCTAACTGGTCCAAGTGGCATCCTACAAACAAACCTAACAAGACAATACTATTTTGAATGAATCACAAGATATACATTAGGACCTCATGTCCTATATTCTAGGAAATGTCTAACAGTATTGCGTTTATATCTAAAACTCCTCAT
The DNA here is from genome assembly GCA_028583015.1 of Wollemia nobilis. Classification (NCBI taxonomy): domain Eukaryota; kingdom Viridiplantae; phylum Streptophyta; class Pinopsida; order Araucariales; family Araucariaceae; genus Wollemia; species Wollemia nobilis. The sequence continues at coordinate 1,805,073 of JAQPPZ010017035.1, read as the reverse complement.
AATAATATGATTACAAACTTTATCAAGCAAACAATCAACTTTATCAATTGAAATATTCTCAAAAATAGTATGCGATAAATGAAATATATTGCTAAATGAAAATATTTTTTGTCGTCCAAACTTGACATGTCATCACTAATGTGGCATGCTACGTAAGTCAACAACCTTTATTATCCTTCGGTAACTTCTTGGTAAAATATTCTTTAGTAACTTTCTTTGGTAGTTACCTTTAGTAACATGCTTCAGTAATATACTTCAGTAATATACTTCAATAATATACTTTAGTAATATACTTCAGTAATATACTTTAGTAATATACATCTGTAACATGCTTTTGTAACAGGTCAACTACTATTGTCACCGATCTATGCTTTTATCCTTGGTCTTTTTATTCGTCCTTCTTCTCATCCGAGGTGCACTCCAAAGTTTTGCAATCTCTTCATCGATCATCAACACCTTTTCCTGCATTTTTCTCAAGACTCAAAAAAATTTTGTATAAATCAAACACATTTGTTAGATTATTGCAATTAATTAGATTTACTAATAATTCACACAATATTCAATAGTAATTCACATAAAACATATCATAATCACTAAATAATTATAACAATAAAACTATTCTGATATAGAAATATGTGTCAAATAACCACTCATCATTCCCCCCAAACTAAAGTCTATGCATGTCCTCATGCATGCAGGAAGATAAGATGAACAGACTATAACAACCCTATACATACATCAGATATTCATAATTTTATGAATAACTAAAAATTCTAAGTACATTGATATTTACATAGAAAGAATAACATAAATCATTACTAGAATTTCAGAGAATACTGTTTATAGAACTTATAATGATTTTGAAACATGTATATGATTTTTCCAGAAATCATCTAAAATAAATTAAATAGATATATTTAATAGAATTATGCTAAGTTTCTCTAAAAAATAATAAAAATAATCAGTTATCCAAAATACAGGAAATATTTATCAATTTAATTTATCAAAAATTATTAATTTCACAAAACTGAGAATAAACAATTTATATCAGTAAATGACAGTTCAATGAAAATATTTCAAATATTAACTATACATATTACGTATGTCATCATATAAAAGTCTACAGATAAAATACCATGGATAATATACTATAAATATGATCAATAAAAAAAAATATAAGTAATTAATAAAATAACAGTTTTTTATTGTTCATCCAATTGGTGCATGTTGAGAAGGAATCCGGGAAGAAATCCAGGATGATCGTGGTCTTGGTTTTGATAATTTACGCTCTCATTTTACTCACTGTATTTTTTCCTTAGCCTGATGATCTACAACCGCTGCAACTAGTGTTTCCACCATAACTGTTTTGATGTTCTCAACCTCCTGAGTGCTTCCTTTTTGCTCTATATCCTTTGTCTACAAAGGATGAAGTTCCTCATCGTTAACCATCGGATCAAGCTCCAAAGGTATCCCTACATCCAATACAAGACCTTTTAATGTTTTTCCTTTCTTGGTAGGTAGATCCAAGTTTGTAGGTTGATTTTGTTGAGTAATACTAGGAATTTGCTAGGAATTGTCCTCCTCGATGATCTTTGAAAAGTTAATTGATTTATTAGCATACACCTATTTGCTAAATTTTAAATATTTTTTAGGATTTTTAATAGAAGTATAACTTTTATGTGGGGAGACTTCGACAAGTGGCGGTCGGTTGACAGAGTCCACAGGTTTTGGTGTCTTATCCGCAAAAAATTGCTTAATCAAATCTATATGAACAACAAGGGCTCTCTGAATAATTTTAGAGTATTCTATAAAATATTCCCTTAATTTATCAATTTTCATTTGCAAAACTATATTCTACACACAAATATAGGATAAGGTCCCTACTGTAGACTCGGTTGCAGGTAATTTAGATTCAGGCCCTTGTTCATCTTCCTATTTAGAGTTTTCTACAATTTTCTTTTGATGTCTAATATTTGGCTGGGATTGTTTATTACTTTTTGAAGTCTTACATTTCTATTTTGGGTTTTCAAGCTCTTCTTCCTGACTATCAGAGTCATTTTCTTCCTTTGTCGAATGTTCCCCCTTAGATCTAGTAGATTCCGAACATTCGGGTAAGTTGGATTCATCGATGATCTAATTCCATGATACTTTCACTTCATGAGCATTTTTTAGGATAATTAATTTAATTAAACTGTGGTGAGTGCAGTTTTAGTTTTCCTTGAGAAATTTTGGGTTTAACTCATAAAAAATCTGATTTCAGTGATTGGAACATAAAGTAAGTTAGATTAATGACGCAATATTTATCATCCAAGAATTTTAAGTTCATTAACATACGGATGTGGTAAGCTAATAAGAAAGGCATTCATCCTTCAAGATTTAAGAACTTAATAATAATAACAATTGCTTCTTTCAATAGGAGGGGAAGTGTAGAAGTCAAAACCCCTTTTATCCATCCCTCTTTGTCTCTAAGAATTGTACACTTTTCACCAAATTTTATCACCAACTGAGTGATGCTTTTAGATAGATTTTTATAATAAGATAGACCAACCTTAGGTAAACCCAACACCTTAGAGATCAAGCTAGGGTTTAAGTCTAGCTGGAGTCCTCCAACACAAGTAGACATTGTGTCAAGGTTACAGTTCATTATGAAATGTCTAGCCACTCCTAAATCATGGCCTTTAAACTTAGTCAGTGCTTCCCACCATTAGGCATTCTGGAAAAACTTGACTATAGATTCGCTCAGGTTTGGGTCTCAATAGATGATAGCTCACTACATTTTTGAAACACGGGTGGAGGCATGGTGATGACTAAGAGTTGAGAGAAGAGGATTTCAAATTTATCACCAAGAACCCTGCAATTTATATATAAATATTTTTTTCTTAGAAGTCGGCAGAGCCCTTAAATATTTACTATTTTTATTATTATATTATTTTTTATTTATTTAGAATTTTAAAAAAATAAAATTAAATACATCCTCAAATAGTTATTCGAAATCCTACTATAATCATACCAGATCTGTGTAAAAAAAAAAAATTAACTATTGTAAAAACTTGTAATAAATAAGAGTTTCTTTGTTTCTATATTTTCAAAAACCGCTAAAAACATTTACCCTAATTTTATTATTTTTAAAATCTTTGTTATTTACACTAGGTGATTTCTTATATCTCTGTAATTTACCCTAAATTTTATAATTTTTGTATACTTTATCTTCCCTTTTTTTTTTTTTTTTAAAAACCCTATAAGTTAACAAATGTATCTTCAAAATAATTTCTACAATTTATCTTAATTTTTCCCTAAAACAAAATTTCATATTTTTCCCTAATTTTACCCTAAAATAAAATTTTATATTTTTTCCTAATTTTACCCTAAAACAAAAATTCGTATTTTTTCCTAATTTTACCTTAAAAAAAAATTATATTTTACCCTAATATCTGCCTACTTCTGTATTTCTTTTAGATGTATGTACAAAGTAAAGGATAAATATCAATTTTGTATTCAATGGAACATTAATAAAAAAGTAAAGAAGAAAAAAAAAATTCGTACCTGTCGCTATCACCGCAATCCTACCACCTTTTGACGTATTCGAAAACCCTTGCCTTCTACCTACAATAATCATCTGAATTCAATACTAACACACATGAAATCACATAATTTCGACCTTTCACTCAAACAAACCCAGAAATTACACACAAACCCTCACAATTTTTCTGTAGTTCGCAACTGGATTCAATTTGGGGTTGGTATTTTCCTCTGCATGGCTGCATGAGGTGATAGATAACTCTTTTACTTTCCATCGACGATGAATATGCTTCGACAACCTATCTACGATGGTGGTGTTGACCCTAACATCTATGATAATAAACAAGGTTAATCATACTACAAATTCTGGCCATCGATGCACTTCAATCGATGGCTACCCTTTTTAATCCGTAGCTTACTTCATGATTGGTTTACGAATAGACATGTGTTGGCATTAACTTCCCTTTGTTATGGTTGACATGGCGGTTTGTGTTTCCTTGCGACTTTTTATGACCTTCGATGCTACGTGAAATCAACAACAAAGAACCATGATCCGTGTATATGCATGTTGTTGGTTGGATTAATGACACGTGCTACCTATGTGATCCTTGTGCTAGTTGGTGGGTGAGTTGTCCGCCATATCACATAACAGGTTCCTTGCCTTGCCACATGGCATGTTATAATTGGTGCTTCTGATGGCTGTACTCGTGTCTCATGAAAAATGACCTAGAACAATAATTTATTATATATTTTTTTATTATTTTAATTGTATATATTTTATTATATTTATATTATTTCAATAATTTATTATTAAATATTTTTTATTTTGATATTATATATTGTATTATTTTTTTATTTTAATATTATAGGGCTCGTATATATGGTAAAGTTATGTTTTTTTTTTTGTATATTATAATATTATTTTTAGTAATAATATTTTGTATTGTATATTTTGTATAAATTTGTATATTATTATATAATAATGCAGCGTTTATAATAATATAAGGTATTTAGTATAGTTTACGATGCTAATATTCTTTTATTTGTCCTATTATTTCATAGATTGCCACGTATTATTTGTCCTATTATTTGATGATGGTATTACAGAAGCTTTTACAGAAGATAATTATGAAAAACTTTTTATAGAAGGTATCTATGGATTATATCTACAGAAGACACCTATAGAAGATACAACAAATGTTTATGGAAGATACTTACGAAAGACACTTGCGGAAGATACTTACGAAAGACACTTACCAAAACCAATATTTAGAGTCAAGAAAATACTTTATCTTTTTTCTTCCCCCAAACCGTATTATGAGCTGTATATGCCTTTATTTATCCCCCCCCAAACTATAATTTTGGCTATATAGCCAAAACAAAAGGAAGGGTGCTTATTTATTTGTATGGATAATATAATAATGATTTTATATATTGGGGTTTATTTATAATTTTGGTGAGTATGCTTCCTGTATGTCATGAAGAAGTTTCCAAGATAGAAAAATAATTTATATACAAAATCTGATGTCAACCTTCTAGGATATCTACAATCATGGGAAAAAGTGAAATAGTTATTAAGATGGCTTTTTTATAAAAGAAGAAATATGATGAACACAAGCCATGCTTTTGTAGAAAAAATTGAAACCATAGTACTTTTAGGAGGATTGTCTTTGGACTTTTTCCTGCATGTGATGTTTCTATGGATATTCTTCAAGGACTTCAAACATTCTAGCAATATTGAAACAACTTCATTTACTCCTCTCACAAATCAATCTAGTGTCAAAGTTGTCCTAGTATTTGCAAGCCTCCTTCAAGACGAACTATGTGTGTGGTGAGGATTCATTTCCCATTATGAGTAAGGATTTAAAAACAACAAGGGTTATGTATGCCAAAAAGCTAGTTGATCTTATGAGCATCTAGAGGTCCTTTCCAGACTTAGAGCTAATACGTAAGGATACCTCAATAAAGAGTACCCTATGGTGTTTGAGATACTGAGAATTCCATTAATTCAAGCTCTTTTACACTTTATTTACATTTTTTGATGTGGGATACTTGCTCATTTTGGGAGGAGCAAGGGATTTTTAGTGCTTTTTTGGGGTTCTTGCTTATTTTTAAGAGAAACAAGAAGATTTGCATTACTTTTTGGGGTTCTTGCTTATTTTGAGGAGAAGTAATAATATTTTCATTTGGATACTTGCGCGATTAAATGAGGAGCAAGGGATTTGTTTTTTTTTTCAAGGGTGAAGGGCGAGCTTGTCCTTTTACCAATTCATTAGTATTCTAGACCATGCGTATAAATAGATAATAAAGGGAAACTATTCACTTATGGTAAAAATAACACGAGTTAATTTTTCCAAAACTTCACAATATTTTTAGGTGTGCAATTGTGCATGGTCAAAAGAAAAACTTGATCAACTAGGAGTAACTTATAACATTTTAAAAGATTTGCTTAATTTTCAACGAAAATTTTGCTCAAGATACCAAATATAATTTGAGTATTTGAATAATACCTACATTTCATCTAGCAAAAAGATATTATACATCATGTGGTAATCATCTTCCTATAAGGTACTATGCATCATGTGGTAATCATATTCCTTGAGCTATATTTAAAACATTAAGATTGAAAATGGAAGGGAATAAATAAAGGAAGCATAATCATTTTTATTTTTATAAATTAATATTTTTTTATTCAATTTATATATATATATATATATATATAATTATATTATTATTATTATATTTTTTCTTTTCAAAGAGAGAGTTTATTGGATAGTAGCTGGTTGCAGTTTAGAAATACACTACAAATCATTTTGTTGTCTAAACTGGTGTATGAATTCTTATTTAGATAATGGCTTCTTATAAAGTTTAAGCCTATGTATATTTACTATTAGTTTCCTTTTTGAATCATCTATGGGCTTAAGCTTGATTGTACCATTTCCAAATATTTCCTCAATTTCATAGGGGCCTAGCCATCTTGTTCTTAATTTACCTTGAAAAGCTTGATAACGAGAGTCAAATAATAAGGCCCAATATCCTAATTGAAATGTACATGGTACAATGTGTTTATCATGCAATTTATTTCATTGTTGTTGGGTTATTTCAGTTCTGTGAAATGCTTCTAATCTTCTCTCATCCAGAATATTTAACTTTTCCAACCTATATTTTTGTGCGTTATCCATATTCATGTCAAGTTGTATCGTTGTGTGAAGGGTTTCTATCTCGAATTCAATGGGTATGATGGCTTGTTTTCCATAGACCATTTCATATGGTAATAATCTTGTGGTAGTTTTCCAAGTTGTATTATATGCACATATATCTTATTTTAATCTCTCAGCCCAATCACCTCTATTAACAATTATAGTTTTTGTAATAATATTTTCAAGTTCTCTATTTGTAACTTCTACTTGTCCATTAGCCTAAGGGTGATATGGTGAGGTTTTCTTGTATTTTATTTGATAGGTGTTAACAAAATTATCAATCACATTGGAGGTAAATTGAGGTCCATGATCTGAAACTAATTCTCTTGGTGCTCCAAATCGTTGCATTATGCTTTTATAAATAAAATCAGCCACTGGTTCAGCTTGAGCTCATGGGAGAGCTCTAACTTCAGCCCACTTAGTAACATAATCTGTACATACAAGTATGTGTTTATTACCATCACTTGGAAGGTCTATAGGTCCAATTTTTCAAATGATTCAAGTACTATGTGTGGAACCAAAGGCATTTCCATAGATGGTGTAGGCTTGCTAGCTCTTTGACAAGCATCACATCTATCAATAAATTTATGAGCATATTTAGTCATAGTAGGCCAAGAGTACCAAGTTTGAAGTATTTTATTAACCATTATTTGGGTGGCATAATGACCTCCACAAAGTTCTTCATTTGCTACCCTAATAATTTCATATACATCATTTTCTTGCACACATTTCCTAATTATTTGATCAAAACATTTTTTAAATAGAATTCCATAAATCCACATAAAAGGATTACTTTAATGTATTAATTTCCTATGCTCATGCGGTATATAATTTTAGGCATTTTTCTTGTTACTAAATAATTTACAATATCAGCATACCAAGGGGTAAAAATAGAAAGAGCACATAAATGTTTGTCTGGAAAATTGTCAAGAATTAACTCGTTATAATCAAAGATTTGCATGTGAGATAAGTGATTAGCAATAACATTATCTTTTTATACCTTATCTATAATTGTGACATTGAACTCTTGTAGTAAGAGAAGCCATCTAATCACTCTACCGCCCACTATTGTTTTGTTTATTAAGTATCTAATGACAAAGTGGTCAGTGTGAAAAAATACTTCATACCCTATTAGGTAATGTTTAAATTTATTGATAGAATGAATTATAGCTAAAAATTATTTTTCTGTAACAGTGTAGTTAAGCTCGACTCCATGCAAGTTTTTATTTACATAATAGATAGCATAAGGTATTTTGTTTTCTATTTTTTGCAATATTTCTCCTATTGCATAACCTGAAGCATCACAATGAATGTGGAATGGTAATTCCTAATTTGGTCCTCTCAATATTGGAGCAGTAGTCAATTTTTGTTTTATTTTTTCAAAGGCTTCTTGACATGTGTTTGTCCAATTGAATTCACTATCTTTAGTTAAGAGCTTAAGCATGGGAGTAGCAACTTTACTGAAGTCTCTAATGAACCTAAGGTAGTATCCTGCATGTCCTAAGAAACTTCTCACTTCTATTTCTATTTTTGGAGGTTGAAGGGTTTGAATAACTTGTATCTTTGCAGGGTCTACTTTAACACCTTCTTCTAATATATAATGTCCTAGAACAATACCTCCTTTCATCATCATAAAACACTTTTCATGACTTAGAGATAGATTTTGCTCTTGGCATCTTATCAAAACTTTTTGCAAGCTTGATAATGTTTCTTCAAAGGTAGTACCATATACTACGAAGTCATCCATATAAACTTCCACACATTCATTAGTTAAGTCAACAAATATAGCCAATACAACTCTTTGAAAAGTGGCAGGTGCATTACATAGTCCAAAAGGTAGAACATTATAAGCATAGGTTCCTGTAGGACATTGTAAAAGTTATTTTTTTCCTGATCTTCCTCAGCTATGGAGATTTGATTATATCCACTAAAACCATATAAAAAAAAAAAATATTTCTTTCCAGCCAATGTATCTAAGACTTGATCAATGAATGGCAAGGGAAAATAATCTTTCTTGGTTACTTTGTTTAATTCTCTATAATCAACGCAAATTCTGCATTTACCATTTTTTTAGGGACTATCACCAAAGGTGACACCCATTGGCTATCATAAATTGGGTATATAAATCATGCCTTTAAGAGTTTAATGATTTCCTCTTGAACTACTTATTTCATAGCTGGATTCAATTGTCTTTGGGGTTGTCTTACTGGATTACAACCTTCTTGAATAATTATATGATGGGTACAAATATTTTGGTGGATACCCATCATATCCTCATAGTTCCATGCGAATGTTGATTGATACTTTCTAAGCACATCTACCAACTGTGATTATTGCATGCTTGTGAATTCATTACTAATGTTAAGTTTTTTTCCTGGTATAAAATCTATTTGTTTATTCTTTTTTTTATTTGCATCTATCCCATTTACCTCGTATCCAAGAATGTTTAAATCAAAGCCTTATGTTTCTATTTGAGATTGACTTGTACTTGAATTATCAATGGAAAATTGAAATGAATAACTATTGTCTTGACCTTGATTATTTTGTTGATTTCTTAACAATAATGGTAGGGGCCCCTCGACCTCTTGTTGAAGTTGTCCGTGTAGAACATTAATTGATAAGGTTTGGATATCATCATACTCATGAGGTAAATCATACCACAATTGATTTGGAAATTCTTCCTCTATTACTGATCTAGGAAATAAACTAAGGTCTTTAGTATTCTTTCCATTAGAAATAGTCATATTTCCTTATCTAAAGCTAATGTAATCATCAATTGTTGCAAGCCATGGACGTCCTACGATTAAGGGATGTCCCCCTAACTTATTTTTGGATTGTAAGACTATAAATTCTATAGGATATTCCCATGAACTTACAGAGACCATAATGTCTTCTATTTTTCCTTCTAGCTTAATAGTAGACCTATAGGCAAGTTGAAGCACAACATAAGTTGATTGTAGTTTATGTATCCCTAAGGATTTTATTGTTTCTTTGGTCATGACGTTAATAGTGGCTCCTAAATAAATAAATAAAAATTGTAAGGTTATGTATCCAATATGTACTGTGAGTATAGGTATCCCAAGATCTGTGTATTTTTGTAATAACCTATCTCTTATAATTATCTCAGATAACTGTCCAATGACTTGAATAGTTTGGAATTCATTATTCTTTTTCTTCCCTGAATTTGAACATATATTTTTGATAAGCTTGGAGTAGATGGGTATAGCATTAATAGCTTGTAATAAGGGAATTTTAATAGTAACTGTAGACACCAAAACAGAATCAATCTGATTACGTGACGACAAGCACTGATCGAATTGACATACACATCCCCTAATGCAGCCCCCAGAGGTTAAACAGTGGTCCTAACCACTCCCACAATAGTTTTGGAAGGTCAAAGGTCAATTTGGCACCCTGCTCCTTATTCGTTTCACCCTAGGATGATTACAAATTGGTATTCATCCCACCCTAGGATGATTAGTAGTATTCGCTCCAGGGTGGGGCGAATAACAGGTTTGGCAGGCAAAAGGTCAAACCTTGACAAATGGCAGCTCAGATCTGCCACTTAACTCCTCCTTCAATGCATGGAGTGCGAGTGAGAATTTTTGAGCTCAAAGAGGCAGTCATGGAGCCCTTAATCTGGGAGGAATCTTCTTTCCCTTGATAAGGCATGATGGCCAAGTGGCACCTCTGCATGCTCATTCATAAGAGACCCTTAGGTCTATAAAATGGTGAGACTTCTCAACCCAAAAATGAATAAAGCAAGAGCATTTGGAGCAACGGAGTGCTGCCGAATTACATCCTCACCCATCGTTTGTGCTTTTTACATCCTTGATCTCCCTTTTGGAAGGGAGATTATTAGGTGATTATTGGAAGCATAATCCAGACCCAAAACCTGAACATTTGGCCAAAATACCCCACCCAATTTGTTGATACAACCCCATAAGAGGTTATGGACCCATACCAAGTGGATTGATGCCAAAATCGAGCCCCAAACAGTGGGTGTCCTACCCCCAGGCGCCCCCCGCACTGCTGCAGTCCTAATCACCCCACCCCAGAGTGATTAGAAATCTAAGGCAGATTTCCCTACTATTTCTTTTGCATTTGGTTTAGGTCATCCATATATGTTGTCATTTAAATTTCATGTGCTTTTGATGAGTTTTGACTATGCTTTCAATGTTTCTCGCTTTCACTAACATACAGGGAGCATCATCATATACAGGGAAATTGAGGTAGGATCTATAAAATCAGACCATCTGGGTCATCCTAAAATTCCTCATTTTGTCTAACCCCAACTTTGCAAGTGTTTTGGAGGCCCCTGGATGGGACATTTATGACGTCACCTACTAACATTTTATGATAGTCCTAATCATCCCACCCCGGAGCGATTAGAAATATGTGGCAGATTTCTTGATTGTTCCTTTTGCAATGTGTTCCTGGTAATTTTTTCTTGCTTTTGTCAAATTTTCAGCTCATTCTGATATGTTTCGGTTATTGTTTTAATTATTTTATGCATGCATTAACCGTAGGCCTTGGGGATCGCATGTTTCCCTCCATACATAGGTGCTACTAATCATTTATTGTTTATCCGAATGTATTATCTTGACACCAGAGGGGTAGTAAGGAACTATAGGTGCACTCACACAAGCGGCGGTGACATTTGGTCTGCCCATTTTCAATGTGGGCACGCAGAAGATCCCAAAGGGGAATATCTCATTTGCAGTGTAACAAAATTATGTTCGACGCTCCCAACACCTGAAAAGGGAGGAGACGCATTGTAACCTAATCTCAAGAAAATTAATAAAATAAAGGGCTGCACTTTTACATTTTCTTTAAATCTTGTTTCAATTCATTTGTTTTCCCTATTTTCATGCATTCTCGTTCTTAGGACTTAGCATTACATTTCCCTTTTGTTTGCTTCCATATCCTTGTGATTTTAGTGGCGATCATGGTGGGACCCTATCCCATGATTTTGAGATCAAATTTTTGATCAAAAGTTGTGTATTTTTTCTTGGAAGTGTCAATATTTCAAGCACTAGACTATTGCTCGTTCCACCTTGTGGCGAATACAAAGCTGGAATTCATGTCACCCAGGGATGAATGGGCATTCATCCCACCCTACGACGAATACAAATATATTATTCATCCCACCCTGGGACTATTATCTCTCTATGTAGTTTCATAGCAGAAACTCAGAGGCATATGGTTTGGGCAGAGAAGAGGTAGGGGTTCTGAGCATCCTCTGTAATTTTTTGTTTTTTGTCTCTATCATTTCATGTTTCTTTGCTTGCATAGGAGAGTTTTGCTGCATGTTTTTCTTTCTTTGTGCAAATAAAAAGAACCCCACACACCATGTGGTAATTTAAACACCAAGGAGTTGGTCGTAAAACCCCAACCCTTGATCAAGACCAACGATGGATTTCATCACCACCTTGGCTTGAATTTTTGCATACATAACCCCGATCGCTACTGTTGCTAGACGTAAATCCTGATGAAAGTTGACCAAGTGTAGCTGGGGTGATTCCAAATTCATGAGGATAAGTCTTCTATGATAGGTGTCAAAAATAGAGTGATTCCCCTTTCGTATCGCCTATGTTCCACGTACCATTCTGATCTCGTGTACCAATAGTTTCCCTCACATAATGGCAGGTATATTGAGAGGTTTGGTATACCATCCTGGAAATGGTATATTGAAGGGGCAACCATTTTGGGAGACATAAGAGCCATCATGTTGCATGTACAATAACACGTTCTTTACAAAAGCTTTCAAAACAAAAATCAAAACACACTATATCAAATTTATGGCACACCTTTAATCTATAAACGAGATAATCACTTCTTTGATTATGTGGTTCCTTTTTTTTAGTGTAGAATAAAAAATCATAAAGAAGATAAAATCCTACATAGCTTGTAGAGAGACACCACCATGGTGTACACCCGTAGCCAAGTCCAATCACGGGAAGATGTTACAGAAAGTGTACAAGGAGGCATAAGTCACCTCCGCTATAGCCCCAAGGACTTGGTCATACCACCTTGGTGGCCTGACCCACAAAATAGTCCACATCATACCATGACAGAATGGGACTATGGAGGCACCCCTTCAAGGGACACTCCCATTCAACATAGACCCTTTCAGGAAGAATCCTTACACGTGGCACTCAACATAAATGGGAAGGCTCCTTTAGATGCTCGTTATGAGTGGCCACCGCGTAATGAAGTGCTAGAACTGCGTAGGGTCCATAAGGAGGGGCCACATGATTACATCATCCCTCCTCTACCCCTTATTATTGTTAGAAACAATAGGCCAAATACATAGTGCAAGGCTCTTCAAACAGGGCGAGCCAACTCTGCCTGCCCCTTTCACATATATGAAAGGGAGCATGAGGAAGACCATTACATTCCTCAAGAGCAATACATAGCATGGGAGCAATGCGCCTCCACACCTGCTATTTATCAGGATCACCTACTAAGGCCAAAGCCTCGACTGAATGCTGCCAACCTCGACAAAGGAAAATGACCTATAGAGATCTCGAATCATCACGACAAAGATAAATATGTAGGAGAGGCATCTAGGCCTCCAAGACTCAAGATGATAGAACAAATCGACTTGGATTTTGCAAAACATATCGCCCATCAAGCGCAAATCACATACCTTGAGCAAGAACAACAATAGTTGGAGCACCTGTATCGCCTTAGCAAAGAGCGCATTTGGTGTCAAATAGATGAGTTGCTCCAGAACATTATGCCTAAGAGGGTTCCAACCCCTCGCACATAGAGAGCAGAACTGTATGAGAGGCACAAACCCTTCATGCGAGACAAGTCTCCATGACCTTACCAAGTGCTGCCTCTGAGACCTCCTACACCTAAGTGGGAGGCCACTCCTAGGAACAATGATGGGCACCCTCTTCGGGAACCCACCCATGTTTATATATCACACCCAGGAACTCCTCAAGAAGTCTATGAGGAGTATGAGCAAGAAGAAGAATAGTCTAAAATGCCCTACCAAGGTAGAGGGGGTGCTATCCGACCACCCCTCCATAGGCCTCAAGTTCCCCGCAACCTGTAGTGAGAACAAACCAAGGAGAAAGAGATCAAATATTTTGATGCATATAAAGCACTGCTAGAACGCTTAGAGTCTATGGAGACCAAGACTTCTTGGCCCCAAAAGCCCACTTTACGCCAGCTCCATAGTCACCCTGTGCATTCGTCAGTGTTGGCAGCCCCATACCCTAAACACTTTAAACTGCCCCAGCTGGTAATATTTAGAGGGGAGGAGGATGCCCAAGAGCACATGACTATATTCCTGAGCTAATTCTTTGGAATTTAGGACAATGATGCTTTGCTTCTAAGAACATTTATAACCATGTTCGTAGGCCTTGCCTCGGATTGGTTTACTTAGTTACCAAAGCATAGCATTAGTAACTTGGATCAGCTAGTGGACACGTTCCTCGAATGCTTCACCTTCAACACCAATAATAAGGCATCACTAAGCGACCTAGCTAGCCTCAAGAAGTATGAGGAATAAACCATGGTGGCTTATGGAAATCGATGGAGGATGTTGCTGTCAAAGTTACCTTACCTCCCTCCCATGGCTGACCTAACCCAAATGTTCTCAAAGAGTTGTTTGAGGTCGATATCTATGCTATTGTAGCTACAGCAATATGCCACTCTTGAGGAAGCCCTGGCGCAAGCCAGAATCATTGAGGAGATCAAGATACAGGATGGTGAGATTGCCAAGCCATGAAAGAAAGAGTGGCCTAAAAATGCCAAAACAAGGACCATGCAACTGAAACCCACTACGGTCAATCAAGTTGCTATAAACATGCCTAAGCCTGCACAAGCAACACAGCCCCCAAAGGCTAACTATAAGGTGGTACCTCTTGACAGTTATAAAAAAGAAAATCATCGACAAGAGCAAAATCAGCAACGTTGCCCTAGGCAACAATTCACACCCTTTACAGAGTCTGAAGACTCTTTTTTTGACCGTTTGTCAATGGTAAACTTGATAAACCTGCCAGAGAGTCGACCTGTAGACCCCAACGCACAAAAACCCAAAGGTTATAGGGAAGACTTGTACTGTAGGTTTTACCGACCTCTTGTTGAAGTTGTTTGTGTAGAACATTGATTGATAATGTTTGGATATCATCAAAATCGTGAGGTAAATCATATCATAATTGATTTGGAAATTCTTCCTCTATTGTTGATCTAGGAAATAAACTAAGGTCTTTAGTATTATTTCCATTATAAATAGTCATATTTCCTTATCTAAAGCTAATGTAAGCATCAATTGTTGCAATCCATGGACGTCCTACCATTAAGGTATGTCCCCCTAACTTCTTTTTGGGTTGTAAGACTATAAAGTCTATACGATATTCCCATGAAATTACAGAGACCATAATGTCTTCTAGTTTTTCTTCTAGCTTAATAGTAGACCTATAGGCGAGTTGAAGCACAACATAAGTTGATTGTAGTTTATGTATCCCTAAGGATTTTATTGTTTCTTTGGTCATGACATTAATAGTGGCTCCTAAATAAATAAATAAATAATTGTAAGGTTATGTCTCCAATATGTACTGTGAGTATAGGTATCCCAAGATCTATGTATTTTAGTAATAACCTATCTCTTATAATTATCTCAAATAATTTTCCAATGACTTGAATAGTTTGGAATTCATTCTTCTTTTTCTTTCCTGAATTTGAACATATATTTTTGATAAGCTTGGAGTAGATGGGTATAGCCTTAATAGCTTGTAATAAGGGAATTTTAATAGTAACACATTCTAGTTCTTGAAGGAAGTTAAAGGTTGGCTTAGATGGTTCTTTTGGTATTTCCAGTCTTTGAGGGAATTGTACTTCTACTTCATTTCTTATTTGGATTTCTTGTTGCTTTGTTGGAATATTTTCTAGTAGATTTTATGATTTTTTTTTGTTTTTATCCTCTTTTTTAAATAATTTTTTGATAGGACATTCAAGTTATGTGAGAGTAACATTATTTTCTAACACCTTTCCTGATCTTAATTGAATCTGTTGACATGGTGCTATAGATATAGAACATGTTTCACTAGCCTCATAAACTTGTTGGACATTCTTATTGTTGTTAGGGTTAGGAAATGGTTGAGCTGGAAGAGGTGGTTTCTTAGGAGGATTATTATTATTTTTCGAAGGTGGTAGAAGTCTATTTTGAGGTGGTTTTTGAGAGTTTTTTCCCCTAAATTGATTTTGAAGATTTTTTTGTTATGTTGTATTTGGGGACCAATTGGTTCCACCTTGATTATATTGGCCACTATTATTCCAACTAGGAATGTTCTAACTTGATGTCTCTTGATTCCAAAGAGATGGTCCTCCATAAGAATTAGCCATAAATTGAACTGATGGGGGTATGTTCCAATATTGATTGTAAGAGTTCTAATTTGTCCGTTTCGATGCATTAGACCATTGATTATGCCTTTTCTTGTTAGAATAACTAGGGTTTGACCATTTTGGTGGTCCAAAGTACTCAAAAAATCAGTTTTTAAGCCTTCCAACATATTTTCAATTTCTACTCTTGTCACTCCTCCTGTGGATGTATATTTATTGCTTCTTAGAGGTTTGTTTCTTGAATAATTTTTGCAAAGATTGATAATCTCCTCAAATGACATAAGATGAATGTCTCATTTTTCCATAAGATTTAAAATCCCAAGAACATCTTCCTTCAACCCTTTCAGAAAAAGTTCTTTTAGAATTTCTTCATCAAGGTCTATATTTACTCTAGACCCTACAAATTGAAATATTTCTAGATAGTCCTCCAAATATTCTCATTCTTTTTTATTCATACGAAAAAGCTCAGCTTTCTTATCCCTAACTCTATAATAATATTTATATATTTCAAGGAATATATCTTTTAATCCATTTTCTCCATCCCAACGATTACAAACTCCTTCTCCTAGAACCATAAACCATCTTAAAGCTGCATATTTAAGAGTAGACAAAAATAACCTTAGCTTTTTCTCATTGGTGGTGTAAAAGTAAGCTTGACATACTACTTCAAATTCAAAAATAAAACATTAGGATATTCATGAGGTTTTCCATGAAAGGTAGGCAATATAGAAATAGAGATTGATTTAGGTTCTCTTGTTGTTCCTTCTGTATGTAATATTGGGAAAGTAAACATTTTTCTTTGTTTGTTCTCTCCCTGATATTTGTCTTGCCTTTATCTCCTATTTCCATAGTTTTCTCCTTCCTCTCCCAAACCACTTTTCTCATCAACCATACCTGAATATAGGATTTCAAGAATTGGATCAGGTATAGGTTCAAAAAATATAGAAGAAGGATCTACATAGTTGTCAAATTCTAGACTGGACAATAAATATGAATTGGGATATTGATCTAAGATTTTAGCTTGATTGGTTGATTTTGTAGTTCTCTAAAGTATCTTTAGGAATTTCCTTCTATCTTGTTAATTTTTATGAATCTTCCTTTAGAGTCTCTAGGTCTGCTCATGAATGTTCTAAAATTCTTGTTTTTCCAATATGTCTAATCTTCTTTGAATAATTTATGAATATTGTTGAATGGATCAAGTTTTTCTGGTTTCATAAAATGTTCCTCTTCAAATTTGAAGTAGTCTACCATTAATTGAATCAACTGAACAAAGAAAGCTTTGGTTGCAAAAATATGAGGAATTCTAAATTATAGCTCATAACGCAACTCTTGGCATAATTATCTAAAATGTATAGCTCTAGGAATCCTATAGTATATATTATTGTATTGTAGGGCTAATTCTTTTCTTTCTATGTCTATAAATAAGTTGTGAATCGTAAGAAAATCCTCAAGGTATTGATTCCAAGGATAAAGTAATGGATTTACTATTGTTCTCCTATCCCAAAGCCAATTCTCACAACTTCTTCCAAGATCTTGATAACGTGAAGAATGGTTTACCCTTAGAGTTTTTGCTATATTTATCATCTTGATTTTATTTAGTTCGTCTGATATTTTATTGATAGTGTCAATGCATTCACACAGTTCTTGCCACTCTGGTTTGGTTGTTGTGTTCCCTTGTTTAAAAAGAAGATTAACCTCCTATTGTATTAATAATTTTCTAAGGTCTATAAATTTAGTTTGATTGTTTTCCACCATTTGTTTTATTTTATTTTCTCTCTTTGATTATATATATATATATATATATATATATATATATATATATATTTGTTTGGGTTTTGATTTTTCTATTTCAGTCCTACTGTCTGCCAAGTTTAAATATAAATTTCAGAACTTATAAATACTCTTAACACAACAGAAAATAAATAAATTTAAAATTACTAAATAGTCCTAATGCTACTAAAATTAGATGCATTTATACAACTAATTTCAGCATACTTAGAAAATAGTAAAAATGCTTGGAAAGTAAATTTTTACTGGAAGTAAAATTGTTGAAGTAAAAGATAAATTACTACTGTTCTTTGGCTATTAGGAGGGATTTCATTACAGTTGTGTCACTCAACGTATACTTCCTACTAAAAAAAATAGGGTCCTAAGCAAAGTTTAGGTTTTTTTAGTGTTCACCTACTTCTTATTCTTTTTCATAGGTCCTAAATCAAATTCACAATAGTAATCACCCAAAATAAGAAAATTGTAGAAAATAAATTTTGCTGAAATTGAAATTTGCAGAAAATAATTTTTTAATCTACGAAAGTAGTAAAAGTGAATCCTTTAAGAAAATGAACCTAGAAATGTCGAATGGAGGAACTTTTTGGAACCATATTTGGGGCACTCTGACTTGTATGAACACCAAGGTCTTGTACGTACCCCTTTTCACATACAATTAAGTCTCTCTCTTTGCACTTCCAAACAACTTTTTTGACTAATCACTACAGTGCTACTCTCCCCGACAATGGCACCAAAATGATCAGTTGTAGAGATTACATTTAATTTTATCAATCCGATGGAAATCAAGGTTAGATTTAAAGAGTAGGAATCCCATATAGATTGTACCATGGGGATTAATACTAATCTTAGCTCAAGTTTCTTTTTCAGGTTTCACGTGTACATGAAAGTAATAGACAAAATAAAACTTGTGTAGAAATAAATGATGCAAAGTATAATAAATAACTGATGCAAGGATAATTTAATTTTACTGATGAACTGATTTACAGATGCACCTAATTATGTGTAAACTAATTTATTTATGACCTGATTTAATTTATATGTGAGGATCTTCATGCAATCTATCTTATTTTAGATAAATTGAAATGTAGTTTTAATTTAAGGCTAACTAACCCTAACCTATTGCAAGGGTGAGAGCTCAAGGACTGGCTATAGGAGTGGGCCTTGCCTCCTAGAGGGTAGTGTAAGTCTTTCTCCCCTAATTTAATTTATCTCAATAACTAGATTTTATAACTAATACTAATATTATATCTATTTTGTAAATGCAGGTAGCAGAGAAACACAATTTACATAACAAAAATTAAACAACACATGAAATTGATACAAATT
This sequence comes from Wollemia nobilis, assembly GCA_028583015.1. Taxonomy (NCBI): domain Eukaryota; kingdom Viridiplantae; phylum Streptophyta; class Pinopsida; order Araucariales; family Araucariaceae; genus Wollemia; species Wollemia nobilis. The sequence continues at coordinate 1,785,886 of JAQPPZ010017035.1, read as the reverse complement.
ACCATGTTTGAAGAACAAAATGCTACTTTTATGACTAGATATTTAGTTGCACATGTTGGCATGTTTCTTTAGAATTGTAAACATACAATAGACAATAATTTCTTGTATATTTCTAGCAACAGATAGACAGTAGACCACTTTCAAGGTCTCTCTTATGTAATTCATATTGTAACTAATACAATTACAAATAGTATTTCTCCACGTATTTTTCCATGTGGATTTTGTGGACTTCCTAATGCGACAACTATGCATCAACCAAAATAATCTAAGCCTAATATAATACATATTCCTACTTGGACTTGATAAATATTATGACTGGTCCAAGTGGCATCCTAAAAACAAACCTAACAAAACAATACTATTTTGAATGAATCGCAAGATATACATTAGGACATTATGTCCTATATTCTAGGAAAGGTCTAACAGGCTTGCGTTTATATCTAAAACTCCTCGTAATATTATGATTATAAAATTTATTAAGAAAATAATAAACTTTATCAATTGAAATATTCTCACAAATAGTATGCAATAAATGAAATATCTTGCTAAGTGAAAATATCTGTTGTTGTCCAAACATCATGTGTCATCACTAATGTAGCATGCTACGTAAGTCAACAAAATTTATTATCCTTTGGTAACTACTTGGTAAAATATTCTTTAGTAGCTTTATTTGGTAGTTATCTTCAGTAACATGCTTCAGTAATATACTTCAGTAATATACATCTGTAACATGCTTTTGTAACAGGTCAACTACTATTGTCACCGAGCTTTGCTTTTATCCTTGGTATTTTTATTCATTCTTCTTCTCATCCGAGGTGCACTCCAAAGTTCTGTAATCTCTTCATTGATCATCAACACCTTTTCCTACATTTTTCTCAAGACTGAGACAGATTTTATATAAATCAAACATATTTGTTAGATTACTGCAATTAATTATATTTACTAATAATTCACACAATATTCAATAGTAATTCACATAAAACATATCATAATCACTAAATAATTATAACAATAAAATAATTATGATACAAAAATATGTGTCAAATAACCACTTATAAAAAATGAAGCTCAGTGTTATGACCTTTACCGCTTTTTTTCCATCTAGGGATCGATGGGTGTCTTCCACAATAATTGCTCATCATATTTATTTTTCAAATTGATACCTATCAGAGTAAAATATTTTTTTAGCCATGGTCCGAAAGCTTTTTTCTCATCTGTTTTGATGATGAATTCCAGTGAAGCAATACAAATGGAGGTTGATAAAACTCTAGACTATTAGATATTTAGTGTATTTATGCATTCATAATTATTTTTGACTTTGTCTAATTTCAATATTTGAAAATTATCTTCAGTACCAATGTTGACATTTCTTCTATTAAGATATGTGATTCATTCTCAAATTGAGAGGAAGCAAGCGATACTCCAAATTTTTCAAGATCCACAGGATTCATAGATGATTGTTTCAATTGTGTAGAAGTAAGATTAGATATTTGGGAATAATTTCCTTTAACATAAGGGTTATCTTGACAAAAAAATATATAGGGGGTTTCTTCCTCAAGTTTGTCTATGTTAGTTATTAATTTAGGATGAACAATGGTCAGGAAATCAACACTGGAAAAATGTGTGGCCCTATAGGACCTTGAACTAAGGATAGACCAAAGCTCATTTTCATATCCATCATCCCAATATGACCCATGTGAAGGTGTAGTAATAACATGAGGTTGTTTAAGGAAACAGTTGATTTTGTTGTCATATTCTAATGATAGTGAAGAAGGTAATGGTTCATTCTTGCTAAGGATATATCCTATCCCACAACATCCTAGACATACCTTAGTTTCTAATGGTTCCTTAATACTTTGTTCAAATTATCCTACACCTTATCCTTGGTATCCCAAGTTTGTTAATACTTTTTTAATAATAGGATATGTAGAAGATATATAACATGATGCATATAATTGTTCAACTAGAATGGGATTACCACCACAAATTTGTTCATCATGGGTAGTGTCGATATAAATGAAAGAACAACTTCATGTTTGCACCTTTACCTCCTTTCTACTTGTTAATCCTAAGGATCAAGGGGAAAGAAAGGTATTAACTAAGTCTACAAATGGATATTTATTTTAGTCAATCAAATTTATTTTATCTTGCACTTAAGGTTGATGATCATCATTTAAGTTAATGTTAGGCTCTTCATATTTATTATTTTCTTTCTTAGGTTGAGAAGAGGTAGATGGAAAATTAGGATGAAGCAATGGGTAAAGATTTTTTCTAGATTTTTTTTGCTTCTATTGTTTGGCAATAGGTGAAAGGTTTAGGGTTGGTCAAGATGTGGATAATCCTTCCTCGGTATTCATATTTAAGACATTGATACAATGTGGAATGGACTAATTTCATAGCATGAATCCAAGGTCATCCAATAAGTATGTTATAAGTTACATCACAAGGAATGACATATAAAATAATATTCAAGATTCGAGCGCCTACTTTGAGCAGTAAATTTATTGTGTCAATAGCTTCTTATTCTTAATTATAGAAATATTTAATAATAATGTTGTACCAAAAACTCCTGCCATTGTGAAATAATTATGCATATTTCCTTTATCATAACTCTAGTTTGCCATGATGGTTATTTATCATTTTTAATGTATTTTATTATATTTAAGGCATCCCCTTAAATTATAACTTTGTTGTCATAGCCTTGAATAAGAGAAACACCTCTCCACAAGGCACAAGTTTCTGTAAAATGATTTGTTTGAATCCCTAAGAACTTCACAAAAGACAAGATGATATGTCCCCTGCAGTCTCTAAAAACTCTCTCTGCACCTTATTTGCCTAGATTTCCTTTGGAAGCACCATCAAAGTTGAAGCACCATTAAAATGTTATATTTTTATAATCATCGTCTTGGCATTATTTTTTTTATTAAATAATAAAATTTTATATGATTTTTAAAATCTGAATTTCATCTAAATAAAAATTAACACGACAAATTTGGTTAAAATATCTATTATTTTTTTCTTTAATGAAAATATATCGAAATAATCTAATTAAAAATTTACAATTATAAACCCTAATATATCAACATTAATTCATTGTAGCATATTTTAATCTAAAACAATTTTAATAAAAGAAAATTCTACTGTCAACGACTTCATGCTCCATGATTTCATGTACTTGACAACTAACTAAAACTTTTGAGATATTTTACTCCATAAATAAATATGAATATCTTTTATATATTCCACAATATTTATTTATACATAACTTAGTTGCATGGCAGCTTAATATTGTAAAATCATATGCATTTTGGAATGGTTTTTTCACTTTAGAGGTGGACTTTATATAACACTTCATCGTTAAAAATTATTTGTAGATGAGTTGAATTGTTGTTGTCAGTTTAAATTATAGTTTATAAATTTAAATTATATATATATTATTATTATTAATGATGAAAATTTGAGGTTTTTGAAAGGTTTCAAAATTATAAACATTAGAGAAGGTTAATTAAGCACAGATCAACACCTTCAAGATCAAAAAAACAAAATTTAAACCCAACAGTTACCCAAGAGCATTGACCAACCCACTATCAAAAAAAAATTAAATCCAACAGTTACCCAAGAGCATTGACCAAACCACTACCAAGCAAGGCATAAAGGAGAAGATTTTATTCAATTTCCTTAAAGAGACACCAAAGATCTTGCTCTATTTTTGTATAAGACTGGAAGGGCATCAAATACATCAAGATGCAAATAACAAAACCCCAATATAGATAGTAAGGGTGAGGACAATACACCAAGCATATTCCTTGAGAATGGAAACCACTAAGGAGCAAAAGGACTAGCCCCCAAAAAATATCCCCAAGAGAGAGGATCACTATAACACAAAGGAGACATCATCCAAGCAGAAAGACAATAAAAATACCTAATGGATATGTAGGCCCAATGCTTCCAAAGTAACAATTATCATTAATTGCAAAGGAAAATTGTCTTCCCAAATTTTGAATTGGCCATAACATCAGCAAGTTAATTAAATTCCTTATAAATATGCTTAATTTTAACTTATAACATACCCTTCAATTGGTTAAACCAAACCCTATAATGGGGGCAGAGGTCCAAGATTTAGGTCTCACGGGACTGAACGCTTGTCCCTTTCCTGGTACTTTAAGTGGTGTAAAAGGTTAGAAATTATTGTGGCATGGTGGTCATAGGTATGGACTACACGAAGATCTGTGTGGCAGCTTTCAAGGTGAACATCACAAAATATTGTGGTGTCCATAAAAGCCTTACAACCTGATTCGTGGAAGATACTGATTCTACCATGTAAATTAAAAAAAAAAAACATACCTTCCAAAATCTTTGAGGTATCCTTAATAATATTCAGGATGAAATAATTGTCAATATTTCTAGCTTGCAAATCCTAAATGATGTTCAAGAAGTCACCTTGTACAAGAAGTCTTTTGAAGCCCCTCTCAAAAACCTAATGAACACCCAAGAAAAGCACCTTATTTTTAGCTAGGTGGTTGGTTTGAATACCATAATCTTCGGTGTAAGCCCAAATAACCTCACCATTATTATTTTTGACAACACCCCGTCCACAAACTCTCCTGGGGTTATCTTTGGTAGTCCCATTAAAGTTCAAAATGACCCACCCTTTAATTGGTTTATGCCATCTAGTAGCCAATATTTTTTGAATAGTGGATACAAAAGTAGAAGACCCTAGATTCAATTTCCAACTAATAGTAGACCATTTTTCCACAACTTTTTGGCTATAATTTCCAACAACAAAGACAACCAAGTTATTCTAAATAGAAACTATAATCCTTCTAAAGACAAAGGATTCATCCCTAGAAATATCCTTGAAATTTATTTTTTTCCTCTCCCACAAATACCCCATAAAAAATGAGGAAGAACGAGATCCCACACCCTAATTAGGCTGTGACTCATGAAGGGAGATTTCCACTTAGTGAAAAATTCCTTGAAATTTAGAGGCAATGCCCACTTGATAGAAAAAGAATCCATTAAAACATTGTGCACATTATTTGAGAAATAAAAATGGATGAAAAAGTGATCCACATATTCAAGATCCTTAGAATATAATAAGAGACAAATATTGGGAAGATGGAAGTCTTTCTTCCTTAAATTGTCAACCATCAAAATTATGTTTTGCAAACACAATTATAAAAAAATGTAATCTTAGGGATCAAATGAGGATACCAAACCCCATCGAAAAAGATCTTCCTTGGACAATGTTTGGACCTCTTATGCAAGACTTCTAAGAAAAAAATATTCGAAGTTCCTATCATCATTATATTAAGGAAGAAAGTTCCTAAGGAAGAAAGTATTATTACATCAACATATTCAAATTTACCAACTTCGACAAAAGCAACCCCAAATAAATACTCTAAGGATTCATTTTCCATGCACATGCAACACTAAGTCCATATAAACATGTTTTGAAAAACATCTAGCGAAATGCAACACTAAGTCCATATAAACATGTTTTGAAAAACATCCAAACAGCTAGAGAGAGAACAAAAAACACTTGACAAAGTATGATAATTCTGTATAATTCTGTTCTAGTAAGACAGCGCTATACAAAGGAATGTGAAAATCATATAAAATCGCGAAAGTACTGAAGAGTCATCATCACAATTAAATTACAAACAGTATTCTCACCGTATACTGCTGGGCTTAGACGGCCAAATATGGACGTTTCGCGGCCAACATTTGGTCGAGTAGAACTCTCTCCAATCCAAATGAGGACAGTCCCTCACAAAGCTGCCCTTACAATACCCAACCAGCTCGTCCGATACCCAAGGGTACTGCAATTTCTCTTCGTCAGGAAGAGAGAAGAAGCCCATAGCCCCGCTCATTATCTGTGTGAACACATCCTTGGGAATCCCATGATCGACGATCTGAAAAATCCCCCACTCTTCACAAGCCCTTCTCAATTCAGTCTTGAGTCTATGCCGTTCCGGCCCATAAGAATTAAAGAGGGGTAGAACAGGCATATCGTGGGTAAACACATTGTGCGGAACTTTAGGTCGCTCGTCCTCCTCTTTCACATATTTTCAAGGCAGCTCATTGAACACGTATTCTTCTTGTGCAGGAGATGCCATTGGAGGTACAATTGATTGCTACTAAGGAAAGGTCTGAACCTAACGGTGACCTACGGCAAATGAATGGATAGATATTGAATTAGATTATACATGCAATAGAAGGAATATCTTTTTATATTATTAGGACCCATGCTCCGGATAAAAGATGCTTTTTTTAAATAACTTCCCTGCTAAGAAGTTTCATGAGATTTCTAAAAAGACCATATTCTTCCCCATGAAACTGAGTATTATCATAATAAAAATGTTTTTTTAGAGGACAATAATGTGGATAGCGCTTAGAGAAGAAATCTGCCAGCTCATGCACGGTCAAAGCAAACTCAAAAGATAAGAGCTTTTACAATGAGAAAAGTGGGTTTATAATAAAAAAGGTTAAAAACATATACAGAAATCAAAATATTCTTAACAAAGATTAGGAAACAAAACCGTCAACAAAACACAAGTTTATCAATCATAATTAATGATGATTATTACATAAAAAAAGCATATGATATGGAGTAATGTGTCCTGGTTTCTGCTAGTGATTATGGAATGGGAATCCACCCTTTTGCATCACAATTAAGGTCTTAAAGCTTTCAATACACTAACAATTAACTCAGGTAAAACTGGTTGAACATTATCCCACCTCTCAACCTGAGCGACGAACAAACAATGTCAATCATGATAGTAAAGGTGGTAGACCCTTTAGACAACCAGAGTTCCAATTCCGAGCCACCAAAGGTCTTTCTCACTCCAAAGATAAGGATTATAGTGATAGCTCCAAATATTCAAACTAATTTCTAGTAGTAAAAAAAAAAAGAATGTTATAAATTCCTTATGTAATAAAAAAATTATAAAACAAATATAAAATGTAAAATTAATTTTCATCGTAAAAATATGTTATAAAAAACAATAATTTGGTTTTATGAAAAAATATCATTAAAAACCAAAAGGAAGGCGTCTGAATAGTTTGGCATAAATGTTTAATCTGCTTATTGACAAAAATAAAATTTCTTCCAATAAAGTTACGTAAACGGTCATGTCTCATATTCATTAATCGTTTCAAGCCTTAACCCATGAACAGACAACACGCATTTGCTTGTCACTTGAGGAACATGTCTGCGTGCGTGTATGCAAATAATTTATTTCACTACGAATGCAATGGCTTTTTTCCTCCACTTATTGCCACTCCAATATTTTTTTATTATTTTTTATTTGAAAAATTATTATAATTATATATTATTTATATTGAAATTATTTTGATTAAAATATTATATATTTTTAATTATAATTATATGGCTATTAGTTGTGGTGGCATCAATTAGTATTTGAGTAGCAATTCTCTTAACTAGAGATTCACTTGTTATTCTCTATTACGTAGTTAGAATAAATGCCATCTTCAATAATATAACTATTGAAATGTGAGTCACATCTAAAGTGAAGGAATGGTTAAAAATCAAATTATTAAAATAGAAAAAATGTCTATGTTAAAGTCAAATTTCTTGTTGTATACAAGAATAAATACCAAAACAAATTTAAGTTAAATGTAAATTATTTTCTTTTGTGGTTAGTGCTACTTAGGAAAAGGATATTACGCATTTAGGTTTCTAAGGCTTAGATAGCCCTTTCAGTTTCTTCCATTTCTCAAAGTCATCCCATAGGATAGGAACCACCATCAAATCATTATATATAGACCCCTTAACACCATCATATTATCTATAGAGATTTTATTTTCTACAATAATAATTCCCTTACATAATGACTATGTTTCTCTATAGTTTTACAATTTAATGATAGGGTTGATGTAACTATGACTAGACAGCATTGAAAACTCAATTCATTTAGTAGTTGTCATTTTTGTATTGTTTAATATATTTCACACTTATTAGATTTTTTTTGAAGGATTGTAGTCGTTGGTGTTATTGTCGAGATGAATAAAAACACCAAATTTGTTTAAATATAATATTTTCTAAGATAATTTAGCACCTCTTCATCCATAATTTAGCTCATAGTTATAGATGAAGTAGATAAATAGCACATAGAGGTGTTCTCCTACAAAAATAACCTAGCGTCCATGTGCTTAGCATTATTTTTCAATTTTGTATACCATATATCCCTTGGAGGTGATGCATGAGCATCCAAGAAATTTGATTTTTTATTATATTAATATATTTTAATGTAACGGTTATGGGTAGGTATTTCAGGTGGTTGTTCTAGTAACTATCATCCTTGTATATAAAAAAACAAAAATAATAAGAAGGGGCATGCATAGAAATCAATAGGGAAATATGAAGAGAGAAAGGTAAGGTAATGATTTCGAGTTACTTATTTGAATGCATGGGAACCAAGGGAACAAAGAGAAAAGGTATTATAATATATAGTCAATTGGCACATTGGCAATACCATTAATTTTCCAACTTGAATTTGTTCAATGTATGGTGAATGCATTGTGTTTTTAAAATTACATCTTGTAGAGTATTTAGAATGGTGTGTGCAAGATTGCAAATTTGTTAATAAGTTAGGTAAAAAAATTTAGTCCAAAAAGATATATAAAACTAGTGTGCAATGTGTCATTCAAGTGGAAGTTGTACCATGTTGTTCAAGTGGAAGTTACACCATGTCATTCAAGTAAATTTTACACCATGTCATCCAAGTGGAAGTTGCATAGTTCAAGTGAATATGATTCAAGTGATGTTTTGTTCAAGTGGAAGTTACCCCGTTCAAGTAAATATCATTCAAGAGAGATAAAAGCACTGATATTCAAAAGTGAATGTGTGATTACAATTCATATTAAGATAAGAACATCATTCAAAAGTAAGATCATAACACTATTCAAGAAAGACCCAAGTGTCATTTAAGTAAAGGATTAGAACATATTTAATCAAAGAAACATTTCCATGGAAGAACCTTGTCATTCTAGTGAATGATATTGTTTCATTCAAGTGAATAATATTACTTCATTTAAGTGATTGAGGTTATCTAATAAATTGTGTTGCTTGAGAAGATAGTCATTCAATTGACCCTCTTCTCTTGTTACTGCATCATTTGGTATTAGAGCCAATTTTTGTTTTGAAATGTCTACAATGAAGGATATATGACACAATGAGGAAGAGGAAGACAATGTGGTCTTATACCTTAGACAACAAATATAGCTAAAATGCTAAGAGAAATTACTACAAAGTTGGATGCAATAGAGACTAACCAAATGAGAGGTATTCATATTGAGGAGATTAGTGATAATGAATAGGATGAGACTAGTCACCCAAAAGCTTGAGATGATGAGCAAGGAGAAGAACCAAAGCAATGGTTGATTTGAACAATCACAAGCATGGTAAGAAAACCAAAATGGCTACCTATGTTTTTAATGGAAGTTTAAATCTAGAAGAGTTGATAGATTGGATAACATGAACGAAGATATTCTTTGATTATGAATCTATTGAGGATTCGAAATGGGTCAAATTTTCATGCATACAACTAAAATAACATGCTTTTATTTGGTGGAATCATGTCCAAATGGAAAGACAATGAGAAGGTAAGGATATAATCCAAACATGAGATAAGTTTAGATCCAAATTAAAATAAAAATTCCTACCTACTTATTATCAAATTGGGTTGTTTAGAAGACTCCAAAACCTTAAGTAAAAGGAGTTGGGAGTGAAAAGAGTATATGGAATAATTCTATAAATTGACCATAAGAGCATTTTATATTGAAGATGATGAGGAGAAGGTGGAAAGATACATATATGAACTAAAATTATCCATACAAGATAAAATTAGTATGATTTGAATCAAAATAGTTGAAGAAGCATACAATATGGAAGAGAAGTTGGCATGCAAGAAACAAAAATACAAGGTGGAAGAGAAGTTGACATGAAAGAAACAGAATAACTCCAGATGGAGAGGATGGAATTCAAGAGAAAGAAGACAATTTTATAGAGGAAGAGGACAATAAGCTCATGATGTAGGAGAAAAATTCTCACAAAAAAATAGTTTATTATCAATGAATAAATATTTCAAGCAAACTATGATGCAATAATTTAAAGTGAGTAATTAGGGTTTGATGTGTTATTTTCTTTAGATGAAGGTATGTCCAACACATGATAGGATATTCATTGTCAATCTAAATATGCATATGAAATATTGAAAAAGTCTAGAATGACAAGTTGTGAGGTTATTTCTGCCCTCACTTGCATAATGTGAAAGAATTTACAAATATAATTTAAGTAAAAGAGTGGATGAGAGAAAGTACATAATTTTGATTTAAATCCTTATATATTTGAAAAAAACAAGACTATATATTCTATATGCAGTCTCTTTTATCTCAAGTTTCACAATTAAGCCATCAGAAGATCATGCAAAAGTAGTAAAGATACTTTTGAGGTATGTAAAAGAAAATTTAAATTTTAAAATCCATTAAAATTTATCCAACAAGTTTGAGTTGGTTGGATATAGTGATTTAAAGTAGAGAGATTTAATTAATAATAGGAAATCTACATCAAGGTATTTTTTCTCATTCAAAAATGGATTGGTAAATTGGAGTTCAATGAAAGAAGAAACAATTGTGCTCTCAATAGTAGAGGCAAAGTACATAATATCTACATTAGTGAGCATACAAATAGATAGTTGAGGCAAATTCTAAAATATTTGGATAAATAGTAAGAAAGTATAACGACCATTTATTGTGATAACATGATTACAATTCAAATTACTAAATTTCTATTTTTCATAGAATACCAAGGCACATTAAGTTGAGGCATGATTTTATTAAAGATTTAGTTCAAAAAAAAGAAGTTGAATTGAAACATTGCATTTTAAAATGTCAATACATAAATAGTTTTACAAATATAGTGGAAACGAATCTATACATCTCACTTATATATTGAATGAAAAAAGTCTCATTCAAACTCAAAGTAGAAATGTTTTCATTTGTTTTTGGAATATGACAAAAATCGAAACAAGACTAAAATAAAACAAACCTCAAACATGAAATATCGGAGTTATTCTCACCAATATTTGGAGAGAATGTGAAGCATAAAGGATCTCTTGAGATAACCAAGGGACATTGTATTGTAAGTATAGTACATGGTGTTAAAGTTGCATAAAAAAATTGATGAAGTGTTTTGTTAGAGGTTTTGTATGAATTTAATTTCTATATTATTTTCTTCTTATGTTTTTTTTTAAGATTTGATTAGTGTGAGAAATCCCTACAACCAATGGTCAAGTTTGGGCATCCCTTTTCCACTATCACCTCTCATAAGAGGGAGAGTTGAGCTTATCAATGGGGGATTTAACACACAACCACACACATGCCACGGTTTGAACCTTGGACCTCTTGAAAACAAGCCAAACACCAAATGGTTATGTTGTTGTCCCCTAGACTCTTTTCTTGAAAATGAGCCAAACTCCAAATGGTTGTGTTGTTGTCCCCCAAACTCTTTTCTTCCTATGTTGTATTAATATTTGATTTAGAGTACCACCACATCCCACAATATCCTCTTTAATTTATTTTAATTATTTTTACAAAATTTACACTAAAAAGTGAAATTTGCAAATTGCTCTATTTAGATATAACAATGTATTATTACAAAATTTCAAAACCACAGATACATATATATTAGCCTAAGCAAAAATATATATAATTGTTTTTAACAAAAATACAAATATTTTACTAAACAAAACAACTATATATTATAATACTTATCAAAAATTAAAATTAATAAAATATTTTCAACTTTATTTATATAAAAGTTATAATTAAAAATATAAATAAAATATTATAATATAAATATTATAATTTTATTTAATAATAAAATATCTAAATAATTTAAATCAATTTCAATTTATAAATTCATTCAATAAAATTAAATTAATTTTTATTATGTTAATTAAAATAAAACTTGATGAGATAACTTTCCTAATGTCTTCCTCGCCTCAATACTATATGATAGGAACCTAAGACCATAAAAATATTAAATATTTAAATATTTAATTTCTATATACTATTTTAAAATGATAAAAATTGTCTTGAATTTTGGATCTTCATATAAATAAAAATTATAAAAATATTAAAAAATAAAATATTTAAATTTTTTATATGTATGTATATGATATAAAAAAAATTTAAAAAACCAAAACCCAAATCTTCAATTATGAAATTCTCAAAGTACAAAGTGTTTGGTGGAGACATGATGCTTATAAGCGAAAGAATATTCTTGGATACACGACAAAATCGAGCTCATAACATTAATGTGCCACCTTTCAAGGTCCGCGCAAGAGCCTTTCAACGGTAATGTGTTGAAATAGTATGTAAATCATTTTTCAGCGCCAAGTTCCTTTAATCAAATTTTTAATGTTTATTTAAAATCGTTAGCCCGTGAACTTTTCAAGGAATATTTCCTTTGTATTTTTCTAGGCTCGATATTAGCTGTTCTATACGTAATGATATTATCATCTTTGGCAATATTAGAATATGAATTTGTTCTAAGGGATACAAGCCTATATAGAATGCATATGCTAAGGGGTCAATAGATAAATGAATCTTAACTTTTAAATTGAAAGTGATTGAAATTGTTAATGGATGATTTGTTTTTAATTAATTTTATTACTTTGAGTTATGAGAAGTGTTAATGTCTAATTTGAATTTAATTAGTGTATCTATTATATAGATTAATATTTTTTAATAATTTTTTGTATTTATAAATTTTAAAATATTTGAAATCAAAGATGATTATAATTGTTGGAACTTTTGAAAACTAGTAAGCCTATGAAATCATTGATCCACTAATCCAAAGGAGAAGAGGAAGAAGGTTTATCGATAATAAAGAATATCATTCTAACCTTCTTAGATGGAAGAGTAGATTCCCCACAATATCAACTCAAATTACTTTCTTCAAGTTCTTTTTTTTAAATAAAGTTGAACGTCTAAGACAAATAATCTGTATCAAGACCAAATATTATCCACAACAAAGTTTGAACAACATTGTAAACCATAAAGCTACAATGAACACCATTAAAGAAATCTAAAGGCAGGGAAAAATTTTAATGACTAATATGAACCATATTTTGAGAAAAGATAGATGAGACATTTTTCGTAGGACTGCCCAAACTACCGAACTCGTTTCGGCCATATCTCACTCATCCGGACTCGGATTGAGCTGAAATTTTGAGGGTAGATGCCTGAAAAACCCTAGAACGTCTCCACCAATTTTCATATCATTTGGAGCAACACAGATCCTAGCGCATCCCTATGTGTGAACGACATATTTGGCAAGCGGCTATGCGAGGGTTTCATCCGGGTTGAGTGCAAGCAGCTCCAGAGGTTGGTTTTTAGGGCCTTCGGGCCCTAGCGGCCAATATTTTTGTGGTTTATGCTCAATATTTTAGCAGGAAATGTTGCAGGGGATACAAGATGGGTTAGAAATTTGTCTTTCAATAGATCATACTGTGAACTTGAGTGACAACGGCTTCCAATTTGCTGCACAAAAGAAAAGTGAAAACCATACCTTTCCACGACGTCTAGGGCAAGGATTAAAGAGATCACGAAACAAGTTTCAAGTAGTTGATCAAAAAATGGCTCATATCTCAAGTGAATCTGGTGCTAAGGTGCACCCACAAAATAATTCTACTCGTGAAAACCCCTATCAAGGGTAAGAATTTCGAAGACTCAGTCCCAAAAATGAATTTTAGGGATGCCCTTCATGGTGGACAGCCTCAGCCCAATGCTAATATCAATATTAGGGCTTCCCATAAACCTCTAAGAATGCCTAAGATTGATCCCAGGAAAATAGAGTCAGGATGTCTTAAAGCAGCTGATGGAACTCCTATTGTTAAGCTTGATATGGGTAACATTCAGACGGCATTGAAGATTTGGAAAAAAGAGGACTAATTTGTCGGTTCGTGGGTTTTCATCCGAGTCTATCTCGCTTTCAAAGTCTTGGCTGCAAAAAGCTGGAAAACTAAAGGTGAGTTACAAATCTCTATTTATCCAAATGGTTATTTTCTTGTTTTATTTGCTAATAATGAAGATAGAGAGAAAACTTTTCAAGGGGGTCCTTGGTTTTTTGGAAGGGTAGGGCTTTTCATGAAGCCCTCGGCATACTAAATTTAAAGTCGAAGAAGAGATGCCTTCTATAGCTCCCGTGTGGGTTAGACTCTTTGGCCTCCCTATTGAATTTTGGAATCCTACTATTTTTTCTTCAATTGGAAACTCTTTAGGAACTTTTATGATGACTGCTGATTGTACTCAAAATTTTGAACATATTATTTATGCTCGGATTTGTGTTTTAATGGATTTTGACAAACCCCTACCTAAAAATATCACATTACAATTTGGGGAAGACACTTGGGAGCAAGTAGTGGACTATGAGAACATTCCTTTTCGTTGTAGAATTTGCCATGAATATGGTCATTTGGCCGGTGCTTGCCCAAATAAAATTCCTGATCAAAAGAAAGAAGATATAAACTCAACAGGTTTCCAAATACCTAAGAAGAAGAACACTCAGAAAAAACTAGTTATGAAGGATCAATCAAAGTCATCTGCTAATATGTTTGAAATCCTTTCCACAAATGATGTCCCAAGTGAGGAAGAGGAAATAATGGAAACTGAAATCTTAGAAACACAATTTAAATATGAAGGGAAGAACTCAGAGACAAACCAACAAATCAAAGGTTTTCAACAGAAAAAAAAGGAGAAAATTTACACAAGAAAAACAATATTTCAAATGTCAAAACTTCAAATAATGCAGGTCCCAATATAGACTCCATTGAACCATCTAGTAAAATTTTGGCTATGTACGAGCATTCTTCAAGGTTAGAAGCCATCTCAGATTCAATTGGAATAAGTCAAGAAATAGGGAAAAAAAATTGAAGATGGATTCTAATCAAAAAGTAGGTCGCAAGACCAATCAATATCATATGGTAAAAGAAGGTGAAAAGCTTGTAGAGGAAGGTAAGATTAATGCCCTTCCCAATTTTTTAGCCCTGGTATTAATGAAGATCATCACTTGGAATATTAGAGGACTCAAAGGGAGTCTTTCAAAACAAAATGAAATTAGAAGAATGATTCAGGTAAATCATCCACATCTTGTTTTCCTTCAAGAAACAAAGATGTCAATGGAGGATATGGACTTAATTGCCAATAAAATTTGGCCAGCTAGAAAAGTGGTTTCCCTCAGTTCCCAAGGGACTTCGGGTGGCATTGCTTGTCTTTGGGATCCAAAAGAGGTAGTTATTCACCATATGGTTGGCAGTTGGGGTTTGTTGGCTATAGCTATTCAAAGTAGACATTCCAACCAGATTATGCTCTGCATTATTGTTTATGCTCCGACTTCTTTGGAGGAAAAAAGAAGACAGTGGAAGGATATTACTCATATTATCTCTCATTTTCCTAAAGCTTGGATCTTGATCGGAGGAGATTTCAATACCATCCTCTCTCTAGATGAGAAAAGGGGGGAAATAGAAATTTGGACAAAAGCACTGACCTCATGAGCGAATATATTGCAAACCTCCATCTTGTGGATATCCAACCTAGATAATGGCCTTATGACTTGGTCTAACAGAAGGCAAGGCTTAGCTTGTATAATGGAGAGATTGGATAGGTTTTTGCTCTCTAAAAATTTCTTAATCCATGGTCACATTCCTAAAGTGAAGACTCTTAATAATGCTGGTTCGGATCATTGGCAAGTCATGGTGGAAATGTGGAAAACCAATGTGAGTTTCTCTCCTTTTCGTTTTCAATTAATGTGGCTTAGAGACATTTCCTTCAGACCTCATGTGCAACAATGGTGGAAGGAAGGTAAACCTAGGCATGGGACTAAGATGTTCTATTTTGCCAAAATATCGCAATACATTAAATCCAAAATCAAGACTTGGAACTGGAAAGAGTTTGGGGATGTTCATAAAAAAAACATGAAGTTATTGCTCATATTGAAAATTTGAATAAGAAAATCCGTTTAGATGGCCTCACGAGAGAAGAGAAGTGCGAGATGAAATTAAACTCACAACTCAGTTAGAGGAATGGGAAAAAAGAGAAGAAATCTTATGGAAGCAAAAATCTAGAATTCAATGGCTCAAAGAAGGAGATCGAAACACAAATTTCTTCCACAAATCTCTTCTAGCTCGAAGATCTCACAACTTTATTTCTTCCTTAAAATCAGATTCTGGAGATGTTGTTTATACTTGGGATGGCATGAACTCTATTGTTGTTGATTACTTTTCCAATATTTTTGTTGCTACTCCCCTTGACTCAGCTTCACAATATAATGTTCTTCAAGCAATCCCTTCTCTTATCACTTCTGAGGAGAACTCTATTTTGACTGCTCTTGTTACTATCAATGAGCTTCAACAAGTAGTTTTTAAAATGCAAAAAGGGAAAACCCCAGGTCTTGATGGTTTTCCTATTGAGTTCTACCAAGAGTTCTGGGATATCCTTCATGTTGATTTATTAGAGGTGGTGGAAGAAGCCAGGAAAGCCAAAGAAATTTTGAAGGTTATCAATAAAACTTATATTACTCTTGTTCCAAAAGCTCAAGAGGTTGATCATATCTCAGCTTTTAGACCTATTGCTTTATGTAATGTTCTTCTCAAAATCATTACTAAAATCATGGCAGAAAGGTTGAAGCCTCTTTTGCATAAGATTATTTCCCCAGAGCAAGGGGGTTATGTGGAAGGACGTCAAATAGTAGATGAGATAGTTCTTGCTCAGGAAGCCATCCATTCCATGGATATGCAAAATTCTCCTTCCATGTTCATTCGGTTAGACTTATCCAAAGCTTATGACAGAGTGGATTGGCACTTCCTTATCAAAGTTTTGAGGCAATTTGGTTTCTCTAAGGATTGGATGGATTGGATTATGGGATGTATCTCTTTAGTTTCCTACTTAGTTCTTATCAATGGCAGGCCTTCTCGGTCTTTCCCAGCTTCCAGAGGTATTAGGCAAGGTGACCCGCTATCCCCTTATTTATTCATCATTCTTGTTGAATGCTTGGGTAGGACTATAACCAAAAAGAGGGAAAACAAAACCCTTGAGGGAGTTACCATTGCTCATGGAGCTAGACCTATCTCTCATCTTCAATTTGTGGATGACTCTACTCTTTTAGGTAAAGCTACAGTTAAGGAAGCTTCTAATATTAAGCAAATCATTAGCTGTTTTTCTAAGGCTACTAGGCAGTTGATCAATGAAGACAAATCTAAAGTTATTTTCTTTCACTGCTCTACTAGACAGGAATCCATGGTCTTGGATAAACTAAGATATAAGAAGACCTCTCTTCCAATCACTTATTTAGGTATTCCCATAAATATTCAAAGGCAGAAAAATAAATATTGGAATTGGTTGTTGGACAAAGTCAAGAAGAAAATTGGAAAGTGGACCAACAAGTGGCTTTCTTCTAGGGGTAGAATCACCTTGGTAAAATCAGTCCTTCAAGCTATTCCTATTTATGTTTCTTCCATTTTGAATATCCCAAAGGTTGTTCTTCGAGAATTGGATCAAATCAGTCATCGTTTCCTTTGGAGTGGTACTAAGGAGAAAAGAAAATGGGCCTTGGTGAAATGGGATACTTTATGTCTTCCTAAGAGTGAAGGGGGGTTAGGATTACGGTCTTCAATTAATAACAACAAAGCTTTAGCTGCTAAATTATATTGGAGGATGTTGCATAACCCCAATGCTCTTTGGGCCAATAATCTCCGTGCTAAATATGCTGAGAACAAAAGTCCTAAAGACCTTGTTCGCTATCAACTTCCTACCAAAGGTTCTCCCATTTTAGCAGTTCTTAAGACTGGTGAGGATTTGATAAAGAAAAAATTATTTTGGATCATTCATAATGGTCAACATGCAAATTTTTGGATAGATTCTTGGGATGGTCACAAGCCTTTGATAACTCAGTTTCCCGATTGGAGGCCTTGGATGGAGGAGCTTCACCGAGCTAATTGGATAAAGGTGGCTAATTACTGTCGGTACCATATTGGTAATTCAAAGGTTGGTAGATATTGGATCCCTATTGAGGACTGGCCTATTCAAATCCCAGAAAGGCAAAGACAAGATATCCAAGGCATCCTTCATATGAGATCCCTCTCTTGGTCCCATGAAAAAGATTGTTTTGGATGGAACAACACTACTAAGGGTGAGTATTCAGTTGCTCAAGGTTATTTGACCTTATGCCATAATAATCCCAACCATTCTTCTGACATATTTTCTCGATTGTGGGCTCAAAAGCTCTGGCCTAAGGTGAGGTTCTTTAATTGGCTTTTATTGCATCGTAGGGTGCTTACTGGTGAGCAACTTATGAAGCGTGGTTTTCATGGCCCTTTTAGATGTGAAATGTGTGAAGAGAATGTAGAAAATATCAACCATATTTTTATTGAGTGTACTTTAGCCTCCGAGCTATGGAGGAGAATGGCCACTTTACTTGGCTTACAGTGGTCCAATTTTTTTACTTTTGAACAGCTTTGGAGGGATTGGCCTAATCAAGAGGGTGTTGATCATTTTATTAGGCAATTAGTTTGGATGGGTTCTACCATTCTTCTTTGGAATATTTGGAATGAAAGGAACAGCCAAATTTTTAATCAAGATAGGAAGGATATTCACTATATTTGGCAAAAGACCATAGCCAACTTAGTTGAATCAGTCCATCATCTCCTTAATCACCCCCAAAACTCCCACCAAATATGGGATCAAGTGATGCAAAGATTGAAGATTAAACCTTCTAAGGGCAACCAACTTAAAGGGAATGTGAGTATTAGTAAGATGGATAGGAATAGAAATTGGCAACCTCCTCCTAAGGATTTTGGAAAAGTCAATACTGATGGAGCCTCTAGAGGGAACCCTGGAAAAGCCAATGTGGGAGGAATTGGTAGACTTTCGGATGGCTCCCTGGTTTTTACTTTTGCTTGAGAATTTGGGTATTCTTTCCAATAACCTTGTTGAGGGGTATGGTATCCTCGGAGGCCTTCAGGAGGCTACTAAGGTTGGATGGGAAAAGGTGTTAGTTGAGTCTGACTCTCAACTTATGATTAATCTCTTGAAGAATCCTTCTAAGAATCATAAGGTGGATTGGAGAATAAAAAGAATTATTGAGAAGATTCAGTTAATCCAGATGGGATTTTTGAAAGTTGATTACAATCATGTGGTCGAGAGATCAAAACAAGAGTGCTGATGCTTTAGCTAATTGGGCTTTGGACAAAGGTGATCTTACTTGTTATGGCCACCCTCCTATATGGTGGGCTTCTCAAATTAGGGAAGCTCTTCTTTCTATCATTTCTTTGGATGGCTCCAGTTTTGAAGGTACCTAGTTTCTTCTTGTTTTTTTTTTTTTGCTTCTCTTTGGTTCATTCAGTTTTTTTTAGTTCCCTAGCTCATTCTATTCTTTATTTTGTTTCCTCTGTTGATTCTTGCCTTAATAGTCTTCTGGTCTAGATAGGTCATTGTTTTGTTCATTTTTTTTTCTTTTTTCTTTTTTGTTTTTTTTGTTTAGTTTTTTAAGGTGGGTGGGTTTTTTTATTTTGTTTTGTTTTTGTGTTCTTTGTGTTGTTTTTTGTTGTTCTTGTGTTTTTGTTGTTTTGTTTTTTTAATGTTTTTTGTTATTGTTCTTGTGTTTTTTTCGTTCTTGTTCTTGGGTTTCTCTTTGTTTGTGTTATTTCATGTTTTTATGTGTGAGTGTTTTCTATGTTTTTTGTTTTTGTTTATTGTCTATTGTTGGTTGTTTTTTATTTTTATTTTTATTTTATTTTTTAATTTTTTAGGTTTTGGTTGTGTTTATTTTTCATGTTTTTTTTGGGTTATGTCTTTGTAGTGTTCTGTTGTTTTTGTCTTGTTTGTGTTTTGTTATGTGGTTCTTGTGTTTTTCTATGTGGTTTGTGTTGTGGTTTCTTTTATCTTATTGTGCGTGTTTGGTTGTGCTTTTGTTTTTGACACACTCAAGGAGCATGTTTTTTATTTTATTTTATTATTTTTGTTGTTATTTACTTATTTTTAAATTGGTTTTGTGTGTTTGTTTGCTCCTTGAGTATGTCAAAGGTGGTAGGCCATGTCCGAGTCCTGGGCATTTTTGGCGGAATGGATACCCCTGCCTCCTTGGGTCTTACCCGAAAGTGGCATCCCTTTTGGGATGTTTTCCACAAAAAAAAAAAAAAAAACACCATTAAAAAAATTATTTCATGGATTTCCACTTTCACTTCTTGTTCAATTGTTGCTTTCAATATCACTCTTAAGAGCCTCATAAATACCCCATATGGTATCCTTGTTTTCCTTCTTTGTGCTTTCAAATAAAAAGGTTTGGTTACCTTGTTTATATTTATATATAATTTGAGAGGCATGCAAATTTTGATAGGCAAGGAAATTATTGATATATATATATTGGTATTAAATTAAAGAGAGGGTTTTGAAAGGGACCCCACAACCTTATACATACAGCCAAACTCTCAACCATAATAAAAATATCCAAAATATTATACCTATTAGGAATAACCGAGAGAGTTAAATTCCTAATAACCATAATGATTTCGGAGAGAACTTAGAAAAGCACAATGCTTTGAAGGTAAAACAAACTCTAAAAAACTCTGTTCAAAGGGCAAAGCGAGACCGAACACCCCTATCAACGAAATTCAAAGGGATGTTCGACTCCTCCTTACAAAAACAAAGCATCACGAGCCTCTTTCCTAGCAAGGGAGACTACATCATTTGGGACATAATTTTTCCACAACAAAAAAATAGCACAGTGGATGCCACGATTGACTAGCATATCGGCCAATGCATTACCCTCATAAAACACATGGTGAATGTTCACCTGTTCAAAAGCATACAATAATCTCCTAGCTTCAGCAATAAGATTGAGAATGTTCCAGCTAGGTGTACACTCCCCTTTGAGCATCTTGATTATGTTCAATGAGTCACCTTCAATTTCCACATTATGACAACCAACATCTGCTAACAATTTCATCCCCATATAAGCTGTGCGAGCCTCCATGAAGTGTGAATATTGAGAATCAAGGGGTTAAAAAAAATACCATGAGGATGTTTTCATTCTTGTTTTGCACAATGCCACCTACTCCAGCCTTGTTGGGGTTACCCTTTGAGGCCCCATCGAAGTTGATTTTCATCCAATTGGGAGTCGGATGGGCCCATTTAATTCGTGCTCTAGGATCAATTTCGGGGGGGCCGAGGAAGAAGGATCCAACCCAATTTAAATTCTAAATCAACTTTGTTGAAGTAGGAAGGTGCCTTAGGTCGTTTACCCACAAAGGCAACCAAGACATTCTTCGACGCTCTGTTAATGATCTTAGTACCCACCTTGATAGCATCGACCTCAACGTTATTAAAATAATGGGCATTTCGTTCTTTTCACACCCCCCACCATGCATGGGGAAGCATAATTTTCCACAACCAAGATAGTTTTTAGGATACGAACGACAAACATCATTGAAGGATGTTGTCCATCAACGTACCTGGAAACACCCAATAAATGTTAAACCAATTAAAAATAAACATAAATACCTACCATGTGAATGGGCAGCTAAGGAGCAGATGTTGCGTGGATTCCCAATCCGATTTGCATAGATAGCATTTGTTCACCATAATGCAACCCCTCTTTCAAATATTCTCCAAAGAAAGTATTTTATTTTGAGTCGCCAGCCAGAAAATAAATATTGATCTTTGGGATTAGTATTTTAATCCAAATAATATTTGCTTGAAAAGTAGCCTCAACTTTCGGGAGAAGGAAAGAATAAGATGATTTCATAGTAAAGTCACCTTCAGCTTCCCCGCTCAAAATCAAACAGTCTCTGGAACATCCTGTCTGATCGCATACCTATTAATTTCCACTAAAAGTCTCTACCAATTGACCATATCATTTTTTTTGGACACCCAATAGGGATGAGAATTACATGAATTTCTACCATTAACAATAGGTATATATTAGGAAACCCAAATGTTGCCTTCCTCCATCACTTTCAAAGCAAGAGCCCTGAGATTTGGGTCATCCAATAATGGATCTTTCCTCAACCAATGGTCTTCCCAAAACTTGATGTTTCTCCCATCACCAATTATCCACCTGCTTTTAGCCTTCATAAAGTCTCTGATATTTGTTAAGATTCTCTAAAAATGGAGCCTCTCAAGGAGAGATCATCTGACAAGAAGAATTTAATCTGTATTTCACTTTAAGGATAGAACACCACGGTCTCTAAGCATTCGAAGAAACCAACCACCCTGATTTACTAACCAGGTCTCTATTCATAAGTGCTACTCTTTTCAAATTAAAACCCCCATCCTTTCTCCTCTTGCAAATCTGATCCCAAGCGACCAAGTGGTACTTACCTTTTAAATTTGATCCAGCCCAAAGGAACATTTGACAAATACAATTAATTTTGTCTGTTACTTTAGTAGGAAGCATGAATAAGGACATGAAATAAATGGGTATGCTCTAGAGCATGCTTTGAACAAGTACCACTTTTCCTACTTTCCAAGAGGCTAGTTTACATTGGATTATTTCAATCAAAGAGTCCCACAGTGAGTCTTTCATTCTCCCCATAAATATAGGTAGTCCAAGATAGGTCACTGGCAACGTGGCAATCCTACAATTGAGTATATTCACAATATTTGATTGCTTGGCTTCCGAAGTGTTAACAAAGTAGATAAAGCTCTTCATAAAGTTGATCTCCTGACCAGTAGCCCTCTCAAAATATAATAAGATATTTTTAATATCCTGGGAAAAAAATACCGATGCACCACTCGCAATCAAAGTATCGTTAGCAAATTGGTGATGAGATATAGGTAGACATGAGAGATTTGGATGAAGATCCACCTCCCCGCTCAACCTTCCAATCGCTCTCCCCAAAGCCTCCACCACAAAGAGGAAGAGGAAGGGGGAAAGTGAATATCCTTATCTCAAATCATGGTGAGACTTAAAAAATCCAGACACCAATTTGTTCACTAGAATGGAGCACCAAACTAAAGAAATGCAAGCCAAAATAAGGGTGACCCATCGATCGTTGAAGCCAAACTTCCTCATCACCTCATTAAGAATTGCCACATCACTTTATCATAAGCCTTACTGATGTCAAGATTTAAAAGGAAAGCCTCTCTACCACTGTACTTGACCAAATGAAGAAGCTCATGCATGACAATAGCACCATATAATATTTGTCTACCCGACACAAAGGTGCTCTAAGCCATATCAATGAGATTTAGAAGCAACCCCTTGAGTCTATTAGACAGAGCCTTAGAGAGAAATTTATATAAATAATTGCACAAACTGATTGGTCTAAAATTCTTAAATGACGAGGCAAAATCCTTTTTTGGAATTAAGGCAATCAACATGGCATTTAGGTATTTAGGAATCTCCACCGATATTTGGGCTTCTCTCAAATCCTTTGCCACCTCAAACCTACAAATATTCCAATAGTTTTTAAATAACAATGGAGGAAATCCATCAGGCTCTAGAGCCTTTAAAGGCCCGAGCTCCTTAATAGCATTAAATATTTCATCATCTATGAGCGGGGTCTCCAAACCCGTGTTCATTTCCTCCATCACCAATGTAGGAATGGCATCTAACATAACACGTTCCACTACCAAATCTTGATCTAGGGGGGACCAAGAAGAGAACTAAAGAAATTGACAGCCTCCAATCGAATTTCCTCACTCTTCCTGATAGAGTTGCCATCCTCCTTAATAATCTCCACTATTCTATTCCTACTCCTCCACAGCATGGTGGACGCATGAAAGAACCGCGTATTCTTATCACCTTCTCTTAGCCATAATTCTCTCGATTTATGCTTCCAATGCAACTCGATATCTGCTTATTTGTTATGATAATTTGGTAAGCACTACCTTAATAACACCTCATCGAGTTGTTGTGACTCAATATTTTTCTCTATTTCAGTGACCTTATTTTTTAAAGCTTCCAACTCCGTAAAGATATTACCATACACGTTCTTATTCCACCATTTTAATTGATGACAAAGCCTTCAAATTTTAAAGGTAAATTTAAAAATACCTGATCCCGAAGCTTCCTCATCCCACCATTTTTCACGTAATCTATAAAGTTAGGAAAGTTGCACCACATTGCTTCAAAGCGAAAGGGTCTCAAAACAAAAGAAGAGTTTTCAACTGTCTCCAAAAGGAGAGGATTATTATATGAGCACACTCTGGACAAGGTGGAAAGCACCACATCTCCAAATAAATCGAGACTTCTAGATGAAACTAGTGCTCTATCTAGCCAGCTTAGGATCAAAACATTACCCGATCTACTGTTACTCCATGTAAAATGCCCACCTTTAAAATCCATGTCTCATAATTATGTGGAAGATATGAAATCTTCTAGGTTAGCAAGACTACACTCTTCAGGGCCACTTCCACCCTTTCTCTCTGAAGAATATAGAGGGGAGTTAAAATCTCTAATCACTAACCAATGTTCATGAATGAATGTTTGATGCATTTCTAGCAACAACTGCTAGGAATATCTCCTTTCATAAGTGGAATTCGAAGAGTAGATATTGGAGACCACCCAACACCTTTGGGTTTCGTTGCACTAGAAAATAATATTTATCACTCTACGTGAAGCAGAGATTACATGCCCATAAAATTTATGTAAATTCTAGAAAAAAAGAAGTCCACCCACTATTCCCATAGCTTCACTAGCCATGAAACCTGAGTCCTTCCATACTACCCTTTGGATCGATCTCCATGACTTGACCTCAAGCTTTGATTCTTGAATGCATAACAGATCAGGGGCCAATTTTATTCTCAGGGATGCCAATAAGCGCTTCTTAGAGGAGCTATTAAGTCCTCTTATATTCCACGAGCATATTTTCATGGGAAGGGGAACTCACTTTATCTCCACCACCTAGCGATGAGCTCAAGAAACCATCCAAGCTCAATCAATTTTCACCTTCACCAATTTTTAGAACAAGTCTAGATTGACCTTCGTTGGCCATAGATTCATTGGCCTTTATTTTCCTACTTACGAAAATTATTGATATATTTATTTCCCTTGAAAACATTGGAAATTAGGGATTGGTTCTAGCATTGTGGATGTAAGAGTGATGATGAATTTGTAACATGTTGTCATGGCATGTTCTTTACAATTAAAGGTTCTGATCTAGAGTATATGCTACATGAATCTTTGATCTCTACCACCTATATTTTAAGAGATTGATTTTTTATTATCAATATCTAGAGTTCATATCATTTCTTGTAACCATTATACTATAGAATGGTGGTGCCCCATAAATTTCCTTTTCTTGTTAAAATATTGCTTATAACCCATTAATAAATTTGGAACTCTTGGTTATTAGGAATTACTCTCTCGGTTATTTCTAATAGGTATAATATTTTGGATATTGTTATTATGGTTAAGAGTTTGGCTGTATGTATAAGGTTGTGGGGACCCTTTCAAAACTCTCTCTTTAAATTAATACAAAAAAAAATTAGAACTCTTGGAATAACTATGCATTCTTATGCAAAATACAAGTAGACTCTTTTTAATCATTTTTTTATCATAATAACGATGCCTATACGTCTATATATATTTCATAATTATCACTCTTCAATCATTATTATGCATATCAAACTATTTCTAATTAAAATTATACACCTATCAGTTGTAGGAGATATCTTTTGTAGCATCAATTAGTATTTTAGTAGCAATTATTCCAAATAGGGATTCACTTGTATTTCTCTATTGTATAGTTAGAATAAATATCAATTTCAATAATATAACTATTGAAATATGAGCCACAACTAAAATGAAGGAATGGTTGAACATAATTATTTTTTCAATCTATGTAATAAAATACAATAAAAACCCATGTTAAAATCAAATTTGTTTTTCTATACAAGAATAAATACCAACACAAAAGTAAGCTAATAGTAAATTATTTTCATTCTTGGTTAATGGCTCCTAGGAAAGGGATATTATACCTTTAGGTTCATAAGTCTTAGATAGCCTTTTATATTTCTTCCCTTTCTCAAAGTCATACCATAGGATAGGAACCACCATTAAATCACTATATAGATACCCCTTAATACCACCATAATATCTATAGGTTTATCTCCATCTAATAAATTTTAATATTGATCACTTTACTAGAGAGAGTTTTTATTTCTACAATGCCATTACTCTTTTATATTTATTGTGTTTCCCTATAGTTTTACATTTTTAATGATAGGATTTATGTAAGTGGTCTTCGTTAGACCAGCTTGAAAACCAAATTAATTTATAAGTTTTTTTACTTGTTTAATATATTCTAGACTTATTGGCTTTCTTTGAAGGATTGTAGTTGGTTAGTGTTATTGCCAAGATGAATCCAAACACCAAATTAGTTGACTATTGGAGTAAAATATCTATGAGATTTCTTTTATATATTTCTTGAGATATATTACACAAATAAAATATACTTAAAAGAATTTTAATAATCAATACCACATGTAACTATATTTGAATATCTAATTGGTATAATAATTCATCTTCATCGCATGTATTATTATTATTATTTGGTAGTATTAATAAATAGAGGGTTTTAAAGTATCCCACAACCTAATATATAGGGTTTTAAATGGTCCCACAACCAAAAAAAATAACTCCCAAAGGAGCACAACCCAAGAGAAACAATAGGAATAATACAAAGGAAAACAACCGCATCCAAAAGAGCATAATACCGAGAAAACAACCCAAAGAATACAACAACTCCAAAAGGAGACAAAAATTTGATAGACAGAGGATAAAAGGGACCCATGAGTCAATGAAACCAATAGCTGAGGCACCAAGCAGTAAATATTTGAAATTTAAATAGCTCACACTTGATCAGGAAAGAGAAAAATGAACCACACAATAACCCATGATCTAGACAAAGAGTGTAGAAATCATATTGCAACCACAAGTTGGTGAAACCATCTATAGAGAAACCAAGTGGTAAAGGTTTAAAATTTAAATATATCCTGCTTGAACTCAACCCAAAAAAAGAAGTCGCATAGGAACCCACGAGCCAAAAATAATACAACTAGGGAACCCACAAGCCAGTAAAACTTACTGTCGAAAAGAAAAGCGATAAATATTTGAAAATAAAAAACACCTTGAAATGGCTAGAGAAAATGGAGTCTCTCAGGAAAAGAAAGAAAAAAGCAGAGAACTAATCCAGACTGGCCACCATAAAATGGAATCAAGAAGCTAGGAAAACTAGAGCCATAAAAACTATCTTGATTGGAACAAATTGCTTGGAAAAAAAAACTGAGAACCACCCCTGCGCACCAGGGATTCATCTCTAGAACCACCAAACTGCAAAAGCTCCAAAACAGGGCAATCTCACAAAATAAAAGATAGCGGCCCTAAAATTTGAGCACAAACCATAGTCTCAAAATCCTAATAAAGGATCCTCAACCAAAGTATCAGAGCATGGTAAGGGCACCTAACACAAAAGTCGTAGCAACGAGCCTCCCAAGAGGAGAACATGGAGGCCAAAAAGCAGGGTTAAAAGGGGAACCCAGAACCTAGATACCTGTGGGAAGAAACCCCCACAAACAACTAGAAACTAAGAACCCCCAATGCCTATAGGTTTGACTCCCTTAGGTAAGCATAAGAATATAGCTTCTACTAGGGAAGAAAACCAACACCACTACTAGCCAACACATATTGAAAAAAATATGCTTTCCAACCCCCATATCAATATTGATTTGGAATAAACAAAAATATGGGACTCCCTTGAACCCAACATAAGGAGAATCATGGCAATAACTCTACCATCCATAAAAGCAAACCCACCAAGCCCTAAAATATGGCAATAAAAAATAGAAGCACCACCACCCATGAAGCACGAAGAAAATGTATCACAAGCTAGCACATCAGACACCACCTGAGGAACAGAGACAAGGGCAACTAAAAACTAGGTAAGTCCATTCTTATTACCACAAAAAATACCATACTGAGAAACCAAGAGCTACTCCTACTCCTCTATAGCAATCTCAGTCCTAATCCTCAAAGTACCATAATTCCTCATAGGTGGGGAAGCCTTTGTAGCCACAAGGACTGTAGAAGTGAGCTCGTGGTCCAACAATAATTCCAGTTCCTTCACCGCACTCTCACTCTCAAATCTGGAGCATTCTCTTTGTAAGCAAAGTGATGTCACTTATGTATAAAAATATAAACGAAATGGCAATCCGCTAGCAAAACAAGAAAATGAAAGCGAAATGAGATCCGCTGGGAAATACATGAAAGTGAGAGTGAACGGATTTCTTCTCGATTTAACTTTGTCGCATGTATTATTATTTGGTCTAGTTTTTAGTTATGAATTAAACGCATACAAATATTTAGATTTGTTTTTTGTAGACATAGCTTTTCCAAAAAAAATCTTGAATCATATTGGTAAACTTGACTTAATTGAGATAAAATAATTATAGTTAAGTGATTTTGGAAATTAATATACAAAAAAATCTTGATAAGAAGTGTAGTAGACAATTTTGATGTCAAATTATTATTTATTTTTTAATTAAGGTGAAATTGACTACATCAAAATTCATATATGTGACAATGACATAATTTTTATAGTGAGACTTATCATCTATAAGCTTGTCTTCTTGTGAAGGATTTGAAGTGCAAGGAATAACCTAAAAAGTACTTTCTTATTTAATTTTTCCTAGTAACCCCAAAGTGCAAGGATGCTCCTCCATAATAATTACATTTTTATTCTTCACTAATAATACTAAAATATTATGTATTTCCTCCAACCTCATTTATTTATTATGCTTCTCTTGAAATCCTAAAGTACAAGGGATAAACTCTGCACTACTTGTATTTCTATTGTTGGGAGAAGATTTTATACTACTTGAGAAAATGAAGATTGACCTCTTGTGTCATATTTATCTTAAACTTTTTCTCTACATATTCATTTGCACCTAAATTTTGTCTAAATTTAAACTTACACTTGTACTTTCTCATCCCTTGTATCCATCTTTGTTTCTTTTACTAGTTGATATGAGTAAACTATGGCAACCTTTGGTGTGCAATATCCTTGATCTATTCTAGATTCTATTATATTATGATTTCTTTACTTCATCTTAAAGTTTGCTTCATTATAAAAAAAAATCTCTTTCTTCATAGTTTTCACTTTACAAACTCTTTTCATGTACTCATCCTCATCACTATCGTGACATCAAAATGCAAAGTTTTCTTAATCCACTTTTTGATTCCATTATTTTGATTTATATTTACTCTTAATATATTTTGGTAAAGATTTTGAAATATCCATAGGAACACATATCCAAGTACATATATCATGATTTTTCTCCTTAGTAGTTAGTCTCTCCTTAAATAATTCCCCTAAAAAAATTCTAATATTCTTCAAAAAATCCTTATTACTAAGTTGATATGAATTTCTAAAAAGCCTAACCCACACAAAAGGTTTTGAATAGTTTTATCTTGATAAAAAAAATATCACTCCATGGTCTTAAATAAAGGGTATATCCTCCCCTAAACCATAGGCTATCATCCATTATTTTATCCCAAAATTTTGAATTGGAAAATATGATGAGGAAAAATATTATTAGGAAGAAAATCCATAGAGTAATTTCAATTCAATCCCCACTTCCAATTAATCCCATTTGAATATTTGAAAATCCTAGTTTCCATGGGACTTGCATATTAACCCTCTACTTTTAAGCACCATTATATCATGCTCAATCATCTCATCTTTCATAATCATTTATGGTGTAACATCTACTTCTTAGATTGAACTTGTATATTTAATTTTTCTCTTATCTCCAACTTAGACATCCATACTTCTAGCTAAAGCATCCTCACTTCTCATTAGCGCTTTCAATTATAACTTTCCTTCTACACTACTTAGTGGTGTTTTCTTCTAGATCACATTCACACTTCCTACTCCCTCCAATGAAATCAAGTTTCTTCATTAATAAACAAATTTTAACTATCTATAGTAACAAACATAATTTTATAAAACTGCTTAATAATATAAATCTTTTTTTTTTTTTAAAAGGAGAATTACATCAACAACCACCTTCAAAGAGTTTGAACAGAAGACCACTTAAGAAACAACCATCATGTTAGCCACTAGGACAACTGCCTGTGGACAAATAATATAAATCTTAAACAAAGTATCTTTAAAAAAATAATAATAATAATAATTAGAAACAAAATTAATGCAAACGATCTTCGATTACAATTGGACACCAACAAAATTGATAATAACATATATTTATCAAATATATATCCAACCACTTCAAACCACCGATGAAATACCACAAAAGCCCAAGGCCCAACAAAAACATGGAAAACAATAAAAATTTACAATAATAAGAATTTAAAAAACTTCACACTGCGAGACTCACTAATATAACTGTAAATCCCTTTATCAGTCTATCACACTCCTATATCCGCACCTTTGCTACAGATTTTTTCCTTGTGGCTTATCCCTGCAGCGTCCAAATTTACTTGGACTTAGACATCTTATCTTTATAAAAGTCTTTGAAAACATAGCCTTCAAATTTACTTGGGCGTTTCTCATCCACCAGTCCATCCAGCGGATAAATCACGGCGTCTGAATTCGGATTATGGAATGTCGCAACAGACAACCGAGTAATATTCGAATTCACCACGGCCCGGTGAACAGCACTCTTCAATAATCCATTGCTTAATGCCTGCATATCAATTCCAAAACTAACTACTGTGAAATACCCATATAAATGGAAGACCCAATTAAAAACTAAAAATTTAAAACAGAAGTCCATACATGCATCTGATCTCCCAAATTCACTACAATTGCCCCGTTGATGGGTTCCACTGTAACCCAAGATTTGCCATCGTCTTTGGTGACCTGCAGACCTCCGACCTGATCTTGCAGCAGCAAAGTTATGGTGCCAGGATCAGTGTGTCGCTTCAATCCCAGCGTCAAATCAGGTCGCGGACATTTCGGATAATAATTGAAGAGCAGCTTCTGCTGGGGTTCTCCACATGCATCCTCGATGGCGTTGGACTCCAGCCCTAGAGACTCTGACATGAACTCCAGCAGAGTTGTTGCCAATTCCAGCATTGCGTCGCTGTATCCTGCAATGGCGTTCCTACAAAAAAAGAAAAAAAACAAAGCGTTTGAGTACTAATTGCTTTTGTGAGATGATAAGTGAAATACATACACTTTCATGGCATATTGCTTATGTCAGACTATTATAGGGTTGAACTTATGCTGCCTTGAGATTCATCTGAATTTAAGGCGTAAATGAATTACAAAACAGTCTTAGGGCATATTGACTGGCCTAGACAACCATAGGATCTTCAATTCACTTTGGATTTACATCTTTTAGACAGCCCAGCATCTTCATCATCAAAACCGAATTACAAACGAAATTCTCACCGTATATTGCTTGGCTTCGACGGCCAAAGATTGACGTCACGAGGCCAGCATCTGGTCGTGTAGAACTCTCTCCAATCCAACCTAGTATCGTCCTTGATAACGCTGCCTATAGAATACCCAACAAACTCTCCTGGCTTAAAAGCGTTCTGCA
Source organism: Wollemia nobilis (assembly GCA_028583015.1). NCBI lineage: Eukaryota > Viridiplantae > Streptophyta > Pinopsida > Araucariales > Araucariaceae > Wollemia > Wollemia nobilis. Next base: position 1,754,293 of record JAQPPZ010017035.1, on the reverse strand, counting down.
ATTTCTCTTCCACAGGAAGAGAGAAGAAGCCCATGGCCTCGTTCATGATCTGTGCACAAAGATCCTTGGGAACCCCATGATCTACAATCTGAAAAATCCCCCACTCTTCACAGGCACTTCTTAATTCAGTCTTGAGTCTATGACGTTCTGGTCCATGAGAATTTAAGAGGGATATAACAGGGATATCGGGGGAAAATACATTATGGGTCACTTTGGGTCGCTCATCCTCGTTTCTCACATACTTGGGAGGCAGCTCATTGCGCACGCATTCTTCTTGTGCAGGAGGTGCCATTCGATGTGCAAGTGATTGCTACTAATGAAGGTCTGTGATTAGCAGTCATCTACCGTGAAGGAATTGATGTGATGAACATTATTTTCACTTATAAACTCCTCTCAAAGGATTTGTTTATTTATCGTTGACCCTAGATAATCATCATGACAAAATCAATTGACGAAATACTTTATGCATGTGAAGCCAATTATGTAGTGAAACAAGATTCCGGATTTATGGATGTGAAGCCAATTAGGTAATGAAACAAGATTCCGGATTTGTTTCTTTATCGTTGACCAAATTAAACCCCTGAAATAATAATCATCCACAGATGAAAACCAATGAATTAGATAATGAAACAAGATTCCGCTGACGATTTAATATGAAACAAGATTCCGGTGAGGAAAAAATATTTTTTTTGAAATAGAATGCGAAGTAGAACTACTAATTCGGCCGAGCGGGATCACCATGAAGAGTAACCTGGCCTTCAGTGGCAGTGGTGTTTTTGTTTTCTGCTGTTTAACCTTTCAGTTCTAGTCCTGTGTTGACGGGCTGTTTTGTCTATGTTGTTTCTCTGGTCTGTTGATTTGTACAGGCTGTCTCTGTTGAGATGGTTTCTTTTTGGTCTTTTGGGATCATCTCTAACCTTTTTGTGTTCTTTTTTACTTAAGTTTATCTGTTTCTATTTAAAAGGTTTGGGATGCTTTTCAAAACTTTTTTTATTTATAAAAAACATAATGAAATCAAATTTTGTGACTTTTTTTTTATTAGAATTTAATACTAAGACCATTTTTTTTATGAATTGAACTTGAAGATAGGTATAGTAAATGTATTATAACACATATAAATATATTTAAAAATATTATATTTTTACTTGCAAGAGTAATGACATGAAATAAAAAGAAGGCCCATAATATTTTACCATCACTATATTTATTTTAATCCCAGAAATTTATTGTTGGAGATTGACGTTGACTAAGAAAAAGACAAAATCAAAAGTTCTCCCACGGATTTGAAGAAGCTCAAAAGTTTCTATAGGCCTTGAAGAGTCACTTGATTGTTGAACTTCCAGAATGGGAAATGAAATGTTGTAACATCATTTTCTCTCTTGTAAATGTATAATAGTGTTATATAGTTGGATTGAACTTCCAGAATGGGAAATGAAGGGTTGTAACATCATTTTTCTCTCTTGTAAATGTATAATAGTGTAAAATAGATGGATAAGAACATAGAGAAAGAATTGTAATACTTCTGAGTTCATTTATAATCAAACATAACATTGTATCTCTAATTTTTTGAAACCTGCTTATAACTTTTGTTTTAGAGTTCTAATTTGTGCATGTCGTACACCCTTGGAAAGATTAATTTGTGTAGAATCTACTCACAAGTTGCTACAATTTTTGTTCTTGCACTTTTTGCTCCTCGGTTTTGGTTCAAATACTTTATTCACAAAAGGAATATAAAATAATACACAAAGCATATGACTTGTTTCCCAAAATGCTTTCATAAATATGTATGCAAAATTTAGAAACAAACATAGTCCAACTAAAATGCTTTTAATAAAATTCAATCTTATCATATAATCATTACAAAATATGGACCAAAAATTGTAAAAAAGGTCTGAGGTTTGTTTACCAAAATATATTAAAATTGATGCAAACACATGAATTGAAATTACTATAAGATATGCGCCATCTTCGGCCCTCTGTTTTAAAAAGGGCATAGACATTGAAATACAAAACTTGCATCATATGCATAAATTAAATCTTTGATAAGGATTACAAGTTGTTCAACAAAACACTTTGGTGTGGCATTACCATAACTATCCGAGGACCCACCTTTGTTTTTTTTCAGTTTCATAGAAATTTTGGTTTTCTTGAAGTGGTGATTTTGATTGAGATTCTGGGAATAGATCGCATTGTCCCAAGGTTCATGATTGGGTGTTGTCTTTTCATTTCATTTCATAATGTTTGATGTGTTTCCTTTCAATATTTGTGGTTGTAGTCTTTTTTTTTTTTAAGTTTGAACAATTCTATTTTTCAACATTTGAATTTGATTGAATTAATTAAAAAATAAATATAAAATATAAAAATATATATATAATTATTATATATTTCAAAAAATATATATAATAATAATAATAATAAAACAAAAATAATAAATCATATATATTTATATGTGCTTCATAGGTTGTTTTATTTTAATGTGTAGCTTTTGTTTTTATTTTAAAGGTATTACTTGTTTAGTTTTAATGTTTTTATTTGATTTTTAGTCTCAATGTGTTTTCTTGTTTTATTTAATGTTGGCCTTACTGTTTCACGTTCATACAGGATTTTATGAAAGGGCTTAGTGAGACCGCGGCCGTTTGTGGAGAGCACGTTGAGTTGGCAACTTTTGGGCCGCAGCAATGGGCGACGTGGTGCATGGTTGAAGCAGAGCGTAGGCAGTGACACGGTCGGTAGATAGCCGCGCGTAGAGAAGACGCCATGGCCCGCAGGGTGACCCTCACATCAAAGGACGGCCGGAGTTGTGGACTGTCACGTGGTTTGCAATGTGTACCTGGGAATAGACCATACTAGAAGATGGCAGACAGTGATTTCCAAGTAGAAGACAACACGAGTCAAGTTGGCAGTGACAACCGGGCAATTTAGCGAAATGGATGGGATGTGTCACAGAGAAAGGCAGTGATGTGGGCAACGAACGTCTGGTTTTGGCGGCATTGACGGGATTGGCGTACAAGACACGGCTAGTTAGAGAACATTACAGCACGTACGACACCAAAGGAGATTTCGTAGATGCACATTCCATCTGTTCAGTGACGGGCAGTTTGCTGTCTTTAATTACTAATGAAGTATCTAACCAAAAGACAATGTGGACTAAATGCCGATTAGAACGGCGAGATGGTTTTGACGGAAATTTTCTGTGAAACCAAAGAACCCACGTGGAAGGTAATAACGGGGGCGGCCAGTGCACTGTGAGAAGACATGGAGAGAACAGTTTTCGATTACCCGGATGCCAAAGACTCAGTACGCCACGTCCGACGCGGGCAGAGCTCAGACAGATGCATCGTGATATGCCACGGTGGCAGTGAACACGATTACGATTTCAGTCTTATATGCCACTTTAGTCGCAGCGGCCATGTATTCTGAATCAGCAGTGGATTGCCAGAATGCGTAGTGTTGACACCGAAGATTGGGCAACCAAATCAGTGATAGTAAATTATAAAACATGAAAGTTTCTAAATGTTGAGGAGGCGATAGACACCACAGCCGGGAAGCAATAGTGAAGTGGACGTAGCATGTCGAAATTGACGAAAATAGCAACATCTCTACTACACTAAATCAATGTCACAGATCCCGTTATAGAGATATTTCTGGAGGTGACATACGTGTGGTTTTGTTTGAGCGGTCGATGTCGAATCACGGAATTTTTGAGAAAACAGTTTACCCGATTCACATCGCGGAAACACAGAGACACAGCTTGCGGAAGCAGAGGCCGAATGGAGAGCAGCATCTAGGTGGATGCAGTGGTTGAGATAAGCCTACCGGTGGCCGCGTGCATGATAATGGATACGTGCATGGTATGCGGCGACATGTGGTGAGTAATGAAGCGAGCAGCAAGGTGCGTCTTGGGGTAAATGTGAAATCGTGGATCGATGGCTACCAAATCGCATATGTTGAGGAATCTGCGCGAATAAGGAAAAATGGTAACGTCTGAGGAAGAACAGTGGCAACAGCCAGCTATACGGAGGAGGTGTTGATGGCAATTTAAAGCAGCAGTGGGAATGCCCGCTAAATAGACGACACCTAGACACACCTGGCGCGCAGAAATCGGGAGTGTTCTGAGCGGGTACAATTAACTATATTGTTTGTTATGTTAGTGGATTGGTAAGTACTAGTTTCGATTGGTATTTGCTGAGACCTATGTTCAAATCTTGGTGGTGCCATTTTGTAAAGGAAGTAGTCTGCTCTGAATCCTCTGAGTGCGTGCCAGACCGACGACACGGGGTGGTCCCCATCTCACCCTGTCTCATGCGGAGTCAACGATTCACGAGAGAGAAAGGTTTGGTGGTTGCAGTCCCTGTGGACTGAACCCTGCGCTGACAGTTACTGACGACGACAGGATGGTCCCCATTTCACGCGAGTCAAAAATTACGAAACGAAAAGGTTAGGTGGTTGCAATCCCTGTACTTTGAACCCTGCACTCCCTCTAGCCAATTCTTGTATCTAACACAAAAAAAACTATATTATTTAGGTTCTAGTTCTATCTCCAAATATTTCGAGGGTCATTAGCTTCAAGTTTAGATGATTATACATTACCTTCGGATACAACCAATTTACATGGCATATACCCCGAGGATACCACGTCTTACGCACACTTGGAGATGTGTGCAAGGTTAATTTCAAACGGACAAAAATAATGCACTCTCATATGGGCGTTAAGAACCTTGATGGGTAAAGTAGGTTAGGTAACGTAAGACCTGTCAGATGACAAAATGGGAAAGCTTTCATCGAGGTTAAGAGGCGTTATGAAGATAGAACAGGTGAACAAAAATGAAAGGAACAGCGAGGGTGGTCTTCGGCAGCCGCGAGCGGAAATCATCAAGAAAATCAGCGAGAAATGTGGATACAGGCAGCATCGACGGTTTCGAAAGCAAATTAAGTTTTACCTTGCCATGTCAGCAGGCATGCGGAGGGTCTTACAAAATTAGTCATCCAAGCTTATTCCATGGTTTCTAGAGGTACAAAATTAGTCATCCAAGTTTATTTTATTTTATGTTTGAGAAAACATAAAAGGAATCATTTTAGTATTTAATATTTATAATTTAAAGATAAAGTTTTATCTTTTATTTCGTGCTTAAAGCAAGGCCTAATAAAGGATTAAAATGGTTTAATCTTACTTAAGAAAGAGATAAAAAATTTATCTAAAATCTAAAAAGAATTATACTTCTACATCGTGGTCATATGAGGGGCAATCACATTTATTCGTTTTTTAAGTTCCATGAACAATGACAACATAGCATACTATATTAATCCCAACACAAGTCCTTTGTTAATAGTTGTTTTGCAAGCACTCAGGTATTCCATGCACTCATTTGACAAGCATAAATGCACACTTTAAAATAAAAGGAACCTTGGAGAAATGTTTATTTCTTTGCAAGAGAGGGTTTGCTAATCAAAATCCTCTGAGTGTGGTTTTGCATTTGGGAAAAATCAAAATTACCACTCAACACACCTCAAATAGTAATGCAATCATTGTATGATATGTATAAAATATGATTCTTTTAAAGGCATAAAACTTGTTTGGACAAATACCTAATTTACATGTAATCACATAAAATTCATTACTAACCCAGGTGTTGTAGGTGAGTTGGAGAGGAGAGGGCAATCCTCCAAGGGAGGTCCCAGGTTCGAATCTCCACCCTACCAAAAAGCTAAATTGGGTACCCAAAATCCAATTGATAATGTTGGTGCGGGTAGGGCTGGGTGCAACCCTCGGGTGACTTTGACGGTGTAGAACCCCCTGTTCATGGTATCTTAGACCAAGGCGGCCCCGCAAGGGGTTTTTCGCCAAAAATAAAATAAAATTCATTACTACAAAAGTTGCATAAGTCTCATTTTTTGAAAAGGTCTTGTACATTTCACTTTCTACATGCAAAGCTAAATTCAATAAAATTAAGAAGTAAAATAAATACTTCATACTATGCATCACTTATATTTTAAAATTTTATGGTTGTTGAGATATTTTCACTCAAATAATTCAGCAAGGGAATTGAATTCCTTTGAGTTTGAGGCTATTAAATAGTATCAACCTAAATTAAGGTCTATGGACTTGTTAATACCTTGTCTTACTATAAATTGAGTAACAAACTTCTTACTAGTGAGTATATATTGCTATTTATACATATTACTAGTATATATATATAGCAATATGTACTCACTAGTAAGAAGTTTGTTACTCAATCTATAGTAAGACAAGGTATATATATATATATATAAGTTTATAATTCACTCATTATATATTAAGAATTATAATGGACAATGAAATTTGTTGCACTAGATATCTATTTGAAATATTTATTTTTAAAATCTAAGTGTTATCATGCAAAAACTTATGATTAAATATTTTTTAAAGAGGGTATCAAGAATTCAAATTGTAGTTAGTGAATGAAACCTTTAAGTATCTTCCCCAACCCATAATGATATCTAATCTTGTTTTTTATACCATGTACTTTAACTCATACTAATATGAACATCAATAAACAAGATGGATTATTTAAGGAGTTATATTTTATGTATTTATAATTATCATGGTTCATTCACTAACAAAAAAATAAATGATACTTGAGCATATAGATGATAAATCAAAGTGATATCACCAAAAAAAACCAATCCAAACAAAGCTTATTAAATACCTCAAAAGCACAAATACTCACCCTTGATAACATTATTCTAAACATAAAATAAATGTAGAGGTTACTATATTTAGTCTTCTATATAGATAAAACTAACTATCAAATTAATGTTTAATTTTAAATTGTAATACGAGAATTATTCAATTATTATATTTATTTTTTTAATTATATCAATATAATTTTTTTAAAATCTAAAACCTAAGCATTTTGAACATTATTTTATTCCACCTTATCTTTTTATACACTTCTACATGTTTGCTACCTTCCAATAAGTATACCTTAATCTCTAGATTATAGCAATAATTTAAAGAATATCTTACACACATGATCTCCACGGTAGATCATAAATTTTTATTATCTTATTCTATTCTTCTTGGTGGAGGAGACTAACTTTAATAACTATATCATGTATCACATTACTTGTTTTCAAGGATTGACATGAGATTAAGTAATTCTTGTTGGTTGCCTATTACAATTTAGATAATAATTACTCAATGGACTTGAGGATCAATAGTATCTATTTTGATAGTAAGTCATAAAATATGATATATATTATACAAAAAAATCTATTTTTATAATCCATGACTTTTTCAAACTCTTTTTAATCCATAAATATCATCCATGGATTTTAGAGGCCATTCAAGATCAATTTTTTTCTTTGCTCTCATATCAATTATAGACTATTCTCATCTCTATATAGCATCCTATGTTCTTTTCAACTTTTAAATATTTTATATATGGATTTTATTAATATGGTAATTTATTTTTTATCTTGAACCCCATATTATCAAATATAGACACCTTCATTAAATAAAAATTAGTTGAGATATCACCTAACAAAGAAAACATGTTTTCTACCTTTTGAATAATATTATCACCTCTACAAAGGTTATTCTATCAATACAAACCTTCCATTTTTATTTTTGTACACATGACCATCTTACATATTCTATAAGACAACCACTAGAAAAATCAAGATCATTGAATTTTTTTATCAAAAAATAATTTTTAAGAAAATATTTAAATAATAATATAATAGGAATAAATGGTATTAGCTCATACAATTAAATTCCTCAACTTTTAAGGAGGATGATGTTCAATCACAAATAACTTTTTATATGGGGAAGCTATTCAACCCCCTTACATTCCATGAGAGGATAATCATTTTTGGGGTTATAAAAATGGGATTCCAATGTTCTCACCAAGCCTGACTCCACCAAAATCTCCCCCATTAACTTAAATTTATTCTGGTCCTTCTTTCGACCCACCTTCATATTCTTATCCGAAAAACATTTTTTAATTATTTTCTGCTACAATCCCAACACCGTAGGAGTTTTGCAGTCCAAGGATGATTGCATCAGTGCCTGATTAGGAGAGGGCATAACTAAATATGCAACAATTTCTAAAATAGTTTCTCCTATAGGGCTAGACCCAACCATGTCCCCTATACTCAAATCCAAAGCCCTTTGTTCTTCATTTAAACCCCCTAGATCTGATTCCTTAAGTTCCCCCTCAAGAAGAGACATCTGATTCGGCCTTGTTATATTTGCATTAGGTAGCGATGTTTTAGGTATCTCCATGCACTGATCAAGATCATCTAATATTTCAAAATGATTGAGTAGAGCATCTGGTTGGATATCCTTAAGGTATTTGTTTGCCCTTCGTCCTTTTTTTTGGGATTTTATCAGGATAAAACCTTTCTTATCTCATTCCCATTCCTTTATCGAATATTTTCCTTTATCCAAAATTTGTCTAGACCGAGAGGGCCCAGGATTTGAAGCCACAAGCAGGACAAAATTAGGGCATTTTCTTTGCAGGTGGCCATATTCATGGCAAATCCAACAACAAAATGGAAGAGCTTCATAGTCAAGTTTTTGAACCCATGTAGTTGATCCAAATTGTATTTCAATAGAATCTAGAATAGGATTATTTAAGTCAATTTCAACACAAATACGAGCAACAAAGATTACCTTTTTATCCATTGTCTGTTGTGACGGTCCAACCGGCTTCCCAAGAAGAAGGGCAATCTTATGCAAGATATTAGTTCTCTAGAATTCCAATGAGAGCCATGGAAGCCGCACCCATACTAGAACCTACAACGGTCACTCCTCTAATGGGTTGAAACCCACATGCCAGGGTTTAAGAAAGAGTCCCACTTGGTTATAGAAATAAGGATCCCCTTCAAATGCTTTGTTATGATCTACAATACAAGAGAAAACCACCATAAAATAGTTATTCACACTAAGCATCACCTCCACATCACCTTCAGGATTCCAAGTCTTCCTGACCCAAGCCTCCACAAAGGGGAGAGAAATTTGGATGCCCAAAAATTTACAAATAAGGGCATGTTTGGTTAGATACTCCACATCTTCTGCCATTGAGTCTGGTTGAATTGCTACAACTGGCATGACTTCACATCGTTCCAAACATCCATTGTTCTTTAACAAGTGGTTCTCGACATGCATTGGAAAATCTTGTTCCTTCCAGTCATTTTTAGATGAAAAAATATCACGAGCATGCACTCTTTGTGCCGGACCCGATGCCATCACGACATTCCTCCAAATTTTTAGACCTCCTCCGAAAGCTACTGCCATCCCCGCAGAGCAGTTTTTATTCATCAAACCCTAGCAGAGTAGTTTTTCCTCATCAAACCCTAGAAGATCCCTCTCTCAATCATCATGAATTTTGTAGCAATGATTCTCATTGTCCATTTTATTGACATAGGTTTCAATATTTCCAAGTGACACATGTATAATTATATATCTTTTTCAGTGTCCGAGGTGTAGACCAATTGGTTCATCCAAACCCCATAAGGGGGGCGAAGGTCCAAGGTTCAAATCTCGGGCCTCATCGGACTGAATGCTTGTCCCTTTCCTAGTGCTTTCAACGGCATAAAAGGTTTAAAATGATTGTGGCATGGTGGTTATAGGGGCAGACTGCACCAAGATCTATGTGGCGGCTTCCAGGGCGGACAGTGCAGAATACTATGGCGGCCATAAAAGCTGGACATCCTGCCCGGTTTCATGGCGGCTATCGATTCCACCATGTAAATACAAATTTTTTTTTTTTCTGTTGGCTATTTTTTTTTTTTTTTTTTTTTTTTTTTTTTTATATATATATATATGGGGTAGGTGAATAAATAAATTATGTTTTTCATGATATTTTGGCTCTTCATAGAATTGCATTAGTGGACTATTCACTATACTTTTGAAAAAATGGTATAGCTAAAAACATAATAGTGTAATCATGGACATGACATGGTGTATAATTATGTCAAGGGAATGGAGCATAAATTTTGGGGTGAAGTTATCAGTTATGTAGCTTACATCATCAATGAGGTTTCCAAAAGGGTGGTTCAAGGCATTACATATTTTGAGAGGTTGACAATAATATAAGCCTAATGTGTCTTGTTTCTATATCTTTGAGTCTTCAAAATGATCTCACATGTATCAAAAATTCTTTGGAAGAAGGGGATATCAAAGAGTAATGGATTCATATTTATGGGGTAGTTAGATACCTCAAAGGTATATTTATTTATGATCGTTATAGGCATGAGGGTTCTATTTTAAGGGATGTTGTTTTTATGAGATTCTTCCATATGCTCCATCCATCAACCACCTAATATTTTGGTGGATGACACTTATAATCCTTTGACCAATTCATATTCAATTATTCCTTCAAATATATTGGTAGGATCTATTTTCAGTAGAGTATATTTTTTATCTTCATCTTAAAGTGGAGGTCCTTTGCCTATTGATTTAGTCCCCTTATGGGAAACACCACTTGTAGCATCTTCTTTTCTAGATTTAGAGCATGGTGAGTAGAACACACCAGTTTAGAGTACCTCAACTTTACATGTTGAGGTGGATGGTTATTTTGATTTAAATGATTCAATTTTAGATTTTGATGTTGCTTTGCAAAAAAGTGTCCATGATTCTTCCTCAATTTATCCAACATCCAAGTAGCGTAAGAAACTTTTAAAGGATGCTTAGCCTATTCTATATCTAGAGAAACACTAGAAGGCTACTCTTCAAGTATTGCTTTTGATGGTTACTCATAATAAATATTCTCTTACATATTCTTTGGCTAGGGTCCAACCAAAGTAGGAAGATGTTATTCTTATAGAGTACGTGGTATTAATTAATAGCATAACATGGGATTTTATCCCTCTTTCAAAATGGAAGAATGCAAATGGATGGAAATAGGTATACCTTCTAGCTAATAGATTATTTCAGTGGAAATGAGTTGATTATTTCAAGTCATTTACTCTAGTGGTTAGGATGGACTTAGTTAGAATGATTATTTCTATAGTTACATCATATGGATAGAAGGTACACCAGATGGATATGAAGAGTGCCTTCCTACATGGAAAGCTTTAGGAAGTGATCTATAAGTAGTAATGACTTACATTTGAACTTGAGGGCTCTACTCCTCTTGTTTATCATTTGACTAGGCCCTTATATAGACTAAAGTAGACAACTCATGTATGGTATAATAATATTCATTTTTTTTTCTAAATTATGGATTTCAATAATGTGAGATTAAACAAAATGTTTACATAAAATATTATGATAGGGAGGATTTGATTATTAGTATTTATATTTATGGCCTTCTCATTATTAGTGGCTCTTTTGCCTTGATCCAGGATATGAAGTCATAAATTCATTCTATTTTTAGATGGCAAAATTAGGGCTCGTATATTGCTTTTAAAATATTTAGCTTGATTAAACAATAATTGTCATCACCATTTTATAGTGCAAGTATGATTTGGATCTTATTTAGCATTTTAAGATGAAGGATTACAAGTTTCCTTTAACTCCTTTCACTTTAGGCTGATTGTATCACTCATTTGATGTATGTTACTTTGTATCATTCTCTTGTGGGTGGATTTCTCTATCTCACTCAAACGAGACTCGATATAGATTTTGCTATAAAATACTATTATAAGTAAATGAAAGCACCTCCAAAGTATCATTAGACCACAATCAAGAGTATTGTTAGGAACATCCAAAGAACATATCAAATGAGTATTCAATGCTAACTTGGATTCCCTCTTATCCTTGTAGGATTTTTAGATGTTGATGAAGTTGATAATTTGGATAAGCAATGGTCTACCATAGAATTTATATTTTATTTAGGATATAACCCTATTTATTGCTTTTTGAGACACCAATCCACCATGTCTTAGTCTTCTATAAGAGTTAAATATTGATATTCCATTAAGATAGCTAATCATTATTGAAGGATGCTCATGATTTTAGAGGAGATTGATATTCCTCAAATTTTTCTAAACACTTTTCAATTTGATAATTAAAGACTCTTATAACTTGTCAATAATCCAATATTTCATCAATAAACTAAGCATATAGAGGTTTTGATGCACTTTACAATATGACTTCATTAATCTAAGATATTTGATCCAATTTTTGCACCTTTTAATAAAGTAGACAATGGGTAATATAACCAAGATCATGCCTAAGGTTCCTTTTATGCACAAGAATGAGCTACTTAGAGTAGAAGAGTGTCCTTAAAAGAGAGTAACAAATATGGATCTTTTTTCATGTTTCTTATTTAACATAAGAGGGGATATTTTAATATGAGGTGGTTAAGCTTATTGTGATTCCATGACCGACTTTTATATTGTATTATTCAATTAAGCCCTTTAGGCCCTTGCAAACCTTGAAAAGTGTATTTTAATAGTATTTTATTATTTTAATCCTTAAGGTTGGTATCTTAACCTTGACCTAAGAATAAAATGTAATTGATTATAAATAGCCCATCTTGCCATAACTTCATTATTGGTCAGAGTGTAATTCTACTTTTGATAGTGATATTATTTGGTTTTCATGGATAACCCTATATAATATGTGCATTGATTTGTGTTTTTTTCTTTTCCAACAATACTAACTAATGCATTCATTCCATTTATTTCTCAAAAGTGTTATAAAACTTAATATATTTTTTCCAAAAAAATCTTGAATCATGTTAGCAAACTTTACATCATTAAATAAAAATAATTTCTAATTAACTAAATTTGAAAAGAAAAACTTGCACAAACCTTGGTGCAAGGTGTCTTAGATAGAAATTATTAAATTATTCTTGAGTTTCCTTATTAAGGTGAATTATACCATATGTGAGAATAAAACAAACTCATTTGATCATAAAAAGTAAATCAAAATCTCTCTCTATATTTTCCATGCTAAATCAACAAATATTGCTCATTTGAAGCAACTACCTAGATATATCAATTCTTTACATTAGAGAGAACCATACCACAAAAGATGGTTTTGTCAACAAAAATTGTTAGAATTTCACAATAATAGATATGCAAAGCATTACACAAGAGATGAAGAGAAGAGTAGAACTGATTGATTTATTCCAAGGATCAACTCTGTATAAATAGCAGAGTTGATCATTGAGAGCCATTGGATTACAACAACTCATCAGACCTGATGAAGACACCACTGAGAGTTCTCCTGACACATGGAGGAGTGGAAACTCAAGTGTTTATCCTAGTGGAACTTAAGAGAATATTCTCTTATTCTAACACCCCCCCTTAAGTGATACTAGGGGAGTTTTTTACAAATGAGTCCCGACAACAAGGCCTGATTAGGTACTCATATACAATATAGATAGTTGGTGGAAAAAACCCTTGTGGGGAAAAACCAACTATCACCTCTTCGTTTTGAAGTGATGGTAAAAACCCAGTGGGAAAAGCCATCAATCAAAAGGAAGAAGTATGAAAGAGGCTTGTCTTCGGATGGCGAAGATTGTCCTCTTATACAAAAGAAAGATGAGTCCCAACAACAAGGCCTGATTAGGTACTCATATACAATATAGATAGTTGGTGGAAAAACCCCTGTGGAGAAAAACCAACTATCACCTCTTCGTTTTGAAGTGATGGTAAAAACCTAGTGGGAAAATCCATCAATCAAAAGGAAGAAGTATGAAAGAGGCTTGTCTTCGGATGGCGAAGATTGTCCTCTTATACAAAATAATGATGAGTCCCAACAACAAGGCCTAATGAGGTACTCATGTACAATATAATGAGAGGTGGAAGACCTCTGTGTCAATGCAACTGTAATACTCCAAGTTTTTCTCACAACTAAAGGTAACGTGGAGAAGGAAATGACTTGGTGAAGATGTCTACAATTTGTGCCTCAGTTGGAATATATTCCAAGTGTATGTCCCCACTCTGAATATGTTGCCTTATGAAGTGCATGTGTATCTCAATGTGCTTGGTTCACTGATGTTCAACTGGATTGCATGCAATATGAATTGTGCTCTAATTGTCACACCAAAGAGTTATAGGATGTTCATGGGTGAAACCAAATTCTCTCAGAATTTGATGAAGCCAAAGAGCTTCTTGACTAGCCAAAACTGCTGCCCTGTATTCTGCCTCTATAGAAGATAGGGCTACTGCTTGTTGTTTCTTGCATAACCAGGCTATTGGTGAGGAACCAAGGCAAAATACATAGCTTGAGGTGGAACATCTATCTTCTACTGAACCTTCCCAATCTGAATATGTGTAGCCAATGATATCCATGGATTTTCCCTTGTAGAAGAGCCCAAAGTGAGTAGTGCCCTGCAAGTAATGGAGGATTATTTTGTGTTGCTTGCCAATGATTAAAGTGAGGCTGATGAGAGAATATGGATATGAGGCCAACAACATATGAGATATCTGGGTGAGTATGAGTAAGGTATAGCAAACTTCCTACAAGTTGACGGTATAGAGTGGCATCACAAAGAGGGGATGAGCAGGAAGTACTAAGATTAATGCCAGATTGAAAGGGGGTAGGAGAAGGTTTGCAATCTATCATTTTGAATCTTTGTAGAAGATCTAGAGTGTACTTTTTTTGGCACAAAGAAATACCTTCATCTGTTTGACTTATTTGGATCCCAAGGAAGTAATGAGCTTTACCTAGATCAACCATTTCAAATTTTTTAGAGAGGGAGTCTTTTATAGTCTGAATGTGAGTCAAGTTACTACCAGTGAGAAGAAGATCATCAACATATAGAACAAGAATGGTGATGTTGCCTTCATTTCTCCAAATGTAAACTGTGTTATCAAACTCACAATGAGAAAAACCTGCTGAAATAAGGAAGGAGTCCATCTTTTCATACCAAGCTCTAGGGGCTTGTTTGAGGCCATAGAGAGACTTTTTAAGCCTACAAACAAGAGAGGAGTCTTGAGTGAAACCAACGGGTTGTTCCATGAATATCTCTTCCTTTAAATATCCATGTAGGAAAGCACTTTTTACATCCATTTGATAGACTGGCCACTTATGGGAAGCAACCAGAGCAAGAACCAATCTAACAGAATCCATTTTAGCAACTAGAGAAAAGGTTTCTGCATAATCAATACCTTCTATTTGAGAAAAACCTTTGGCTACAAGACGAGCCTTGTGTTTATCTATTTCTCCATTAGGCCCATATTTGGTTTTGAAGATCCATTTACAATGAACTAATTTCCTTCCTTTAGGTAAGGGAACTAAATCCCAAGTCTTGTTTTTGATTAAGGAAGAATATTTGTTTTCCATGGCATCATCCCATTCCTTAATACCTGAGGCTTCTTTGAAGGATTGAGGATCAAAGGAAATAGATTGACATACAAGACCAGTGCCTATGGGGTTGGATGATCTAGTTGAAGGAAGATTTTGGATGTAAGGAGTAGCTTCTTTAACAATGGTGCGGGCCCATTTTTGGCATAGAGGAAGGAGTTGAAGGAGTTGAAAGACATTGAGATGGAGTTACATGTTCTTCATCTTGATTATCAATGACCAAGTTAACTTCAAGAGTTGGCTCTTCATAATATTGAGGTTCTACTATAGGAGAAGGCTCAATGGAGGAAGAGGGCTTTTGAGGATCTTTTTGAGGGAATGTTTCATCAAATTGGACATTCCTATGAAAGAAAACTTCATGAGTTGAGGGATCAAGAAGCCTGTATGCTTTCAATTCTTCACAATAACCGATAAAGATGAGCTTTTTGCTTTTCTTATCAAGAGCCTTCCTTTTCTTCTTTGGGATGTGAGCCCAAGCAGTACACCCAAAAATATTGAAGTAGGAAACATTCGGTTTTAAGCCAGACCAAGCTTCTTCAGGAGTTAAATGGTCAAGAGCTTTATGAGGTGTGCGATTTTGAATATAATTTGCATAGTTAATAGCTTCTACCCAAAAAACTTTTGGAAGATCTCTTGAATGGAGCATACAATTAGCCATCTCTTTTAATGTCCGATTTTTCCTTTCTACAATACCATTTTGTTGAGGATTATGGGAGACAGAATGTTGATGAATGATGCCATGACTGGATAAAAATATGGAAAACTCATTACTACAGTATTCCCCCCATTATCTGTGTGAATCTTCTTGATTTTGCAAGATGCCTGATTTTCAACCAAGGCTTTAAAAACCTTAAAGTGGGATAGAACATCACTCTTATATTTCAGGAAGTAGACCCAGGACCTTCTAGAAAAATCATCAATAAAGGTTAGAGCATACTTTGCTCCTTTGAAATATGGTTCAAGAAAGGTCATTAAGTCACTATGGATTAAATCTAGAGGGGATGAGGTTTTTGGAGAACTACTTGGGTGGAAAGGATCTTGATGTTGCTTTCCAAGAGCACATCCAGGACAAACTCCATCACTAGAAGAGACTTGGGGTAATCCTGTAACCATATCATGGGTGCTCAAATCCTTTAGGTAGTTGTAACTAAGATGACCAAACCTTTCATGCCATATTTGACTTTCAAGATCACCATGAGCCACAAAACAGGAGGCTCCTTCTGGATTTTGAAAACCTTTGAAGTGAAAAATATGAGAGTTATGATCAATATTCCCTTTGGCTATAAGAGAATGGGGATCTTGAAAATCTCTTATCTCAACTCCTATTGGAGAGAAGAGAACAATTTTCCCATTTCCAGAAGTACAAATCTGATAGATGGATAGGAGATTGGTGGCAATGTCTGGAACATAGAGAACATTGTTTATGGAGCCACCATCAATGGTTATATCCCCTTTTCCTTTGACAGGGATGAAGGAAGAGTCACCCACTTCTATGCTACAAGTAGAGCTAGAGGAGATAGAAGAGAAAGACTTATCTAAAGCAGTCATGTGATGAGTAGCTCCAGAATCTAGGACCCAATAATTAGAGGAAGAATTGGAGGTTTTTCCTTGAACATTAAGGGATTTTCCTATTTGATTTTTATTTTCTATCTTTTGATCCTTCATAGCTGCCTCTAGTTGTTGTAATATTTTCCAGCATTTGTTAGTAGAGTGACCATTCTTTTTATAGTGAGTACAGGTTATGGGAGTCTTTTCCTTCTTTTTGAATTTTTCTTTAGAAGAGGTGGAGGCTACTAAGGCTTTTGAAGAAGAGGAAGAAGAAGAGATTTCATATCTAGCAAGTTTGGTTTCTTCCCTAGTTAATCTATCACAAAATTCTTCTAAAGAGGGCATTTTAAAGGTTGCACCAAGAGCATCTTTGGTAGATATGAAGGTGGTAGCAAAAATTTGAAAAACACCATTTAGCTTAGAAAGGATTAGATAAATGCATTCTTCTTCAGTCTTAGTCTTCCCACTTCCTTTGTATTGAGTGAGGACTTCTTTGAACTTAGTGAGGAAGTCAACAATACTACTAAAATATTCAGGGGACAAAGAAGTTAGTTCAGCTTCTAGTTGCATTGATCTCATCTGATCTACTTTCCCAAACAAGGTCTTTAGTTTCTCCCAACTTTCATGAGGAGTTTTGCAATCTGTAATATGAAACCACAAACTTTCATGAACATTAGAGCTAATAATACCCATAGTTTCGTGCATTTTTCCTTTATGAACAAATATTTCATATTCTTTATCAAATTCTGGTTGCTTTTCTTCTAATAAATGAGTAAGACCTTTTTGAGAGATAAGATTTAAAATTTTAGGTTTCCAAGTGTGAAAGTTATGAGGGGTGAGAGGTTCAATTGAATTCATAATTTTAACACAAGAGAAAATTTGAAGTTTTAATTTACCAATATCCCCCCTTAGAACTTCAATTAATTGATTAATGCAATTGTTATAAGGAAAATATATGAAGCTTTTCAATATTAGAAAACTCAATATACCCGCCCTAACGAGAGGGAAACTATAAGTATAATGAGGTCTTAATATTGTTTGCTTTAGATTACCAAATCCTCTTTATTCTTCACAATACCCGCCCTTACTTGAGGGACACTGTAAGTAGAGAGAAGAATTTGGAAGGGTTTTGGTTTGAAATGCAGGGAATCAACCAATTTAATTGGTGTTTCTCAATACTCGCCCTTACGAGAGGGAAACTATAAGTTTTTAGTGGTAATGATACATGGAACGTAGGCAAAATATATTTTGAGGAAAAATATTTAGGTAGATTATTTTATTTAGAAAATTTAAGAAGGAAATTTTTCTAAATAATGTAAACCAAATAAAATTTTTACATATAGGATTTAAAACACCTTTTAAGAATAAAAATAAATTTTTTTAAAATTTTTAAAAAAGGTTTTTATGAAATGTGAATAATATATCTATGAAATAAACAAGGTTATTTTGAACAATTATAACTTTATTTTGAATAGCATAGATGAAGATAGACAAAAAAAGAGAAAATGCAATTTATTTTAAAGATGGGCCTTTTTAAAATTTTGAATTTAATATTAAATATTTTGAATATCTATCTAAGAAATATTAAAGTGATATTTAAAGAAATATAACTTTATAGCATAGATTAAGATAGACAAAAAGGAAAGCAAACTTTTAAAGATAGGCCTCTAAAAAAAATAAATGCAATTATAAAGTTTTGATGAATTTTGAGTTACTCCTCTATGAAATATTAAAGTTATATTTAAACAAGTATAACCTTATAAATTTACTTGAAAGAAAGTAAAAGCATAGATGAAGATAGACAAAATAATGCAAACCCCCCCTTAAAGTGATGGACCAGAAATGTGCAAAAATTGCACGCACTCCCCCAAAAAAACTTTTATTAGAAAAGGTTACAATTTTGTCTCACGAAAGTGAGAGCCTTTTGAGAACAGATTAAAGGCTTGGAGACAAAGGAGATTTTTCGTAATGAAGGAAAGCAAATATAACCTAAAGAAAAGAATTTTCTAGGGGATATTAAAGAAATTATACAATATGCGGCTAAAAAAAATGACTGTCATAAACATAGAGACGCCCCTTTAGAAAGCCTACAAAACAATTATTATAATTTTGAAATATCAAAAATGAAATATGATGAAGGTGTTGCGCTTTCGACGACCGAAAGGAGAGGCACTTCTTGACGATCGGATGCGATTTGGAGCTGTGATGCTCTCAACCTCTTTCTACGCTCTCATTGAAACTTTTCTGAGTTTTGGGGGTAGAGAAAATGCTATTACCCGAGCTGAGGAAATTGAGGTAACCTACAAAAGAGTTAGTAATCCCTATAGAAGAAAGGAAGAACCTACAAATGCATTAAAAAGTGAAGGGTGATCCTACAAAAAATATTAACCTGCAAACATGATTATTAAGAGAATGTTGATCCTGCAAACACGTTATAAAAATATCTATAATAGAAGCAAGCTTTGTATTGAAAAAGAACTTGAATAGCAAGAGATCACTTTTAAAAAATAGCAGGTAAAGGAGATTATAAGGATCGACTTGAGAGAGCACTGGAGAAAAAACAATCTTGGAGAGATTCGATTTGGAGATAGGGAGAGTAAATCTCGACAACCATGAGAGGATCGTCTCGAGCGCCAAGGGCCAGCTAGATGAAGAGGATCATCTACGAGCTACCAGAATGTTATGAGCGCTAGAATGACGTGAGCACCAAGGGCCAGCTAGACAGAGAGGATCATCTATGAATTTGCGAGCGCCAAGGGCCAGCTAGACAGAGATGCCATAATGGCAATTATAATGGGAATGAAAATACGATCCACGTTATGCGAGTGCCAAGCTAAGAGGATACCCGAATCCCTTTGAAGATCATAAGACTCCCACAATATTAAAAAACACCACTTTCTTTAAGCTCTAACGGGTGTTGAGTATTTACGCAACCCGAAGAAGATGAAAAATCCCATACATAATAAAAGAACCAATTACTTTTATGATAAATAAAAGGAGATTTTTCAATTTAAAAAAGGGCTGAAAGATGAATTCGAAGAGAGGGAAAAACTAAAATAAAATATAAAAAACCTTCCTTTTAAAATGGGCTAAAATAGCGCCATAGCACAGGGTAAACATGTTTTGAAGCAAAGGAAGATTTTTTTAATATTTTGAATACCCTCAAGGATGAATCAACACAGATATTTTAAAAAAAATATTGCATCAAATATTTTTCAACAATAAATATTTTGCTAAAAAAAAAATTAAACTATGGATAAAAGAAAATGACTACTGAAATAATTTCAAGAAGATAGCCAAAAAAATTATCCAAAGTAAATGAACCAGATCCTAGAACCTTCAAGAGAGAATGCTAGCAAAATCTATCCTGCTCTAGTACCATGTTAGAATTTCACAATAATAGATATGCAAAGCATTACACAAGAGATGAAGAGAAGAGTAGAACTGATTGATTTATTCCAAGGATCAACTCTGTATAAATAGCAGAGTTGATCATTGAGAGTCATTGGATTACAACAACTCATCATACCTGATGAAGACACCACTGAGAGTTCTCTTGACACATGGAGGAGTGGAAACTCAAGTGTTTATCCTAGTGGAACTTAAGAGAATATTCTCTTATTCTAACAAAAAATAATCATATATCACTTGCATTCCATGTTTGTTAGCATTGCATAGCTAAATTTTAGAACAACAAGATAGTACATCACATTTAATCTTGATCTTGTGTGATAGACAATAAAATATTAAACATCAAAATAATTTTTATGTTAAACAATAAAGTATTAAACATCAAAATAATTTTAATTACTAAATATAATATACTACATAAATTCTAACAAAAGCACATAACTTATGAGCTAAAATGCTATTGATTGCAAAATCATTCAACTATATTAATCAACTGTGGTGTATTAGTTTGACTATAAAAATATTTACACTATTATTAAAATAAAATCATTCAACTATATTAATCAACTATGGTGTATTAGTTTGACTATAAAAATATTTACACTACTATTGAAATAAAATCATTCAACTATATTAATCAACTATGGTGTATTAGTTTGACTATAAAAATATTTACACTAGTATTGAAATAAAATCATTCATTATATGACACACAACTTCTAACAAAAGTACATAATCTATGGCCTAAAATGCTATTGATTACAAAAGCATTCAACTATGTAATAAACTATAGTGTATTGGCTTGACTATGAAAATATTCACACTACTCTTTGAAATGAAATAAGAAAATTTATCATTAGTTAAGAATATGTGAACATTATAAATAAAAGAAATAAATCATCTACTTAAAATATTTTATTAAATATAATTAATTAAAATTTTATATTTCAATCATATACAAATATAAAATATAAAAACATTCAAAATAAAATAAAATAATAACGATAATCAATTAAAATAAATAAATTTTAGTAACTATAATTTATTGATGAGATGATTTCTCGGGGCAATTCCATTGTTAGAAAAAGTGTCCTTCTTCACATTCTCCGTCTGATGGAGTTTGCCCTGTTATAAAAAGTGTCCTTCTTCACATTCTCCGCCTGATGGAGTTTAAACAATGTGTTGTTTATTTCGGAGTTTGATTTTTTGATGTAGAACTACATGGATTCAATCACTGGTTATATTGGGGTTTTCTGGCAATATTGGGTCCCTCTCTTTTTATATATATATATAATTTGTTTATTTATAAGTATATATACAACACTTTATATTTGTTAAAAAAGTTATAGTTATAAATATAACCAACATAATTTTTATAATATATTTAATTATGTGTAAACTAATTTTTTTAAGTGAAAAATCCCTTGTGGGCCGCTTTGGTTTGAGAGACCACGAACAAGGGGTTCTACACCGTCAAAGTCACCCGAGAGTCGCACCTAGCCCTGCCCGTACCAACATTATCAATTGGATTTTGGGTACCCAATTCAACTTTTTGGTAGGGTGGAGATTCAAACCTAGGACCTCCCTTGGAGGATTGCCCTCTCCTCTCCAACTCACCTACAACACCTGAGTATGTGTAAACTAATTAATTCTAAATAATATCTCTTAAAATAAAAATCTAAAAATAATAATTAAAAACAAAATCAGGACAAGCAATTTTCAATTACAATTCAGATACCGAAAACGTTTGTCATGGCTTGTCATAATATAACATTAATTAAACAGATATCCAACCACCTATAACCACAAGGTCCAAGAAACACGGGAAAAAAAAAAAATTTGAAATCTTGCAATAATAAAGATTTAATTCAAAGCCTAAGCAAATCACAAAAAAAATGAAATCTTGCAATAATAAAGATTTAATTCAAAGCCTACGCAAATCACTAATATCCTTTATTTAAGCTGCAGTTTTTCACCTCGCGGCTTCTCCCATATTTATCGGCTTCTCCCAGCGGATAAACCACAGAGTCTGGATTCGGACTATGGAATATAGCAACCGACAACCGAGGAATGCTCGAATTCACCACGGCACGGTGAACTACACTCTTCAATAATCCATTGCTCAATGCCTGCATATCAATCTAAAACCAACTTCTGTAAAATACCCACGGCAATGTAACTTACAATTAAAAAAATAAAATAAAGATATAGAAGTTCATACATGCATCTGATCTCCCAAATTCGCCACAATTGCCCCCTCAATCGGTTCCACTGTAACCCAAGATTTGCCGTCGTCTCTAGTCACCTGCAGACCTCCGACCTGATCTTGCAGCAGCAAAGTGATGGTGCCAGGATCAGTGTGTCGCTTCAATCCCAGAGTCAAATCAGGTCGTGGACATTTCGGATAATAATTGAAGAGCAGCTTCTGCTTGGGTTCTCGACATGCATTCTCGATGGTTTTGGAATCCAGCCCTAGAGACTCTGACATGAGCTCCAGCAGAGTTCTTGCCAATTCCAGCATTGCGTCGCTGTATTTTGCAATGACGTTCCTGCAAGAGTCAAAGCTTTCGAGTATCCTTATATTCCTTTCAGGTCTACAGCTTTTGCACAGACGCGCAGAAACGATGCGAGAAAATTCTATTGGTTATGTATTCATTCCCTCCACACAGCAGCCCTACGGAAAGTAGGTCAGGACAGCATCTGAACACCCACTAAACTTTGACTGATTAAGATCTGAATAACAAAAGAAAAAGGGACTAGTGATGGTGACTAGTTCTTAAAAAGCCAATAGGGCATATTGTGGATGCTAAAGGGTTTGTATTTATAAGCTTCCTATTTCATATTTTTTTTAATAATATTTTTTATATACAGCTACCATGGAGATTGAATCCAAGTCATGATAATATAAGTAACGTTTTTGCCAATAAACCACATTTTCATTAAAAAGATTAACAAATAATATATCATATAAATTCCTGCAACCGGATTCATGCAAGAATGTTTATGCAATCGCATTAAACTCTCGTAACTTGTACACTTCAGAAAAGTTAGCGTTTTAAAGAAACTGAAATACCAAGCAGGGCATATGTCCCTGACATAAATTCTGTGACTAATCAGGAGGATTCATTTTCCATGGACATCCAACACTAAATCCTTAAAAAAATGTTTTAGAAAACATCCAAATAGCTAGAGGGGACAAAAACACTTGACAAAGTATGATAATTCTCTTCTAGTAAGACAGCGCTATACAAAGGAATGTGAAAATCATATAAACTCGCGAAAGTAGTGAAGAGTCATCATCACAACCAGTCTAGTAAGACAGCGCTATACAAATGAATGTGAAAATCGTATAAAATCGCGAAAGTAGTGAAGAGTCATCTGGTCTTGTGGGACCAAATTTGTAAGGCGGAAGGATGCTTGGGCCTACGGAGGATGAAAACTTTCAACAAGGTTCTTCATGCTAAGTAAGCTTGGCGGCTAGTTAAAGATGAAGACATCGGTTGGTAAAAAATGTTAAAGCAAAATATTTAAGAGATATTAATTTCTTAAATTCGAATGCCGAGGTCCGCTTTTTGGCCCAGTTTTATTAACAGGCTGGATCTTCATAAAGGCATAAGGTGGCTAGTGGGTGATGGCACCTCTATTGATTTTTGGTGGGATACTTGGGTGTCCAATGGTCTTTTAGTCCTTCACCAAAAATATTCAGTTTTGAAACCTATAACTAACAGAATTTTCGGCTATAAAGTCTGTGACTTCATTGAAGTTTGTAATGGGAGACATAGGTGGAAGTCTTTTGAAAGCTAGAACATCGCTCAAGAGGTTAGGGGGACTTTCAGATCATTGCATGATGAAATTAAGTGGTTGATGAAATTAAGTGGTTGATTACTCCATGTGTAGGTCTCAATGACAGATTAATATGGGGTCCAACAAAAGATAGGAACTTTTTAGTTAAATTAGCGAATTAGTATTTGGATAGGGGAGGAGATCCCTGGTTTCCTGTCAAGAAGATTTGGATAAAGGGTCTTACACCCAAAATCAACATTTTCTATTGGTTAGCGGTTCAAGGTAAATGCTTAACAATAGACAACCTACAAAAGCAAGGGATGAGTACCCCAAATAGATGCTATTTGTGTGTACAGGATCTTGAATTTCTGAGACATATTTTTTGTGAATGCCTCTTCTCCTCCAAAGTTTTCAGATCTTTCTCCAAAGAGTTGGGGGTGGCTTGGGTGCTCCCAAATTCTCTCATGGATATGGTTGATCAATGGATATCCCCATTCCATTCACTTAATCTGAGAACATTGTGGCAGTTCGGGCTACCTCACTTATGGTTGAGAATATGAAAAGAAAAAAACACCCAAGTGTCTAAAGAAAAATGTAAGTTAGCCTAGTGTGTCGCTACAAGAGAAATGTGTGATCTTGTAGAAAATATTAAGGCTTTGAATATGAACAGAATGGTATGTGATCTTGAGGTCTATTTGGAATGTAGACAATACCTATTTATGCCCCCCTCGAATATTGATTCCAGACTAACTCAGGATAGATCTATGATTGTTTGAGAACCCCCTCTGAATGGTTGGATGAAGCTCAACTTTGATGGGGCATCCAAAGGGAAGCCAGGATAGGCAGGGGTTGGAGGGCTCTTCAGGAATGCTAGGGGGAATTCTACTTGCATATGCTGAATGGATTGGTCATCAAACGAACCATTTTGTGAAGTCTTGGGTGTTGTTTCAGGGAGTTTCACTAATAGACAAGATTAATTGCAGGAAATTGATAATAGAGGGTGACTCCTTAAGCATAATTAATATATTTAAAAGCATACAAACTCCAATTTGGATGATCTCAAATATATATTTAGGAGGCTCAATGTAAGATCCAAGAGCTAGAACAGGTACAACTTAATTATAAGCTCAGAGAAGGCAATAAGGCTATCGATATGCTTGCAAATCGTGGCCTTCAAGTCCAAGATCTCTAGGTGTGGATGGATAATGTAGACACAAAAACAGCACCAACCCAATTATGTGACTGCAAACACTGATCGCTTTGACAAACACAGCCCCTAGGGCAGCCCTCAGAGGTTAAACAGTGGTCTTAACCACTTTCATAGCAATTTTGTAAGGTCAAGAAGCAATTTGGCACACTTGGACACTTTGCCCAGTATTCGTCCCACCCCGGGATGAATTCAAAATAGAATTCGTCCCACCCCGGACGAATTCTGAACTCGTCCCCGGGTGGGATGAATTCTAAGCTTAACGGGCAAAAAGACAAATGGTGCCAAGTGGCAGCCCGCAACGGTCGCTTAATGACTCCCGCCTTGCACGCGTGTGTAGGTGGACGGAGGGGCCGTTAGAAGACTCGTCACAAAAGGCATTTATCAAAGCTCAAGTCAATGGAGGACTCCCCTCCCTCATGGGAAGACAAGACTGCCACATGGCACCTATGACCAACACATGGCATTTGTGCTTCCCTCCCAAAAGAGACCCCTTGGGTCTATAAAAGGTGGGACTTTTCTCACCCAGATGGACAGGTTGAAGGAGTTTTCAAGCAACGAAGTGCTGCCGAGTTGAAGACCTACTTGCATCCCTTTTGGTTCACCTTCCCACATCCACCAATCTCTTTTGCAAGGGAGGTTGTTGGGTGGCCTTTGGAAGCTCGAACCTGACCCAAATCCAACACATGGACACCCGAACCAACCAATTCGCCGACCCCCAATCCTAAGAGGTTTTGGGCCCATCCCTGGTGGATTGGCTCCAAAATCAAGTGCCAACGGTGGGAGGCCCACTTGGGCACCCCCGCACCTCCCAAGTCCTATTTTAAGTTTTAGAGCATTTTAGATTACTTTTTAGATTGCATTTTGTGTTATTAGGTTTGATTAACCCATAGCTGCAATTTTGTAACTTTTGGTCAGATTCTAGTATGTTTTGTGTTGCTTTGTTGTTTCACTGACTTGCAGGTGTCGAGGTCAAATTCCCAAGGGTGGAGGCCAAATTGGGAGAATCCGACCATCTGGGTCATCCCAAAATGGCCCCAATTACATAACCCCCCTATTTGCAGGCATTTTGTAGGTCTCGGGATCCGACATTGGAGCAAAGACAGGTCGGTTTCTTAAACACGAAGAATTCGTCCCACCCAGGGACGAGTGCAGATCGAATTCATCCTGCCCAGGGATGAATTCCAGTTGAAGGTAGATTGGCCAGCTGTCTCGATGGCAGTGGCCTTTCGGTAAGTTTTCCTATCTTCTGTCAAGTTTTGAAGCCATTTGGACTCACTGTATTTACTGTTTCAGGCAAGTGTTTACATACATATTTCGTTAGTTTTAGAGAACAAACATTTTTCATTTGCAGCAGATGCTATTGACATCTTGGTTGTTTCTTTGTTCGCAAGAGAAGCAGCGGAGGTTAGGAACTCATCGACATCAGTGGCGGCATCATCTTGGCCCGCCCATTGCAATCGTGGGCACGCGGAAGGAGGAAGACTAAATTGCACATTGTAACAAAGACAAATTTAATGCTCCTAGCCCCTAAAAGGGGAGGAGACGTCTATGTAACAAAGGATAAGATATTTGAATAAAGAGGGCTGTGATTTCTTTACATATTTTCTCTCCTTTTTAAATTGTCTCTTTCCTTTGTTTTGGTGCATAAGGATAAAGCGTTACATTTCGTCTTACATCACATAATTAGTGTTTCCTTTGCCCGAAATCTCGTGCTTTCAGTGGCGATCATGGTGGGACCCTGTTCCCTGGTTTTTAAAATCATAGAAACTGATCAAAGTTTTGTGTTTGTGCTTGACAGGTACATCTTTTTTGTTGCATACTGCTATTTGTCTCTGACAGGGACGAATTATTTTTTGCAATTCGTCTAACCCTGGGACGAATTCAAATTCGTCTCTGGGAGGGACGAATTCTATTCTGCAATTCGTCTCCCAGAGGGACGAATTCCTGCCTGCAGATTTTCAGAGCAGAAATTCAGAGACAACAGGAGCAGGTAGAGAAGAGGTAGGGATTTTCATGATCTCTGTTATATTTTTTTGTTTATGTTTCTGTTCCTTTGATTGTTTTCATCTTGTCCTGCATTGCATAAGAAAAGTCATGTATGCTTGTTTCATTTTTTTTGAATAAAACGAATCCCACACACATCACGAAACAATTTTAAACCAAGGAGCTGGTCGTAAGACCCCAGCCCTTGATCAAGACCATTGGTGGATTTCATCACCACCTTGGCTTGATTTGCATCCATTTCCCGAATGTCAACTGTTGTTAGGCATAAATCCTGACGAAGACAGATCGAGTGTCGCTGGGGTGATTCCCATGCACGCGAGGATAAGTCTTCTATGGTAGATGCCATTAACAGGACAATACCCCTTTCGTACTGCCTATGTACCACATACCTTCTACTCTCACGTACCTATAGTCTCCCTCTCGTAAGGGCGGGTATATAGAGAGGTTGGTATATCGGCCTGGTTGGTATATTAAAGGGGCTACCATTTTGGGAGTTATATGAGCCGTCATAATGCATTTAAATGATCTTCAAAACCTACAAAAACAAAACAAAACATCAAAATGCACTAAACCAGTTTAGGACACACCATTTAATCCTTAAAAGAGATAATCACGATTTTGTGAATGTGTGTGCTTAATTCTGCTTAGTGTAAAAAAAAAAAATCATAAACGAGAAAAACTTATTTAGATAGCATAGAAGCACCGCAATGGTGTACACCCGTAGTCAAGCCCAATCAAGGGCAGAAGCTCCAGAAGGTACACAAAAAGTAGGCACAAGTCGCCTTCACTTTAGTCCTGAGGATTTGGTCATACCGCCTTATAGGTCTAACCTACAAAAGAATCCAATTCAGAATCCTCGGTGGGGTATGCCTATTCAAAGCAGCCCCTTTCGAGAAGATGCCTTACATGTAGACCTTGACATAAATAGAGAATCACCTCTTGAAGTTAGGCATGAGTGGCCACCGCGCGATGAAGCGCTAAACAGGCACACCGTCCATTTGGATGGGCAGCGTGGATATGGCGTCCCTTCTTTACCTATCATCAGAACAGAGAGACCAAATCCGGAGTGCAGGGCTCCTTACATAGGGCGACCTAACTCCACCCAACCCATTTACACCTGTGAAAGGGAGTATGAGGAAAGCCATCGCATTCCACGAGGGCAACAAACAATGCAGGAACCTTGCATTTCTGCACCAGCAGGATATCATGATCACCCCTTGAGGCCATAACCTCGAGCACATACCGCCTACCTCGACAGAGGGAAGCGACCCCTTGAGATTGTAGAGCATCAAAACTGAGGTAAACCCATAAGAGGAACATTTGAACCTTCTGAACAAAATAGGGTAGATCAAATTGACCCGGCTGTCACCAGATATACCACCCGTCAAGCCCAAATCATGCGGCTTAAACAAAGTTAGCAAGAGATAGAGTATCAATATCGCTTGGATAAAGAACGCATGCAACGTGAAGCGGATGAGTTACACTATGAAATACCTGAGAGGGGGCCAACCCCTCGCATCCAAAGAGCTGAACAGTATGAGAGGCATAATCCGTTGGTGCAAGACAGGTCTCCACGACCTCGTCAAGCTCTGCCCCCAAGACCTCATAGATTCGAGAGGGAGGCAACTCCCCAAAACAATAATGGGTACCTTCAGCAAGAGCTTGATCAGGGTCATAGGTTTCACCCAAAAACTCCTCAAGAATTTTACAAGGAGTATGAACCAGAAGAGGAATATGTTGAAACTCCCCATCAAGGCAGGAAGGATGCCATTCGGCCACCCCTCCATAGGCCTCCAGTTTACCGTAACTTGCAACAAGAGCGAACAAGAGAGGAAGAAATAAAATCTTTCAATGCATACCAAGCGCTATTGGAGTGTTTGGAGTCTATGGAGACAAAAGCTGCTGGGCATCAAAAACCCACATTACGTCTACTCCGTAATAATCCGGTGCATCCCTCAGTGCCTACACCTCTTTACCCCGAACACTTCAAGTTGCCTCAATTGGCAGTTTTTAAAGGTGAAGAGGATGCACAGGAACACGTTACACGATTTCTAAGCTAATGCTTTGGCATCCAAGATAATGACGCATTATTGCTTAGAACATTCATAACCACATTCGCAGGCCCTGCCTTGGATTGGTTCACACAACTACCCAAACATAGCATAAGCAGCTTAGATCAGCTAGTAGATGCGTTTCTTGAACGTTTCGCCTTCAACACAAGGAAGAAGGCATCACTTAGTGATCTTGCTAGCCTTAAAAAATTTGAGGAGGAAACAATGGCAGCGTACGGGAACCGATGGAGAGCTTTTCTTTCTAAGTTACCCTACCGTCCTCCCATGTCGTACCTCACGCAAATGTTTGCAAAAATTTGCTTAAAATCAATCTCTGGTTTATTGTTGCTGCGACAATACGACAGCTTAGAAGAAGCTTTGGTGCAAGCCAGAGTCATAGAAGAGATTAAGATAGGTGAAGGTGCAATTACCAAGCCTAAGAAGAAAGAGTGGAATAAAACCACTAAAACTGGGACAACGCAACCACAACACGCTGCAGTCAACCAAGTTGCGATAAATGTTCCCACGCCTGTGCAAGAAATGTAGCCTCAAAATGCTAACTACCAGGCAGTGCCTCCTGCTTACGAAAGAGATAACAGAATACAGGAGCAGTATCAGCTGCGTCACCCTAGGCGATAATTTACCCCGTATGCAGAGTCTAGGGACTCCTTATTTGATCGCTTGTCGGTGGCAAATTTAGTTACTCTGCGAAATCCAAAATTTTGACCCTAACATTCCCAAGCCTAAGGGGTATAGGGAGGAATTGTATTGCAGATTCCATAGGCGCAGAGGACATGACCTAAATGGGTGCTAGAAATTCAAAGAACTAGTCCAGGATTTGATCGACAACCGAACATTGGTCGTGGACAACCCCATCGCACCAAACAACCAACAAATGGGGTATTCAAGGACCCCTTTCCTGCCCACGAGGCACTGTACAAAACTGCTCCAGATTAACGAGGTGCGACAAGATCTTCCCGCGCAAGGATTTGTGGGAATGATTAGCATTGTAACAAGGAACAGAAGATACCCAACAGTTGCCCCCGAGGTAGCTGTGAGGGAAGTTTCTTCGACATCGCAGCCTCAACAACGCCCAACGCAGTTACCTCCGCCTAGACCTGAGGTCACGATACGAACCAAACTCATGCAAAGTTTGTGGACCACGTCGGCTAGGCTGTCCATTTACAAGCTTATTCAACAATCAGCTCCCCATAGAGAAGCTCTTATGGACATTTTAAAAGCCGTTGAAGTACAACCCCACGAAGCAAATTCTTTCAATGCCTTCGTGGGACATGTGAAACAATGTACGGAGCTCTGTCATCACATTCAGAGAAGACGAGGTCAAAACGATATCAAATGACATGCCGGATCCACCCCTGCACGTTATCGCGCGGGTCAACGGGATCCCGTACAAGAGAGTGCTGATAGATATTGGCTCGTCCAGTAACATTATAACCACTGTAGCGTTGAAACATTTAAAACTGCCAGCCTCTCACATCACCGCTTCCACGTACACACTGTGAGCTTTTAACGATGCAATTTGCTCGACAGTCGGCACGGTTGTTCTACCTATACAGGTAGGACAAAAGTCAATACCCACATTGTGCCATGTGCTGGAAGGCGAAATGGCTTATAATATACTGCTAGGGCGGCCTTGGATCAGGGACATGAAGTGTGTCCCTTCGATCGCACACCAGTGCTTGAAGTATGCCTATGAAGGGCAAATACATGTAGTCCCAATGGACTTAGAGCCCTTCAAGTATTGCAATGCGATACAATTCATACCTCAATCGACCCTCCCATCAACGCATTTGGATTTTCAATTAAATCCATCTAAACAGGGTCCAATACCGCAGACACCACTGGTGGCCAACAAGGCAAAATCCCGACCAGGTGAGACTTCATCACCTACTCCTTCATCATCAACGCCACCTACCGTGGCCCAACAGAAGGACAAAGGAAAGCAAATCATGGAAGAGGTTAAGCCTCTAGAAGAGGGGTTGCCCACGATTTCAATGATATCAACAAAGGAAACACCCAACACAACACAAACCAAGACTCCTGAACAACCAAACATAGAATGGACTCAGGAAGGACTACCGTTTCCTCCTACCCAATCATCAACAATCATTGTTGAGATGGCCAAGACGGGCCTCGGGGGAGTACTTAGTGCAAAACATTGTGGCAACCCCCACATTGGAGTCGATGCAGGGACATGGGAAGACCTCGCCTTCCCATAGGGACAATTGTTCCACTAGGCTACCCTCCCAACCGGACGAATTTTGTGTATGGGGGCCTTGATCATGGTTCTGAACCATGCAAACAAAAGGAAACAGATGAAGAGCCTTTTGTCAAAAACATCAATTATCTGTCGAACCCAGAATTTTCCCTAAAATATCTCGAACAATGCAATTGGCATGGGTATGGGCTAGGCAGATATGAGCAAGGGATGCGGATCCTTTGCCAAACAAGATACCAGATGCCATATGACAAGTCAGGGGTAGGGTTCAACCATCCCCTACCATTAGACATCTTGGTTGAAAATATGCAAGGCCTAGAAATAGGCAACAAGAGGGGATTGGCACAAGACCCGTACGCCAATCCAAACACAGAATACACATTAGGGGATTATCTCCCATGGTCTAAAAACACCCCTGGAAATAGCAATAATCCCTCTCCTTTGCTAGAGAGAGGTGAAAGTTCAGAGAGCAATCCTCAAAGAGAACAACAATGGCTTCCAGACATTTTTCTGAAACTGTTCCCCTTAGAGGTTCCAAACGAAATAACACAGTCTCAAAAGAATCATGTCCCTCCACTAAGAGTGGAACAACCGCAATGGGACCAGATTAATTCACTGGAACAGGAAGAGTCCTCAACATCGCAAGCAACAGATGCTGAAGAGGATGAACAATTTTGGATCTATGAAAGTGATTCAGAAGATGAAACTGAAATGGAATATCTCAGACATGCGTGACGACATCATCGTGCTCTAACTCATGAAGATCTAATGGGACAAATGGGTATACGGTTAGGACATGAATGGCACGTAGACCCAGTGAGGTGGGACCAAGTGTTAGGCCTATGGCTCCAAATTCAAGATGAGCATCATCCACCTCGAGATCCCATCATGACAGCAGTGCCAAGGGAAGACCCCGCCTTCCTTTTCACACATAGAGATGAATTTGCACCTAGAGAGGATCCATTCGTGCCTATTCTCATAGAGCCAGATCCAGAGTATAGGTAACATCTAAAAGAATCAAGTCATCACACCCGCGGTTCTGGAGACCAAATTCATTCCATCCACATGATCTCCATTGATTTGACCGCACCCATCCGTAATCTGACTGATCCATCATGGTCATTGCATCTAGACATGGATGCCATCGACTGGGATCATGTCAATTCACCATTGTCACCATCAGAGTACTGGCCTTTCGATGAAATGCTTCATTTTACCCAAAGAACAACTCAAGATATCTTTCAAGCTGAAGAGGGACCCGAGGTTCCAAACGCAGATCTTAACTCAGCTAATGATATCCATTTAATCCCAACTCCACATCAGTTGGAGGACGGATCCCACATGTCAGTCGAGGATATGACTGACGTAGACATCGACACAGATCCAATGAATCCACGGATTCTCAAGCTGGGGGTAAGCCTTTCCCCTGAGGAGCAAGCCGATTACATTGCCCTTCTTAAAGAAAAGAAGGAAGTTTTTGCATGGTCGTACAAAGATATGCCAGGACTAGACCCACAGCTAGTCATGCACAACTTAATGCTTGATCCGAAAATCAAGCCTGTAAAGCAAAAACTAAGAAATATGCACCCAACAAGTGGCCTTGATGGTCAAAGACGAATTGCAAAAGTCGTTGGATGCACAATTTGTCATCTCACGTGGATTATCCGCCATGGTTGTCCAACATGGTTCCCGTCAAGAAGCCCGACGGGAGGATTCGCATATGCACCGACTTTCGAGACCTAAACAAAGCGAGTCCTAAGGATGATTTCCCCTTGCCAAGCATCGACGCATTGGTAGACGCTACAGCAGGTCACGAAATGCTCTCCCTAATGGATGGTTTCTCGAGATACAATCAAATTCGTATTAATCCTGAAGACCAACTCAAAATGGCATTCACAATGCCTTGGGGGACATTTTGCTATAAGGTCATGCCTTTTGGCCTTAAAAATGTTGGCGCTACATACCAACGTGCTATGACGTATATCTTCCATGATTACATGCGCAAAAATTTGGAAGATTACATGGATGATTTGTTAGCCAAGTCTCTCTTGCGCTCAGATCATCTCGGTGACTTAAGCAAGATTCTCAATCGCCTCATAGAGCATAAGGTCAGACTGAATCCCAAGAAGTGCATGTTCGGCGTCACATCTGGAAAACTCTTAGGTTTTATAGTCTCAAAGAGAGGCATCGAAGTGGACCCAAACAAAGTCAAGGCAATCCTTGAAATGGCTCCCCCAACCAATATCAAGCAGCTAAGAATTCTACAAGGAAAGGTCACGTCGATTAAATGCTTCATAGCGCAATTATCTGACAAATTTTGACCAATGAACAAACTATTGCACAAGGGGGTCACATTTCATTGGGATGACGAGTGCCAGTCAGCCTTTGATGAAATCAAACAATACTTGGCTTCGCCGCCAGTATTGGCACCACCTAGACTAGGTGTGTCGTTCTACTTATACATCTCAGCTACTAAGGTGGCACTGGGTGCAATGCTAGCCCAGAATAATGAACTTCACAAAGAACAGGCTACTTACTATCTTAGCCGCACCCTGGTCGGTTACTGAACTTAACTATGCATACGTTGAAAAACTCGCTGGCGAGTGGTGTTTGCTACCAAAAGGCTACGCCACTACATGCTGAGCAACACTACATATGTTGTGTCTAAGGAGAATCCATTGCGATACATGATGAGTCGTACTTATCATAGTAGTCGCACGGCAAAATGGATCATGTTGTTGACAGAATTTGACATTGAGTTTATTGGGAAAAAATCTATCAAAGGACAAGTCATAGCCGATCAACTAGCAGAGGCTCCTCTTGAAGACGATCAGCCTCTAGTCATAGAACTACCCAATGATGAGGTCTTCCATGTCTCAGAATCGCCAGATTCTAAAGAGCCTGAGTCTCAGGTCGACATAACCTTATTTTTTGATGGTTCTAAATGCGAGCAAGGTGGTGGCGCAGGAATTGTATTCTTCACACCGCAGGGCACTTCAATGCCCCTATCATTTAAATTAAATTTCCAGTGCACCAACAACAATGCAGAATATGAAGCCTTGCTCCTAGGTCTTCAAACAAAGAATCGCCATGAACATCAAAAGACTGAACATCTTTGGCGATTCGTTGTTAATCGTCAATCAAGTCAAAGGGGTATATCAATGCAAATGCCTAGTTCTAAAGGCCTATAAAGCCCTCGTGGATAAATTCCTAGAAAAACTTGAGTGGTATGACATCGAGGCACTCCCTCGATCATCGAATCGTTTTGCGGACACAATGGCCTCCTTGGGGTCACTAATCCCGCAAGACCTTTCTGGTGATATAACAACCATTCAAGTCAAAACCTTATCGCAACCCACGATGGAGTGCGCAAGCTCAGACTTGACGCCAGGAGTCCACATGATCCAGATCGAACCATCTACGGATAAGTTCTTTCGAATCCAAAACTGTTTGAAACATGCCAACTGGGGGTCTTTATTTTCCCCCACTCCCATTAATAGCAACACAACGCTATTCTTACAAGTTCTATCCCAATCAGCATTTGTTAGGGAAGAACTCCAAAAGGGATTGGTTGTTCAAACTATCGAGGTATCCGATCAATAGGACTGGTATTTACCCATAAGAGACTACCTCAAGTTAAGTAATCTACCCTTTGGATTGATGCACGCCGCAAAACGAACATTCAAATAGAAAGTGGCAAAATATGTCTTGATAGGAGACATTTTGTATCGTCGCAGCTACGACAGAATTCTTCTTCGTTGCTTGGACCAGTAAGAGTCCACTTGGGCAGTCACCCAAGCGCATGACGGTACATGTGGCGGCCACTTCAGTGGTATGGCCATTGCAAAGCGCATTCTTCGCATGGGCTATTATTGGCCATATTTAGAGCGAGATTGCTGCGCGTATGTCAAGAGGTGCGTAAAGTGTCAAAATCATGCCAATTTGATGCACGCACCTTCCCAGGCCCTACAGATAGTCCAGTCTACTTGGCCATTTTCGCAGTGGGGCCTCGATCTAATCGGAAATATCTCCCCTGCATTGTCAGGCCGTCACACGTTTATCATAATGGCCATAGAATATTTTACCAAATGGGTGGAAGCAATTTCGTTAACCTCTACGACAGGACCCCGCATTGCGGAGTTCATTTTGCATTACATCATATGTCGTTTTGGTATTCCATCCAAAATAATCTCGGATAATGGGCCATCATTCAAGAACAAAGACGTGCGTGCTTTAACCACAAAGTACAAAATTTAGCATAGCTTTTCAACACCCTATTATCCGCAAGCAAATGGGCAAGCAGAGGCGTCAAACAAAATGCTAGTCGCCATCCTTAAAAAGACCGTCGCAGGCATGATCATAGGGATTGGCACATACAAATCCCACTTGCCCTTTGGGCTTATCGCACTAGTATTCGGACGCCCACTGGGGCAACTCCATTTTCACTAGTGTATGGCTCAGAGGCAGTAATGCCTCTCGAGTTGGAAATTCCTTCCCTGCGCATATCAATGCAGGATTTCATCGATGATAACACTGCACGGCAGGCCCGATTAGACCAGCTTACGTTGCTTGACGAACGACGCGTTAATGCTTTCGAGCACTTACGTATCTATCAAGAGCGGATTAAGAGAGCTTACAACATGAAAGTTCACCTAAGAGACTTTCGGGTTGGTGATCTGGTTTTGAAGGAAAACCAACAAAACTCTAATTTGCCATCCCATATGAGGGACAAATTCACGGCAAATTGGTTAGGTCCTTATGTCATTGATAGCAAAATAGGACCCGAGACGTACAGACTAGCTTCTCTTGATGGTATCAGGGAAACAGAACCCTTGAATATCAGTCATTTGAGACCATTTCATATCTAAGAAAGCCATATACCAAAAAAAAAAAAAAAAGAGCTCCAAGGATTATCACAATCTCTTGGTCAATACAAAAAGCTCCAAGGATTATCACAATCTCTTGGTCAATACAAAAAGCTCCAAGGATTTTCGCAATCTCTTGGTCACCAAAAAGCTCCAAGGATTATCGCAATCTCTTGGTCACCAAAAAGCTCCAAGGATTAACGCAATATCTTGGTCAACCCAAAAATCTCCAAGGATTATCGCAATCTCTTGGTCACCAAAAAGCTCCAAGGATTATCGCAATCTCTTGGTCACCAAAAAGCTCCAAGGATTATCGCAATCTCTTGGTCAATACAAAAAGCTCCAAGGATTATCGCAATCTCTTGGTCAACCCAAAAAGCTCCAACGATTATCGCAATCACTTGGTCAAAAAAAAATCAAGAAATTCAAAAAACAAAACAACAAAAATCATCAAAAACAACAGACATTTGAATCTCAAATCTAAGCATACTCAAATTCATCAAAAAAAATTAATATTCTCGCACCTCATCTTCACCTTCACCAAAAACAATCCATCAAAAATACAAAAATATATAGTTGCATTAAGCATTGCATTCATACATTGCATATTTGTAGTCATATAGGTCAAAGGCACCATAAGCTGCAATAGCTCTGATAGTCCACCTTGTTCCGCATTGTCTCATGTTACAAAAACAACAAAAACACCAAGCATAACTTTTATCACACTACAGTCACTGGTCTGGGAATGTACCAAGAATTTTAGTGATTCAGTCATTATTTTTCTCTTTAGCCATGTAGTATATCAAGTCGAACAGATTTTACGAAGGTAGAGTCATACTTGAAATACACCTTGTTACATAACATCCCAACACAAATCAAAACACTAAAATTCCAAAATTGTGTGAACGAAAGACGAAACCTGCAAAATAATCTAGGTCACCACAAGTGAAACGGTTATCTTGCTCATCCCCCTGTGCGAATGACCCCTAGAATGCTGAGAGTTGGCAAAAGGACAAGCATCCTCCCTACCCAATTCCCTAAGAATCCCTAAAGTTCTCAACAGTTGCAAAACACAAAAAATTTGCAAAATGTCAAAACTCAAAAATTTGACAAACTATAGTGCACACATCAAAAGGAACAAACAACAGTGATTTTGGTCACTCCATAACCCCAATCCCTTGCTCCAAAAAAAAAAAAATCAAAATAAACAGTGATCTCATCACTACAATGAGCAAGTATCCCAATACAATTAAAAAAAAGAAGGGAGTTGACCTTGAATCCCTGGAGCTCTCAGCATTCTATAGGTCATAAGGCAAGCTTTAGTACCAATTTGGTTGATAGCCTATCGGTAACAGAAGTAAACCTCCCGCATGACGATATATCTGTCACATTAACTTGCGTACAGATCAATGTTTGCATGTGGATGAGCTAGCTTATGGCATCCTAGATTACATCGCAGATTAATCTTAGTACATACAACAAAGGAATTCGTGGAGCTAATTAGGTGATCCTCAGTACAGGTTCGGTTGAAAGCCCACCTGGCACTGGCGGTATCCTAACAAATACCACTAAATGAATTCAATTGCACACACAGGGATGTTAAATAACTTGGTCAAAAACAAGTTGATTCATACCTTGTTCAAAAGTCTTGTAAGACAAAGTACAATCATGGCTAGTGAGATAAAACCGATCGAATCTCGGAAAATCTTACATTCATCCCAAAACCATCTCGCGCTTACTTATCATCTTTATGATACCATCAAAAAATACAAAAAAAGAAAACCATGTAAATAAAGAGCTTCTTAAACAGTAATAGTACAATCATCACAAATGTCATTCATCCATTTCACCTCGCATACCACATAGACATCAAAAACATATACATTTATCATAACATCTGCATTCATCAAAATAAATAAACATGCATAACAAAAAAATCACATCATCACATGTACAAAACCAAAAATAAAACCGGTATATATATATATATCGTCAAAAATATGTCCGCAGGCTACAAAACCGGTCCTCAGACCTCGCAAGCATATCCAAAAACCCAACCTAAGGTGTCGACCACCATGATCACGTAGGATCGGTGCAACGGGAACTACCCCTCATGGTGTGGGTCCTACGGGACCCTGTAGGGCGGCTACTGCTAGCCCCCGCATCATGCCTGCTACCACCCCCCTCATCTAACCGCCTACGACGAGATGATGCTGACTGCTCAGTCAAACTATCCCTCATCCGTCGAGAAGATCTACTGATCGAGGGCTTAGGAAGCCGCCCGCCAAGGCGGATGACCTCCCTTTCCAAGTCTATCTGGTACAGACACCACTCTGCCTCTCGTCGATGATAGATAGACAATGCATCATCGCGCTATGCCAAAACTCTATCCCGCTCTGCCAACTGAGCCTGCAGAAGATCCCTCTCCAGATCCCACATCCGCAGTAGCTCTGTAAGTCACGCAACCTCAATGCCTACATCCGACCCCACCTCCTCTGTATTTGTCGGACGCATAAGACTCGTGGGGACAGTAGCCTACTCAGGCTCCCACTGCGCCCCCACATCCTGCATGTCCGGCCACTCCGGAACACCCAGGCCCACATCCTCATCTCCCACATCCACCATATCTGCATCATCCAACAGCCCCCCCAATCACCCCCTGCTGCCTCAGCATCCTCCACTACCGCCTCCGCGCCTCCAAGTGGCCCCTCTCCTCTCTAGCGTCGCAATACCCACCACGAGTCATACTCAGTGGTAGTACCAACGTCATCCACATCCGGGACCTCAATCATCGCATTCGACTCCTCGCCCAATGGCATGGTAACCGGTGGCTCCAGATCCCTCTTGTCTCCCCGACGTCGATAGCCTACGGGCTCACCAGGCAACCCCTGGCACACCCCAAACTGTCGTGTAACCTGGTGGTACGGAAAGAACTCATGCTCCGTCCCATGCCGCCCAGTCAACCATCGCTCCCTCCGCACCCGTCGGAGCCACTCTCCAGCCTCAGACCAGGATGGACAGTCCCGATAGGGACGCCAAAATACCTCCCCTAGAGTGAGCCGATAAAAGGCATCAATGTAGTGCTCAACGGCACCTGCCCATCACCGAATCTGCCCCTGCTCCGCAGACCGTCGCCACAAAGCTACATAACCAATCTCCCCATCCTCCATCGTCGCCCGAGTCATCCACGGTAACCCGGTAGGCCTCTCAACAGCTATGTGCTGCCAACCCCGCATCGCAACAAAAAACGCAATCGACACCCTTTCGTCGTCGACGGCGGACCCCGTCATGACTCCCCGTAAAGTCGTGCCAACAAAGTCTGTCCCCATCTCGGAATCAACAGTGCCTCTATCGGGCACTCTGCCAACTGCCACACCAAATCCAGCAGGTTCCATGGGAACCTCGTGCCTGACGAATCAGGGAGAAGAATGTTAGAAATGAGGCCCATCAAGAATGCGTGCCTCACTCCTAACACCCCCCTCTCCTTCCACCAGCTAACCAAAATCCTGCCGACCGGCAATCCGCCTCGGCTGTCTCCACTGGTTCTGCTACACCCAGCTGCCCCCCATGCCCAAAACATCTCGTAAGTATAGCAATCTACTGATCAAACGGCGATGTCCTAATAGGCAGACCATCTATCGAAATCCGAAGCAACCGATAGACGTCCTCAAGAGTCACAGTCATCTCCCCTATCGAGAGATGGAAAGTATTGGTCCGTGGATCCCAAAACTTGATCAAGGCCATCAGATAGGCCTGATCAGAAACCACAGGCTCTAGTCGAGCAACCTTCTTGAGCCCAAGGGAATCAAGCCATACCCAGTCATCATCGGTCAATGACAACCGTGCCTCAGTAAATGCAGCGGGTACACGGTACTGGCTCCTAACAACCTGCAAAGCAAAAAAAAAAAAAAAAACAAAATATATATATATATATATATATATATATATATATATATATATATTATATATAACAGATCAAATTTTTAGTTCTAGGGTTTCTAAACTTAAATGTTAAACAAAAACATCACAAAAAAAATATTAAAGTTTTGAAAAGCGTCAACACAAAAACAATGCATTAAATTAAAGCAAAATAAACCCTAGGGTCACTTACAGGTCTCGCCTCGGCTCCGCCGCTCGAACTAGTTTGTGCACTCGTGATGGCAGAGAGAATTCCAGCGAGCCGCTTCGCTCGCACTACCTCCTCCTCCCAGAGCTCCAAAAACGCAAGAAAAAAATGACACAAATGAGCCCAAAATCAAGTTTTGGCCATTAAATAGGCCTTTTGCACTGGAATTCGTCCTTGAGTGGGACGAGCGCTCTAATTAGTGCTCATCCCATCCAGGGATGAATTCAGGCCAGCACAAAAAAAATTAAAAAAAAATGACTAAAAATGCATTAAAAACAGACAATAAAATTGCCCGACAGGATTGCTACTGCACCTGACAACAAGGGCATACAAAATCAACATTTGAGTCACAAATTGTCACTATCATACTCCCTAAGAAGGCTACCATAGCCGGACCACTCCACGGGAAGATGGATTTTAGAAAATTTCATCCCCAAACGACATCACAAAAGGGTCAAAGCCCACTCAAAAACAGTACAAAATTCAACAAAAACACAACAAAAACATTGCCGGACATAAGTGCTCTTGCACTTAACCTCTAGGCAAATAAAATCGATGTCGAGGTCCAAATTATCTCTCTCCTACTTCCCCAAGAAGGCTACAATAGCCGGACCGCTCCACGGGAAGTTAGATTTCCGATGATTTCACCTCTTTACGGCATCACCAAAAGGGTTAACACCCACCAAAAATAGGTCCAAATGTTGGAAAAATTGCACACGCTTAATGGTAAACCCTCTAAAGGCAACCTTGCACAAGTCATCTTGGGTCAAGCGACTCGTCGCTTCTCTCACGAAGGTCATTCCCTCATCGATTCATTGCTTGAGGGGGTAGTCACACTTAGTCACCAACCAACAATCACACACCCAATTAAGGAAAACGACATGCATTCAAAGAATCATTGACAAAGACAATCACGCTCCTGCTTGGGGCAATAAACAAGCAACAATCAAATCAATCAAACGCTTGGCATTTCATGAATCATGAACACAAGGTTCCCCCTGAGGATAAAAACGCCCTTTGCCTGTTCATGACTAATCAATGTCTAAGTTCAAGTCACACCTCAACAAAACAAGTTAATACTTGAAATCAAATTCCTTAGCTCGTCAGAAGCAAGGATTCAAGAATGCATGCCCTTTCCATACTTGGGGCATCAAAAGTTGGTTAGGTTACCAAGAAACCCTAATCATTAGTGCTTTGGTTATCTATTTTTGCTCAGCACTACGTCACCCGCAGCGCTTCCCAAAAAGGGGCATCTGTAGACACCAAAACAACACCAACCCAATTATGTGACTGCAAACACTGATCGCTTTGACAAACACAGCCCCCAGGGCAGCCCTCAGAGGTTAAACAGTGGTCTTAACCACTTTCATAGCAATTTTGTAAGGTCAAGAAACAATTTGGCACACTTGGACACTTTGCCCAGTATTCGTCTCACCCCGGGACAAATTCAAAATAGAATCCGTCCCACCCCAGGATGAATTCTGAATCCGTCCCTGGGTGGGACGAATTCTAAGCTTAACGGGAAAAAATACAAATGGTGCCAAGTGGCAGCCCAGAACAGTCAGTTAATGACTCCTGCCTTGCACGCGTGTGTAGGTGGACAGAGGGGCCGTTAGAAGACTATCACAAAAGGCATTTATCAAAGCTCAAGTCAATGGAGGACTCCCCTCCCTCATGGGAAGACAAGACTGCCACATGGCGCCTATGACCAACACATGGCATTTGTGCTTCCCTCCCAAAAGAGACCCCTTGGGTCTATAAAAGGTGGGACTTTTCTCACCCGGATGGACAAAGTTGAAGGAGTTTTCAAGCAACGAAGTAATGCCGAGTTGAAGACCCACTTGCATCCATTTTGGTTCACCTTCCCACATCCACCAATCTCTTTTGCAAGGGAGGTTGTTGGGTGGCCTTTGGAAGCTCGAACCTGACCCAAATCCAACACATGGACACCTGAACCAACCAATTCGCCGATCCCCCAATCCTAAGAGGTTTTGGGCCCATCCCTGGTGGATTGGCTCCAAAATCAAGTGCCAACGGTGGGAGGCCCACTTGGGCACCCCCACACCTCCCAAGTCCTATTTTAAGTTTTAGAGCATTTTAGATTACTTTTCAGATTGCATTTTGTGTTATTAGGTTTGATTAACCCATAGCTACAATTTTGTAACTTTTGGTCAGATTCTAGTATGTTTTGTGTTGCTTTGTTGTTTCACTGACTTGCAGGTGTCGAGGTCAAATTCCCGAGGGTGGAGGCCAAATTGGGAGAATCCGACCATCTGGGTCGTCCCAAAATGGCCCCAATTACATAACCCCCTTGTTTGCAGGCATTTTGCAGGTCTCGAGATCCGACATTGGAGCAGAAGCAGGTCGGTTTCTTCAACACGAAGAATTCATCCCACCCAGGGACGATTGCAGTTAGAATTCTTCCTGCCCAGGGACGAATTCTAGTTGAAGGTAGATTGGCCAGCTGTCTCAGTGGCAATGGCCTTCTGATAACTTTTCCTATCTTCTGTCAAGTTTTGAAGCCATTTGGACTCACTGTATTTACTATTTCAGGCAAGTGTTTACATGCATATTTCGTTAGTTTTAGAGAATAAACATTTTTCATTTGTGACAGATGCTACTGACATCTTGGTTGTTTCTTTGTTCGCAGGAGAAGCAGCGGAGGTTAGGAACTCATCGACATCAGCGGCGGCATCATCTTGGCCCGCCCATTGCAATTGTGGGCATGCAGAAGGAGGAAGACTAAATCGCACGTTGTAACAAAGACAAATTTAACTCTCCTAGCCCCTAAAAGGGGAGGAGACGTCTATGTAACCAAGGATAAGATATTTGAATAAAGAGGGCTGTGATTTCTTTTCATCTTTTCTCTCCTTTTTAAATTGTCTCTTTCCTTTGTTTTGGTGCACAAGGATAAAGCATTACATTTCGTCTTACATCGCATAATTAGTGTTTCCTTTTCCCGGAATCTCGTGCTTTCAGATAATTTTCTCGAGGATGTGTGGAGAGTGGATGTTAATGGGTGACAATGACAGGTGTATGATTGGACTTGTAATTGGTTCACTATGGGCCATGTTGGTTGGTTTCTCAATTGGGTAAGCCAGATAGATTTTATTTTTAAATTTTAAATTAGAGGATGTTCTCTCTTTGATAACTAATAAGTGATATTTTATCCTGTAAGGAGGTCTTATTCCCAATATCTACGATCATGTTTTTCAAATGAGATGGAAGTTCATTGGCTCGATTTTTAATACATGCAGGCAGGATCATGGTTGTTTGAAGATATGTGCCTTGAATGGCACCCCAACATGTCAAGATGATAGGATTTATGAGGTGAAGGAGTGGTGGTGTCACTTCAAGAAGGTTCAAAAGTTAGGAAGATTGAGTTCTTAGGAATTCAGACTATTTGTGGATATTCCCACCCTCATGGTTACTAGAGGCTTTGATTTTTGAGGATTGCAATTTTGGGTATATTTGCAAAGCTGTTTAGAGGATGGTGTAGTTTTCAAAGGTGGTAGCTTCCCAATTTATATTTTTGCTCCAAAAAACCATTTGTTTCAAAGGTGGGAATCCCAAGTGTTGAGGTGGCAGGGTGGCAAATTCATTTTCTCCTATATTTTGTCTAAATTTGGCAGTCTCATGGGGAAGATAA
This sequence comes from Wollemia nobilis, assembly GCA_028583015.1. NCBI lineage: Eukaryota > Viridiplantae > Streptophyta > Pinopsida > Araucariales > Araucariaceae > Wollemia > Wollemia nobilis. The sequence continues at coordinate 1,710,160 of JAQPPZ010017035.1, read as the reverse complement.
GTCAGCATTTCAGATCTATGCATAGGAAAGGATCACATGGGGATTTTATTGGTTGTTTAAATGGGTAGTATGGGTGATATTTTGGATACTTCTGTATCTACTCTTCTGATATCTAGGAGGATCTATATAAAATCATTTATTATGCTTGCTCTCTTCAAGGTAGTGGGTGGCAGAGTGTTAGGTGGGGTGGGTAGAGTGTCAAGATGGAGTCATTAATTTTGAAACCCCACTCTCTCATGGTGGATGAGGAGGTTCAAAAAATCCTGAAGAGAAGAAATATTCTCCAATGTTTATTGAAGTTCAACGGTTTTCATCACAAAATGGTGAAACATTTGACTTTATCAACTAAAATATTCTCACAAATAGTATGCGATAAATGAAATATCTTGCTAAGTGAAAATATTTGTTGTTGTCCAAACATGATGTGTCATCACTAATGTAGCATGCTACGTAAGTCAACAACATTTATTATCCTTCGGTAACTACTTGGTAAAATATTCTTTAGTAGCTTTATTTGGTAGTTATCTTCAGTAACATGCTTTAGTAATATACTTCAGTAATATACATCTGTAACATGCTTTTGTAACAGGTCAACTACTATTGTCACCGAGCTCTGCTTTTATCCTTGGTATTTTTATTCATTCTTCTTCTCATCTGAGGTGCACTCCAAAGTTTTGCAATCTCTTCATTGATCATCAACACCTTTTCCTACATTTTTCTCAAGACTGAGATGGATTTTATATAAATCAAACATATTTGTTAGATTATTGCAATTAATTATATTTACTAATAATTCACACAATATTCAATAGTAATTCACATAAAACATATCATAATCACTAAATAATTATAACAATAAAATAATTCTGATACAAAAATATGTGTCAAATAACCACTTATAAAAAATGAAGCTCGATGTTATGACCTTTACCGCTTATTTTCCATCTAGGGATCAATGGGTGTTTGACACAATAATTGCTCATCATATCTATTTTTCAAATTGATACCTATCAGGGTAAAATATTTTTTTAGCCATCGTCCGAAAGCTTTTTTCTCATCCGTTTTGATGATGAATTCCAGTGAAGCAATACAAATGGAGGTTGATGAAACTCTAGACTATTAGATATTTAGTGTATTTATGCATTCATAATTATTTTTGAATTTTTCTAATTTCAATATTTGAAAATTATCTTCAGTACCAATGTTGACATTTCTTCTATTAAGATATGTGATTCATTCTCAAATTGAGAGGAAGCAAGCGAAACTCCAAAGTTTTCAAGATCCACAGGATTCATAGATGATTGTTTCAATTGTGTAGAAGTAATATTAGATATTTGGGAATAATTTCCTTTAACATAAGGGTTATCTTGACAAAAAAAAATATAGGGGGTTTCTTCCTCAAGTTTGTCTATGTTAGTTATTAATTTAGGATGAACAATGGTCAGGAAATCAATACTGGAAAAATGTGTGGCCCTATAGGACCTTGAACTAAGGATAGACCAAAGCTCATTTTCATATCCATCACTCCAATATGACGCATGTGAAGGCGTAGTAATAACATGAGGTTGTTTAAGGTAACAGTTGATTTTTTTGTCATCTTCTAATGATAGTGAAGAAGGTAATGGTTCATTCTTGCTAAGGATATATCCTATCCCACAACATCCTAGACATACCTTAGTTTCTAATGGTTCCTTAATACTTTGTTCAAATTATCCTATACCTTATCCTTGGTATCCCAAGTTTGTTAATACTTTTTTAATAATAGGATATGTAGAAGATATATAACACGATGCATATAATTTTTCAACTAGAAGGGGATTACCACCACAAATTTGTTCATCATGGGTAGTGTCGATATAAATGAAAGAACAACTTCATGTTTGCACCTTTACCTCCTTTCTACTTGTTAATCCTAAGGATCAACGGGAAAGAAAGGTATTAACTAAGTCTACAAATGGATATTTATTTTAGTCAATAAAATTTATTTGATCTTGCACTTAAGGTTGATGATCATAATTTAAGTTAATGATAGGCTCTTCATATTTATTATTGTCTTTCTTAGGTTGAGAAGAGGTAGATGGAAAATTAGGATGAAGTAATGGGTAAAGGTTTTTTCTAGATTTTTTTGCTTCTATTGTTTGGCAATAGGTGAAAGGTTTAGGGTTGGTCAGGATGTGGATGATCCTTCCTCGGTATTCATATTTAAGACATTGATACAATGTGGAATGGACTAATTTCATAGCATGAATCCAAGGTCATCCAATAAGTATGTTATAAGTTACATCACAAGGAATGACATATAAAATAATATTCAGGATTCAAGCGCCTACTTTGAGAAGTAAAGTTATTGTGTCAATAGCTTCTTATTCTTCATTATAGAAATATTTAATAATAATGTTGTACCAAAAACTCCTGCCATTGTGAAATAATTATGCATATTTCCTTGATCATAACTCTAGTTTGCCATGATGGTTCTTTATCATTTTTAATGTATTTTATTATATTTAAGGCATCCCCTTAAATTATAACTTTGTTGTCACAACATTGAATAAGAGAAACACCTCTTTTGAAGGCACAAGTTTCTGTAAAATGATTTATTTGAATCCTTAAGAACTTTGCAAAAGCCAAGATGATATGTCCCCTGCAGTCTCTAAAAACTCTCTCTGCACCTGCTTTGCCTAGATTTCCTTTGGAAGCACAATTAAAATGTTATATTTTTATAATCATCGTCTTGGCATTATTTTTTTTTATTAAATAATAAAATTTTATATGATTTTTAAAATCTGAATTTCATCTAAATAAAAATTAACACGACAAATTTGGTTAAAATATCTGTTATTTTTTTCTTTAATGAAAATATATCTGAATAATTTAATTAAAAATTTACAATTATAAACCCTAATATATCAACATTAATTCATTGTAGCATATTTTAATCTAAAACAGTTTTAATAAAAGAAACTTCGACTGTCAACGACTTCATGCTCCATGATTTCATGTACTTGACAACTAATTAAAACTTTTGAGATGTTTTCCTCCATAAATAAATATGAATATCTTTTATATATTCCAAAGTATTTATTTATACATAACTTAGCTGCATGGCAGCTTAATATTGTAAAATCAAATGTAATTTGGACTAGTTTTTTCACTTTAGAGGTGGACTTTATATAACACTTCATCGTTAAACATTATTTGTAGATGAGTTGAATTGTCGTTTTCAGTTTAAATTATAGTTTAGAAATTTAAATTATATATATTATTATTAATAATGATGAAAATTTGAGGTTTTTGAAAGGTTTCAAAATTATAAACATTAGAGAAGGTTAATTAAGCACAGGTCAACACCTTCAAAGTCAAAAAAACAAAATTTAAACCCAAAAGTTACCCAAGAGCATTGACCAACCCACTACCAAAAAAAATAAAATCCAATAGTTACCCAAGAGCATTGACCAAACCACTACCAAGCAAGGCATAAAGGAGAAGTTTTTATTCAATTTCCTTAAAGAAACACAAAATATCTTGCTCTATTTTTGTATAAGACTGGAAGGGCATCAAATACATCAAGATGCAAATAACAAAACCCTGATATAGATAGTAAGGGTGAGGGCAATACACCAAGCATATTCCTTGAGAATGGAAACCACTAAGGAGCAAAAGGACCAGCCCCCAAAAAATATCCCCAAGAGATAGGATCACTATAACACAAAGGAGACATCATCCAAGTAGAAAGACAATAAAAATACCTAATGGATATGTAGGCCCAAAGCTTCCAAAGTAACAATTCTCATTAATCGCAAAGGAAAATTGTCTTCCCAAATTCTGAATTGGCCATAACATCAGCAAGTTAATTAACTTCCTTATATATATACTTAATTTTAACTTCTAACATACCTTTCAATTGGTTAAACCAAACCCTATAATGGGGGCAGAGGTCCAAGATTTAGGTCTCACGGGACTGAACGCTTGTCCCTTTCTTGGTACTTTAAGTGGCGTAAAAGGTTAGAAATTATTGTGGCATGGTGGTCATAGGGATGGACTACACGAAGATCTGTGTGCCAGCTTTCAAGGTGAACATCACAAAATATTGTGGTGTCCATAAAAGCCTTACAACCTGATTTGTGGAAGATACTGATTCTACCATGTAAATTTAAAAAAAACATACCTTCCAAAATATTTGAGGTATCCTTAATAATATTCAGGATGAAATAATTGTCAATATTTCTAGCTTGCAAATCCTAAATGATGTTCAAGAAGTCACCTTGTACGAGAAGTTTTTTGAAGCCCCTCTCAAAAACCTGATGAACACCCAAGAAAAGCACCTTATTTTTAGCTAGGTGGTTGGTTTGAATACCATAATCTTCGGTGTAAGCCCAAATAACCTCACCATTATTATTTTTGACAACACCCCATCCAAAAACTCTCCTGGGGTTACCTTTGGCAGTCCCATTAAAGTTCAAAATGACCCACCCTTTAATTGCTTTATGTCATCTAATAGCCAATATTTTTTGAATAGTGGATATAAAATTAGAAAACCCTAGATTCAATTTCCAACTATTAGTAGACCATTTTTCCACAACTTTTTGGCTATAATTTCCAACAACAAAGACAACCAAGTTATTCTAAATAGAAACTATAATCCTTCTAAAGACAAAGGATTCATCCCTATAAATATCTTTGAAATTTATTTTTTTCCTCTCCCACAAATACCCCATAAAAAATGAGGAAGAACCAGATCCCACACCCTAATTAGGTTGTGACTCATGAAGGGAGATTTCCACTTAGTGAAAATTTCCTTGAAATTTAGAGGTAATGCCCACTTGATAGAAAAAGAATCCATTAAAACATTGTGCACATTATTTGAGAAATAAAAATGGATGAAAACGTGATCCACATATTCAAGATCCTTAGAATATAATAAGAGACAAATATTGGGAAGATGGAAGTCTTTCTTCCTTAAATTGTCAACCATCAAAATTATGTTTTGCAAACATAATTATAAAAACAAAGTAATCTTAGGGATCAAATGAAGATACCAAACCCCATCGGAAAAGATCTTCCTTGGACAATGTTTGGACCTCTTACGGAAAAAAAATCTTTAGAAGAATGAGTTCGTAGAAAGAAGTTCCTATCATCATTATATTAAGGAAGGAAGTATTATTACAACAACATATTCAAATTTACCAACTTCGACAAAAGCAACCGCAAATAAATACTCTAAGGATTCATTTTCCATGCACATGCAACACTAAATCCATATAAACATGTTTTGAAAAACATCCAAACAGCTAGAGAGAGAACAAAAAACACTTGACAAAGTATGATAATTCTGTATAATTATGTTCTAGTAAGACAGCGCTATACAAAGGAATGTGAAAATCATATAAAATCGCGAAAGCACTGAAGAGTCATCATCACAATTAAATTACAAACAGTATTCTCACCGTATATTGCTGGACTTAGACGGCCAAATATGGACGTTTCGCGGCCAACATTTGGTCGAGTAGAACTCTCTCCAATCCAAATGAGGACAGTCCCTCACAAAGCTGCCCTTACAATACCCAACCAGCTCGTCCGATACCCAAGGGTACTGCAATTTCTCTTCGTCAGGAAGAGAGAAGAAGCCCATAGCCCCGCTCATTATCTGTGTGAACACATCCTTGGGAATCCCATGATCGACGATCTGAAAAATCCCCCACTCTTCACAAGCCCTTCTTAATTCAGTCTTGAGTCTATGCCGTTCCGGCCCATAAGAATTAAAGAGGGGTATAACAGGGATATCGTGGGTAAACACATTGTGCGGAACTTTAGGTCGCTCGTCCTCCTCTTTCACATATTTTCAAGGCAGCTCATTGAACACGTATTCTTCTTGTGCAGGAGTTGCCATTGGAGGTACAATTGATTGCTACTAAGGAAAGGTCTGAGCCTAACGGTGACCTACGGCAAATTAATGGATAGATATTGAATTAGATTATACATGCAATAGAAGGAATATAAGATACATGCCAAGTTTAAAAGTCTAACGTCCTGAGGCCCATTGCCAAAACACAATACATAAAGCCCCTAACAAACCATAAGGCTGAGAACTTTATCAAAGTGGCTTTCATCAAAACAACAAGTGCGATGGACGAATGAAATGGAGGTGCTTAACCTGGACTTCAATAAACTTCTTTCACAAAAGCAAAATTGAACTGACCTCCTCATATCTATTCCTTGGATTTTCCAATCGGCTTCTTGTTCTTTCTTCCCTATAACTCAGCCAGGAATATCAATTAAAACCAGCCTGCCCAGCTATCCATCGTGTTCCTCCTCTCTTTTTGCTTTTTCCGACCCCATTTTTCATAAGCCCCCGTTTTTTTTTTTTTCCTCCTCTCTTTTTGCTTTTTCCGACCCTCTTTTTCATAAGCCCCGGTTCTTTTTTTTTTAAATCCCCATGCTCCCGAGAAGGATCTTTTTCCTTCATAGATTATTTGACCCATGCTCTCCTAATAGAAAAACATACTTCCCATGCTAAGAAGACCCCACGTGTTTGCTAAAAGGTATGGGTATCTTTTTATATTATTAGGACCCATGCTCCGGATAAAAGATGTTTTTTTTTAAATAACTCCCCTGCTAAGAAGTTTCATGAGATTTCTAAAAAGACCATATTCTTCCCCATGAAACTGAGTATTATCATAATAAAAATGTTTTTTTAGAGGACAATAATGTGGATAGCGCTTAGAGAAGAAATCTGCCAGCTCATGCACGGTCAAAGCAAACTCAAAAGATAAGAGCTTTTACAATGAGAAAAGTGGGTTTACATTAAATTAAGATAAAAAAAATTATAGTAAAAAAAGGTAAACAAATGGGTGAGTTCATATATTCCATGAGAAATCAAAATATTTTTAACAAAGATTAGGAAACAAAACAGTCATCAAAACACAAGTTTACCAATCATAATTAATGATGATCATTACATAAAAAAAAAGCATATGATATGGAGTAATGTGCCCTAGTTTCTTCTAGTGATTATGGAATGGGAATCCACCCTTTTGCATCACAATTAAGGCCTTAAAGCTTTCAATACACTAACAATTAACTCAAGTGAAACTGGTTGAACATCATCCTACCTCTCAACCTGAGCGATGAACAAACAATGTCAATCACGATAGTAAAGGTGGTAGACCCTTTAGACAACCAGAGTTCCAATTCCGAGCCACCAAAGGTCCATCTCACTCCAAAGATAAGGATTATAGTGATAGTTCCAAATATTCAAACTAATTTCTAGTAGTAAAAAAAAAGAATGTTATAGATTCCTTATGTAATTAAAAAATTATAAAATAAATATAAAATGTAAAATTAATTTTCATCGTAAATATGTTATAAAAAACAATAATTTGGTTTTATAAAAAAATAATATTAAAAACCAAAAGGAAGGCGTCTGTATAGTTTGGCATAAATGTTTAATCTGCTTATTGACAAAAATAAAATTTCTTCCAATAAAGTTACGTAAACGGTCATGTCTCATATTCATTAATCGTTTCAAGCCTTAACCCATGAACACACAACACGCATTTGCTTGTCACTTGAGGAACATGTCTGCGTGCGTGTATGCAAATAATTTATTTCACTACGAATGCAATGGCTTTTTTCTCCACTTATTGCCACTCCAATATATTTTTATTATTTTTTATTTAAAAATTTATTATAATTATATATTATTTATATTGAAATTATTTTGGTTAAAATATTATATATTTTTAATTATAATTATATGGCTATTAGTTGTGGTGGCATCAATTAGTATTTGAGTAGCAATTCTCTTAACTAGAGATTCACTTGTTATTCTCTATTACGTAGTTAGAATAAATGCCATCTTCAATAATATAACTATTGAAATGTGAGTCACATCTAAAGTGAAGGAATGGTTAAAAATCAAATTAATAAAATAGAAAAAATGTCTATGTTAAAGTCAAATTTCTTGTTGTATACAAGAATAAATACCAACACAAATTTAAGTTAAATGTAAATTATTTTCTTTTGTGGTTAGTGCTACTTAGGAAAAGGATATTACGTATTTAGGTTTCTAAGGCTTAGATAGCCCTTTCGGTTTCTTCCATTCTCAAATTCATCCCATAGGATAGGAACCACCATCAAATCATTATATAGACCCCTTAACACCATCTTATTATCTATAGAGATTTTATTTTCTACAATAATATTTCCCTTACATAATGACTATGTTTCTTTACAGTTTTACAATTTAATGATAGGGTTGATGTAAGCTATGACTAGACCGCATTGAAAACTCAATTCATTTGGTAGTTGTCATTTTTGTATTGTTTAATATATTTCACACTTATTAGATTTTTTTGAAGGATTGTAGTCGGTTGGTGTTATTGTTGAGATGAATAAAAACACTAAATTTGTTTAAATATAATATTTTCTAAGATCATTTAGCACCTCTTCATCCATAATTTAGCTCATAGTTATAGATGAAGAAGATAAATAGCACATAGAGGTGTTCTCCTACCAAAATAACATGGCGTCCATGTGCTTAGCATTATTTTTCAATTTTGTATACCATATATCCCTTGGAGGTGATACATGAGCATCCAAGAAATTTGATTTTTTATTATATTAATATATTTAAATGTAATGGTTATGGGTAAGTATTTCAGGTGGTTGTTCTAGTAACTATCATCCTTGTATATAAAAAGACAAAAATAATAAGAAGGGGCATGCATAGAAATCAATAGGGAAATATGAAGAGAGAAAGGTAAGGTAATGATTTTGAGTTACTTATTTGAATGCATGGGAGCCAAGGGAACAAATAGAAAAGGTATTATAATATATAGTCAATTGGCACATTGGCAATACCATTAATTTTCCAACTTGAATTTGTTCAATGTATGGTGAATGCATTATGTTTTTAAAATTACATCTTGTAGAGTGTTTAGAATGGTGTGTGCAAGATTGCAAATTTGTTAATAAGTTAGGTAAAAAAATTTAGTCCAAAAAGATATATAAAACTAGTGTGCAATGTGTCATTCAAGTGGAAGTTGTACCATGTTGTTCAAGTGGAAGTTACACCATGTCATTCAAGTAAAGTTTACACCATGTCATCCAAGTAGAAGTTGCATAGTTCAAGTGAATATGATTCAAGTGATGTTTTGTTCAAGTGGAAGTTACCCCATTCAAGTAAATATCATTCAAGAGAGATAAAAGCACTGATATTCAAAAGTGAATGTGTGATTAAAATTCATATTAAGATAAGAACATCATTCAAAAGTAAGATCATAACACTATTCAAGAAAGACCCAAGTGTCATTTAAGTAAAGGATTAGAACATATTTAATTAAAGAAACATTGCCATGGAAGAACCCTGTCATTCTAGTGAATGATATTGTTTCATTCAAGTGAATGATATTACTTCATTTAAGTGATTGAGGTTATCTAAGAAATTGTGTTGCTTGAGAAGATAGTCATTCAATTGACCCTCTTCTCTTGTTACTACATCATTTGGTATTAGAGCCAATTTTTGTTTTGAAATGTCTACAATGAAGGATATATGACACAATGAGGAAGAGGAAGACAATGTGGTCTTATACCTTAGACAACAAATATAGTTAAAATGCTAAGAGAAATTACTACAAAGTTGGATGCAATAGAGACTAACCAAATGAGAGGTATTCATCTTGAGGATATTAGTGATAATGAATAGGAGGAGACTAGTCACCCAAAAGCTTGAGATGATGAGCAAGGAGAAGAACCAAAGCAATGGTTGATTTGAACAATCACAAGCATGGTAAGTAAACCAAAATGGCTACCTATGTTTTTAATGGAAGTTTAAATCTGGAAGAGTTAATAGATTGGATAACATGAACGAATATATTCTTTGATTATGAATCTATTGAGGATTCGAAATGGGTCAAATTTTCATGCATACAACTAAAATAACATGCTTTTATTTGGTGGAATCATGTCCAAATGGAAAGACAATGAAAAGGTAAGGATATAATCCAAACATGAGATAAGTTTAGATCCAAATTAAAATAAAAATTCCTACCTATTTATTATCAAATTGGGTTGTTTAGAAGACTCCAAAACCTTAAGTAAAAGGAGTTGGCAGTGAAAAGAGTATATGGAATAATTCTATAAATTGACCATAAGATCATTTTATATTGAATATGATGAGGAGAAGATGGAAAGATACATATATGAACTAAAATTATCCATACAAGATAAAATTAGTATGATTTGAATCAAAATAGTTGAAGAAGCATACAAGATGGAAGAGAAGTTGGCATGCAAGAAACAAAAATACAAGGTGGAAGAGAAGTTGACATGAAAGAAACAGAATAACTCCAGATAGAGAGGATGGACTTCAAGAGAAAGAAGGCAATTTTATAGAGGAAGAGGATAGTAAGCTCATGATGTAGGAGAAAAATTCTCACAAAAAATAGTTTATTATCAATGAATAAATATTTCAAGCAAACTATGATGCAATAATTTAAAGTGAGTAATTAGGGTTTGATGTGTTATTTTCTTTAGATGGAGTTATGTCCAACACATGATAGGATATTCATTGTCAATCTAAATATGCATATGAAATATTGAAAAAGTCTAGAATGACAAGTTGTGAGGTTATTTCTGCCCTCACTTGCATAATGTGAAAGAATTTACAAATATAATTTAAGTAAAATAGTGGATGAGAGAAATTATATAATTTTGATTTAAATCCTTATATATTTGAAAAAAACAAGACTATATATTATATATGCAGTCTCTTTTATCTCAAGTTTCACAATTAAGCCATCAGAAGATCATGCAAAAATAGTAAAGATACTTTTGAGGTATGTAAAAGAAAATTTAAATTTAAAAATCCATTAAAATTTATCCAACAAGTTTGAGTTGGTTGGATATAGTGATTTAAAGTAGAGAGATTTAATTAATGATAGGAAATCTACATCAAGGTATTTTTTCTCATTCAAAAATGGATTGATAAATTGGAGTTCAATGAAATAAGAAACAATTATGCTCTCAATAGTAGAGGCAAAGTACATAATATCTACATTAGTGAGCATACAAATAGATAGTTGAGGCAAATTCTAAAATATTTGGATAAATAGTAAGAAAGTATAACGACCATTTATTGTGATAATATGATTACAATTCAAATTACTAAAATTTCTATTTTTCATAGAATACCAAGGCATATTAAGTTGAGGCATGATTTTATTAAAGATTTAGTTCAAAAAAAAGAAGTTGAATTGAAACATTGCATTTTAAAATATCAATACATAAATAGTTTTCCAAATATAGTGGAAACGAATCTATACATCTCACTTATATATTGAATGAAAAAATTCTCATTCAAACTCAAAGTAGAAATGTTTTCATTTGTTTTTTGAATATGACAAAAATCGAAACAAGACTAAAATAAAACAAACATCAAAACATGAAATATCGGAGTTATTCTCACCAATATTTGGAGAGAATGTGAAGCATAAAGGATCTCTTGAGATAACCAAGGGAAATTGTATTGTTAGTATAGTACATGGTGTTAAAGTTGCATAAAAAAATTGATGAAGTGTTTTATTAGAGGTTTTGTATGAATTTAATTTTTATATTATTTTCTTCTTATGTTTTTTTTTAAGATTTGATTAGTGTGAGAAATCCCTACAACCAATGGTCAAGGTTGGGCATCCCTTTTCCACTATCACCTCTCATAAGAGGGAGAGTTGAGCTTATCAATGGGGGATTTAACACACAACCACACACATGCCACGGTTTGAACTTTGGACCTCTTGAAAACAAGCCAAACACCAAATGGTTATATTGTTGTCCCCCAGACTCTTTTCTTGAAAATGAGCCAAACCCCAAATGGTTGTGTTGTTGTCCCCCAGACTCTTTTCTTCCTATGTTGTGTTAATATTTGATTTAGAGTACCACCACATCCCACAATATCCTCTTTAATTTATTTTAATTAATTTTACAAAATTTACACTAAAAAGTGAAATTTGCAAATTGGTCTATTTAGATATAACAATGTATTATTACAAAATTTCAAAACCATAGATACATATATTAGCCTAAGCAAAAAAATATATAATTGTTTTTAACAAAAATACAAATATTTTACTAAACAAAACAACTATATATTATAATACTTATCAAAAATTAAAATTAATAAAATATTTTCAACTTTATTTATATAAAAGTTATAATTAAAAATATAAGTAAAATATTATAATATAAATATTATAATTTTATTTAATAATAAAATATCTAAATAATTTAAATCAATTTCAATTTATAAATTCATTCAATAAAATTACATTAATTTTTATTATGTTAATTAAAATAAAACTTGATGAGATAACTTTCCTAATGTCTTCCTCGCCTCAATATTATATGATAGGAACCTAAGACCATAAAAATATTAAAAATTTAAATATTTAATTTTTATATACTATATTAAAATGATAAAAATTGTCTTGAATTTTGGATCTTCATATAAATAAAAAATTATAAAAATATTAAAAAATAAATATTTAAATTTTTTATGTGTATGTGTATGATATAAAGATTATTTAAAAAAAACCAAAACCCAAATCTTCAATTATGAAATTCTCAAAGTACAAAGTGTTTGACATCAACAATATTCGATGCTTATAAGCGAAAGAATATTCTTGGATACACGACAAAATCGAGCTCATAACATTAATGTGCCACCTTTCAAGGTCCGCGCAAGAGCCTTTCAACGGTAATGTGTTGAAATAGTATGTAAATCATTTTTCAGCGCCAAGTTCCTTTAAACAAATTTTTAATGTTTATTTAAAATCGTTAGCCCGTGAACTTTTCAAGGAATATTTCCTCATGAAATATTTGTATTTTTCTAGGCTCGATATTAGCTGTTCTATACGTAATGATATTATCACCTTTGGCAATATTAGAATATGAATTTGTTCTAAGGGATACAAGCCTATATAGAATGCATATGCTAAGGGGTCAATAGATAAATGAATCTTAACTTTTAAATTGAAAGTGATTGAAATTGTTAATGGATTATTTGTTTTTAATTAATTTTATTACTTTGAGTTATGAGAAGTATTAATGTCTAATTTGAATTTAATTAGTGTATCTATTATATAGATTAATATTTTTTAATAATTTTTTGTATTTATAAATTTTAAAATATTTGAAATCAAAGATGATTATAATTGTTGGAACTTTTGAAAACTAGTAAGCCTATGAAATCATTGATCCACTAACTCAAAGGAGAAGAGGAAGAAGGTTTATCGATAATAAAGAATATCATTCTAACATTCTTAGATGGAAGAGTAGATTCCCCACAATATCAACTCAAATTACTTTCTTCAAGTTCTTTTTTTTAAATAAAGTTGAATGTCTAAGACAAATAATCTTTATCAAGACCAAATATTATCCACAATAAATTCTGAACAACATTGTAAACCATAAAGCTACAATGAACACCATTAAAGAAATCCAAAGGCAGGGAAAATTTTTAATGACTAATATGAACCATATTTTGAGAAAAGATAGATGAGACGTTTTTCGCAAGACTACCCAAACTGCTGAACTCATTTCGGCCATATCTCACTCATCCGGACTCGGGTTGAGCTTAAATTTTGAGGGTAGATGACTGAAAAACCCTAGAACGTCTCTACCAATTTTCATATAATTTGGAGGAACACAGATTCTGGCACATCCCTATGTGTAAATGACATATTTGGCAAGTGGCTATGCGAGGGTTTCATCTGGGTTGAGTGCAAGCAGCTCCAGAGGTTGGTTTTTAGGGCCTTCGAGTCCTAGTGGCCAATATTTTTGTGGTTTATGCTCAATATTTTAGTAGGAAATGTTGCAGGGGATACAAGATGGGTTAGAAATTTGTCTTTCAATAGATCATACTGTGAACTTGAGTGACAACGACTTCCAATTTGCTGCACAAAAGAAAAGTGAAAACCATACCTTTCCAGGATGTCTAGGGCAAGGATTAAAGAGATCATGAAACAAGTTTCAAGTAGTTGATCAAAAAATGGCTCATATCTCAAGTGAATCTAGTGCTAAGGTGCACCCACAAAATAATTCTACTGTGAAAACCCCTATCAAGGGTAAGAATTTTGAAGACTCAGTCCCAAAAATAAATTTTAGGGATGCCCTTCATGGTGGACAACCTCAGCCCAATGCTAATATCAATATTAGGGCTTCCCATAAACCTCTAAGAATGCCTAAGATTGATCCCAGGAAAACAAAGTCAGGATGTCTTAAAGCAACTGATGGAACTCCTATTGTTAAGCTTGATATGGGTAACATTCATACTGGCATTGAAGATTTGGAAAAAAGAGGACTAATTTGTCGGTTCGTGGGTTTTCGTTCGAGTCTATCTGCTTTCAAAGTCTGTGCTGCAAAAAGTCTGGAAAACTAAAGGTGAGTTACAAATCTCTATTTATCCAAATGGTTATTTTCTTGTTTTATTTGCTAATAATGAAGATAGAGAGAAAAATTTTCAAGGGGGTCCTTGGTTTTTTGGAAGGGCAGGGCTTTTCATGAAGCTCGGCATACTAAATTTAAAGTCAAAGAAGAGATGCCTTCTATAGCTCCCGTGTGGGTTAGACTCTTTGGCCTCCCTATTGAATTTTGGAATCCTACTATTTTTTCTTCAATTGGAAACTCTTTAGGAACTTTTATGATGACTACTGATTGTACTCAAAATTTTGAACATATTATTTATGCTCGGATTTGTGTTTTAATGGATTTTGACAAACCCCTACCTAAAAATATCACATTACAATTTGGGGAAGACACTTGGGAGCAAGTAGTGGACTATGAGAACATTCCTTTTTGTTGTAGAATTTGCCATGAATATGGTCATTTGGCCAATGCTTGCCCAAATAAAATTCCTGATCAAAAGAAAGAAGATATAAACTCAACAGGTTTCCAAATACCTAAGAAGAAGAACACTAAAAAAAAACTAGTTATGAAGGATCAATCAAAGTCATCTACTAATATGTTTGAAATCCTTTCCACAAATGATGTCCCAAGTGAGGAAGAGGAAATAATGGAAACTGAAATATTAGAAACACAATTTAAATATGAAGGGAAGAACTCAGAGACAAACCAACAAATCAAAGGTTTTCAAAAGAAAAAAAAAGGAGAAAATTTACACAAGAAAAACAATATTTCAAATGTCAAAACTTCAAATAATGCAGGTCCCAATATAGACTCCGTTGAACCATCTAGTAAAATTTTGGCTATGTACGAGCATTCTTCAAGGTTAGAAGCCATCTCGATTCAATTGGAATAAGTCAAGAAACAGGGAAAAAAAATTGAAGATGGATTCTAATAAAAAAGTAGGTCGCAAGACCAATCAATATCATATGGTAAAAGAAGGTGAAAATCTTGTAGAGGAAGGTAAGATTAATGCCCTTCCCAATTTTTTAGCCCTGGTATTAATGAAGATCATCACTTGGAATATTAGAGGACTCAAATGGAGTCTTTCAAAACAAAATGAAATTAGAAGAATGATTCAGGTAAATCATCCACATCTTGTTTTCCTTCAAGAAACAAAGATGTCAATGGAGGATATGGACTTAATTGCCAAAAAAATTTGGCCAGCTGGAAAAGTGGTTTCCCTTAGTTCCCAAGGGACTTCGGGTGGCATTTCTTGTCTTTGGGATCCAAAAGAGGTAGTTATTCACCATATGGTTGGCAGTTGGGGTTTGTTGGCTATAGCTATTCAAAGTAGACATTCCAACCAGATTATGCTCTGCATTATTGTTTATGCTCGACTTCTTTGGAGGAAAAAAGAAGACAGTGGAAGGATATTACTCATATTATCTCTCATTTTCCTAAAGCTTGGATCTTGATCGGAGGATATTTCAATACCATCCTCTCTCTAGATGAGAAAAGGGGGGAAATAGAAATTTGGACAAAAGCACTGACCTCATGAGTGAATATATTGCAAACCTCCATCTTGTGGATATCCAACTAGATAATGGCCTTATGACTTGGTCTAACATAAGGCAAGTCTTAGCTTGTATAATGGAGAGATTGGATAGGTTTTTGCTCTCTAAAAATTTCTTAATCCATGGTCACATTCCTAAAGTGAAGACTCTTAATAATGCTGGTTCGGATCATTGGCAATTCATGGTGGAAATGTGGAAAACCAATGTGAGTTTCTCTCCTTTTTGTTTTCAATTAATGTGGCTTAGAGACATTTCCTTCAGACCTCATGTGCAACAATGGTGGAAGGAAGGTAAACCTAGGCATGGGACTAAGATGTTCTATTTTGCAAAAATACTGCAATACATTAAATCCAAAATCAAGACTTGGAACTGGAAATAGTTTGGGGATGTTCATAAAAAAAACATGAATTTATTGCTCATATTGAAAATTTGAATAAGAAAATCCGTTTAGATGGCCTCACAGAGAAGAGAAGTGCGAGATGAAATTAAACTCACAACTCAGTTAGAGGAATGGGAAAAAAGAGAAGAAATCTTATGGAAGCAAAAATCTAGAATTCAATGGCTCAAAGAAGGAGATCGAAACACAAATTTCTTCCACAAATCTCTTCTAGCTCGAAGATCTCACAACTTTATTTCTTCCTTAAAATCAGATTCTGGAGATGTTGTTTATACTTGGGATGGCATGAACTCTATTGTTGTTGATTACTTTTCCAATATTTTTGTTGCTACTCCCCTTGACTCAACTTCACAATATAATGTTCTTCAAGCAATCCCTTCTCTTATCACTTCTGAGGAGAACTCTATTTTGACTACTCCTGTTACTATCAATGAGCTTCAACAAGTAGTTTTTAAATTGCAAAAAGGGAAAACCCCAAGTCCCGATGGTTTTCCTATTGAGTTCTACCAAGAGTTCCGGGATATCCTTCATGTTGATTTATTAGAGGTGGTGGAAGAAGCCGAGAAAGCCAAAGAAATTTTGAAGGTTATCAATAAAACTTATATTACTCTTGTTCCAAAATCTCAAGAGGTTGATCATATCTCAGCTTTTAGACCTATTGCTTTATGTAATGTTCTTCTCAAAATCATTACTAAAATCATGGCAGAAAGGTTGAAGCCTCTTTTGCATAAGATTATTTCCCTAGAGCAAGGGGGTTATGTGGAAGGACATCAAATAGTAGATGAGATATTTCTTGCTCAGGAAGCCATCCATTCCATGGATATGCAAAATTCTCCTTCCATGTTCATTCGGTTAGACTTATCCAAAGCTTATGACAGAGTGGATTGGCACTTCCTTATCAAATTTTTGAGGCAATTTGGTTTCTCTAAGGATTGGATGGATTGGATTATGGGATGTATCTCTTCAGTTTCCTACTTAGTTCTTATCAATGGTAGGCCTTCTCAGTCTTTCCTAGCTTCTAGAGGTATTAGGCAAGGTGACCCGCTATCCCCTTATTTATTCATCATTCTTGTTGAATGCTTGGGTAGGACTATAACCAAAAATAGGGAAAACAAAACCCTTGAGGGAGTTACCATTGCTCATGGAGCTAGACCTATCTCTCATATTCAATTTGTGGATGACTCTACTCTTTTAGGTAAAGCTACAGTTAAGGAAGCTTCTAATATTAAGCAAATCATTAGCTATTTTTCTAAGGCTACTGGGCAGTTGATCAATGAAGAAAAATCTAAAGTTATTTTCTTTCACTGCTCTGCTAGACAGGAATCCATGGTCTTGGATAAACTAAGATATAATAAGACCTCTCTTCCAATCACTTATTTAGGTATTCCCATAAATATTCAAATGCAAAAAAATAAATATTGGAATTGGTTGTTGGACAAAGTCAAGAAGAAAATTGGAAAGTGGACCAACAAGTGGCTTTCTTCTAGGGGTAGAATCACCTTGGTAAAATCAGTCCTTCAAGCTATTCCTATTTATGTTTCTTCCGTTTTGAATATCCCAAAGGTTGTTCTTCGAGAATTGGATCAAATCAGTCATCGTTTCCTTTGGAGTGGTACTAAGGAGAAAAGAAAATGGGCCTTGGTGAAATGGGATACTTTATGTCTTCCTAAGAGTGAAGGGAGGTTAGGATTATGGTCTTCAATTAATAACAACAAATCTTTAGCTACTAAATTATATTGGAGGATGTTGCATAACCCCAATGCTCTTTGGGCCAATAATCTTCATGCTAAATATGCTGAGAACAAAAGTCCTAAAGACCTTGTTCGCTATCAACTTCCTACCAAAGGTTCTCCCATTTTAGCAGTTCTTAAGACCGGTGAGGATTTGATAAAGAAAAAATTATTTTGGATCATTCATAATGGTCAACATGTAAATTTTTGGACAGATTCTTGGGATGGTCACAAGCCTTTGATAACTCAGTTTCCCGATTGGAGGCCTTGGATGGAGGAGCTTCACCGAGCTAATTGGATAAATGTGGCTAATTATTTTCAGTACCATACTGGTAATTCAAAGGTTGGTAGATATTGGATCCCTATTGAGGACTGGCCTATTCAAATCCCATAAAGGCAAAGACAAGATATCCAAGGCATCCTTCATATGAGATCCCTCTCTTGGTCCCATGAAAAAGATTATTTTGGATGGAACAACACTACTAAGGGTGAGTATTCAGTTGCTCAAGGTTATTTGACCTTATGCCATAATAATCCCAACCATTCTTCTGACATATTTTCTTGATTGTGGGCTCAAAAGCTCTGGCCTAAGGTGAGGTTCTTTAATTGGCTTTTATTGCATCGTAGGGTGCTTATTGGTGAGAAACTTATGAAGCGTGGTTTTCATGGCCCTTTTAGATGTGAAATGTGTGAAGAGAATGTAGAAAATATCAACCATATTTTTATTGAGTGTACTTTAGCCTCTCAGCTATGGAGGAGAATGGCCACTTTACTTGGCTTACAAGTGGTCCAATTTTTTTACTTTTGAACAGCTTTGGAGGGATTGGCCTAATCAAGAGGGTGTTGATCATTTTATTAGGCAGTTAGTTTGGATGGGTTCTACCATTCTTCTTTGGAATATTTGGAATGAAAGGAACAGACGAATTTTTAATCAAGATAGGAAGGATATTCACTATATTTGGCAAAAGACCATAGCCAACTTAGTTGAATCAGTCCATCATCTCCTTAATCACCCCCAAAACTCCCACCAAATATGGGATCAAGTGATGCAAAGATTGAATATTAAACCTTCTAAGGGCAACCAACTTAAAGGGAATGTGAGTATTAGTAAGATGGATAGGAATAGAAATTGGCAACCTCCTCCTAAGGATTTTGGAAAATTCAATACTTATGGAGCCTCTAGAGGGAACCCTAGAAAAGCCAATGTGGGAGGAATTGGTAGACTTTCAGATGGCTCCCTGGTTTTTACTTTTGCTGAGAATTTGGGTATTCTTTCCAATAACCTTGTTGAGGGGTATGGTATCCTCAGAGGCCTTCAGGAGGCTACTAAGGTTGGATGGGAAAAGGTGTTAGTTGAGTCTCGACTCTCAACTTATGATTAATCTCTTGAAGAATCCTTCTAAGAATCATAAGGTGGATTGGAGAATAAAAAGAATTATTGAGAAGATTCAGTTAATCCAGATGGGATTTTTGAAAGTTGATTACAATCATGTGGTCAGAGATCAAAACAAGAGTGATGATGCTTTAGCTAATTGGGCTTTGGACAAAGGTGATCTTACTTGTTATGGCCACCCTCCTATATGGTGGGCTTCTCAAATTAGGGAAGCTCTTCTTTCTATCATTTCTTTGGATGGCTCCAGTTTTGAAGGTACCTAGTTTCTTCTTGTTTTTTTTTTTTTGCTTCTCTTTGGTTCATTCAGTTTTTTTAGTTCCCTAGCTCATTCTATTCTTTATTTTGTTTCCTCTATTTATTCTTGCCTTAATAGTCTTCTGGTCTAGATAGGTCATTTTTTTGTTCATTTTTTTTTTTTTTTTCTTTTTTGTTTTTTTTGTTTAGTTTTTTAAGGTGGGTGGGTTTTTTTATTTTGTTTTGTTTTTGTGTTCTTTGTGTTGTTTTTTGTTGTTCTTGTGTTTTTGTTGTTTTGTTTTTTTTAATGTTTTTTGTTATTGTTCTTGTGTTTTTTTCGTTCTTGTTCTTGGGTTTCTCTTTGTTTGTGTTATTTCATGTTTTTATGTGTGAGTGTTTTCTATGTTTTTTGTTTTTGTTTATTGTCTGTTGTTGGTTGTTTTTTATTTTTATTTTTATTTTATTTTTAAATTTTTTAGGTTTTGGTTGTGTTTATTTTTCATGTTTTTTTTGGGTTATGTCTTTGTAGTGTTCTATTGTTTTTGTCTTGTTTGTGTTTTGTTATGTGGTTCTTGTGTTTTTCTATGTGGTTTGTGTTGTGGTTTCTTTTATCTTATTGTGTGTGTTTGGTTGTGCTTTTGTTTTTGACACACTCAAGGAGCATGTTTTTTATTTTATTTTATTATTTTTGTTGTTATTTACTTATTTTTAAATTGGTTTTGTGTGTTTGTTTGCTCCTTGAGTATGTCAAATGTGGTAGGCCAGGTCCGAGTCTTGGGCATTTTTGGTAGAATGGATACCCTTGCCTCCTTGGGTCTTACCCGAAAGTGGCATCCCTTTTGGGATGTTTTCCACAAAAAAAAAAAAAAACACCATTAAAAAAATTATTTCATGGATTTCCACTATCACTTCTTGTTAAATTGTTGCTTTCAATCTCACTCTTAAGAGCCTCATAGATACCCCATATGGTATCCTTGTTTTCCTTCTTTGTGCTTTCAAATAAAAAGGTTTGGTTACCTTGTTTATATTTATATATAATTTGAGAGGCATGCAAATTTTGATAGGCAAGGAAATTATTGATATATATATATATATATTTTTTATATATATTTTGGTATTAAATTAAAGAGAGGGTTTTTAAAGGGACCCCACAACCTTATACATACAGCCAAACTATCAACCATAATAAAAATATCCAAAATATTATACTTATTAGGAATAACCGAGAGAGTTAAATTCCTAATAACCATAATTATTTCAGAGAGAACTTAGAAAAGCATAATGCTTTGAAGGTAAAAAAAAACTCTAACAAACTCTGTTCAAAGGGCAAAGCGAGATCGAACACCCCTATCAATGAGATTCAAAGGGATGTTCGACTCCTTTTTACAAAAACAAAGCATCACGAGCCTCTTTCCTAGCAAGGGAGACTACATCATTCGGGACATAATTTTTTCACACCAAAAAAATAGCACAATGGATGCCATGATTGACTAGCATATCGGCCAATGCATTACCCTCACAAAACACATGGTGAATATTCACCTATTCAAAAACGTACAATAATCTCCTAGCTTCAGCAATAAGATTGAGAACGTTCTAGCTAGGTGTACACTCCCCTTTGAGTATCTTGATTATGTTCAATGAGTCACCTTTAATTTCCACATTATGACAACCAGCATCTGCTAACAATTTCATCCCCATATAAGTTGTGCGAGCCTCCATTAAGTGTGAATATTGAGAATCAAGGGGTTAAAAAAATACCATGAGAATGTTGTCATTCTTGTTTTGCACAATGCCACCTACTCCAGCCTTGTCGGGGTTACCCTTTGAGGCCCCATTGAAGTTGATTTTTAGCCAATTGGGAGTCAGATGGGCCCACTTAATTCCTGCTCTAGGATCAATTTTAGGGGCGTCGAGGAAGAGGGATCCAACCTAATTTAAATTCTAAATCAACTTCATTGAAGTAGGAAGATGCCTTAGGTCGTTTACCCGCAAAAGGCAACCAAGACATTCTTCGACACTCTGTTAATGATCTTAGTACCCACCCTGATAGCATCGGTCTCAACGTTATTAAAATAATGGGCATTTCGTTCTTTTCACACCCCCCACCATGCATGGGGAAGCATAATTTTCCACAACCAAGATAGTTGTTAGGATACGAACGACAAACATCATTGAAGGATGTTGTCCATCAACGTACCTAGAAACACCCAATAAATGTTAAACCAATTAAAAATAAACATAAATACCTACCATGTGAATGGGCAGCTAAGGAGAAGATGTTGCGTGGATTCCCAGTCTGATTTGCATAGATAGCATTTGTTCACCATAATGCAACCCCTCTTTCAAATATTCTCCAAAGAAAGTATTTTATTTTGAGTCGCCAGCCAGAAAATAAATATTGATCTTTGGGATTAGTATTTTAATCCAAATAAGATTTTCTTGAAAAGGAGCCTCAAATTTCGGGAGAAGGAAAGAATAAGTTGATTTCATAGTAAATTCACCTTCAGCTTCCCCGCTTAAAATCAAACTGTCTCTGGAACATCCTGTCTGATCGCATACCTATTAAGTTCCACTATAAGTCTCTACCAATTGACCATATCATTTTGGTTGGACACCCAATAGGGATGAGAATTACATAAATTTCTACCATTAACAATAGGTATATATTAGGAAACCCAAATGTTGCCTTCCTCCATCACTTTCAAAGTAAGAGCCCTAAGATTTGGGTCATCCAATAATGGCTCTTTCCTCAACCAATGGTCTTCCCAAAACTTGATGTTTCTCCCATCACCAATGATACACCTGCTTTTAGCCTTCATAAAGTCTTTGATATTCATTAAGCTTCTCTTAAAAATGGAGCCTCTCAAGGATAGATCATCTGACAAGAAGAATTTGATCCGTATTTCACTTTAAGGATAGAACACCATGGTCTCTAAGTATTGGAAGAAACCAACCACCCTGATTTACTAACCAGGTCTCTATTCATAAATGCTACTCTTTTCAAATTAAGACCCCCATCCTTTCTCCTCTTGCAAATCTGATCCCAAGCGACCAAGTGGTACTTACCTTTTAAATTCGATCCAGCCCAAAGGAACATTTTACAAATACGATTAATTTTGTCTGTTACTTTAGCAGGGAGCATGAATAAGGACATGAAATAAATGGGTATGCTCTAGAGCATGCTTTGAACAAGTACCACTTTTCCTACTTTCCAAGAGGCTAGTTTACATTGGATTATTTCAATCAAAGAGTCCCATAGTGAGTCTTTCATTCTCCCCATAAATAGAGGTAGTCCAAGATAGGTCACTGGCAATGTGGCAATCCTACAATTGAGTATATTCACAATATTTGATTGTCTTGCTTTCGAAGTGTTAACAAAGTAGATAAAGCTCTTCATAAAGTTGATCTCCTGACCAGTAGCCCTCTCAAAATACAATAAGATCTTTTTAATATCCTGGGAAAAAAATACCGATGCACCACTAGCAATCAAAGTATTGTCAGCAAATTGGTGATGAGATATAGGTAGACATGAGAAATTTTGATGAAGATCCACCTCCCCGTTCAATCTTCCAATCGCTCTCCCCAAAGCCTCCACCACAAAGAGGAAGAGGAAGGGGGAAAGTGAATCTCCTTACCTCAAATCGTGGTGAGACTTAAAAAATCTAGACACCAATCTATTCACTAGAATGGAGCACCAAACTAAAGAAATGCAAGCCAAAATAAGGGTGACCCATTGATCGTTGAACCCAAACTTCCTCATCACCTCATTTAAGAATTGCCATGTCACTTTATCATAAGCCTTACTGATGTCAAGCTTATAAAGGAAAGCCTCTCTACCACTGTACTTGACCAAATGAAGAAGCTCATGCATGACAATAGCACCATATAAGATTTGTCTACCCGGCACAAAGGCGCTCTAAGCCATATCAATGAGATTCAGAAACAACCCCTTGTGTCTATTAGATAGAGCCTTAGAGAGAAATTTATATAAATAATTGCACAAACTGATTGGTCTAAAATACTTAAAGGACGAGGTGAAATCATTTTTTATAATTAAGGCAATCAACATGGCATTTAGGTATTTAGGAATATCCACCGATATTTGGGCTTCTCTCAAAGCCTTCGCCACCTCAGACCTACAAATATTCCAATAGTTTTTAAATAACAATGGAGGAAATCCATCAGGCTCCAGAGCCTTTAAAGGTCCCAGCTCCTTAACAGCATTAAATATTTCATCATCTATGAGCGGGGTCTCCAAAACCGTGTTCATTTCCTCCATAACCAATGTAGGAATGGCATCTAACATAACACGTTTCACTACCAAATCCTAATCTGGGGGGACTAAGAAGAGAACTAAAGAAATTGACAGCCTCCAATCGAATTTCCTCGCTCTTCCTGATAGAGTTGCCATCCTCCTTAATAATCTCCACTATTCTATTCCTACTCCTCCACAGCATGGTGGACGCATGAAAGAACCGCGTATTCTTATCACCTTCTCTTAGCCATAATTCTCTCGATTTATGCTTCTAGTGCAACTCGATATCCACTTATTTGTTATGATAATTTGGTAAGCACTACCTTAATAACACCTCATCGAGTCGTTGTGACTCAATATTTTTCTCTATTTCAGTGACCTTATTTTTTTAAGCTTCCATCTCCCTAAATATATTACCATACACATTCTTATTCCACCATTTTAATTGATGACGAAGCCTTCAAATTTTAAAGGTAAATTTAAAAATACCTGATCCCAACACTTCCTCATCCCACCATTTTTCATGTAATCTGTAAAGTTAGGAAAGTTGCACCACATTGCTTCAAAGTGAAAGGGTATCAAAACAAAAGAAGAGTTTTCAATAGTCTCCAAAAGGAGAGGATTATTATATGAGCCCACTCTGGACAAGGTGGAAAGCACCACATCTCCAAATAAATCGAGACTTCTAGATGAAACTAGTGCTCTATCCAACCAGCTCAGGATCAAAACATTACCCAGTCTACTGTTACTCCATGTAAAATGCCCACCTTTAAAATCCACATCTCATAATTATGTGGAAGATATGAAATCTTCCAGGTTAGCAAGACTACACTCTTCAGGGCCACTTCCACCCCTTCTCTCCGAAGGATATAGAGGGGAGTTAAAATCTCCAATCACTAACCAATGTTCATGAATGAAGGTTTGATGCATTTCTAGCAACAACTACCAGGAATCTCTCCTTTCATAAGTGGAATTCGAAGAGTAGATATTGGAAACCACCCAACACCTTTGGGTTTTGTTGCACTAGAAAATAATATTTATCACTCTACGTGAAGCAGAGATTACATGCCCATAAAATTTATGTAAATTCTAGAAAAAAAGAAGTCCACCCACTATTCCCATAGCTTCACTGGCCATGAAACCTAAGTCCTTCCATACTGCCCTTTGGCTCGATCTCCATGAATCAACCTCAAGCTTTGATTCTTGAATGCATAACAGATCAGGGGCCAATTTTATTCTCAGGGATGCCAATAAGAGCTTATTAGAGGAGCTATTAAGTCCTCTTATATTCCATGAGCATATTTTCATGGGAAGGGGAACTCACTTTATCTCCACCACCTAGCGATGAGCTCAAGAAACCATCCAAGCTCAATCGATTTTCACCTTCACCTATTTTTAGAACAAGTCTAGATTGACCTTCGTTGGCCATAGACTCATTGGCCTTTCTTTTCCTACTTACGAAAATTATTGATATATTTATTTCCCTTGAAAACATTGGAAATTGGGGATTGGTTCTAGCATTGGGGATGTAAGAGTGATGATGAATTTGTAACATGTTGTCATGGCATGTTCTTTACAATTAAAGGTTCTGATCTAGAGTATATGCTACATGAATCTTTGATCTCTACCACCTATATTTTAAGAGATTGATTTTCTATTATCAAGTTCTATATTTCATATCATTTCTTGTAACCATTATACTATAGAATGGTGGTGCCCCATAAATTTCCTTTTCTTGTTAAAATATTGCTTATAACCCATTAATAAATTTGGAACTCTTGGTTATTAGGAATTACTTTCTCGGTTATTTCTAATAGGTATAATATTTTGGATATTGTTATTATGGTTGAGAGTTTGGCTATATGTATAAGGTTGTGGGGACCCTTTCAAAACCCTCTCTTTAAATTAATACAAAAAAAATTGGAACTCTTGGAATAACTATGCATTCTTATGCAAAATACAAGCAGACTATTTTTAATCATTTTTTTTATCATAATAACGATGCCTATACATCTATATATATTTCATAATTATCACTCTTCAATCATTATTACACATATCAAACTATTTGTAATTAAAATTATACACCTATCAGCTGTAGGAGATATCTTTTGTAGCATCAATTAGTATTTTAGTAGCAATTATTCCAAATAGGGATTCACTTGTATTTCTCTATTGTATAGTTAGAATAAATATCAATTTCAATAATATAACTATTGAAATATGAGCCACAACTAAAATGAAGGAATGGTTGAATATAATTATTTTTTCAATCTATGTAATAAAATACAATAAAAACCCATGTTAAAATCAAATTTTTTATTCTATACAAGAATAAATACCAACACAAAAGTAAGCTAATAGTAAATTATTTTCATTCTTGGTTAATGGCTCCTAGGAAAGGGATATTATACCTTTAGGTTCATAAGGATTAGATAGCCTTTTATATTTCTTCCCTTTCTCAAAGTCATACCATAGGATAGGAACCACCATTAAATCACTATATAGATACCCCTTAATACCACCATAATATCTATAGGTTTATCTCCATCTAATAAATTTTGTTATTGATCACTTTACTAGCGAGAGTTTTTATTTCTACAATGCCATTACTCTTTTATATTTATTGTTTTTCCCTATAGTTTTACATTTTTAATGATAGAATTTATGTAAGTGGTCTTGGTTAGACCAGCTTGAAAACCAAATTAATTTAGAAGTTTTTTTACTTGTTTAATATATTCTAGACTTATTGGCTTGCTTTGAAGGATTGTAGTTGGTTAGTGTTATTTCCAAGATGAATCCAAACACCAAATTAGTTGACTACTGGAGTAAAATATCTATGAGATTTCTTTTATATATTTCTTGAGATATATTACACAAATAAAATATACTTAAAATAATTTTAATAATCAATACCACATGTAACTATATTTGAATATCTAAGTGGTATAATAATTCATCTTCATTGCATGTATTATTATTATTATTTGGTAGTATTAAGAAATAGAGGGTTTTAAAGTATCCCACAACCTAATATATAGGGTTTTAAATGGTCCCACAACCAAAAAAAATAACTCCCAAAGGAGCACAACCCAAGAGAAACAATATGAACAATACAAAGGAAAACAACTGCATCCAAAAGAGCATAATACTGAGCAAACAACCTGCAAAATACAACAACTCCAAAAGGAGCCAAAAAATTGATAGACAAAGGATAAAAGGGACCCACGAGTCGATGAAACCAATAGCTGAGGCACCAAGCAGTAAATATTTGAAATTTAAATAGCTCACACTTGATCAAGAAAGAGAAAAATGAACCACACAATAACCCATGATCTGGATAAAGAGTGTAGAAATCATATTGCAACCACAAGTTGGTGAAACCATCTATAGATAAACCAAGTGGTAAAGGTTTAAAATTTAAATATATCCTACTTGAACTCAACCCAAAAAAAGAAGTCGCATAGGAACCCACGAGCCGAAAAGAATACAACTAAGGAACCCACAAGCTGGTAAAACTTACTGTCAGAAAGAAAAGCGATAAATATTTGAAAATAAAAAACACCTTCTTGGAATGGCTAGAGAAAATGGAGTCTCTCAAGAAGAGAGAGAAAAAAGCAGAGAACCAATCCAGACTGGCCACCATAAAATGGAATCAAGAAGCTAGGAAAACCAGAGCCATAAAAACTATCTTGATTGGAACAAATTGCTTGGAAAACAACACTGAGAACCATCCCTGCACACCAGGGATTCATCTCCAAAACCACCAAACTACCAAAGCTCCAAAACAGGGCAATCTCACAAAATAAAAGATAGCAGCCCTAAAATTAGAGCACGAACCATAGTCCCAAAATCCTGATAAAGGATCCTCAACCAAAGTAGCAGAGCATGGTAAGGGCACCTAACACCAAAGTTGCAGCAACGAGCCTCCCAAGAGGAGAACATGGAGGCCAAAAAGTAGGGTTAAAAGGGGAACCAAGAACCCAGATACCTGTGGGAAGAAACCCCCATAAGCAACTAGAAACTAAGAACCCCCAATGCCTATAGGTTTGACTCCCTTAGGTAAGCATAAGAATATAGCTTCCACTAGGGACGAAAACCAACACCACTACTAGCCAACACATATTGAAAAAAACATGCTTTCCAACCCCCATATCAATATTGATTTAAAATAAACAAAAATATGGGACTCCCTTGAACCCAACATAAGGAGAATCCTGGCAATAGCTCTACTATCCATAAAAGCAAACCCACCAAGCCCTAAAATAAGGCAATAAAAAATAGAAGCACCACCACCCATGAAGCACGAAGAAAATGTACCACAAGCTAGCACATCAGACACCACCTGAGGAACAAAGACAAGGGCAACCGAAAACTAGGTAAGTCCATTCTTATTACCACAAAAAATACCATACTGAGAAACCAAGAGCTACTCCAACTTCTCTATAGCAATCTCAATCCTAATCCTCAAAGTACCATCATTCTTCACAGGTGAGAAAACCTTTGTAGCCATAAGGACTATAGAAGTGAGCTCGTGGTCCAACAATAATTCCAGTTCCTTCACCGTGCTCTCACTCTCAAATCTAGAGCATTCTCTTTGTAAGAAAAGTGACGTCACTTATGTATAAAAATATAAACAAAATGGCAATCCGATAGCAAAACAAGAAAATGAAAGCGAAATGAGATCCACTGGGAAATACACGAAAGTGAGAGTGAACGGATTTCTACTCGATTTAACTTTGTCGCATGTATTATTATTTGGTCTAGTTTTTAGTTATGAATTAAAAGCATAAAAATATTTAGATTTGTTTTTTGTAGACATAGCTTTTCCAAAAAAAATCTTGAATCATATTGGTAAACTCAACTTAATTGAGATAAAATAATTATAGTTGAGTGATTTTGGAAATTAATATACAAAAACATCTTGATAAGAAGTGTAGTAGACAATTTTGATGTTAAATTATTATTTATTTTTTAATTAAGGTGAAATTGACTACATCAAAATTCATATATGTGACAATGACATAATTTTTATAGTGAGACTTATCATCTATAGGCTTGTCTTCTTGTGAAGGATTTGAAGTGCAAGGAATAACCTAAAAAGTACTTTCTTCTTTAAATTTTCCTAGTAACCCCAAAGTGCAATGATGCTCCTCCATAATAATTACCTTTTTATTCTTCACTAAAAATACTAAAATATTATGTATTTCCTCTAACCTCATTTATTTATTATGCTTCTCTTGAAATCCTAAAGTACAAGGGATAAACTCTGCACTACTTGTATTTCTATTGTTGGGAGAGGATTTTATACTACTTGAGAAAATGAAGATTGACCTCTTGTGTCATATTTATCTTAAACTTTTTCCCTACATATTCATTTGCACCTAAATTTTGTCTAAATTTAAACTTACACTTGTACTTTCTCATCCCTTGTATCCATCTTTGTTTCTTTTACTAGTTGATATGAGTAAACTATGGCAGCCTTTGGTGTGCAATATCCTTGATCTATTCTATATTCTATTATATTATGATTTCTTTACTTCATCTTAAAGTTTGCTTCATTATAAAAAAAAATCTTTTTCTTCATAGTTTTCACTTTACAAACTCTTTTCATGTACTCATCCTCATCACTATCGTGACATCAAAATGCAAAGTTTTCTTAATCCACTTTTTGATTCCATTATTTTGATTTATATTTACTATTAATATATTTTGGTAAATATTTTGAAATATCCATAGGAACACATATCCAAGTACATATATCATGATTTTGCTCCTTAGTAGTTAGTCTCTCCTTAAATAATTCCCCTAAAAAAATTCTAATATTCTTCAAAAAATTCTTATTACTAAGTTGATATGAATTTCTAAAAAGCCTAACCCACACCAAAGGTTTTGAATAGTTTTATCTTGATAAAAAAAATCTCACTCCATGGTCTTAAATAAAGGGTATATCCTCCCCTAAACCATAGGCTATCATCCATTATTTTATCCCAAAATTTTGAATTGGAAAATATGATGAGGAAAAATATCATTAGGAAGAAAATCCATAGAGTAATTTCAATTCAATCCCCACTTCCAAATAATCCCATTTGAATATTTGAAAAGCCTAGTTTCCATGGGACTTGCATATTAACCCTCTACTTTGAAGCACCATTATATCATGCTCAATCATCTCATCTTTCATAATCATTTATGGTGTAACATCTACTTCTTAGATTGAACTTGTATATTTAATTTTTCTCTTATCTCCAACTTAGACATCCATACTTCTAGCTAAAGCATCCTCTCTTCTCATTAACGCTTTCAAATATAACTTTCCTTCTACACTACTTAGTGGTGTTTGCTTCTAGATCAAATTCACACTTCCTACTCCCTCCAATGAAATCAAGTTTCTTCATTAATAAACAAATTTTAACTATCTATAATAACAAACATAATTTTATAAAACTGCTTAATAATATAAATCTTTTTTTTTTTTTTAAAAGGAAAATTACATCAACAACACCTTCAAGGGGTTTGAACAGAAGACCACTTAAGAAACAACCATCATGTTAACCACTAGGACAACTGCCTGTGGACAAATAATATAAATCTTAAACAAAGTATCTTTAAAAATAATAATAATAATAATTAGAAACAAAATTAATGCAAACGATCTTCAATTACAATTCGACACCAACAAAATTGATAATAACATATATTTATTAAATATATATCCAACCACTTCAAACCACCGATGAAATACCACAAAAACCCAAGGCCCAACAAAAACATGGAAAACAATAAAAATTTACAATAATAAGAATTTTAAAAACTTCACACTGCGAAGCTCACTAATATAACTGTAAATCCCTTTATCAGTCTATCACCCTCCTATATCCGCACCTTTGCTACAGAATTTTTCCTCGTGGCTTATCCCTGCAGCGTCCAAATTTACTTGGACTTAGACATCTTATCTTATAAAAGTCTTTGAAAACATAGCCTTCAAATTTACTTGGGCGTTTCTCATCCACCAGTCCATCCAGCGGATAAATCACGGCGTCTGAATTCGGATTATGGAATGTCGCAACAGACAACCGAGTAATATTCGAATTCACCACGGCCCGGTGAACAGCACTCTTCAATAATCCATTGCTTAATGCCTGCATATCAATTCCAAAACTAACTACTGTGAAATACCCATATAAATGGAAGACCCAATTAAAAACTAAAAATAAAAAACAGAAGTCCATACATGCATCTGATCTCCCAAATTCACTACAATTGCCCCGTTGATGGGTTCCACTGTAACCCAAGATTTGCCATCGTCTTTGGTGACCTGCAGACCTCCGACCTGATCTTGCAGCAGCAAAGTTATGGTGCCAGGATCAGTGTGTCGCTTCAATCCCAGCGTCAAATCAGGTCGCGGACATTTCGGATAATAATTGAAGAGCAGCTTCTGCTGGGGTTCTCCACATGCATCCTCGATGGCGTTGGACTCCAGCCCTAGAGACTCTGACATGAACTCCAGCAGAGTTGTTGCCAATTCTAGCATTGCGTCGCTGTATTCTGCAATGGCGTTCCTACAAAAAAAGAAAAAAAAACAAAACGTCTGAGTACTAATTGCTTTCGTGAGATGATAAGTGAAATACATACACTTTCATGGCATATTGCTTATGTCAGACTATTATAGGGTTGAGCTTATGCTGCCTTGAGATTCATCTGAATTTAAGGCATAAATGAATTACAAAACAGTCTTAGGGCATATTGACTGGCCTAGACAACCATAGGATCTTCAATTCACTTTGGATTTACATCTTTTAGACAGCCCAGCATCTTCATCATCAAAACCGAATTACAAACGAAATTCTCACCGTATATTGCTTGGCTTCGACGGCCAAAGATTGACGTCACGAGGCCAGCATCTGGTCGTGTAGAACTCTCTCCAATCCAACCTAGTATCGTCCTTGATAACGCTGCCTATAGAATACCCAACATACTCTCCTGGCTTAAAAGCGTACTGCAATTTCTCTTCCACAGGAAGAGAGAAGAAGCCCATGGCCTCGTTCATGATCTGTGCACAAAGATCCTTGGGAACCCCATGATCTACAATCTGAAAAATCCCCCACTCTTCACAGGCACTTCTTAATTCAGTCTTGAGTCTATGACGTTCTGGTCCATGAGAATTTAAGAGGGATATAACAGGGATATCGGGGGAAAATACATTATGGGTCACTTTGGGTCGCTCATCCTCGTTTCTCACATACTTGGGAGGCAGCTCATTGAGCACGCATTCTTCTTGTGCAGGAGGTGCCATTCGATGTGCAAGTGATTGCTACTAATGAAGGTCTGTGATTAGCAGTCATCTACCGTGAAGGAATTGATGTGCTGAACATTATTTTCACTTATAAACTCCTCCCAAAGGATTTGTTTATATATCGATGACCAAATTCAACCCCCTAAATAATCATCATGACAGAATCAATTGACGAAATACTTTATGCATGTGAAGCCAATTACGTACTGAAGCAAGATTCCGGATTTATGGATGTGAAGCCAACTAGGTAATGAAACAAGATTCCGGATTTGTTTCTTTATCGTTGACCAAATTAATGAAATAATAATCATCCACAGATGAAAACCAATCAATTAGATAATGAAACAAGATTCCGGTGTGGAAATAATATTTTTTTTTGAAATAGGATGCGAAGTAGAACTGCTAATTCGGCCGAGCGGGATCACCATGAAGAGTAACCTGGCCTTCAGTGGCAGTGGTGTTTTTGTTTTCTGCTGTTTACCCTTTCAGTCCTAGTCCTGTGTTGACGGGCTGTTTTTTTCTCTGGTCTGTTGATTTGTCCAGGCTGTCTCTGTTGGGATGGCTTCTTTTTTGTCGTTTGGGATCATCTCCGGTGGGATAACCTTCTTCTGTGTTTTTTTTTTTTTTTTCCTTAAGTTTATCTGTTTTTATGTAAAAGGTTTGGGATGCTTTTCAAACCTTTTTTTTATTTATAAAAAACATAATAGAATCAAATTTTGTGACTTTTTCTTTATTAGAATTTAATACTAAGACCACTTTTTTTTATGAATTGAACTTGAAGATAGTATAGTAAATGTATTATAACACATATAAATATATTTAAAAAGACTATATTTTTACACAAGAAATAAAAAGACCCATAATATTTTACCATCACTATATTTATTTTAATCCCAGAAATTTATTGTTGGAGATTGATGTTGGCTAAAAGAAAGACAAAATCAAAAGTTCTCCCACGGATTTGAAGAATCTCAAAAGTTTCTATAGGCCTTGAAGAGTTACTTGATTGTTGAACTTCCATAATGGGAAATGAAAGGGTGTAACATCATTTTCTCTCTTGTAAATGTATAATAGTGTAATATAGTTGGATTGAACTTCCAGAATGGGAAATGAATAGGAAATCAAGGGTTGTAACAACATTTTCTCTCTTGTAAATGTATAATAGTGTAAAATAGTTGGAGAAGAATGTGGAGAAAGAATTGTAATACTTATGAGTTCATTTATAATCAAATATAACATTGTATCCATTCATTTTGTGAAATACATGTTTGCTATCCTTAATTTTTTGACTCCTTATAACTTTTGTTTTAAAGTTCTAATTTGTGCATGTCATACACCATGGAAAGATTAATTTGTGTAGAATCTACTCACAAGTTGCTACAATTTTTGTTCTTGCACTTTTTGCTCCTCGGTTTTGGTTCAAATACTTTATTTATAAAAGGAATATAAAATAATACACAAAGCATATGACTTGTTTCCCAAAATGCTTTCATAAATATGTATGCAAAATTTAGAAACAAACATAGTCCAACTAAAATACTTTTAATAAAATTCAATCTTATCATATTACAAAATATGGACCAAAAATTGTAAAAAAGGTCTCAGGTTTGTTTACCAAAATATATTAAAATTGATGCAAACACATGAATTGAAATTACTATAAGATATGAGCATAGACATTGGAATACAAAACTTGCATCATATGCATAAATTAAATCTTTGATAAAGATTACAAGTTGTTCAAAAAAACACTTGTTGTGGCATTACCACAACTATCCCCAAATTTGGGGGACCCACTTTTGTTTTTTTTTGTTTCATAAAAATTTTGGTTGTTTTGAAGTGATGATTTTGATTGAGCTTCTCCCAATAGATCGCATTATAGGTCCCAAGGTTCATGATTGGGTGTTGTCCTTTTGTTTCCTTTCGTAATGTTTGATGTGTTTCCTTTCATCTGTTTTCAATGTTTGTGGTTGTAATCCTCTTTTTTTTGGAGGAAAGGTTTGAACAATTTTAATATTTGATTTTTAAACATTTGAATTTGATTGAATTAATTAAAAAATAAATATAAAATAAAATATATATAATTATTATATATTTCATATATATATATATTAATAATAATAATAATAATAACAACAAAAAATAAAGCATATATATATATATATATATGCTTCATAGGTTGTTTTATTTTAATGTGTAGTTTTTTTTTTATTTTAAAGGTATTTTTTTTGGGTTTTTTTTTTGTTTGAATTTACATGGTGGCGCGAATCCAGGCAGGTTGTCCAACTTTTTTAGCTGCCACAGTATTCTGTGTTGTCCGTTCCAAAAGCCGCCACACAGATCTTCGCACAGTCCACCCCTATAACCACCATGCCACAATCATTTTAAACCTTTTACGTCGCTGAAAGCACCAAGAAAGGGACAAGCGTTCAGTCCGACAAGACCTGAGATTTGAACATTGGACCTCCGCCCCCTTATGGGGTTTGGATGAACCAATTGGTCTACCACTGGGACCTCCTTATTTTAAAGGTATTACTTGTTTAGTTTTAATGTTTTTATTTGATTTTTAGTCTCAATGTGTTTTCTTGTTTTATTTAATGTTGGCCTTACTGTTTCACGTTCATACAGGATTTTATGAAAGGGCTTAGTGAGACCGCGGCCGTTTGTGGAGAGCACGTTGAGTTGGCAACTTTTGGGCCGCAGCAATGGGCGACGTGGTGCATGGTTGAAGCAGAGCGTAGGCAGTGACACGGTCGGTAGATAGCCGCGCGTAGAGAAGACGCCATGGCCCGCAGGGTGACCCTCACATCAAAGGACGGCCGGAGTTGTGGAGTGTCACGTGGTTTGCAACGTGTACCTGGGAATAGACCACACTAGAAGATGGCAGACAGTGATTTCCAAGTAGAAGACAACACGAGTCAAGTTGGCAGTGACAACCGGGCAATTTAGCGAAATGGATGGGATGTGTCACAGAGAAAGGCAGTGATGTGGGCAACGAACGTCTGGTTTTGGCGGCATTGACGGGATTGGCGTAGAGGACACGGCTAGTTAGAGAACATTACAGCACATACGACACCAAAGGAGTTTTCGTAGATGAACATTACAGCTGTACAGTGACGGGCAGTTTGCTGTCTCCAATTACTAATGAAGTAAGTATCTAACCAAAAGACAATGTGGACTAAATGCCGATTAGGACGGCGAGATGGTTTTGACGGAAATTTTCTGTGAAACCAAAGAACCCACGTGGAAGATAATAACGGGGGCGGCCAGTGAACTGTGAGAAGACATGGAGAGAACCGTTTTCGATTACCCGGATGCCGAAGACTCAGTACGCCACGTCCGACGCGGGCAGAGCTCAGACAGATGCATCGTGATATGCCACGGTGGCAGTGAACACGATTACGATTTCAGTCTTATATGCCTCTTTAGTCGCAGCGGCCATGTATCCTGAATCAGCAAAGGCACGTTTTATAGAAAATTATCAAATTGCCAGCATGCGTAGTGTTGACACCGAAGATTGGGCAACCAAATCAGTGATAGTAAATAATAAAACATGAAAGTTTCTAAATGTTGAGGAGGCGATAGACACCACAATCGGGAAGCAATAGTGAAGTGGACGTAGCATGTCGAAATTGACGAAAATAGCAACATCTCTACTACACTAAATCAATGTCACAGATCCCGTTATAGAGATATTTCTGGAGGTGACATACGTGTGGTTTTGTTTGAGCGGTCGATGTCGAATCACGGAATTTTTGAGCAAACAGTTTACCTGATTCACATCGCGGAAACACAGAGACACAGCTTGCGGAAGCATTGGCCGAATGGAGAGCAGCATCTAGGTGGATGCAGTGGTTGAGATAAGGCTACCGGTGGCCGCGTGCATGATAATGGATACGTCCATGGTATGCGGCGACATGTGGTGAGTAATGAAGCGAGCAGCAAGGTGCGTCTTGGGGTAAATGTGAAATCGTGGATCGATGGCTACCAAATCGCATATGTTGAGGAATCTGCGCGAATGAGGAAAAATGGTAACGTCTAAGGAAGAACAGTGGCAACAGCCAGCTATACGGAGGAGGTGTTGATGGCAATTTAAAGCAGCAGTGGGAATGTCCGCTAAATAGACGACACCTAGACACACCTGGCGCGCAGAAATCGGGAGTGTTCTGAGCGGGTAGAATTAACTATATTGTTACGTTTGGTAAGTACTAGTTTTGATCAGTATTTGCTGAGACCTATGTTCAAATTTTGGTGGTGCCATTTTGTAAAGGAAGTAGTCTGCTCTGAATCCTTTGAGTGCACGTCAGACCGACGACACGGGGTGGTCCCCATCTCACCCTGTCTCATGCCGAGTCAACGATTCACGAGACGGGATGGTTTGGTGGTTGCAGTCCTCTGGTTTGAACCCTGCGCTGCCGGTTACCGACGACGACAGGATGGTCCCCATTTCACGCAAGCCGACGACGACAGGATGGTCCCCATTTCACGCAAGTCAACAATTACGAGACGAAAAGGTTTGGTGGTTGCAATCCCTGTGGTTTGAACCCAACACTCCCTCTAGCCAATTCTTGTATCTAACACAAAAAAAAAAAACTATATTATTTAGGTTCTAGTTCTAGTTCTATCTCCAAATATTTAGAGGGTCATTAGCTTCAAGTATAGATGATTATACATTACCTTCGGATACAACCAATTTACATGGCATATACCCCGAGGATACCACGTCTTACGCACGCTTGGAGATGTGTGCAAGGTTAATTTCAAACGGACAAAAATAATGCACTCTCATATGGGCGTTAAGAACCTTGATGGATAAAGTAGGTTAGGTAACGTAAGACCTGTCAGATGACAAAATGGGAAAGCTTTCATCGAGGTTAAGAGGCGTTATGAAGATAGAACAGGTGAACAAAAATGAAAGGAACAGTGAGGGTGGTCTTCGGCAGCGGCGAGCGGAAATCATCAAGAAAATCAGCAAAAAATGTGGATACAGGCAGCATCGACGGTTTCGAAAGCAAATTAAGTTTTACCTTGCCATGTCAGCAGCCATGTGGAGGGTGTTACAAAATTAGTCATCCAAGCTTATTCCATGCTTACTAGAGCTACAAAATTAGTCAATCAAGCTTATTCCATTTGTATGTATGAGAAAACATAAAAGGAATCATTGCATTTAATATTTATAATTTGAAGATAGAGATTTATTTTTTACTTCATGCTTTAGGCCTAATAAAAAATTAAAATTTTTAAACTTACTTAATAAAGAGATAAAAAAATTGTCTAAAATTCAAAAAGAATTACACTTCTACATTGTAGTCATATGAGGGGCAATCATATTTATTCGTCTTTTAAATTTCATAAACAATAACAACATAGCATACTATATTAACCCCAACACAAGTCCCTTGTTAATAGTTGTTTTGCAAGCACTCAGGTATTCCATTCACTCATTTGAAAAGCATACATGCACACTTTAAAATAAAAAGAACCTTGGAAAAATGTTTATTTCTTTACAAGAGAGGGTTTGCTAATCAAAATCCTCTGAGTGTGGTTTTGCACTTGGGCAAAATTACCACTCAACACATCTCAAATAGTAACGCAATTATTGTATGATATGTATAAAATATGATTCTTTTAAAGGCATAAAACTTGTTTGACAAAATACCTAATTTACATGTAATCACATAAAATTCATTACTACACAAGTTACATAAGTCTCATTTGTTGAAAAGGTCTCGTACATTTCACTTTCTACATGCAAAGCTAAATTCAATAAAATTAAGAAGTAAAATAAATACTTCATACTATGCATCACTTATATTTTAAAATTTTATGGTTGTTGAGATATTTTCACTCAAATAATTCAGCAAGGGAATTGAATTCCTTTTAGTTTGAGGCTATTAAATTGTAACAACCTAAATTAAGGTCTATGGACTTGTTAATACCTTGTCTTACTATAGATTGAGGAACGAAATTCTTACTAGTGAGTACATATTGCTATATATACATATTACTAGTATATATATATATAGCAATATGTACTCACTAGTAAGAGATTTGTTACTCAATCTATAATAAGACAAGGTATATATATATATATATATATATATATATATATATATATATATAATTCACTCATTATATATCAAGAATTATAATAGACGATGAAATTTGTTGCACTAGATATCTACTTGAAATATTAATTTTTAAAATCGAAGTGTTATCATGCAAAACCTCATGATTAAATATTTGTTGAAGAGGGTATCAAGAATTCAGATTGTAGTTAATATATATATATATATATATATATATATATATATATATATATAATTCACTAATTATATATCAAGAATTATAATGGACGATGAAAATTGTTGCACTAGATATCTACTTGAAATATTAATTTTTAAAATCTAAGTGTTATCATGCAAAACCTCATGATTAACTATTTGTTGAAGAGGGTATCAAGAATTCAGATTGTAGTTAGTGAATGAAAAACCTTTAAGCATATTCCCCAAACCACAATGATATGTAATTGTGTTGTTTATACCATGTACTTTAAATCATACTAATATGAACATCAATAAACAAGATGGATTATTTAAGGAGTTATATTTTATGTATTTATAATTATCATGGTTCGTTCACTAACAACAAAATAAATTATACTTGAGCATATAGATGATAAATCAAAGTGATATCACCAAAAAGAACCAATCCAAACAAAGCTTATTAAATACCTCAAAAGCACAAATACTCACCCTTGATAACATTATTCTAAACATAAAACAAATGTAGAGGTTACTAGATTTAGTCTTCTATATAGATAAAACTAACTATCAAATTAAAGTTTAATTTTAAATTGTAATACAATTGTTAGAATTATTCAATTATTATATTTATTTTTTTAATTATATCAATATAATTTTTTTTAAATCTAAAACATAAGTGTTTTGAACATTATTTTATTCCACCTTATCTTGTTATACACTTCTACATGTTTGCTACCTTCCAAGAAGTATACCTCAATCTCTGGATTATAGCAATGACTTGAAGAATATCTTACACACATTATCTCCACGGTAGATCATAAATTTTTATTATCTTATTCTATTCTTCTTGGTGTGGGAGACTAAATTTAATAGCTATATCATGTATCACATTACTTTTTGTCAAGGATTGACATGAGATTAAGTAATTCCTGTTGGTTGTCTATTACAATTTAGATAATAATTACTCAATGGACTTGAGGATCAATAGCATCTATTTTGATAGTAAGTCATCAAATATGACATATATTATACAAAAAACTCTACTTTTATAATCTATGACCTTTTCAAACTCTTTTTAATCCATAAATATCAGGACTTGAGGATCAATAGCATGTATTTTGATAGTAAGTCATCAAATATGATATATATTATACAAAAAACTCTATTTTTATAATCCATGACCTTTTCAAACTCTTTTTAATCCATAAATATCATCCATGTATTTTAGAGGCCATTCAAGATCAATTTTTTCTTTGCTCTCATATCAATTATAGACTATTCTCATCTCTAGATAGCATCCTATGTTCTTTTCAACTTTTAAATATTTTATATATGGATTTTATCAATATGGTAACTTATTTTTTATCTTGAACCCCATATTATCAAATATAGACACCTTCATTAAATAAAAATTAGTTGAGATATCACCTAACAAAGAAAACATGTTTTCTATCTTTTTAATATTAGTATCACCCCTACAAAGGTTATTCTATCAATACAAACCTTCCCTTTTTATTTTTGTACACATGGCCATCTTACATATTCTATAAGACAACCACTAGAAAAATCAAGATCATTGAATTTTTTTATCAAAAAATAATTTTTAAGAAAATATTTAAATAATAATATAATAGGCATAAATGGTATTAGCTCAAACAGTTAAATTCCTCAACTTTTAAGGAGGATACTAAGCTTTGTATGTTACCAAGCAATACATGCATCATAGCCAAGTTGTTGTACTACCACTTTGTGGTTATGATGTAATGTGGGTGGGGACTATTGCAATCCAATATAATTGATTAAAAAATAATAATAAAGAAAATTTTAATGCAAAGTGATTAATTAACACTTATTTTATAGCCACAAATATATATACAACTAAACAAATAAAATTATTAAATACTAATAAGTTGAAGATTTTATTATGTGATGTTATTGTAGAAGCAACAACATTAACAAATAAATGGAGGATGGAGCTTAATTATATTGAATTATATTATTTAAGTGGATATTTATTATAGAATAACATATCCCAATTCATCCCTAAATATGTAACTAGAGATATCCCACTTTAAATATAGGCATTAGACTCCCACGTCCACTTGTAGTAAGAAGCACAAGCATGGGTGATTGATACCTATAGCTTTCATAATGGGTTTGTAAAAACTTTTATATTTTAGCTATAAGCTCACCTTATGATATGTTTCAATAGAAAGTAATTTCTATATAAGGTTTAAGTGGAAGAAAATAATTTGGTGCATACATAATTGATTATAGTTAGGTCTAACATATTATAGTTTTAATTACTCTATTTTTCTTTGATTTAATCTAAGACGAATATTTGTGTATTAGCACTATATGGAAAGTTGTAACTTGATTTTGTTTCTCCTTTTATTATCAATTTAGTTGGTAGCCTTTATTAGGTAGGACTTACTTGTATTTTATCTTTTTTGTCATCCCGTATAACTAGATGGAGAAATTTTGAGCCATCTATTTTTGAAAGCATGATGCATGCATTTTATAAATTAATTATATACATGGATTTTAGAATTTTATGTATAGGTTTGAGAATTTTATAGTGTCATTTTGGAAGAATAAATATGTATATCAAATGTTTATTCAATATTCCTACCAATTCAACACTTGTCTATGGAGAATATATATAAAAAATCCTATTGTTATTCTATTTCATCCAAGCTTCTATTACTATTATGTAAGGATAGACACACATGCACATGATAATTACCATGTTGAATGAGATGTAAGTGGCTAATATTATCACCAAATTTGGGGGTATAATATTCTTTCTCTTTGTTATGGAAACATTTGTCTCGAACTCATACATCAACAACTTTCTCATTGTTTGTATTCTTCTTAATAAATATTAAGTTCTATATTTCATTTCTATTGATAAGAAAAAAGAGTAATTTTTTTTTCATTTTTAAGAACACTTGTTATAATGGAAATTATAGGTTCTTGGAATGTGCTACCATAGTGGAAGATAAACCTACTCCTAGCCTTTAAAATATATACAAAATGAGCTAAGTAGAGTTAGTGAAGTTTCTTATTCAACCGATTGCCCATCTTTAACTACACTATCTAGTCAATAATTTCAAATAAATGAAACCTTAAAAAGATAGTTTTCAAATGTATTAAAGTAATTTTTAGCCTAGTTTCACTTAGGATATTATTAATATAGTCATTTGCCACAAGTGAAATCCTAAGAATTACATCAAACTACTCCTTTAGACCTAAAATAGCTCATATAAAATATAGCAAAGTATGGATGTTCTATAAAGAGACCTGTGCAATTTTTATGAATCCAAAGAAAATATTGAAGAACCAACATATTATTTCTATAACAAATCCTTATGCATTGCTCTCTCAAACTAGCTAGCTTTCAAGTATTGACAACATATAAACTTACCAATATTCCATAGAATGAAGAGAACACAAGTAAAAATACTTAATGATGAAAAAAGAAGAAATATAAAATATCAAATAATAGAGTTATTTAATATGGAAAATTATTTCAGGAAGAAACCTATAAAAGAATCATTCAAGCTTCTTATTTCATGCAAATATAATTATAATAGTTATCACTCTCAACTTAGCTATTATTGAGATGTATAGCCACCATGACCTTATGTATAGCTTCATGTAGTACCTCTTAGAGGTATCATTTCCTATTAATACTAGAAATTGTTTTTCCCTATTCCATGCACTCCAAATCCTCTTTCTTCTTCCTTGTCTTAACTCAAGTAAGCTTCATTTTTTCACTTTCGGTTCTAAATTTGGGAGTGTAGCTAATTTTTTTTTACTTAGGCCTTTCCAAGTGGAAAAAATATGGATACAATGTCATATGCCTTTTCCTACAAATATTTCTCTTTACACTTTTCCAAATCATTTTTATGCCACCTTGCACATGCCAAATCAGCCCATCCCCTCCTGGACTTTTGGTTGAACTATTTTTTGGTATTTGGAAGGTCCAAATGGATGATTTCTAGATTAAAAATTAGTTTATACATGTGCAATAATATCAAGAACATTACTACAAATTTTATCTCACTTGAAACTCTTAAAAGAAAAAATAAATTATGTATTTCATAATAATTTTTTTATTTGAATACAAAACTAAACATATTTTTCCATAAAATTCATAATGTCATATCCCATAAATTCCTCTTTCATATGAAAAAGAATCAATTAATTTAAAATTAATTTGGTTGAATTATGCTAAAAATACTACTCACTAGTCTTGGTCATTCATTTCTATTATTCATGGTTGCATAACATGTTTTGATGTTAAATTAATTTTGAGTATTCTTCTTGATGTCAAAAACCTACCTCTAATGTTTTATTTGAATATAGCTTCATTTTAATTAATTATGGCCAAAATACAAATCTGCTTTATTTTAGATATTTGTGAGGTTAACATCACTTGACCATTCTTTTGTGATGTCAAATTTGTATGCTCCCTAGTGACCTAATATAGATCCATATGAATTCAAATTTTATATTGGAACAACTTCTAACATTGTTTTTTCATCAAGGCAAGACCATGGATACTAGACTCAACAACTTTCATGTTCCATCAATCTCTCTTCAAATACTTCCATACATATAGTTAGTATTCCTTGTGCCTTTGTATGAAAAAATATTTGTGCTCTTGGTTCAAAACATTATCCAAAAAGAAATAGAAATTTTCTAATAGATATTTTATTTTGGGTAGATTATTTTCACATTATCAATATCACATCAACTTTCATGGAAATCAAGTTAAAACACTATGATTATAATGAATCTATTACATTATCCATACTCTAGATTGCCCACTAGTTCTTAGTATTTAAAGTCTTTAAAATGTCTACTTTTATGGTTATGATTGATTTTTCCTATAGTCAATTATTTGCAATCCCAAGAATGAAATCCTTTCTCATTGTACTCATATATTGTTGTAGTTGTAGTTTGTTACATGGGACGACAATGTGAGTCTCTTTCCAAAGGATACCTGAATACTTTTTTGTGGGTTTATGTACCTACATGTA
Organism: Wollemia nobilis; assembly: GCA_028583015.1. NCBI lineage: Eukaryota > Viridiplantae > Streptophyta > Pinopsida > Araucariales > Araucariaceae > Wollemia > Wollemia nobilis. Next base: position 1,666,567 of record JAQPPZ010017035.1, on the reverse strand, counting down.
CATGTATATGTTATATTTATATGTTTATTTTCATGGGGTATTTGGTTAGTTAATTGGAAAGCATCTAGAGGTTTTATCCCTAAATATAAAAAAGATCATTAATGAATATGAAATATAATTTATAAATATAATAATACAATATGCTAAAGAACACAAGCTTATACTAATATGGCGGGTGAACAGTATAAAAAAAAAAATTACTTTTCTTTCCAAATAATAACAATAATATCAATGTAGTAAATAAAACAATGCACAAATCATCACACACATGAGAGACATAGATTTAACATGGTTCACCCAATGTGGGCTATGTCCACAGAGAAAATCTTTCTTATAAATTTCCTCAACCAATCTCTTGGGAACCAATTCCCTATTACAATGTTTATAGGCACCAACCCAAAGAAGACATCGATCCCCTATGCTCAAGTTCATAGACCTCTATCCACAAGAGACCTCAATATCCCCTATTATGGTTTGTGAACCTCTATCCATAGGAGACACCAATCCCCTCTACTTTTATATGTTTATAAAACCTCCTCAAATCTACTCAAATATGCTCACAACTCTACTCAAATTTTCTCACAAAAACCTACTCATAAACTTGCTCAAATTTGCTCACAAAAACCTACTCATAAACTTGCTCAAATTTTCTCATGAACCCTGCTCAATTTTTCTCATAAAACCTGCTCAATTCTGCTCATAACATTTCTGGATCTTGCATACAAACAATGCTTAAATCCAAACATAAACAACATAAAAATTTACTTCATAAATATGATTTATATTTTTTGCACTTTCATTCCCATTATCATTCAATTCTCATCCACAACTTGTTCTCAAACCCGAGGTCAGATATTTTCAATTTTAATCAATGCTTATGCACAATTTATTCTCAAATTCAATCAATCACTAACATACATCAAATCAATCCTTATATCTCCACCATATGATATCAAAAATATTTTCCTTAAGAAAAACCCACCTTGAGAAAGAAATCAAATTACCATACCTCTAAAGTTGCCTTGATGAAGATGTGCTCTCAAAAATCTGTTTTAAGATAACTCCCTTTCTTTGGCCACTTCAAAACAAGTTAGCAAAACTCCTTTTCAAATAATCCACATAAAACCCTTTCAAAGGATGTGCACAAGAATACCTGAAAATAATGTCCTATAACTCTTTTTTGGTTTCACAAGATAAATCTCTTAAGAATAAACCAAAACCCTCAAAATATCATGCAAAAATACAATCAATAAAAAGCCTCAATACACTTTATGTTTCCTCTCTAAAATACAATAATTACAATTTCAAAACAATCCACAATACACCTTATATCCCCTTTTCTCACATGCAAAAATATCCCTTATATTCCCTCTTTCAATCATGAAAAATATATCCCCTATATTTCCTCTTTATAATACTTGCAAAATAAAAGTCTTCATTACATTCACCTTTATGATTCCAATTTGTAAATTAAAAGACTTTATAGAACACACCCCTTATGGCTCCTATTTACAAGATAAAAGACTTTATAACACATGCCCCTTATGACTCTTATTTGTAAGATAAAATACTTTATAACACACACCCCTTATGAATCCTATTTGCAAATAATCAAAAACCTTTATAAATACATCACATAAAAAATTTATTGGCATGAATGAGAATTGACCCTCTGACCTCTAGCACCCAAACGCCAATCATGCCCACTTAGGATAACTAGGTAGATGAGACTTCAAATGCGCAATACATCCTTTATCTTCTTCTTTGTCATGCTTCCCAAAATGCAATACATCAAAATTGGTGTTGATGAAAATTGAACCGTAAACCTTCTCTCATGTAGCATCCTCACAAAAATCCAGTGACTAGCTAGGCTACATCAACAGGCGTAACTCAAAAGAAAAATTCCAAGGATTTATCTTAATTTTCATGCCTTCACTTTTACCATTTGCTTGCTCACCCAAATATTATTCCCGATCGTGCATTCAATATTTCTCATCATCATAAGTGGATAAAATATTATGTATATATAAGCACACCTTGGTTTTAGATGACGTAGGTATTTTTAAAACTTTAATACTTTTATTTGAACATTGGTACCAAAATGCATGGTTATAATATTTAAATTTTTAATTTAAATATTATAAGGTTAACTCCCTTTTTAAAACCTTGCAATGATTAAAACCTTTAGTGGCCCAACCTTGATTTAGTGTGAATAAACCTTTGGCCTTCCTTTTATAAAACTTTGTCCTTAGGCCTTTATAAACTCTCTTTATAATATTTAAATATTATAATCCTTAAACATATTTGCCTTCCTTTCCATTTACCAACCTTGTAAACTCATCCCTTTTTAAGAATATTCTACCATTTATACCATGCTCTTTTTGACATCAAGCATTTGAAATTAATGACAACTATTGACATCAATAATTTGCCATAAATGATAACTCAATATGCTCAATATTTCCAAAAATCTCTCCCTTTATCATTGATGGCAATCCTTATAAAAAATTATTTCTTTTGCTGTAACTGGATTCCAAAAATTGTTCCCCCTGATAATTTGGTCCCCATCACTAAATTCTCTCCTTCTTTGACATCAATGGCAAAGGGCTCCTTGGGGATAATTATAAGACATTTAGCATAGCCCCCTCACCACCTCCTTTCTTGAGGTGATCAATTTTGGGATTAGAGTAGAGCTACTCCTAAATTTCCTCTGAGATATTCAAAAGCTTCCTTTGGAAGTGTCTTGGTGAATATATTAGTAATTTGTTCCTTTGTACTAACATATTCTAATTTAATGTGTTGATAAGTTACCTGCTCTCTCAAAAAATTATATTTTATTGGAATGTGCGTGGTCCTTGAATGCATCACTAGATTATTTGAGATATTGATTCTAGTTGTATTGTCACAAAGTATGAAGATAGGATTATCATGCTCTATTTTTAAATCCTTTAAGGTTTGCTTCATCCATAACACCTATGTACAACAAGAAACTACTGCAATATACTCTACCTCTATAGTGGATAAGGATATTGATGTTTATTTCTTTCTTAGCCAAGAGACTAAACAATCTCCAAGAAAGAATGTTCCTCCACATGTGCTTTTTCTATCATCAACACTACCTGCCAAATATACATCTATGTATGCTATGAGAGTGAAATTATTGCCCTTGGGGTACCACAGTAAACAACTTATAGTACCTTTAAAATACTTAAATATTCTCTTAATTGCTTGTACATGTGTTTCTTTTTGTGCAGCTTAAAATTTTTCCACCACTCTAACTACCTGTATTATATTTGGCCTTGTAGCTGTGACATACAGTAAACTCCTAATCATAGATCTATACAAATTCTTATTTACCTCAGGAGACTCATCATTTTTACTTAAATTGCATCTTGTAGACATGGGGGTACTTACAGGATTGCAATCCTCCATCCTAATTTTTTTCAACATTTCTTTTACATACATGGTCTGAGAGAGAAATATACCTCTATCTGATTGTGAAATTTGCAAGCCAAGAAAGAAATACAACTCTCCAAGCATTGACAGCTAAAATTAATTTTGCATACTCTTTGAAAATTTCTAAAACATTTTATCATTATTGCCTCCAAATATGATATCATCCACATAGACTAGTGCAACCAACAAGTTATTTTCTTCATTTTTGATGTATAGATTATTATTAGATATACCTCTTCTGAAATTCTATTCTTGATTATACTTATCCAACCTAAAGTACCAAACTATAGAGGGATTTTTAGTCCATAGAGTTCCTTATTTAATTTGTATACGTAATCCAGATTATCCGTCAAACTAAAACTATCTGGTTTCTCAATATAAACCTCTTCCTCTAAGTATCCATTAAGAAAAACTGATTTTACATTCATTTGATAAAATTTGAAGTTTATAAAAGTTTAGAATGCCAAAAACATTCTTATAGCTTCAAGACATGCAATAGGAGAAAATGTCTCTTCAAAATCAATTCCTTCAACTTGTGCATAGCCTTTGCATATTAGTCTTGCTTTATTTATAACAATATGACCATATTCATTCAACTTAATTCTATAAAACTACTTGGTGCCAATTACGTACTTATCTTTTGGATGTGGGACAATTTCCTAAGTCTCACACTTTTCTATTTGGTCTAACTCTTCTTTCATAGCCTTGACCCAACATTTATCTTCACTTGCCTCATTTAAATCCTTGGGCTCAACTATAGATAGTAAAAAAAGATTTGTTTGTTCACTTGCTTCTATTGTCTTCCTCCTTATTTGTATCTCATGTGGATTCCCAATAATTAGATCTCTTGGATGATTATTTTGCACATACCTAGATGGTGTTTTAGGTGGTGCCATTTGTATTTCATCTTCATCAGTTTCTTCTCCTTCTTCTTTGTAACTTTCTCCTTCTTGATACACAATCTCTTGAGTTGGTTCTCTTAGATCTATTTCTTCATCAAATTTTACATTTGCACTTTCCACAATTGTAGGTTATTTTTTAGTATAGCATCTATAGGATTTTATCTTAGTGGAATATCCAAGGAAGATACCCTCATCACACCTCGAATCAAAATTGCCTAAATTTTTCTCTTTTCTTCTAATGTAGCATTTGCTTCCAAAATTTTTGAAGTACTTTACAGTAGTTGGTCTTCCTTTCTAAAGCTCATATGGATTTTTTTGGTGATTTAATCTTACTTGAGCTTTATTGATAATATAAATGGTTGTATGAATTACATCTTTCCAAAACCCATTAGAAATATTGGACTCATCTAACATAGCCCTGGCGATACCCTAAACTATTCTATTTTTTCTTTCAACCACTCCATTTTGTTGTGGAGTTCTTGTTGATGAGTATTATCTCTTAATTCCATGATCTTCATGGAATTCTATAAATTTACCTAAATTGAATTCACGTCCTTTATCTGATCTTAGATATTTGATATTTTTGCCTATATCATTTTCTACTAGTGCCTTGAATACTTTGAACTTTTCAAATGGTTTTTATTTTTCCTTTAAGAATGTTACCTAAATAATTCTATAAAAATAATCAATAAATAACATGAAGTAACTCTCACCTTGTAAAATTTTTGTCCTTACAGGGCCACAGTAATCAGTATCAACTAGTTCCAAAGGCTTGGATGAAGAAAATTATTTTGATCTAAAACTAGATCTTGTTTGCTTGCCATACTCACATTGTGCACAAATTGTGTTTGAATGTTTTGTTATTTTGGATATATATCTTACTACATTTTTGTTTCTTATTTTTACTATATTGTCAAAGTCTAGATGATCCATTCTTCTATACCATAACGAACTCTCATATTCTTGTGATAAAAAATATTTTTCTCCTTTAATCTCACTAAACACATAGATATTTTTTGTGGTTCTACTGGCATCTGAAATAAGCTTTCATGTCTTGGATTTTCAGATATTCTAATTGCACATCCATTTGGGTGAAATATGATTGTGTACCCTTGATCACAAAGTTGACTTACACTTATTAATTTTATTTCAATATTTCAACATACAATACATTTTTTTTTTACCTTCCATTATCCAAGCTTAAAAGTCCCTTTTCCAAAAATTTGTATGGAATCATTATCACCAAATTTCACTTTTCCTCCATTTGTTTTCTTGAGAGAAAGAAATCTACTTTTATCACCTGGCATATGACTTGAGCAACCACTATCAATGTACCACTAATTTCCTTCATTTTGCATATGAAGTTTTATTTGTACTAGCATGGATTTTTCTTTATAGTGTTCCTTCTTTTTCCAAACTTTTAAGGTCAATCTTTTCTGATTTGTTTGACCTTTGTCCTTCTTGCTTGATTTGGGAAGTTCAATAAACACTGCCTTACACCATTTAGATTTGTACCCAAAATTATCACATTTGTAACAAATGATAATGTTATCTATGAGAGGTGCAAATGAATTAAAATTTCTACCAACATCATTTTTCACATGGACCATGCAATGTACAACTTTATAACATATTTTCTACATGAAAAACAATCACCATAAAACCTTTTTTATTACCTTGGATAATATTATTGCATGCCATTTCTATGATTGACTTTTTTCCATGATGATTCTTTGCTTTATTCCTCCTTGGTACTTTTAATCTTTAATACATCAACATAAGTCATGAGATATTTATTGCTTAGTTCCTTTGATTCCCATTTTGAGATAAATACTTTCTTTTGTATCTCCATATGTTGTTGTGATCTATTCTTAGATTTTTCAACTTCCTTTCTTGGAGAAATAATCTCATGTTCCAAATTTTCACATTCTAACTCTTTTATCTTTAATCGTTGAATAATTACTTCTTAAATTCTCTTTGTCTCTTCAACTTTCACTTTTTGATCTATGAGATCTTGTAGAAACTTTATCTTTATTTTATCATCCTTTTGAACTTGAGCTTTTAGTATTGAATTCTTATTTATCTCTCTTTTTAATTTTTAAAGATTAATGGTAAGTTCTTTCTCTATGTCAACCAATCCTTCAATTTATTTTTTTGAATCTCTTTTATTGATTCCAATAATAGGAGTAGCTTCTATCACTTCAGTGGCCATGTGTGTTCTTAAAAAATCTCCCTTCAAGTTGTTAGGCTTTTACAAATAAATCTGCTCTAATACCAATTGAAGAACACAAGCTTATACTGACAGAGAGGTTGAACAATATAAGATAAAAAAAATTATTTTTCTTTTCAAATAATAATAGAAATAATATAAATATATTAAATGAAATAATGTACAAATCATCATACACATGAGAGACACTGATTTAAATTAGTTCACCTAATGTGGTCTATGTCCATGGAGAAAATATTTCTTATACATTTCCTCAACCAATATCTTGGGAACCAATTCTCTATTACAATGTTTATGGACACCAACCCAAATGAGATACTAATATCCTTTGCTCAATTTCATGGACCTCTATCCACAAGAGACCTCAATTCCCGCTACTATGGTTTATGGACCTGTATCTATAAGAGACACCAATCCCCTATGCTCTAATCTGTTTACAAAACCTGCTTAACTATACTCACAAATCTACTCAATTCTACTCATAACTTTGCTTAAATCTACTCACAAAAACTTGCTCAAATATGCTCATAAAACCTATTCAATTCTACTTAAAAAAACCTAATCATAAACCTACTCAATTCTTATCATAACATTTTTTTATTCTTGCATACAATCAATGCTTAAATCCAAACATAAAAAACATCTAATTTTACTTCATAAATTTGATATATAATTTTTGCACTTTTATTGCCATTATCACTCAATGCTCATCCACAACTTGTTCTTAAACCCTAGTTTAGATATTTTTAATTTCAATCAATACTTATGCACAATTTATTCTCAACTTAATTTAATAACTAATTCACATAAAATCAATCCTTATATCCCCACCATATGATATCAAAAATATTTTCCTTAAGCAAAAACCACCTCGATAAATAAATCAAATTACCATACCTCTAAATCTGCCTTAATGAAGATGTGCTCTCAAAAACCTGTCTCAAAATAACTCCCTTTCTTTGGCCACTTCAAATTAAGTTATCAAAAATCCTTTTCAAATAATCCACATAAAAATTCTTTCAAAGGATGTGTACAATAATACTTGAAAATAATATCCTATATCTTTTTTTTGGTTTCACAAGATAAAGCTCTTAAGAATAAACCAAAACTCTAAAAATATCATGCGAAAATAAAATCAACAAAAGCCTCAATACACCTTATGTCTCCTCTCTAAAATGCAACAATTACAATTTCAAAACAATTCACAATACACCTTATATCCCCTTTTCTCACATGCAAAAATATCCCTTATATTCCCTCTTTCAATCATCCAAAATATATCCCTTATATTTCCTCTTTATAATATTTGTAAAATAAAAGTCTTCATTACATACACCTTTATAACTCCTATTTGCAAAATAAAAGACTTTATAACTTACATCTATTATGCCTCCTATTTGTAAGATAAAAGACTTTATAACACACTCCCATTATGACTTCTATTTGCAAGATAAAATACTTTATAACACACACCCCTTATGACTCCTATTTGCAAATAATTAAAAACCTTTATAAATACCTCACATAAAAAATTTGCTATCATGGATGAGAATTGACCCTCTAACCTCTAGCACCCAAATTTCAATCGCAACCACTTGGGATAACCAGGTGGATGAGACTTCAAATGTGTAATACCTCCTTTATCTTCTTTTTTGTCGTGCTTCCCAAAATGCAATACGTCAAAACTAGCACCAATGAAAATCAAACCGTGAACCTTCTCTCATGCAGCGTCCTCACACAAAGCTAGCAACCAGCTGGGCTACACCAGTAGGTGTGACTCAAAAGAAAACTTCCAAGGATTTATCTTGATTTTCATGCCTTCACTTCTATCATTCGCTTGCTCACCCGAATATTATTCCCGATCGTGCATTCAATATTTCTCATCATCAAAAGTGGATAAAACATTATGTATATATAAGCACACCTTGGTTTTAGATGATGTCGATATTTTTGAAACTTTAATACTTTTATTTGAACGTTGGCACCAAAATGCATGGTTATAATATTTAAATTTTTAATTTAAATATTATAAGGTGAACTCCCTTTTTAAAACGCAATGATTAATACCTTTAGTGGGCCAACCTTAATTTAGTGTGAATAAACCTTTGGCATTACTTTTATAAAATATTTTCCTTAGGGCTTTATAAACTCTCTTTATAATATTTGAATATAATATTTTAATATTTTAATCCTTAAACATATTTGCCTTGCTTTCCATTTACCAACCTTGTAAACTCATCCCTTTTGAATAATACGTTGCCATTTATACCATGCTCTTTTTGATATCAAGCCTTTGGCATCAATGAAAACTATTGATATCAATCCTTTGAAATCAATGACAACTCAATATGCTCAATATTTCCAACAAATGTATCAAACAATGGTATCTAAAAATATAGCTATATGACTATATGACTTTCAATTAGTCTAAAAATATAGCTATATGACTTTCAATTACTTGACTACGTACTTTAAAATAAAATACTTAGACTATCATAAATATTATTTGATCTAACCCAAAATAAGTGTGTTCTAGATAAATTCAGAGAAAATAGAGATCTTGAAAGCAAAAAATAGCAAACCAAAAAAAATAGGGATTATTGAAGCTAAAATACCTCTTTCCTAAAGCCTATGTAGAAGCACTATAATTTGTAGAAGTGTTGTTACTATTTTTTATGTATTATGGAGCTTTTACTAAACCTACATAACTAGGGGTAAATTTACATGGTAGTTTGGTTTAGGGGGCTAGTATAATCACAAGTGAACAATAGACTATCTAGATAGATTGATTAGACCCTCTATTATTAAAACACATTTGGAATATACATAGAATTTATAAGGAGAAATGACTCATGCAAAATCAATACAATCAGAAGCACCACCAACATTTTTTTGCTAGTGTTGCTTTTGCTCTATGTAAAACAGAGAAGCAAAATTACTAGTTTTTTGAGAATGTCAACACTTTTATATTTGTAATTTTTTATGTAAAATTTTTAGAAAGTAATTTTGGGATAAATTGACTTGATTGCATCTAGATATTAATAAAAGGGTTAAATCCCTTATTTTTAAGGGCTAAAATATTAGGTATTTAAAAAAAATTAAAATATTGATTCCAAAATTTCCAAAACTTATGAGGATAGTGAAATAGGCTAGAGAAGACTAAGAAATGACAAATGATTATCTAAAATTCATGTAAATGGGATCTATAGGTGCCTAAGAAATAAGTAAAGAGGCTTACAATAGCTACAAATTTCTCTAAGAGGACTACAAAACCTAGCTAGAGTTGGAATTTGATGAAAGAAAGGCAATGTGACAATGATCTAGTACAAAAATAACGTACGATTATTATCCAATATCAAAAGGATCCTAAGAGGATGATAACTGAGTTACTAATAAATAAATGTGAGATTATAAAGTCCAATGAAGAGATTGTTAGCCTATAAAGATATTATTCCTGCAATAAAATCCAATTTGAGCATAAACTATGCATATATACCTACAAATTTAAATGAAGCAAAATCAAGTGAATATTAATGATATTACAAGCATGAAAATGAGCATTAGATTGAAAACAAAGTGCCTATATCTACAAATAAGACAATGGAAATTTTTAAAATGACTATAAATATTGGACAAGCCTATGACAAGAATAAGATTGAGTAAAAATAGATGTAAATACCTACAAGTTTAAACAATAACAGAGATTTAAAATATAATTATATGAAAAGGAAAAATAATAAGGATTAGTAAGACAATAAAAACAAATAGAGCCCACAATAAAAAGAAGATGAGCCAAAAATATTTTCAAATACCTAAAATGAAGAGATAAATTCTAAGATAGATATAGATGCTTGCAATAAGATAGGATGAGTTCAAAAGAGACTACTGATATAGAAAAAGCAAGGACAAGAAAAATAATAGGGGAGTATTTAGATTACTTCTAAAAAAGTGATGATAAATTTTAGGAGACTGATATATCGTACAAACCTAGTTCAAGGGTTGGATCAGGAATCAGTGGAAATGCTATGGGTATACCCAAAAGGTAGTGCTTTTACACTTTGTTGTGCTTCTACCAATAATAGTTTTGCTACAAGCATCACTTGTGCAACTGTTGGCATTTTTTAAAATAATACTTTTATAAACCCTAGCACTTTTGATTCTCACAAGTTAAAAAGTTGGAGAATATGATAAATTACGCTAATTTTATCTCTTTTTGTGGTTTTTAGGGTTTATGAGTGCTATATTATTAAGAGTAATGTCCTAGGGCCCTAGGGATGGCATTTCATCTAGTGGATGATAGATATATTAGAGTTTTTATTGTGACTAGCCTTTACCATGTGGTAATTATGTTGAATGTTGATTTTGATCATCCACTACTCACAAAATTACCAAAGATATGGTACTCATAGATGAATATGTTTCAACTATTTATAGAACAGATGATATCTATGCTAGAGGATGTTTGGAAGATCCTTTAAATTCCAATTTAAGGGATCCTACTTATCTAGAAAGTGACGAGAGGCTATGCATAGAGTAATTTATGAGAGATAGAGGGTATAACAAAGTTAAATTAGGTATATACATTAATAATGCATTCTAGGGAGGCTATTTGGATCACCTCATAACTTTACTATGTGCCATAGTATCAAGGATTTTTATGTAAGACACTAGTCGACAAGCATTATCTTATGGATGGGGAGAGGTGATTTTGAGATTGCAAGATCACCAAACTATTTATTCTTGGGAACCAAATATTTTTATGAGGTTGTATAAGACTAGAATCTTCATTGGATAAACTATTAGAGTGGGAAGAGTCTAGTCTATTGCATATTTCTCTAGGTGTGGGCCTAGGAACACATAGCATTTAGGTGACCATAGTTGTAAAGGGGGTACAAGTGTGATACTAGGATTCCTACATCATATAAATGGATAAGAAGATGTAGAGATAATAAAGGAATATTAGTCCTTTTCTGACATGATATAGATGATCTTAGCTCTTCCTAGGTAACATGACAACTATGGAGGGGTATTTTCAGGTGGGATAAGTATGACTAGGAGTTGGTTCGATAGAGGAGGACTCAATGGGTGTATGATAGAGATAAGGAGTATGATATTTATTAGTTTGATAGATTATTTTTGTAGTTCAATGACATCTAGAAGATTTTAGTTATAATAGGGGTGTCATTCCATTGGACTACTCAAAGAGAGGGAGTCTGAATGGCCTTCCAACCTTCTATTCTTCATATAAAGGATGTGGATGATACTATGTTTAATAATTTATATGTGTATGACTCAAGTGTCACTAAGGGCTATATGAAGTGGTATGTCAAGTTTTGTCCTATATGTGTGACTCTTGTAGAGCCATTTCTAGACCAGGCTCAAGCAATGGAGAAGATAGCCAAGCTAATAAGGTAAAATGAGGTGGAGGGGTGTTTGTCATAGGTTGGGATGGGATGCATTAACATGTAAAGCTACTATACAAGCTACTAAATGTAAGGTAGATTGAATAAGAAATATCAAGGGCTCTTCTAGATTGAGTTATCAGTCTCCCTTGGATGTTGATCCATTGGTGACCATGCCCTTAGTATATATGGGATATAGGGGGGCTAGACCTAGAAAATCTATGGAGGATTCAATACAAGCCAAGATGGAGGTCTTGATATGGGGTTTCCATGAGTTGAGAATATAGCTCAAAAGTGTAGAGGTATTTATGTAGAAAAATGTGACTAGGGCTCAAGAGGAGATGGTGAGAGTGGAGCAAGATCAAGATAAGCTATTTCTCATTTACAAGATAATCTTGATTGAGTTTTAGGGTAGAATAAATAGCTTATTAATAATATGTATGAATAATGTAGAGGTGTTATAGGTGATATTGGACCTATAATAGCAAAAAGTGGTTCATTTGGAGGGAGAGGTTGATAGGTTGTTTATGGAGGTGAGAGTGGTTGAGTTAGATATTTAGGAGGAGAGGTACTAAGGTATATACCATTGATTTATTTACCATGTAATAGTTTCTACCTCATAGAGAGATCCATCACCAACCCACCTAAGATCTCATACTAGTACATTGTCTATCATGAGGTACTCATAGAGATCAGTTGGATTTTGGTCTCCACCACCACCACTAGCAGTACTAGGGGGTGAAGACACAAGATATACCTATGGATAGGATTAGAATTATGAGGGTGAGTGCACCAATTTTGATTCTTGTGGTGCATCACCTCTCAAAGGTAGGGTTGAGTGTACCAACTTTTGGCATTATCATACATCAGACCCACAACCATGTGTTATTTTAAGGTATTTATCCATTAATGATATTGTATGGTTGATTCATGTATATTTTTATATGATATTTTATTTTTATAATGTTGGAATGATTTTGATATTTGTATTTGTTATAGAGAATGATATACGATATGATCAAGAAATTGAGGAATGATTAACGTAAAAATAAAATTGGTTATAGATATGAGGTTATAGAGGTATGTTGAATAAGTGGAAATGATTTTGATAAGTTTTGGAAGGTTTTGCAAAGATTTTGTAAATTAGTATAAAAGATGATGAGAGAAAATTTTGGAGATAAGAAAATAATGTAAAATTTTATCGCTTCCCAACAACATGATGGGAAGTGTTCATGATTATTCCTATGATTGGAGAATACAGTGAATTATTTTTCAAGTGAATTTAATAAATGGAAGTATTTTTAACAACTTTATTTGTATTCACAAAAATTTGGGCATATTTAATTAAGAGTTTTACTTATTTCCAATGCATTTAAATTTTTTAGCAAAATAAAGGTGATTATATATGGATTTTATATTTTTCTAGTAGGGGCATGGTCTAATAAGTGCAATTTTTGGCCAACTTGAGAAAATTTAGGGTGAAGTTCTTTTGAATGACAATTGAATGATAAAATTATTAAGTTGTTTTAAATAACAATAATTATAAATTAATTTATCAAGGGGAGATGAATATGGATGTTTCAAAGTCTTATTTGATAAAATAATATAAAGTGTACACAATTTGCAAGATACTGGATGGGAGAGGATATCTAACTCTATAATTACATGATTGAGACATAAAATCAATACATGAATAAAAAGTGTAGAAGATGGAAGTCTAAGATAAAAGTAGGTATTAGAGAAATGTTACCCAAGAAGTGGTCTAAGAACCATATATTGTACATATCCTTTCTATGGGAAACAACATTATTTACTTTTTTATTGAGAGGTGACCTAAGAATCTGATTGTGGACAAGTACTCAAAAGTATGTTTTGAACAAACTATTTATGTGAGTGATGGTCTACAATCTTGATAATGGATAAGAGCTTGTAAAAAGGGTCTCATTATTGAGTGGTTGTATATACACCATGATGATGGAAAATCACTCATGAATGAAGAGTTATGTCTATAAATATGTATAAGATATATAAGTCACATCTCTAAGTAGTGGCATAGAATCCATGATAATGGATAAGCACCTAGAAGATAGGATGAACATGATTTCATCCTTAAATGGTAGCCTAAAATCTAAGATAAAGGACAAGTGCTTAGAGTATGAAATAATACATACCATGCCTAAGTGGTGGCCTAAAAATCCATATAAATGACAAGCACTTAAATCATGATGGTTAAAGTACCTATAATATGATACAAAGAGATATATATTATGGTTAGTAAATTTTAGCAATGCCCAAGGGGGACTTTTGTTAGTAAATTCCCAAGTGGTACTTATATTAGTAATGATCCACACCACAAGAGATGTGCCCAAATGAATTTAATGTTTATGCCATAAGAGATGTGACTGAAGGATTATAATCATCTATCCAACAAGGGATGTACATGAAGGACTTTAATGATCTATCCCACAAGGGATGTGTCTAAAGGACTTTAATTTTTATATCACAAGTGATTTTTTTGAAGTACTCTAAAGATCTATACCACAAGGTACATGCCTAAATGACTTTAGTGATCTACACCACAAGGGATGTACCCAAATGATAATAGTAATCTATACCATAAGATATGTGCCCAAAGGAATTTAGTGATCTATGCCACAAGAGACATGCTTGGAAGACTTCAGTGATCTACACCACAAGGGATGTACCTTAAAGAGTTTAGTGATCTACACTGTAAGGGATATGCCTGAAGGACTTTAGCGATCTATGCCACAAGGTATGCCTGAAGGACTTCAATAATCTATTCCATAAGGAATATTATTGAAGGACTTTAATTATCTACACCACAAGGGATGTTCCTAAATAAATTTAATTATTTATGCCACAAGGGACATGTAAAAATATTTAAAGTGATCTAATAATGTCTAAAGTGATTTAGTGCAACATGTCTTGATATGATTTAATGCTTAAATATCTGAGATGATGTCTATGCATAATGCATGATGTTTATGTATGACATAATATGCATGTATAAGAGTAACATGTAAAATAATTCATGTAAAATAATGACCTAGACATAGATGATTGATGTAGATCTTAATATTTATGTTGATGATTTTACCCCCAAGTAGGGATAAGTGAAGTAGATGATGAGATAGATTTTTGATTTTTATGTGATCTTGGATATATCCTAGGACAATATGATATGTTTGGCCATGGGCCAATGCATTTATGAGATCATCTATATGTCAAGCAATGATTATAAATACCAGTGGCTCCCAGAGGTATCAAAGAAAACATAATGAAGAGAATGATTGAGATTTAATATTAATAAATATTTGAAAGGAATGGGTTACCACCAATCATATGTAAAATAAACTTGTATTGAATAACACAAGCTTATACTGAGAGGCGGGGTGAACAGTATAAGACCGCTTTTTAATTTTTCCTTTATACTTCAAAACAGTAAAGCAATATACCCAAAGCAATATCAAAGCAATGCACAAAACCATCCACAAAGTGACACAACAATTTACGTCCACAAAACTTTTCTCTAAAAATTATCTCAAAGTTCTTTGGGAAACCTTCCCAATTACAATGTTTATGAGCCTCGGCTCAAAGGAGAAACCTTCCCCCAATCTGAATTTATGAGCCTCTGCTCAAAGGAGATACCTTCCCCTACCTCTCGCTCTAGTCGGTGATCCTCTAGAAGACCTCTGCCTCCGCTACCCTTAGCAAATGGAACTCTATCCACAGAAGACATCTGTATTCCCTACTCTGGCTGGAGACCTCTGTCCTCAACTCTATCACCTCAAAGCTGGTCCTCGAATTTTCACTAAAAATAGTCCTTCGATCTAGCACAAATGTCCTCGTCCTCTGTCTTTGATCAGCACAAAACACAGTCCTTCAGTCTGGCACAAATCTGTCCTCAGGTTCTTCTCATAGAACCAATGCACCTCTATCCTCAAGTGGTTTGATAGAACTATCAACCTCAGCTTCACAAGTCCTCTACTAAGACCTGTCCAAATCTACTCACAAGTCCCCACAGGAACCTGTCCAAAACCTGCTCACCAGTCCCCAATGGAACCTGTCCAAAACCTGCTCATAAGTCCCTAATGGAACCTGTCCAAAACCTGCTCACAAGTTCATCAAGAAAAACTTGCTTGGCGTGAACCCACAATGAGAATTGTTAGAGACCCAATGTGATTCATCAACCTCATAGAAGCATAAAGAGAATTGTTAGAGACTCAATATGTTCTATACTTAACTCCCAATCTCAATATCAACTCAATCTCAATCTCAATAGAATAAGATAGATGTAGTATGTCATATAACAATAATACTCATGTTCTTTCCAACAATCAATATCTTTTCTCAACCAATTAGGACTTCAACAACAATGCTCAAATACAAGGTTTAACCAACATCATTCAACTCAATATTAACCTTGAAGCATTCAACCAATCATCACTAGAAAAGGAAACAAGTAAAAATCCTTTTCCCTCCAAAGATATTTGAACAAAACAGCCACCCACACAATATCACCAAATGCAAATAATAACTTGTTCAAATCAACTCAATGGAGTAAGCCCAATATCATGTATCAAGTAAAAGCAATAACTTGATCTATGGAAGCAACTCAACCATCAACCTCAACATAGCCATCCAAGGTTTTCACCAACTCAAAGCAAGTATCAAGACTCACAACCATAAACCCTAGTGCACAATGCTTCCACTACCTCAAACCAGAATTATGCATTCACCAAAACTCTCATCAATGATAACAATGCATAAGTAGTCTTCAACAAACCAGAAACTAGGACTTACACCCAAACAAAGGAAACCTTGTTGAATACCTTTTCACTCCTATCTGATTTCAGAAAAAACATACACCAATCATACTCATAATAAGAATGTGCCCATACCTTATTGAAGTGAAGGAACCCCTTTGGAAATCTGCCACAATCACAAAGTTATTTTGCCAATATTCACAAAGGTTAGTAGATCACAAAATAATCAACATTACTCCACTTTTCAATCATCATCACAAAAGTCTCTAATTGCACAACTTCCTTATCTCTCCTAAAACTACTTGTACCATAAAATAAAATAAATCACAACATTGCATGACCTTATAACTCCAAAAACCACTTATACCATAAAATAAATCACAACATTGCATAACCTTATTACTCCTAACTAAACAAAATCCCTTTCTAATTTTCACAAAAATATACTGCCTTATATCTCCCGCTAGAACAACATACATACTCCCGAAACCAAAGCACACTTTAATTTTCCAAAAAGAAACCTTATACCTCTTGAAATTTTTAGCACCAACCACGTTCAATAAGAAAAAACAAACAAAAATACTTTCACCGTTAACATTGTTCTCAGCGAGATTCGAAACAACAACTATCTCCTCGTAAGTCTCATCACACAACCAAACACCATCTGATCTATCTGGTAGATGAGATCAAAAACAATAACCAATATTTATTCCTTCTTCCGTTCGGGATCACGTACTTCGAATGAATTACTGCCATGAACATCTAAAAATGAAACAGTCTATCACGCTGCCATGCCGAGCACAAACCTTTTCTTTTGGTGCGTATTATACATAATTTTCTATTGGATCACTTTTCGATCGTGCACTATGGTTTTTCAACACATTAATCAATCGTGCATACCTTGCTACCCGTTTTCTTGATTTCAGCGTTGTTTTGTCTCTAATATCAAATGCTGCACTTTCATTACTGAGAGCTTGATCTTCGTGCACCCTTTTTAGCACATTGGGGCTTCGTTTTAATATCGACCGAGCATCATTTGAATCTTCACCATGAGCCCTCCTCTTTGGTGCTGCTCCCAAGCATCATTCTTCATTAGCGCAGGGGCTCCGACTAAATCGAAATTGCACGAGGATTCATATCGTAAAACACACACACTTTAATGATTTCCATTGCCACATTTTATATGTACTTCTATGCATTACCAAACACGTCGGCATGTCGAAAAATACTTTAATTTAATTTTAAAATATTAATTTAAATTTTAAACATAAAATTTAAACTAAATATTTAAAATTAAATATCTTCAGCACCGGGGCACCTTTTTCAATGAAACGAAGAGCCAACTTGGGTTTTAAGAAAAACCCATTTCAAATTTGTTGTCCATGGTTTTAAATAAAACCTTTTATTTTGTCTGCCTTTGTTTTCACAAAAACCCTTCCGCTTATTGACATCAATGACAACATCAACACTTGAGCAAAGGCAATGTACCCAATGTACCCAAAATTGCCAACATGTATATGCATTAATATTACTATGACAACATGTCTTGAATTTCACATCCCAACTATCACATAGAGTTCTGAGGAAATATGATATCCATCACCATTGCTCAGTGTATGTGCAAAAAACTACATATGCATAAAACATTGGTAAGAAATATCATCTTTTATTGGAGGTCCTATGCACTAGTGATTCATGGCAACCAAGACTTATTGTCAGCACGATAGAGATAAGATTTGAAAGATGCCTCCTGGTGGATTTATAGACCAAAGAGGAGAGTTGGTACTAAATGATCAACTATTTGGTGCACTCATAAACTATTATGGGTATGCAAAGTGCTAATTATCTATTGCCAATGCTCTCATGGGTTTATAAATAGGTAAGGCAAGTTTGGCTAATATATTTGTGATCAATACTTACAAGATCATAAGGATAATATGTATAATTGATTCTAAATTTTGACTACCTATTAGACCCTTGAAAGTATCAGACCATATGCACCAATGTCTAGCAGATCATGTAAGTCATTATAGGTTTGCAAACCATAGGTGCATAGGGTCTGAGTTTCTTAATAGTGTAAGATGCAATTGACCAAGATGATTTTGAGAAGAAATATGAGGGTATACTAGATTTCATAATATATAAATAAGAGGTTTTATACCTAGTGTCCATTACTTAGTGTATATGCAAATAATTTTACCAACATGCAAGATATTGGATATGAGGAACCAATTCCCTCATTGATATATAGGGACACATAGGTTTGTACAAAAATAATGTTGTCAAAGGTGTCATCCATGGTGAATAAAAACTCCTATCCCTTAACTTGCATGTATTTATTATAATTATCAGTTTGCAAGAAACTAGATATAATATCCTAGTCCACTTAGATGGCACATTGGGCCTCACTACTAATTCACAAAGTTGAATTATGGATGTCAAATTTTGGATCTTGATGAGTCCTAATTTTCCATATGCTTATCTAAAGATTAATATTTTGCAAAATGTGTGTTGTCAAGGGTACCAATTATGGTAATAGGAACCATGCATCCACTAATTGGTACACTTTTCAAGAAATTATAAGGCTAAAAGATATTATATTTACAAGGATCCTCCTTTCCCTAGTGGTATACTGGACAACATATGTAGATGTTTGCATTAGATTAATAAATTGGAGTGATTAACTCAGACTAGTCACATGCCTATTTAATAAACCAATCTAAAAATTGTAACCCTAGTAATCCATTATCTTAAAGGCTTGCAAAAAATTGCATTCCTACAAGATAGTGGATTAATATAGCTACACTCCTCAAGTGGTCCAATTAGCAAGCTACATTTAAGTAATGATTGATGAAATTATTGGATGAAGTGGTTTTTATAATGTGATTATAGTTATTTTCAAGCTACCTTTGACCTAATTCTCTAACAACCATTAATATCTTTGCCCTAACTAAATAATAAAAGCAAGTTTTATTTTTTACTCAATTTAGAATGATGAAAATAGAAAAGGATTTATGGCTTATCTAATAGTTCCTTTTAAGGAGATCATCATGATGTTGATGGGAGGAAAATGGCAGGTTCATTAGGACCATGGGTAATCATGTCATACATCACTTATCCCAATAGCGATAAGAGGAAAGAAAAACATTGATTAAAGATATGGAGAAGAAGATATGATTGACAAAATCAAGGTAAGCAATTTATGGAACTAGGAGGACTTCTAACATCAGGTACCTAAAGAAAATAAAATGCAAGTGCTCTATTTTATTGGCTAGAATCATAATTTCCTCATCACAAACCTCCTAACTCAATGGTGTTAACAAGAAAAATTAGGCAACCATGAAATAAAGCATGTGATTTCATGAAGATATGGATTTCAAGCATCCATGCATACATACAAGCATACAATTAGACACATAAGAAAGAAAATAATGTAGCTTTTAATTATAATATATTTTAATATGAATTAAATATTTATTGTTCTTTATTTTATTTTCCATCTAATGTGGCTAGGCAATAGGATTCTATTCCAAAAAACTTGATGATGATAAAAGGACCTAACTAGTTGGGATCAAATTTACCTTTTGATATGATATTAGCATGTCAAAAGGACCTAAATAGTTGGGCTAAAATTTACCTTTTGTTATTCTTTGAGAACAAAATCTTCAATTTCAAAGGATCTAGGTCATATGTTTTTGTGATAGGTACACTAAATCCTATCATGATAAATTTGAAGTTGTTCTAGGACATTGATTCATTTTTTGTCCAAAATATCTAACTAATTAAGGTAATCTAAGTGATATTTTTCTCCTACGAAATAATCTTGGAGAAAGACTCTTAGATAAGGGATTTCAAGATCGAAATATAAAATTTCCTCAATACCATAAGTTAAGATATAGGTTGTTGCACCTATAGGATTCCAAATACTAGTACAATAAATCCATAAGGTAGGATACAATTGTAAGTGCCAATATTGACCATTTTTGTTGACTAATTTCTTAAGTATTTTGATTAACATCTTATTAGATGATTTTTCTTGACCATTACCTTAAAGATAATAGGGTGTTGACTAATTTTTCTAAATTTTGTACTTGGCACAAACCTTTTGGACATATTTATTTTTAAATAATGTGTCATTATCTAATACTAGGACAAATGGGATACCATGGCGATAGAGAATTTTGTTTACTATAAATTTTGATATTTGAACTCTTATAGTAGAAGATAATAGTATGGATTCAAATCACTTAGAAAAATATTTGGTGGTTGTGACAATTAATTTATGTCCATTAGATGATTACAGATTAATTTTTCCTATTATATCAAGATCCCAAATAGAAAAAGACCATGTTGATGTAATTGGTTGTAATTCTTGAGAAGGTTCATCGATAGGGTTATCATGTCATTGACACTTGTTACATCTCTTCACATAGTCATAAACACATTTTTTCATATATATCCAATAATAACCCATTCTAAGGAATTTTATAGCTATAGATAAACCACTAAAATACCCACTGCATGACCCATCATGGGCTTCTTTAATGATTACTTGTACTTACTCCAATTTATGCATTTGAGGAGTGTCCCATCAAGGGAATATCAATACAAAGTATCCCTTATGATGACATACTTACATTCCCATTGTTTAAAATATTTTTGTTCTTGATGGTTTAACCCTTTGTATAATGTGTTGTCTTTCAAAGCGTTTAAGGTGTCTTGATACCATAGCTCTTAAGACAAAGAGGTTTCAATGTTCTGGATATCTAGGGGGTTTTGGCTAGATTTCAAAGTTTTTAATTTCATGACTAGTCATATAATGATATAATATTATTAATCTTCTAATATTAAATGTGTAAGAGATGAAGTTGTAGCCATGACATTTGCATGGTGATTGTTGATCGTGGGATACATTTTACTATAATTTTATCAAAGGAATCTATCATTCTATCTATAATATCTTTGTATGCTTTTAATTTTTTATCTTTGGTTTGATAAATACATTAATTTGGTTGATCACTAGTTGAGAATCATCAAATATGGCTAGTGTCTTGATTTTTAGGCTCAAAATAGCTCGAAGTCCTAAAATGACAGCTTCATATTTTTTCATGTTATTAGTACATAAAATTTGATTTTATATGATAGAGGTATAAGTTGTTGTTGTGGGATGACTAGGATAACTTTGAATCTATATCCTTTGATGCCTTCAACACCATCAATTTAAATGGTTCATTATTTATATTCTCGTGCATCTATGGTAAGTACAACCTCATCAATAAAATTTATGGTTAATGGATATTTGTATTCTAAAGGTCTTACAACTAACTAATCTATGATTACTTGTCCTTTTAGCAACTTATGATTGATAAATTTTATATAAAAGTCACTAAGGGTGATGATCCATTTAGCAGTTCATCTAGAGAGATACGATTTTGATATTAAATATCGTAGAGAATATATCCTTTCTATAACATAAGTATTTTAGCTAAGAATGTAATATTTTAACTTTTGGGAAGAAAATACAACTTATAAGCATAGCTTTTTCAATGGCATATAATAGGTCTTGTAGCTAACCAATGTTCTACTAATATAGTAGATGGTCCTTTCTTGATGTTGGTTATTGTATTGAGCTAGCATAGATCCAAGGACATACTCGGTAGAAACTACATATAATAATAATGGTTGAGTTGGATTTTGAGGTACAATAACAAGGGATGTCAAAAGGTATGTTTTTTAGGCTTCAAAAACCTTTTGACACTCATTACCCTAATTGAACTCAATTTATTTTTAGCAACTTAGAAAAAGGTTGACATTTATCAATAGGTTGTGAGATGAATATTTGAATGGCTTAAATTTTACCTTGAAGACTACATAGTTTAGTAATATTTATGGTAGGTGGAATGTCTACGATTATGGATAACTTAGTGGGATCCACATTGATTCCATGATAGGATACAATGAATCCTAACAATTTGCATGATGTTACCTTGAAAATGCACTTTTGTGCAAGGTTATGCATAAGGGGTTGGACCTAAAATGTAATTATAAAAATGGGGTAAATAATTTTCAGAATCCAAATTATTTATAATTTTAAGGTGAAAAGGTCCCCTATTATTAGGGGTAATATTAGATATTTAAGGTTCAAGGTGTAGGCCAATTGATTCGACCAAACCTCGTAAGGGGGGTGGAGATCCAAGGTTCAAATATCGGGCCTCATTAGACTGAACGCTTGTCCCTTTCTTGGTGCTTTCAGTAGTGTAATAGGTTTAAAATTATTTTGGTATGGTGGTTATAGGGGCAGACTGTAGGAATGTATGTGTGGCATATTCCAGGGTAGATAATACAAAATGTTGTGGTGGCCATAAAAGTTGAACAGCCTGCTCAGATTCATGGTGGCTATCGATTCCACCATGTAAATTAAAATATATAATAGATATTTAAACTTAAAAGAGTCCAATTATTATAAAATTGGAATGAATCTACCCAAAAAAAATTACACCCAAAATTTTTGGGCTAATGGACCCCGATCAAGGGTCCCCAATATTAGCCAATTTCAAATTTTAAAAATCCAAATATTCATTAATTAGAAAATATTAGCCATTATGCATAACCTTGCTTTTGTGGTTTCAAGTGAACTATAAATTCTTGTAATCACTCAAATATATGTCGTAATTCTCTCATGTGATTTTCATGCTTTAGGGAATGTCTTAAGAGTTCATCTACATAATCTTCTATGATATCATGCATATGATCATGACAAATATAATCCATTCCCCTTTGATAGGTTGTTTTGACATTTTTTAAGCTGAACGCTATAACTGTGTAGCAAAATGTGCCCTAGGGAGTGTAGACACCAAAACAGCACCAATCCGATTATGTGACTGCAAACACTGATCACTTTGACAAACATAGCCCCCAAGGCAGCCCTCAGAGGTCAAACAGTGGTCTTAACCACTTTCATAGCAATTTTGTGAGGTCAAGATGCAATTTGGCACACTTAGACACTTTGCCTAGTAATCGTCTCACCCAGGGACGATTGCTAAATTGAAATCGTCTCACCCAGGGATGATTTCTGAAATCGTCTCACCCAGGGATGATTGCTAACTTGAAATCGTCTCACCCAGGGATGATTTCTGAAATCGTCCCTGGGTGAGACGATTTCCAAGTTTAATGGGCAAAAAGACAAATGAGGCCAAGTGGCAGCCCAGAACAGTCAGTTGATGACTCCTGCCTCGCATGCGTGTGTGAGTGGGCAAATAGGCCGTTTGAGGACTGTCACAAGTGCAGTTATGAAAGCCCAAGTCAATGGAGGACTCCCCTCCCTCATGGGAAGACAAGACTGCCACATGGCGCCTATGACCAACACATGGCATTTGTGCTTCCCTCCCAAAAGAGACCCCTTGGGTCTATAAAAGGTGAGACTTTTCTCACCCAAGACATACAGGTTAAAGGAGTTTTCAAGCAATGAAGTGCTGCCGAGTTGAAGACCCACTTGCATCCCTTTTAGTTCACCTTCCCACATCCACCAATATCTTTTGCAAGGGAGGTTATTGGGTGGATTTTGGAAGCTTGAATCGGACCTAAATCCAACACATGGACACCTGAATCAACCAATTCACCGACCCCCCCAATCCTAAGAGGTTTTGGGCCCATCCCTAGTGGATTGGCGTCGAAATCAAGTGCCAACGGTGGGAGGCCCACTTGGGCACCCCCGCACTTTTCTTAAGTTTTATTTTAGAAGCATTCTAGTTTATTTTCTCATGCTGCATATTGTGTTTTCTGTTTGGTGAATTCATAGCTACAATTTCGTAACCTTTGATCAGATTCTAGTATGTTTTGTGTCGTTTTGTAGTTTCACTAACTTGCAGGAGGCGATATCAAATTCCCGAGGGTAGAGGCCAAATTGGGAGAATCCGACCATCTGGGTCGTCCCAAAATGGCCCCAATTACATAACCCCCCTATCTACAGGTGTTTTGGAGACCTCGAGAGTCGACATTGGAGCGTGTCAGTTCGGCTTCCCCAACATAGAAGAAATCATCCCACCCAGGGACGATTTACAGTCAGAAATCGTCCTACCCAGGGATGATTTCCAGTTGAAAGCAGATTGGCCGACTGTCTCAGTGGTAATGGCCTGTTGGTAACATTTTCTGTCTTCTGGCAAGTTTTCAGGTTGTTTAGAATCATTTTGTTTACTGTTTTAGATAAATGTTTGCATGCATCTTTTGATGATTTTAGAAGAACGAACACTTTTCACCTGCAGCAGGTGCTACTGACATCTTAGTTGTTTCTTGGTTCGTAGGAGAAGCAGCGGAGGTGAAGAACTCATCGACATCAGCGACGGCATCGTCTTGGCCCGCCCATTGCAATCGTGGGCACGCGAAAATAGGAACATTGAGTGATTGTAATCAAATTCTTTTAATGCTCCTAGCCCCCGAAAAGGGAGGAGACATCATTGTAACAGAGATCAAGGGATATTAATGAAAGGGTTGTGTTTTCTCCATTTTCTTGTGTCTCTTCCAATGCGTTTCTTTTCCATTTCATGCACTTTACGTTTCTAGGACTTAAGCACATTTGGTTTTGGTTATATTGCAATTAGTGTTTCCTTTGCCCGAAATCTCGTGCTTTCAGTGGCGATCATGGTGGGACCTGTTCCCTATTTTTAAGATCACAAAAAACTAATCGGGTTTTTGTGTTTTGTGTTTTACAGGTACATTTTTTTTTGTAGACTGTTAATCATCTCTGACTGTTACGATTACTTTACTGGAAATCGTCTCACCCTGAGACGATTTTAAAATCGTCTCTGCCAGGGACGATTTCTGTTCTGTAAATCGTCTCACCAGGGGACGATTTTATGTCTGCAGATTTTCAGAGCAGAAATTCAGAGGCAACTGGAGCAGGCAGAGAAGAGGTAGGGATTTTCATAATCTCTATTAAATTTTTTGTTTCTATTTCTATTTCTTTGACTGTTTTCATTTTATCCTGCATTGCTTAGGGAAAAGTCATTTATGCTTGTTTCATTTTCGCTAAATAAAATTAATCTCACACACTCCATGCAACAATTTTAAACCAAGGAGCTGGTCGTAAGACCCCAGCCCTTGAGAAAGACCAACGATGGGTTCATCACCACCTTGGCTTAGCTTTGCATCCATTTCCCGATTGTCAACTATTGTTAGGCGTAAATCCTGACGAAAGCAGACCGAGTGTCGCTAGGGTGATTCCCATGCGTGCGAGGATAAGTTTTCTATGGTAGGTGCCATTAACAGGACAATCCCCCTTTCGTATCGCCTACGTACCACGTACCTTCTGCTCTCACGTACCTATAGTCTCCCTCTCGTAAGGGCGGGTATATAGAGAGGTTGGTATATTGGCCTGGTTGGTATAGTCTCCCTAGAGTTGTATTTCCCCAGAAATCCAATTTTTGGGGCCAAATTCCATCATCTAGTTCCCCGAAATTAGGTTTTAAAATTACGTGCCCATTTTTTCACTTTTTAAGCTGTTCGGATGTCAATATCTCCTAATGTATTTAGAGCTAGGACTTGGAACTTCATTTTTTTCTTATCTACTATAAGAGGGATGCACACACCAATTTTGGGCCCCATCTGACTCATTTTCAATTTTAGGGTTTTTTAGAGAGACATCGTCATGGTGCTCACCCGTAGCCAAGCCCAATCACGGGCGGAGGCTGTGGGGAATGTCCCAGGAGGCATGAGTCACCTCCGTTACAATCCCAAGGATTTTGTCATACCACCTTGGCGACCTAACACACAAGGCAGTCCCCTCCACACCTTAAATGAAAGGGACTACAGGGACACCTCTTCGAGTGGCACTCCTGTTCAACATAGCATTCAACACAAACCCTCCAATGAGGGGTACATCCATAGGAGAGCTCCCTTAGAAGCTCGCTATGAGCGGTCATCGCGTGATGAAGCGCTAGGTCAACATAGGGTTCGATGGGAGGAACCACATGATTACATTATCCCTCCTTCACCCCCTCTAGTTGTCAGGACTACAAAGAAAAATCCAGAGCACAAGGCTCCTCAGGCGGGGTGAACTAACTCCGTCCAACCCTTTTTCACTTATGAAAGAGATCAAGAGGAAGATCCCTACCTTCCTCGAGAGCAATACACAGTGCGAGAGCAATATGCCTCTGCACCTGCTATCTATCAGGACCACTCACTAAGGCCAAAGCCCCGAGGGAATGCCGCTACCCCCAACAAAGGGAGGTCACCTATAGAGATCTTGGATCACTACAATCAAAAATATCTAGGAGAGGCATCTAGGCCTTCTAGACATGAGGCGACAGGACCAACCATCTTAGAGTCTGTCAAGCACGTCGCACGTCAAATGCAATTCACGCAACTTGAGCTAGAGCGACTACATTTAGAGGAATTGTACTATATTAACAAAGAACACCTTCAGTGGCCAGAAGGATGAGTTGTTCCAACACACTATGCAGGAGAGCCAACATGAAAGGGAGTACGATGAAAATCATCGCATTCCTTGAGGACAAAAAACAGTGCGGCCTCAAGTACATGCCGCCTACATCGACAGAGGGAAGCGACCCATTGAAATTTTAGATCATCAATATCGAGGCCAACACATAAGAGAAACATTCGAGCCTCCTGAGCAAAATAGGGTAGACCGAATTGACCCGATAGTCGCCAGACATACCACCCGTCAAGCCCAAATCACGCGGCTTGAACAAAGTCATCAGGAGATAGAGTATCGACACCGCTTGGATAGAGAGCACATGCAACGTGAAGCGGATGAGTTACGCATAGAGCAAGGTCGTCAGGAGTTAGAAGACTTATACATGTAGCGCAAAGCAGATAAGTTGCGCTATAAACTACCTGAGGAGACTCCAACCCCTCACACACATAAGACAAAACATTATGAGAGGCACAACCCCTGGGTGCAAGACAGGTCATCGCGACCTCATCAAACGCTACCCCCAACACCTCCTAGACAGGAGCGGGAGGCTACTCTCTTGATTCCTGAAGCACCACCCCCGACGCCTCCTAGACATGAACGGGAGGCCGCTCCTATAACCAATGACGGGTGCCTTCCTCAGACATCCACCCAGGCTTATGAGCCACCCTTAGAAATTCATCAAGAAGCCTCTAAGGAATTAGAGCGAGAAGAAGAGCGAGATGAAAATCCCCACCAAGGCATGGGGGGTACTATCCAACTACCCCTCCATAAGCCCCAAGTTCCTCAACAAGAACCAACCAAAGAGGAGGAACTCAAATCTCCCGATACATGCAAAGCACTAGAGCACTTAGAGTTGGTAGAGACCAAGATTTTGGAGCTCCCAAGGCCCAACTTACATAAGGCTCCTTTCGAAGAAGATCAACCTTTAACCGTAGGGCTACCTGATGATGCAGTCCTCCATGTCTCAGAATCTACAGATTCTGATGAGCTATACACATTGTCCGAAGGTGAGGATGAAACAGACATAGCACACAACAATCACATAAGACAGCATCGGCATCCCATAAAAATCGAAGAAGCATGTCAACAGATAAACATAATACTAGGGCATGAGTGGCGCATTAACCCACCACAGTGGGACCAAGCATTACATCCACCACGTTGGGCACACAAAGAGCAACTTCCACCAAGAGACATCATAGCAACATCGATGCCACGGGCGGACCCCTGTCCTCATCTCCGTGCATAGGGATGATCCATTCATGCCCATACCTCTAGAGCCAGATCCGAAGTGCAAAGACCATCAAGCTGGGGGTACCTCTATCCCCTGAAGAACCATAATCCAAACCAAAAATGCTCCAAGGATTATCGCAATCTCTTGGTCACCCAAAAAGCTCCAAGGATTATCGCAATCTCTTGGTCAATCCAAAAAGCTCCAAGGATTATCGCAATCTCTTGGTCACCCAAAAAGCTCCAAGGATTATCGCAATCTCTTGGTCAATCCAAAAAGCTCCAAGGATTATCGCAATCTCTTGGTCAATCCAAAAAGCTCCAAGGATTATCGCAATCTCTTGGTCACCCAAAAAGCTCCAAGGATTATCGCAATCTCTTGGTCAATCCAAAAAGCTCCAAGGATTATCGCAATCTCTTGGTCAATCCAAAAAGCTCCAAGGATTATCGCAATCTCTTGGTCACCCAAAAAGCTCCAAGGATTATCGCAATCACTTGGTCACCCCAAAATCTCCAAGGATTATCGCAATCACTTGGTCAACCCAAAAAGCTCCAAGGATTATCGCAATCACTTGGTCACCAAAATGCAAAGAAAAAACACAAGGTCAAAAGTCAAAACAACAAAAATAATCAAAAACAAAAAAAAAAGATTTGCATCTCAATTCTAGGCATACTCAAATTCATCATAAAATTCATATTCTCGCACCTCATATTCAACTTCACCAAAAACAATCCATCAAAATTACAAAAATACATAGCTGCATTGCATCCAAGCATTGCATATTTGTGGTCGTATAGGTCAAAGGCACCATAGGCTAAAATTGCTCTGATAGACCATCTTGTTCCACACTATTCCATTTTACAAAAACAACAAAAACACCATGCATAACTTTTACCACACTACAGTCAGTGGTCTTTAAATGTATCAAGAGCTTTCGTGATTCAGTCATCATTTTGCTCTTTAGCCATGTAATGTATCAAGTCAGACAGATTTTACGAAGGTAGAGTCATACTTGAATACACCTTGTTACGTAACATCCCATCACAAGATAAAACACATAAAACAATTCTAGAGTTGTGTGAACGAAAGATGAAACCTGCATAGTAATCCAGTTCACCATAAGTGAAACGGTTATCTTGCTCATCCCCCTATGCGAATGACCCAAAGAATGCTGAGAGTTGGCAAAAGGACAAGCATCCTCCCTACCCAATTCCCTAAGAATCCCTAAAGTTCTCAATAATTGCAAAACATCAAAAAATTTGCAAAACGTCAAAACTCCAAAATCTGACATCCTACAGTGCACACATCAAAAGGCACAAGCAATAGTGATTTTCATCACTCCATATCCCCAATCCCTTGCTCAAAAGAAAAACAAATCAAAATAAATAGTGATCTTATCACTACAAACGAGCAAGTATCCCAATACAATTGAAGAAAAGAAGGGAGTGGAACTTGAATCCCTGGAACTCTCAGCATTCTAAAAGGTCATAAGGCAAGCCTCAGTACCGATTTGGTTGATAGCCTATCGATAACTGGCGGCAAACTTCTCGCATGACGATATATCTATCACATTAACTTGTGTATAGATCAATGTTTGCATGTGGATGAGCTAGCCTATGGCGCCCTGGATAACACCGCAGATTAATCTAACTGAATACAACAAAGGAGTTAGTGGAGCTAATTAGGTGATCCTCAGTACAGGTTCGGTTGAAAGCCCATCTGGCACTGGTGGTATCCTGATAAATACCACAATAACGAACTCAATTGCACACACAGGGATGTGAAATAGCTTGGTCAAAAACAAGTCCGATTCATACCTTGTTCAAAAGTCTTGTAAGATAAAATACGATCGTGGCTAGTGAGTTAAAACCTTCTGAGTCTCAAAAAACCTTAGCTACATTTCTAAACCAACTGCGCTACTTTTCATCCTTACAATACCATCATAAAATACAAAAAAAAAAAAACCACATGTATACATACAAAGTCATGCATCACAAAAATCGCCTAAAAACAAAATAACAGAGTTCTAAATAGTCTATGGTGCCATAGCCAAACATCACAAATCCCATTCATCCATTTCATATCTGCATATCACATATAAATCAAAAACATTTGCATTCATCATAGCATATGCATCCATCAAAATAAATCAACATGCATACATCCATATTCATCAACCATCATGCACAAGATCAAAGAAAATCAAAACAACAAAAACAACAAATAAATGCAACACAAAAACAAAAAGCAATAAACATTGCCAGACACAAGTGCTCTTGCACTTAACCTCTTGGCATAGAAAAACTGATGTCAGGGTCTACATTGTTGCTATCCTACTCCCTAAGAAGGCTACCATAGCCGGACCGCTCCACGGGAAGATGGATTTTCGACAATTTCATCCCCAAACGACATCACAAAAGGGTCAAAAACAACAAGAAAATCAAAACAACACAAAAAGCAATAAACATTGCCGACACAAGTGCTCTTGCACTTAAACTCTTGGCATGGCAAATCGACATCAGGGTCACAAATTATCACTATCCTACTCCCTAAGAAGGCTACCATAGCCGGACCGCTCCACGGGAGATGGATTTTCGAAAATTTAATCCCCAAATGGTGTCACAAAAAAAAAAAAAAAAAAAACAACAAAACATGCAACATAAAAACAAAGCAATAAGCATTGCCGGACACAAGTGCTCTCGCACTTAACCTCTTGGCAAAGAAAATCGATGTCGAGGTCCAAATTATCACTCTCCTACTTCCCCAAGAAGGCTACAATAGCCGGACCGCTCCACGGGAAGTTAGATTTTCGATGATTTCACCTCATTACGGCATCACCAAAAGGGTTAACACCCACCAAAAATAGGTCCAAATGTTGGAAAAATTGCACACGCTTAACGGTAAACCCTCTAAAGGCACCCTTGCACAAGTCATCTTGGGTCAAGCGACTCGTCGCTTCTCTCACGAAGGTCATTCCCTCATCGATTCGTCGCTTGAGGGGGTAGTCACACTTAGTCACCAACCAACAATCACACACCCAATTAAGGAAAACGACATGCATTCAAAGAATCATTGACAAAGACAATCACGCTCCTGCTTGGGGCAGTAAACAAGCAACAATCAAATCAATCAAACACTTGGCATTTCGTGAATCATGAACACAAGGTTCCCCCTGAGGATAAAAATGCCCTTTGCCTGTTCATGACTGATCAATGTCTAAGTTCAAGTCACACCTCACCAAAATAGGTTAATACTTGAAATCAAATTCCTTAGCTCATCAAAAGCAAGGATTCAAGAATGCATGCCCTTTCCATACTTGGGGCATCAAAAGTTGGTTAGGTTACCAAGAAACCCTAATCATTAGTGCTTTGGTTATCTATTTTTGCTCAGCACTGCGTCACCCGTAGCACTTCCCAAAAAGGGGCATCTGTAGACACCAAAACAGCACCAATCCGATTATGTGACTGCAAACACTGATCACTTTGACAAACACAGCCCCCAGGGCAGCCCTCAGAGGTCAAACAATGGTCTTAACCACTTTCATAGCAATTTTGTGAGGTCAAGATGCAATTTGGCACACTTAGACACTTTGCCTAGTAATCGTCTCACCCAGGGACGATTGCTAAATTGAAATCGTCTCACCCAGGGACGATTTCTGAAATCGTCTCACCTAGGGACGATTGCTAACTTGAAATCGTCTCACCCAGGGACGATTTCTGAAATCGTCCCTGGGTGAGACGATTTCCAAGTTTAACGGGCAAAAAGACAAATGAGGCCAAGTGGCAGCCCAGAACAGTCAGTTGATGACTCCTGCCTCACATGCGTGTGTGAGTGGGCAAATAGGTTGTTTGAGGACCGTCACAAGGGCGATTATGAAAGCCCAAGTCAATGGAGGACTCCCCTCCCTCATGGGAAGACAAGATCGCCACATGGCGCCTATGACCAACACATGGCATTTGTGCTTCCCTCCCAAAAGAGACCCCTTGGGTCTATAAAAGGTGGGACTTTTCTCACCCAAGACATACAGGTTGAAGGAGTTTTCAAGCAACGAAGTGCTGCCGAGTTGAAGACCCACTTGCATCCCTTTTGGTTCACCTTCCCACATCCACCAATCTCTTTTGCAAGGGAGGTTGTTGGGTGGCTTTTGGAAGCTTGAATCGGACCTAAATCCAACACATGGACACCTGAATCAACCAATTCGCCGACCCCCCAATCCTAAGAGGTTTTGGGCCCATCCCTAGTGGATTGGCACCGAAATCAAGTGCCAACGGTGGGAGGCCCACTTGGGCACCCCCGCACTTTTCTTAAGTTTTATTTCAGAAGCATTCTAGTTTATTTTCTCATGCTGCATATTGTGTTTTCTATTTGGTGAATTCATAGCTGCAATTTCGTAACCTTTGATCAGATTCTAGTATGTTTTGTGTCGTTTTGTAGTTTCACTAACTTGCAGGAGGCGATATCAAATTCCCGAGGGTAGAGGCCAAATTGGGAGAATCCGACCATCTGGGTCGTCCCAAAATGGCCCCAATTACATAACCCCCTTGTCTACAGGTGTTTTGGAGACCTCGAGAGTCAACATTGGAGCGTGTCAGTTCGGCTTCCCCAACATAGAAGAAATCGTCCCACCCAGGGACGATTTACAGTCAGAAATCATCCTACCCAGGGACGATTTCTAGTTGAAAGCAAATTGGTCGACTGTCTCAGTGGCAATGGCCTGTTGGTAACATTTTCTGTCTTCTGGCAAGTTTTCAGGCTGTTTAGAATCATTTTGTTTATTGTTTTAGATAAATGTTTGCATGCATCTTTTGATGATTTTAGAAGAACGAACACTTTTCACTTGCAGCAGGTGCTACTGACATCTTGGTTGTTTCTTTGTTCGTAGGAGAAGCAACGGAGGTGAAGAACTCATCGACATCAGCGGCGGCATCATCTTGGCCCACCCATTGCAATCGTGGGCACGCGGAAAGAGGAACATTGAGTGATTGTAATCGAATTCTTTTAACGCTCCTAGCCCCCGAAAAGGGAGGAGACGTCATTGTAACAGAGATCAAGGGATATTAATGAAAGGGCTATGTTTTCTCCATTTTCTTGTGTCTCTTCCAATGCGTTTCTTTTCCATTTCATGCACTTTACGTTTCTAGGACTTAAGCGCATTTGGTTTTGGTTATATTGCAATTAGTGTTTCCTTTGCCCGGAATCTTGTGCTTTCAGGGAGTTATGAAAGTAGTCTTGGATTAATCTTCAAGGGTAATTTTGATTTGGTTGTAACCTAAAAATCCATTTATTAGGAATAATATTTTAAATCCATCCATAAATTCTACTATCATTTCAATATTAGGTAGTGAAAATTTGTCTTTAGGGTATGCTTTGTTAATGTCGCTAAAGTTTGTATAGATTTGAATGGATACTTATTTCTTTGTAATAGACACTATATTAGAGATCCAATCTAAATAATCTATTGGTTTAATAAAGCTGACATCTAAGAGCTTTTAGATTTTTTCTTTGACTAGAAGAGTAACCTTTGGGTGTATTTTTCATAGATTTTGTTTTATTGTCTTAGCATAAAGTTGTAATATGATTGATAACCAATGATGGATCAACAGTAGGCATATCTGCATAAGTCCAAGTAAAATTATCACTAAAATATTTTAGAAGACTAGTGTATTCTATGTGTTCATTATCTATAAAAACTTTACCAAGCCTTAAGATTTGGAGATTGTATTTAGTACCAATGTTGATGTCTAGGGTTTCTTCAATTAATATTTGTGATTCATCTTCCAATTTAAGAGGAGTGGATAATATGCCTATATTTTCAAATTATTCGAGATCTAAAGATGTTGATTCTAGCTTAGGTAATTATGAGGAAGCAAGACAAAATATTTGTTCAAGACATCCCCTAACACAAGTATCATACTGGTGAGAAGAACTATAGAAACATTATTCTTCCTCATATTTTTTTATGTCTAAAATTATCTTAGGGTGGACTATAGTTAAGCAATTAACACTAGAAAAACATAAGGTCTTGCAAGGTTCTATACTAATAAGAGAACTTAATTCACTCTCATAATCACCCCATTACAAACCATGCAAAAACTTTGTATATTTTGCTTCATCATCTTCTTCTAACAATAGTGATGAAGATAAAGGTTCATTCTTATTTTGAAAGTATCCTATCCCACAACTTCTTGGCCATGCTTTAGTTTTTATTGACTCTTTAATGCCTTGTTTAAGTTAACCTAAGCCTCTTCCCTCATACCCCACATTAGTTAATATTTTTTTAGGTATGGGGTGTATAGAAGACATGAAGTATGAATCATATTATCATTCACTAATTCTCAAATTGGTTCTAGTTTAGGGGATTATATAGATTTGATGATAAAGATAAACATAAAATGGCATTCTAATTAAATTATGGAAGCCATCATTTAAGGAAAACCCAACCAAATTAGATTATTCTATTATTTAAACTTTTGAACCATCATGTACATTTGAGTATTTTGCTTACCATTTATATATATCCATTAATCTTAGGATGATAGGTAGTCTTAAAATTAGGATAAGTACCCAAAGCACTTTGAAAACTCCTTTAGATTCTAGAAGTGAACAAAAAATCTTGTTCAAAAATAATTTTCTTAGGTACTCCATGTACCTATATTATTAGATATTTCACTAAGCAAGGAAGAATTTATTGTCATCAATGTCTTCATCCTGAGCCTCTCAATTTATACTATCAAGAAGAGTTAAAAGTGTATAATATGACTTTATATACTATGGGAAAAAATTTATTATGTTATCATGCATAAGTCTACAAGCAATTATTATATAACATTTTAATTTGGATTTACATGTACTAGCTTATGAGACCATTGTTTAATTTTACCATGGTTAAAATTTACTTATTAAATATTTAATTGGAATATCTAAACTTAGATTTTCATATAATTGTAATATTGGTATCCTTGAAAATGAATACTTATTTTTTTTTGTGTTTAGATTTTCCTTTTATTAAATATAAATTTTATTCTTTAATAATGTCATTATTATTTAATTGAAAAGATATAGATTCCATCTCCATCATGTTAGAATAAATAATTATTCTCTTAAGTTCTACTAGGATAAACTTACTTGAGTTACTTAATTTTATTCTTTAATAATGTTATTATTATTTAAGTGCTATTTATACAAAGTTGATCAATGAAATAATCAACCAAGTATTTTATATTTTCTAACATGGTATTAGAGCGGGTCTTCCCTACCTTGTGAGCCTAAGGAGATTTTCCTCATGGGGGGATTTCTATCATGGAAATCCCCCTTTTTTTTTCATTTTTTTCTTTCATTTTTTTTTATAAGGGAGTATGCTCTCCAATGTTTTTGATGGATCAAAAACCAGATGGTTAAATTTTTGGGAGATCATTTTTAGTTTTTAGGGTTTGCAATTTTTCTTTGGGTGTCGACGAACTCTAGCGATCTACAGATCGAATCTTCAGGGGTACCTATGGTTGTAAACTTATAGTAAGCAGAAGATAAAAGATGGGTGGGCTGACGTTGTTCTTGAAAGTGTTGGTTGAAGAGCATGGAAGTGACGTGGATTGGAGCAGTAAAGTTCTTGATCGTGGTTATGCATTTTTTGGTTTGACAAATCCTTTTCTCTATGACTTTGCTGTAATGCAATTTTTTGCCTCCACCAAACCTTATTTGTTTTTTAGAATATGTTTTTTTATATGGATATTTCATTCTAATGGAGCCGCAAACTTAAGAAGATTTACCAGAAGCTCAATGTCCATAGTTGTTGTTCCATAGTGATTTGAGATCTAAATAAAAAAATATCTTATGGCACCAAAAAAACATATAGCTGATAATGCATGTGGTCGATGGGCTATGTGATCGTGTTCTTTTGACATTGTGAAGGATAGGTAGT
The DNA here is from genome assembly GCA_028583015.1 of Wollemia nobilis. Classification (NCBI taxonomy): domain Eukaryota; kingdom Viridiplantae; phylum Streptophyta; class Pinopsida; order Araucariales; family Araucariaceae; genus Wollemia; species Wollemia nobilis. The sequence continues at coordinate 1,630,209 of JAQPPZ010017035.1, read as the reverse complement.
AGTTGTTGAAGTCAATTATAGCTTGTAAGATAGATTTATTTTTTCGTCGATCAACGAATAGCTTCAGTGCAATAATGTAGCCACAAGGTTCATCTTCAGGTTTGATTTCGATGACACAATAAAGTGGTTCATCTAGAGATATTTTTTTTGGGAGCCCTACAAACGTTGGTGGTGTTCCTCCTCAATTTGTAAAATATATTTTTCCCAGTTTTGGCATCCAAGGAGGATTTTGTGCAGCAGATTGAGTTACAAGTTAGAAACCCATTCGCTACCTCTACACATGCACCTTTTAGATTAGAAAGATTCGGTGCATGCGATATTCTATACTCCATCTATACGAACTGGACATTCACTGCAAGAGTTGAAATTCATGATTATCCATCAAAAAAAATATGAAGAAAGCATTGCGAGCTTTGTTGTGGCGCATTTCGAGGAGCATACCACTATTCCAAAAAAAAATATTGTTTGATGAAAGAAAGCAAAGAAATACAACAACAATATCAAAGGTGCATCAGTTGTAACCAAATGAGATCACGGAGTCTCCATATTTTTTTGTGCAATTTTTTATTGATAGGCAACTTATTTTTTGGTAATTGCCATGCATGTTATTTCCACTATCTGTTAATGGCTAAGGAATATGATTCACTTGGAGAATGACTTTTGGAAGAGTAGTGTTTGTTCCTTGAATCTCAACCTACATCTATCAAATGGGCGTCGTTGGTGCACATTCATCTATCCATCTAATCTATCATATAAATCTCTTGCATGCATAGATAGAGATCTATTATGATATGTTCAATGAAATATAAAAATGATCGGTTGTAGAGCTTACATTTAATTTTATCAATCCGAGGGAAATCAAGGTTAGATTTAAAGAGTAGGAATCCCATATAGATTGTACCATGGGGATTAATACTAAGCTTAGCTCAAGTTTCTTTTTCAGGTTTCACATGTACAAGAAAGTAATAAACAGAATAAAAATTGTGCAGAAATAAATGATGCAGAGTATAATAAATAACTGATGCAATGATAATTTACTTTTACTAATGAATTGATTTACTAATGCACCTAATTATGTGTAAACTAATTTATTTATGACCTGATTTAATTTATTTGTGAGGATCCTCGTGCAATCTATCTTATTTTATGTAAATTGAAATGGATTTTTAATTTAAGGCTAACTAACCCTAACCTATTGCAAGGGCGAGAGCTCAAGGACTGGCTATAGGAGTGGGCCCTACCTCCTAGAGGGTAGTGTAAGTCTTTCTCCCCTAGTTTACTTTATCTTAGTAACTAGATTTTATAACTAATACTAACATTATGTCTATTCTTTAAATGCAGGTAACAGATAAACACAATTTACATAATAGAAATTAAACAACACATGAAATTGATACAAATTACCATTTTTGAAGAACAAAATGCTACTTTTATTATTGGAGATTCAGTTGTACATGCTGGCACGTTTCTTCAAAATTGTAAACTTAGAATAGACAATAATTTATTGTATATTTCCAGCAACAGATAGATAGTAGACCCCTTTCAAGGTCTCTCCTATGTAATTTATATTGTAACTAATACAATTCCAAATAGTATTTCTCCACGTATTTTGCCATGCGGATTTTGTGGACTTTTTGATGTGACAACTATGCATCAACCAAAATAATCTAAGCCTAACATAATACATATTCCTACTTGGACTTGATAAATATTTTGACTGGTCCAAGTGGCATCCTACAAACAAACCTAACAAGACAATACTATTTTGAATGAATCGCAAGATATACATCAGGAGGACCTCATGTCCTATATTCCAGGAAAGGTCTAACAGTCTTGCGTTTATATCTAAAACTCCTCATAATAATATGATTACAAACTTTATTAAGAAAATAATCAACTTTATCAACTGAAATATTCTCAGATAGTATGCGATAAATGAAATATCTTGCTAAGTGAAAATATCTGTTGTCGTCTAAACTTGACGTGTCATCACTGATGTGGCATGCTACGTAAGTCAACAACCTTTATTATCCTTTGGTAACTGCTTGGTAAAATATTCTTTAGTAACTTTCTTCGGTAGTTACCTTTAGTCATGTTTAATATACTTAGAATATCTTGAATATACTTTAGTAATATACTTTAGTAATATACATCTATAACATGCTTTTGTAATAGGTCAACTACTATTGTCACCAAGCTATGCTTTTATCCTTGGTCTTTTTATTCATCCTTCTTCTCATCCGAGGTGCACTCCAAAGTTCTGCAATCTCTTCATCGATCATCAACATCTTTTCTTGCATTTTTCTCAAGACTCGAATGAATTTTATATAAATCAAACACATTTGTTAGATTACTACAATTAATCAGATTTACTAATAATTCACACAATATTCAATAGTAATTCACATAAAACATATCATAATCACTAAATAATTATAACAATAAAATAATTTTGATACAAAAATATGTGTCAAATAACCACTCATCATTTCCCCCCAAACTAAAGTCTATGCATGTCCTCATGCATGCGGGAAGATAAGATGAACAGAATATAACAACCCTATACATGCATCAGATATTCAGAATTTTATGAATAACTAAAAATTCTAAGTACATTGATATTTGTATAGAAAGAATAACATAAATCATTACAATCATTACCAGAATTTCAGAGAATACTGTTTACAGAACTTATAATGATTTTGAAACATGCATATGATTTTGCCATAAATCATCTAAAACAAATCAAATAGATATATTTAATAGAATTATGCTAAGTTTCTCCAAGAAAATAAGAAAAATAATCAGTTATCCAAAATACAGGAAATATTTATCAATTCAATTTATCAAAAATTATTAATTTCACAAAACTGAGAATAAATAGTTTATATCAGTAAATGATAGTTCAATGAAAATATTTCAAATATTAACTGTACATATTACGTATGTCATCATATAAAAGTCTACAGATAAAATACCATGGATAATATACTACAAATATGATCAATACATAAAAATATAAGTCTGAGTAATTAATAAAATAATATTTTTTTATTGTTCATCCAACTGGTGCGTGTTGAGAAGAAATCCGAGAAGAAATCTAGGATGATCGTGGTCTTGGTTCTGGTAATTTACGCTCTCATTTTACTCATTGTATCTGTTCCTTAGCCCGCTGATCTACAACTGCTGCAACTGGTGTTTCCACCATAACTATTTTGATGTGCTCAACCTCCTGAGTGCTTCCTTTCTGCTCTGTATCCTTTGTCTACGAAGGATGAAGTTCCTCATCTTAACCATCGGATCAAGCTCCAAAGGTATCCCTACATCCAAGACAAGACCTTTTAATGTTTTTCCTTTCTTGGTGGGCAGATCCAATTTTGTAGGTTGATTATGTTGAGTAATACTAAGAATTTGTTGGGAATTGTCCTCCTCGAGGATCTTTGAAAAGTCAATTGATTTATTAGTGTACACCTATTTGCTAAAGTTTATAGATTTTTTAGGCTTTTTACCAAAAGTAGAACTTTTATGTGGGGAGACTTCGACAGGTGGTGGCCGGTTGACAGAGTCCACAGGCTTTGGTGTCTTATCCGTAGAAAATTGCTTAATCAAATCTATCTGAACAATAAGGGCTCTCTGGATAATTTTAGAGTGTTCTATAAAATCTTCCCTTAATCTATCAATTTTCATTTGCAAAACTATATTTTACGCATGAAGATAGGATAAGGTCTCTACAATAGGCTCGGTTGTAGGTAATTCAGATTCAGGCCCTTGTTCATCTTCCTGTTCAAAGTTTTCTACAATTTTCTTTTGACGTCTGATATTCGATCGGGATTATTTATTACTTTTCAAAGTCTTACATTTCCATTTTGGGCTTTCAGGCTCTTCTTCCTGACTATCAGAGTCATTTTCTTCCTTTGTCGAATGTTCCCCCTTAGATCCGGTAGATTCCAAACATTTGGGTAAGTTGGATTCATCAATGATCCGGTTCTTGGATACTTTCACTTCATGAGCTTTTTTCAGGACAATTAATTTAATTAAACCATGGTGTGCAATCAAGTGCAGTTTTGGTTTTCCTTGAGAATTTTTGGGTTTAACTCGCAAAACATCCGATTTCAGTGATTGGAACATAAAGTAAGGTAGATTAATGACACAATATTTATCATCCAAGAATTTTAAGTTCATTAACATACATATGTGGTAAGCTAATAAGACAAACATTCATCCTTCAAGAGTGAAGAACTTAATAATAATGACAGCTGCTTCTTGCCATAGGAGGGGAAGTGTAGAAGTTGAAACCCCTTTGATTGATCCCTCCTTGTCTCTAAGAATTGTACACTTTTCACCAAATTTTATCACCAACTGAGTGACGCTTTTAGATGGATTTTTATAATAAGGTAGACCAACCTCAGGTAAACCCAACACCTCAGAGATCAAGCTAGGGTTTAAGTCTAGTTGGAGTCCTCCAACATGGGTAGACATTGTGTCGGGGTTACAGTTCATTATGAAATGTCTAGCCACCCCTAAATCATGGCCTTTAAACTTAGTCAATGCTTCCCACCATCGGGCATTCTGAAAAATCTCGACTATAGAGTCGCTCGAGTTTTGAGTCTCAATAGATGACAACTCACTATGTTTTTGAAACACGGGTGGAGGCATGGTGATGGCTAAGGGTTGAGAGAAGAGGATTTCGAATTTATCACCAAGAACCCTGCAATTTATATATAAACAAAATTTTCTCAGAAGTCGGTAGAGCCCTTAAAAATTTACTATTTTTATTATTATATTATTTTTTTTTTATTTAGAATTTTACTCTAAAAAATAAAAATAAAATACATCCTCAAATAGTTGTTCGAAACCCTACTGTAATCATACCAGATCTGTGTAAAAAAAAAATGTTTTAACTATTGTAAAAACTTGTAATACATAAGAGTTGTTTTTGTTTTTCTATATTTTCAAAAATCCCTAAAAAAATTTACCCTAATTTTATTATTTTTAAAATCTCTGTAATTTACCCTAGGTGATTTCTTGTATCTTTGTAATTTACCCTAAATTTTATAATTTATGTATACTTTCTCTTCCTTTTTTTTTTTTAAAAAACCCTATAAGTTAACAGATGTATCTTCAAAATAATTTCTGCAATTTATCTTAATTTTGCCCTAAAACAAAATTTCATATTTTTCCCTAATTTTACCTTAAAACAAAATTTCATATTTTTTCCTAATTTTACCCTAAAACAAAATTTCATATTTTTTCCTAATTTTACCTTAAAACAAAATTTCATATTTTACCCTAATCTCTGCCTACTTCTGTATTTCTTTCTGACGTATGTACAAAGTAAAGGAGAAATATCAATTTTGTATTCAAGGGAACAATAATAAAAAAGTAAAGAAGAAAAAAATAAAAATTCTTACCTATCACTATCACCGCAATCCTACCACCTTTTGACGTCTTCGAAAACCCTCGCCTTCTACCTACAATAATCGTCTGAATTCGATACTAACACACGTGAAATCACATAATTTTGACCTTTCACTCAAACAAACCCAAAAATTACACACAAACCCTCATAATTTTTCTACAGTTCATAACTGGATTCGATTTGGGGTTGGTATTTTCCTCTGCATGGCCGCATGCAACATTGTTAGGTTTCACCCGACGATAGATAACTCTTTTACTTTCCATCGATGATGGATATGCTTTGAAAACCTATCTACGATGGTGGTGTTTACCCTAACATCTACGACAATAAACAAGGTTAATCATACCACAAATTCTAGCCATCGATGCGCTTCAATCGATGGCTACCTTTTTTAATTTATGGCTTACTTCGTGATTGGTTTGTGAATAGAAACATGTTGGCATTAACTTCCCTTTGCTATGGTTGGTGTGGCAGTTTGTGTTTCCTTGTTACTTTTTATGACCTTCGATGCTACGTGAAATCAACGACAAAGAACCATGATCCGCGTATATGCATGCGATTGGCTGGATTAATGACACGTGCTACCTGTGCGATCCCCGTGGCAGTTGGTGGGTGAGTTGTCCGCCACCTCACATGATAGGTTCCTTGCCTTGCCACATGGCATGTTAGAATTGGCACTTCTAATGGTTGTACTCGTGGCTTATGAAAAAGGGCCTGCGACAATAATTTATTATATATATTTTTTTATTTTAATTTTATATATTGTATTATGTTTTTATTTTAATATTATAAGGCCCGTATATATGGTAAAGTTGTTATGTTTTTTTTTGTATATTATAATATTATTTTTAAAGTTGTATATTATTATTATATAATAATAATATTTTGTATTGTATATTTCGTATAAAGTTATATATTATTATTATATAATAATGCGGCGTTTATAATAATATAAGGTATTTAGTATAGTTTACGGCGCTAATCTTCCTTTATTTGCCCTATTATTTCCTAGGTTGCCATGTGTTATTTTGTACATATAATATTTTTTTTTTTTTTTTTTTTTTTTTTTTTTTTTTTTTTTGAGGGGGAAACCGATGATGGTATTACATAAGCTTTTATAGAAGATAATTATGAAAAACTTTTTACATAAGGTATCTATGGAATATATCTACAGAAGACACCTATGGAAGATACTTACGAAAAATGCTTACGGAAGATACTTACGAAAGATACTTACGGAAGACACTTACCAAAACAAATATTTAGAGTCAAGAAAATACTTTACCTGTTTTCTTCTCCCAAACTATATTATGAGTTGTATATGCCTTTATTTATCCCCCCCAAACTGTAATTTTGGCTATATAGCCAAAACAAAAGGAAGGGTGCTTATTTATTTTTATGGATAATATAATGATGATTTTATATATGGGGGTTTATTTATAATTTTGGTGAGTATGCTTCCTGTATGTCATGAAGAAGTTTCCAGGATAGAAAAATAATTTATATACAAAATTTGATGTCAGCCTTCTAGGATATCTGCAATCATGGGAAAAAGTGAAATAGTTATTAAGATGGCATTTTTCTAAAATATGAAATATGATGAACACAAGCCATGCTTTTGTAGAAAAAATTGAAACCATAGTACTTTCAGGAGGATTGTCTTTGGACTTTTGCCTGCATGTGATGTTTCTAGGGATATTCTTCAAGGACTTCAAACATTCTAGCAATTTTGAAACAACTTCATTTACTCCTCTCACAAATCAATCTAGTGTCAAAGTTGTCCTAGTATTTGCAAGCCTCCTTCAAGACCAACTGTGTGTGTAGTGAGGATTCATTTCCCATTATGAGTAAGGATTGAAAAACAACAAGGGTTATGTATGCCAAAAAGCTAGCTGATCTTATGAGCATCTAGAGGTCTTATCCATACTTAGTGCTAATATGTAAGGATACCTCAATAAAGAGTACCCCATGGTGTTTGAGATACTGAGAATTCTAGGGATTCAAGCTCTTTTGCCCTTTATTTACTTTTGTTTTATGTGGGATACTTGCTCATTTTGGGAGGAGCAAGGGATTTTTAGTGCTTTTTGGGGTTCTTGCTTATTTTTAAGAGAAGCAAGAAGATTTGCATTACTTTTTGGGGTTCTTGCTTATTTTGAGGAGAAGCAAGAAGATTTTCATTAGGATACTTGCTTTATTAGATGAGGAGCAAGGGATTTGTTTTTTTTTATTTTGTTCAAGGGTGAAGGGCGAGCTTGTCCTTTTGCCAATTCATTAGTATTCTAGACCATGCGTATAAATAGATAAGCAAGGGAAACTATTCACTTATGGCAAAAATAACACATGAGTTAATTTTTCCAAAACTTCACAATATTTTTAGGTGTGCAATTGTGCATGGTCAAAAGAAAAACTTGATCAACTAGGAGTAACTTATAACATTTTAAAATATTTGCTTAATTTTCAATGAAAATTTTGCTCAGGATACCAGATATAATTTGAGTATTTGAAGAATACCTAGATTTCATCTAGCAACAAGGTATTATGCATCATGTGGTAATCATCTTCCTACAAGGTACTATGCATCATGTGGTAATCATCTTCCTTGAGCTATCTTTAAAACATTAAGACTAAAAATGGAAGGGAATACAATACTTCATGATGAAATAAAGGAAGCATAATCATTTTTATTTTTATAAATTAATATATTTTTTCAATTTTTATATATATATATATATATATATATATATAAAATATATATTTTTTTTTTTCTTTTCAAAGAGAGAATTTATTGGATAGTACCTGGTTGCAGTTCAGAAATACACTGCAAATCATTTTGTTGTCTAAACTAGTGTATGAATTCTTCTTTAGATAATGGCTTCTTATAAAGTTTAAGCCTATGTCCATTTACTAGTAGTTTCCTTATTGAATCATCTATGGGCTTAAGCTTGATTGTACCATTTCTAAATATTTCCTCAATTTCATAGGGTCCTAGCCATCTTGTTCTTAATTTACCTTGAAAATCTTGATAACGAGAGTCAAATAACAAGGCCCAATATCCTGATTGAAATGTACGTGGTACAATGTGTTTATCATGCCATTTCTTTCATTGTTGTTGGGTTATTTCAGTTCTATGCAATGCTTCTAATATTCTCTCATACGTAATATTTAACTTTTCCAACCTATCTTTTTGTGCATTATCCAAATTCATGTCAAGTTGTATCGCTTGTGCGAAGGGTTTCTATCTCGAATTCAATGGGCATGATGGCTTGTTTTCCATAGACCATTTCATATGGTGATAATCTTGTGGTAGTTTTCCAAGTTGTATTATATGCCCATATAACTTATTTTAATCTCTCAACCCAATCACCCCTATTAATAGTTATAGTTTTTGTAATAATCTTTTCAAGTTCTCTATTTGTAACTTCTACTTGTCCATTAGCCTAAGGGTGATATGGTGAGGTTTTCTTGTGTTTTATTTGATAGATGTTAACAAAATGATCAATCACATTGGAGGTGAATTGAGGTCCATGATCTGAAACTAATTCTCTTGGTGCTCCAAAGCATTGCATTATGCTTTCATAAAGAAAATCGGCCACTAGTTCAGCTTGAGCTCGTGGGAGAGCTCTAACTTCAGCCCACTTGGTAACATAATCTGTACATACAAGTATGTGTTTATTACCATCACTTGGAGGGTCTATAGGTCCAACAAAGTCAATTCCCCATTTTTCAAATGGTTCAAGTACTATCTGTGTGGAACCAAAGGCATTTCCATAGATGGTGTAGGCTTGCTAGCTCTTTGACAAGCATCACATCTATCAATAAATTGATGAGCATATTTAGTCATAGTAGGCCAAAAGTACCCAGTTTGAAGTATTTTATTAACCATTATTTGGATGGCATAATGACCTCCACAAGGTTCTTCATGTGCTGCCCTAATAATGTCATATACATCATTTTCTTGCACACATCTCCTAATGATTTTATCAGGACATTTTTTAAACAGAATTCCATGAATCCACATAAAAGGAATACTTTGATGTATTAATTTCCTATGCTCATGTGGTGTATAATTTTGAGGCATTTTTCCTATTACTAAATAATTTACAATATCAGCATACCAAGGGGTAAAAATAGAAAGAGCAAATAAATGTTCGTCTGGAAAATTGTCAAGAATTAACTCGTTATCATCAAAGATTTGCATGCGAGATAAGTGATCTGCAATAACATTATATTTTCCTACCTTATCTATAATTGTGACATTGAACTCTTGTACTAAGAGAAGCCATCTAATCACTCTACCACCCATTGTTGTTTTGTTCATTAATTATCTAATGGAAAAGTGATCAGTGTGAACAAATACTTCATACCTTGTTATGTAATGTTTAAATTTATTGAGAGCATGAATTATAGCTAAAAATTCTTTTTGTAATAGTGTAGTTAAGCTCGGCTCCATGCAAGTTTTTACTTACATAATAGATAGCATAAGGTATTTTGTTTTCTATTTGTTGCAATACTACTCCTATTGCATAACCTAAAGCATCACAATGAATGTGGAATGGTAATTCCCAATTTGGTCCTCTCAAGATTGGAGCAGTAGTCAATTTTTATTTTATTTTTTCAAAGGCTTCTTGACATGCGTTTGTCCAATTGAATTCACTATCTTTAGTTAAGAGCTTAAGCATGGGAGTAGCAACTTTACTGAAGTCTTTAATGAACCTACGGTAGTATCCTGCGTGTCCTAAGAAACTTCTCACCTTTGTTTGTGTTTTTGGAGGTTGAAGGGTTTGAATAACTTGTATCTTTGCAGGGTCTACTTTAACACCTTCTTCTAATATATAATGTCCTAGAACAATACCTCCTTTCATCATCATAAAACACTTTTCATGACTTAGAGAGAGGTTTTGCTCTTGGCATCTTATCAAAACTTTTTGCAAGCTTGATAATATTTCTTCAAAGGTAGTACCGTATATTGTGAAGTCATCCATATAAACTTCCACACATTCATTAGTTAATTCAGCAAAGATAGCCAATACAACTCTTTGAAAAGTGGTAGGTGCATTGCATAGTCCAAAAGGTAGAACGTTATTAGCATAGGTTCCTGGTAGACATGTGAAAGTTGTTTTTTCCTGATCTTCCTCAACTATGGAGATTTGATTATATCCACTAAAACCATCTAAAAAATAAAAATATTTCTTTCCAGCCAATGTATCTAAGACTTGATCAATGAATGGCAAGGGAAAATAATATTTCTTGGTTACTTTGTTTAATTCTCTATAATCAACGCAAATTCTCCATTTACCATTTTTTTAGGGACTATCACCAAAGGTGACACCCATTGGCTGTCAAAAATTGGGTATATAAATCTTGCCTTTAAGAGTTTAATGATTTCCTCTTGAACTACTTCTTTCATAGTTGGATTCAATCATATTTGGGGTTGTCTAACTGGATTACAACCTTCTTGAATAAATATATGATGGGTACAAACATTTGGGTGGATACCCATCATATCCTCATAGTTCCATGTGAATGTTGATTGATGCTTTCTAAGCACATCTACCAACTATGATTCTTGCATGCTTGTGAATTCATTACTAATGTTAAGAGTTTTTCCTGGTATAATATCTATTTGTTTACACTTTTTTTTATTTGCATCTATCCCATTTACCTCATATCCAAGAATGTTTAAATCATAGCCATATGGTTCTATTTGATATTGACTTGTGCTTGCCTCATCAATGGAAAATTGAAATGAACAACTACCATCTTGACCTTGATTCTCTTGTTGATTTCCTAACAATAATGGTAGGGGCCCCTCGACTTCTTGTTGAAGTTGTTCGTGTAGAACATTAATTGATAAAGTTTGGATATCATCATACTCATGAGGGAAATCATACCATAATTTCTTTGGAAATTCTTCCCCTATTGCTGATCTAGGAAATAAACTAAGGTCTTTAGTATTCTTGCCATTAGAAATAGTCATATTTCTTGATCTACAACTAATGTAAGCATCAATTGTTGCAAGCCATGGATGTCCTAGGATTAAGGGATGTCCCCCTAACTTATTTTTGGGTTGTAAGACTATAAAGTCTATAGGATATTCCCATGAACTTAAAGAGACCATAATGTCTTCTAGTTTTCCTTCTGGCTTAATAGTAGACCTATCGGCGAGTTGAAGCACAACAGAAGTTGATTGTAGTTTATGTATCCCTAAGGATTTTGTTGTTTCTTTGGTCATGACATTAATAGTGGCTCCTAAATCAATCAAAAAATTTTGTAAGGTTATGTCTCCAATATGTACTGTGAGTATAGGTATTCCAAGATCTGTGTATTTTGGTAATAACCTATCTCTTATCATTATCTCAGATAATTGTCCAATGACTTGAATAGTTTGGAATTCATTCTTCTTTTTCTTCCCTGAATTTGAACATATATTTTTGATAAGCTTGGAGTAGATGGGTATAGCATTAATAGCTTGTAATAAGGGATTTTTAATAGTAACACCTTCTAGTTCTTGAAGGAAGTTAAAGGCTGGCTTAGATGGTTCTTTTGGTATTTCTAGTCTTTGAGGGAATGGTACTTCTACTTCCTTTCTTATTTGGATTTCTTGTTGCTTTGTTGGAATATTTTTTGGTAGATTTTATGTTTCCTTTTTTTGTTATCCTCTTTTTCAAATAAATTTTTGATAGGATCTTCAAGTTCTGTGAGAGTGACATTATTTTCTAACACCTTTCCTGATCTTAATTGAATCTTTTGACATGGTGCTATAGATATAGAACATGTTTCACTAGCCTCATAAACTTGTTGGACATTCTTATTGTTGTTAGGGTTAGGAACTGGTTGAGCTGGAAGAGGTGGTTGCTTAGGAGGATTATTATTATTGTTCGGAGGTGGTAGAAGTCTATTTTGAGGTGGGTTTTGAGAGTTTTGTCCCCTAAATTGATTTTGAAGGTTTTTTTGTTGTGTTGTATTTGGGGACCAATTGGTTCCACCTTGATTATATTGGCCACTATTATTCCAACTAGGCATGTTCTAACTTGGTGTCCCTTGATTCCATGGAGGTGGCCCTCCATAAGAATTAGCCATAAATTGAGCCCATGGGGGTATGTTCCAATATTTATTGTAAGAGTTCTAATTTGTCTAGTTCGGTGCATTAGACCATTGATTAGGCCTTTTGTGGTTAGAATAACTAGGGTTTGACCAATTTGGTGGGCCAGCAACCTTAAAAAAAAAAACCCCCCCCCTCCTCTTTTTGGGAAAGGTTTTTTTTTTTTTTTTTTTTTTTAAAAAAAAAAGAGGGGAATGGTTTTTTTGTTGGAGGAATCCCGTTTTTTTCCCCGGGGGAATTTTGTCCTTTGTTTTTTATCCTAAGTCCAAGGATGAGGTCAAAGTACTCAACAAATCAGTTTTTAAGCCTTCCAACATATTTTCAATTTCTACTCTTGTCACTCCTCCTGTGGATGTATATTTATTGCTTCTTAGATGTTTTTTTCTTGAATAATTTCTGCAAATATTGATAATCTCCTCAAATGACATAAGATGAATGTCTCCTTTTGCCATAAGATTTAAAATCTCAAGAACATCTTCCTTCAACCCTTTCAGGAAAAGTTCTTTTAGGATTTCTTCATCAAGGTCTATATTTACTCTAGACCCTACAAATTGAAATATTTCTAGATAATCCTCCAAATATTCTTCTTCTTTTTTATTCATATGAAAAAGCTCAAATTTCTTATCCCTAACTCTACAATAATCTTGATATCTTTCAAGGAATAGCTCTTTTAATCCATTTTCTCCATCCCAATGATTACAAACTCCTTCTCCTAGACCCATAAACCATCTTAAAGTTGCATATTTAAGAGTAGACAGAAACAACCTTAGCTTTTTCTCATTGGTGGTGTAAAAGTAAGCTTGACATACTACTTCAAATTCGAAAAGAAAAGCATCAGGATATTCATGGGGTTTTCCATGAAAGGTAGGCAATATAGAAATAGAGATTGATTTAGGTTCTCTTGTTGTTCCTTTTTTATGTAATATTGGGAAAGTGAATATTTTTCTTTGTATGTTCTCTCCTTGATCTCTGTCTTGCCTTTGTCTCCTATTTCCATGGTTTTCTCCTGTCTCTCCCAAATCACTTTGCTCATCAACCATACCTGAATATAGGATTTCAAGAATTGAATCAGGTATAGGTTCAAAAAATATAGAAGGATCTATGTAATTGTCAAATTTTGGATTGGACAATAAATATGAATTGGGATCTTGATCTAGGATTTCAGCTTGATTGGTTGATGTTGTAGCCTTGGTATCTACTAATTTATAAATTCCAAACACTCTAAAGTCTCTTTGGGAATTTCCTTCTGTCTTGTTAATTTTTATGAATCTTCCTTTAGAGTCTCTAGGTCTGCTCATGAATGTTCTAAACTTCTTGTTTTTGCAATATGTCTAATATTCTTTGAATAATTTATGAATATCGTTGACTGGATCAAGTTGTTCTAGTGTCATAAAATGTTCCTCTTCAAAGTTGAAGTAGTCTACCAATAATTGAATCAATTGAACAAGGAAATCTTTGGTTGCAAAAGGATCAATAATTCCAAATTGTAGCTCGTAATGCAACTCTTGGCACAATTCTCTAAAATGTACAGCTCTAGGAATCCTGTAGTATCTCTTATTATATTGTAGGGCTAATTATTTCCTTTCTATGTCTGCAAGGAAGTTGTGAATGGTGAGATAATCCTCAAGGTATTGATTCCAAGGATAAATTACTGGATTTACTATTGTTCTCCTATCCCAAAGCCAATTCTCACAGCTTCTTCCAAGATCTTGATAAGGTGAAGAATGGTTTACCCTTAGAGTTTTTGCTATATTTATCCTCTTGATTTTCTTTAGTTCGTCTGATCTTTCATTGATAGTGTCAATGCATTCACACAGTTCTTCCCACTCTGGTTTGGTTGTTTTTTTCCCTTGTTCAAAAATAAGATTAACCTCTTGTTGTATTAATAATTTTCTAAGGTCTATAAATTTAGTTTGACTATTTTCCACCATTTTTTTATTTCATTTTCTCTCTTTGATTTTATATATATTTTTATATATATATATATTTTTTTTTTTTTTTTTTTTTTTGGGTTTTGATTTTTCTGTTTCAATCCTACTTTCCTGCCAAGTTTAAATATAAATTTTAGAACTTATAAATACTCTTAACACAACAGAAAAGAAATAAATTTAAAATTACTAAACAGTCCTAATGCTACTAAAATTAGATGTGTTTATACAACTAATTTCAGCATACTTAGGAAAAAGTAAAAATGCTTGGAAAGTAAATTTTTATTGGAAGTAAAATTGTTGAAGTAAAAGGTAAATTACTACTGTTCTTTGACTATTAGGAGGGATTTCATTACAGTTGTGTCACTCAATGTAACTACTTCCTACTAAAAAAAATAGGGTCCTAAGCAAAGTTTAGGTTGTTTTCAGTGTTCACCTACTTCCTATTCTTTTTCATAGGTCCTAAATCAAATTAACAATAGTAATCACCCAAAGCAAGGAAATTGCAGAAAATAAAATTTGCTGAAATTGAAATTTGCAGAAAATAATTTTTTAATCTACGAAAGCAGTAAAAATGAATCCTTTAAAAAAAATGAACCTGGAAATGTCGAACGGAGGAACTTTTTGGAACCATATTTGGGCCACTCTGACTCGTATGCACACCAAGGTCTCGTACGTACCCCTTTTCACATACAAGTAAGCCTCTCTCTTTGCACTTCCAAACAAATTTTTGACTAATCACTATGGTGCTACTCTCCCTAGAAATGGCACCAAAATGATCGGTTGTAGAGCTTACATTTAATTTTATCAATCCGAGGGAAATCAAGGTTAGATTTAAAGAGTAGGAATCCCATATAGATTGTACCATGGGGATTAATACTAAGCTTAGCTCAAGTTTCTTTTTCAGGTTTCACGTGTACATGAAAGTAATAAACAAAATAAAACTTGTGCAGAAATAAATGATGCAGAGTATAATAAATAACTAATGCAATGATAATTTACTTTTACTGATGAATTGATTTACTGATGCACCTAATTATGTGTAAACTAATTTATTTATGACCTGATTTAATTTATTTGTGAGGATCCTCGTGCAATCTATCTTATTTTATGTAAATTGAAATGTAGTTTTAATTTAAGGCTAACTAACCCTAACCTATTGCAGGGCGAGATCTCAGGGACTGGCTATAGGAGTGGGCCCTACCTCCTAGAGGGTAGTGTAAGTCTTTCTCCCCTATTTTACTTTATCTCAGTAACTAGATTTTATAACTAATACTAACATTATGTCTATTCTATAAATGCAGGTAACAGAGAAACACAATTTACATAACAAAAATTAAACAACACATGAAATTGATACAAATTACCATTTTTGAAGAACAAAATGCTACTTTTATTACTGGAGATTCAGTTGTACATGTTGGCATGTTTCTTTAGAATTGTAAACTTAGAATAGATAATAATTTCTTGTATATTTCTAGTAGCAGATAGACAGTAGACCCCTTTCAAGGTCTCTCCTATGTAATTTATATTGTAACTAATACAATTCCAAACAGTATTTCTCCACGTATTTGACCATGTAGATTTTGTGGACTTTCTGATGCGACAACTATGCATCAACCAAAATAATCTAAGCCTAACATAATACATATTCCTACTTGGACTTGATAAATATTCTGATTGGTCCAAGTGGCATCCTACAAATAAACCTAACAAGACAATACTATTTTGAATGAATCGCAAGATATACATTAGGACCTCATGTCCTATATTCCAGGAAAGGTCTAACATGCTTGTGTTTATATCTAAAACTCATAATAATCTAATTACAAAATTTATTAAGAAAATAATAAAATTTATCAATTGAAATATTCTCACAGATAGTATGCAATAAATGAAATATTTTTCTAAGTGAAAATATCTATTGTCATCCAAACTTGATGTGTCATCACTGATGTGGCATGCTACGTAAGTCAACAACATTTATTATCCTTTGATAACTACTTGGTAAAATATTCTTCAGTAACTTTCTTTGGTAGTTACCTTCAGTAACATGCTTCAGTAATATACTTCAGTAATATACTTTAGTAACATACTTCAGTAATATACATCTATAACATGCTTTTGTAACAGGTCAACTACTATTGTCATCGAGCTCTGATTTTATCCTAGGTCCTTTTATTCGTCCTTCTTCTCATCCAAGGTACACTCCAAAGTTTTGCAATCTCTTCATCGATCATCAACACCTTTTCCTACATTTTTCTCAAGACTCGGAAAAATTTTGTATAAATCAAACACATTTGTTAGATTACTACAATTAATACTAATAATTCACACAATATTCAATAGTAATTCACATAAAACATATCATAATCACTAAATAATTATAACAATAAAATAATTTTGATACCAAAATATGTGTCAAATAACCACTTATCAAAAATGAAGCTCGGTGTTATGACCTTTATCGCTTGTTTTCCATCTAGGGATCGATGGGTGTCTGCTGCAATAATTGCTCATCATATCTATTTTTCAAATTAATACCTATTAGGGTAAAATATTTTTTTAGCCATGGTCCAAAAGCTTTTTTATCATCTATTTTGATGATGAATTCTAGTGAAGCAATGCGACTGGAGGTTGATGAAACTCTAGACTATTCCAAATATAAACGTTCTTGGAGGAGTTTTGATGTTTCCAGACATTGAATTGTAATGTAGAAGAGAACATGAAATATCATTGGGGGCTACGAGTGCAAAGAAGCCATGGCTATTTTATGATGGTGATAGAATTAGCACCTGAGAGGATGTGATGGAATGACGAAAGAAGATGTGATGTATGACATTCGTGCATGTTTATTTTTCTAGTCACCAAAAATGCATATTTATTGTGTGTTTTTTTGTGATATGGATGCATATTCATCTCTAAAAATAATACCATTTTCTAGCCTTGTACTAGTCATACACGATCGCCTGCAACAGTGCTAGGAATATCTCTGTCAACATGCCAATCATGAATATTAAATGCATAAGTTTTAGTGGTGCTTGTGCATGGCTATGTGGTGCATCTTTTATGCACTGCTATGCGGCCATATTTTTATGCGTAAATGTCTAGAAAAACTTTAGTCTGCATGTGAGCTCTTGTTTCATTTTTGTGAAGAATGGAGAAAGTGAAGTTTGAGTAAAT
Source organism: Wollemia nobilis (assembly GCA_028583015.1). Taxonomy (NCBI): domain Eukaryota; kingdom Viridiplantae; phylum Streptophyta; class Pinopsida; order Araucariales; family Araucariaceae; genus Wollemia; species Wollemia nobilis. The sequence goes on along the minus strand of JAQPPZ010017035.1, from coordinate 1,612,577 downwards.
ATTGGAAGTACTAGTGGTATCTATGGTAATATTATGGCAACATCTAGAGTTACTGGGCCCATCTTGGAGAAGAATATTGCAAAATTCCAGAAGTCAAGTAACTTAAAAATTATCTGTGATGTGATTTGATGTCGATAAAATTTTATGCATTGGCACATTTCAGTTTTTAATTCCTTCACATGGAAGTTCTATAAATCAAAAGTGTTTATATTTTGGGTGGCATTGATGGCAGTGATAATAAGTGGCTCATGAAGCCTTTGGAATAGTGGCTAAGCATTTTTGTTAAAATTTCTCTGACTTGTTGAGTTGGAAGTTAGCCATGTCGAGAAATTTGGATGTGATATGCCCCATGTCCATGTGAGAAGACATCAAGTGAAGTCCATGAATAATTGGAAGTCTTTTGAATTGGTGGGGTGTAATTTTGAAAATTGATGGCTCCCAATGGTAAGGTGGGGTAGATATGAATTCATGCCCATCAAACATGGAGGAGAGGATATGGAGTCTAGATTTGGGTGTGCTGAGTTTGAGGCCATGAACATCTGGAGGCCATGCGTTGGACGTGGATAAGACTCTGGAAAATGGTGTCTTACCTTCTCTTTTGTCATAAAAAATCCCACAGCATGGTGGATTTTGAATGTTTTTTTTTGTACGACGTGATGGTGGGTAAACCCTCGAGGATGGACACCTATTTCTATTTCTACCATTGAGGCTAATTAAACTACTATGATCCATTTTAACCATAGCACACAGTTGTCGATGAATCTATGAAAGTTGCACATACTGTAGCAACCCATGGACAACAAAGAAATTTGGTTCTATAATTAGTTTATTATTTTCTCATGGATGGGAGTCATGAAAAATGGATTTTGAGAGCCTAATATACCATAAATATTCTTTCTAAGGGGTAGAGTCAGAATAGAAGTCCATCAAGAAGTCTGGCCCACATATCTATTCATTATTGTGATGGTGGCATCGAGGCGGATGACATTTTCATAGGCGATCCAGTGAAATTTGTATGTGTGGTGAAAATTTTGCCACTGGAGAAGATGTAACCAGGAAAAAACATAGCTAACTCTCAACGTCATCAAATCATAGGCTCCATACTAAAATCTTCATTTTTCATGAAGGTGTGGAAAATATTCATTTTTTTATGGAGATAGAAATTGAATTTGACCTCACGATGGTTGGCATTAAGCCCGATGTCATAGCCCCTAGCATAAATATCTTGGTTGTGTGATTAGATTGGTTGTGAGAACATGATTTCAATCACTATGTGGCAATCATATCAGACAGGCTAGACACGGCGTGAAGAAGATCACTAGTCTAGAGATTTTTTTATGTAAAGTGTATGAAAGTTTTTATAAGACACCGATGTAAGAGATCACTCAAAAATCCTCCATTTGTGCATTTCAATCGTGGTAAAATTTTTGCAAGCTTTATCTAGTTGTTTTCAAAGCCACAAAAAAATTGTGGCACTATTTGTAAGATTTTTAACCACTTCAGAGGAGCAGGCACAGTACTGGAAAAATCAAGCATTCATAATTTTTGTGATTGCTACAAGGCTATTATATTCCAGCTTAAATTTTGATATTTTTGTAAATGGCATCGAATATTTTTAGATATTAATGCATTGGATAATGTCAACGCATCAAGGGAGCTCTCGCTTCCTTTGTGATGTTAAATATTTTGCTTTGCATCCCTCAGTGCAGAAATAGTATAATCTCTTGACGAGATCATGCAACAGTGAGCACTCAGTGTTAGGTAATGGAGCCAAATTGATAACAAGAAATTAATTAAATATTATTGGTAGGGTTCCAAGGCCATTATTGTTGGTGGAGTTCCAAGGCCATTATTGTTGGTGGAGTTCCAAGGCCATTAAATATTTATGGGCAATGTTCAACAATAGGAACATGAATGGGGTTCCAAGAGGTAACATTAAATATTTAATTACCATTAAATATTTAATTTCTAGTAAATATTTAAAAGGAAAACTATTGTAATAATTCTATATATTTGAGTATCTTGTTTATGGTATATATAGGATTATGTATCTCTTGTAGAGAGACAATAATGGTTGGTGTAGAGCTTGATGCAAGGGTGTTTTCATGTTGAATTATTGTTAAAGTAATTGTGTGGAGATGTTGGTGTTTTGAAGAGGAATTTGCAATTGGTTGTGTTGCAGGATTACTCCCTTTAGATATTGTATTGATGTTAATAATACAAGGACTGATTGTTTCTCCGTGGAGTAGGGTACACTGCCCGAACCACGTAAATCTTGTATCTCATTTGTGTGATTATTTTTTTGCATTGCTTAACTAAAGTTTAAACTATTTTTCATTGCCAATGTTATAATTTATTTTTTTCCATAGATTGTGTATTGTATGTACATGGTGAATTCCTAACAACTGGTATTAGAGCGATCTTTTTGGGAAAGGGCACTCATAGGAGATTTTTTTGTTTGAGTGGAAAAAATTGGAGAAAGTTTGAAGATTAAACTGGAGAATTTTATCGAACAAAATTTTGGTTTGTAGAAAACAAAAGTGGAGGATTATCTGTATCAAAAGGATGATCTGTATTTGGATCTAAAAGGGAATACTGATGGTCAACTTGACTTGATGCATGATGAGAAATATGATCTCATAGATAGGATGGCACTGGGAGTGATCCGGTTGAGCCTGGATGATTCTATTGCATACAATATCAGGAAGGAAAAGACCACCAAAGGAGCCATGGATACTCTAGCTAAGTTGTATGAAAAACCCTGAGCTTCAAATAAAATTTTCTTGATTAGAAAGTTATTTACTATGAATTTACAAGAGGGTGGATCTATCCAAGAATACCTTAACAAGTTTTATGTTGTTATGTGTTCTTTAAAATTAATAGGGCTTGATTTTTATGATGAGGTTATGGATTTAGGGTTTCTTTGTTCACTACCAGACTCATGGGGTAGTGTTGTAATGGCAGTGAGTAATTTTGTACCTAGATCTGGAAAGCTGGTGTTTGATAATGTGGTTAGCACAATCCTCAATGAGGATATGAGGAGAAAATCCTCAAAGGAGACTTCATCATCTGGAGTAGCTCTATCTATAGAAAGTAGAGGTAGAAACAAAGAAAGAGGAAAAGGTCAAGCTAGATGGAAAAGCCAGAATAGAGGAAAATGGAAGGGTAGATCTAAAAGTAGAGATAAAATTAAGATTGATTGTTGGCATTGTGGGAAGAGTGGGCACTTCAAGAGGGAGTGTAAAGACAGAAAGAAGAATGAGGACGATAATGGGAATGATGCTCAAGAGGTAAACATTATAGGTGCAATTTATTAGGATGCCCTGATTCTTGAAGCAAATTACACGAGTGAGTATTGGGTTATGGACTTTGGATCGTCTTATCATGTCACTTCTCATAGGGAGTACTTTATTCATTATACTTCAGGTCATTATAGAGAGGTTTTTTTTGGAAATAACTATCCATGTGATATTGTGGGTATTGGCACGGTGAAGGTAAAGTTGCCAAAAAGAATTATTTGGGTGCTTAGCAATATTAGGCACATTCCTGATCTGAAGAGGAACCTGATTTCAACCAGTGCACTTGATTTGGAGGGATGCAACACTACTTTCAGAAATTGGCAATGGAGAGTGACAAAGGGTTCAATGGTGATTGCAAAAGGTGAGTTGACTAGAACTTTGTATTTATTGCAGAACTCATCTTATTGTGCATTGAACTATGCTACTCAGGATGATGGAAAAGCATGGCATTTATGGTTGGGTCATATGAGTGAGAAAGGGATGAAAATCCTTTATTCCAGAAAACTGTTGCCAAAACTCAAGGAGGTTGAGTTAGGTTTCTATTAAGTTTGTGTATACAAAAAAAAAAGGGTAATATTTCTAAAATTTGGTCCAAAAATGAAGAAAAATAAATTAGAGTTAGTTCACTCAGATGTGTGGTGTCCCTCACCGGTACTTTATCTTGAGGGCTACTCTTATTATGTTACCTTCATTGACGATTTCAACAGGAAGACATGGATCCACACAATCAAGCATAAGTCTAATGTTTTTGACACTTTTTGAAAGTGGAAAGCATTAATGGAGGTTGAGGTAGGTAAGAAAGTAAAATGCCTTAAATCTAACAATGGTGGTGAATATTACAACAAGGATTTTGAGGACTATTGCACAAAGGAAGGAATTAGGAGAATCAAGACTACTCTTGGGACACCACATGATAATGGAGTCTCGAAGAGGATGAAAAGAACTATAATAGAGCGTGCCAAATCCATGATATTGCATGTAGGGTTGTCATTGTTTTGTTGTACTAGTGTAGTTGATACATCAATTAATTTGATAAACAAAGGACCTTGTACTACATTATATGGAGGCATTCTAGAGGAGACTTGGAAAGGTAAATCTATGAACTACTCTTTCCTTAGAGTATTTGGTTGTGAGGCTTTTGCCCATATAGATAAAGAAAATAGGAGTAAGCTTGATGCAAAGTCTAGAAAGTGCTATTTTCTTGGTTATGGTGTGGATGAGATGGGATATAGGCTATGGGATAACGTTGGCCAAAAAGTTATCAGGAGTAGAGATGTGATTTTCAATGAGGATAGGTTGTAAAAGGATAGGCACATACAGGTTGAAGAGGATGCACCTGAGTTTGTTGACTTGGATGCAATCCCAGAGCATGGTGTAAAAATATAGCCTCTTGTTCAAATTGATGAACATGGTGCTCATGTTGAAGAGCATGGTGATCAAACGAATGAGCAAGTTGAGAATGAAACACCTCAAACACCCCCACTACCACTAATACCAAAATGTTGGAGATCTACTCGAGTAAGAAGAGCACCAAATGTGTATTCTCCTTATTTTTATTATATTCTATACACTGATGCAGGTGAGCCCAAATGTTTTCATGAGGCTTTGCAATTGGAAACTAGGAGCAAGTGGGAGCATGCTATGAAGGATGATATGGACTCATTAACTCAAAAACAAACTTGGGATTTGGTTGAGCTTCCCAAGGGCAAAAGGGCATTGCATTGCAAATGGGTGTACAGAGTGAAGGACGAAGTTGATGGCATCAAGATATACAAAGTAAGACTTGTTGTAAAATGATTTGCACAGAGAAAAAGTATTGACTATAATGATATTTTCTCACCTTTAGTAAAAATGACTTCAATTTGGACTATTTTGAGTATAGTTGCAGTAGAAGATCTTCATCTTGAACAGTTAGATGTGAAGACAACATTCCTACATGGGGATTTGGAGGAGGAGATCTACATGCAACAACCGAAGGGGTTTGAGTTCAAAGGTAAGAATAGCCTTGTGTATAAACTAAAAAAGAGCTTGTATGGTTTGAAGAAAGCTCTAGGGCAATCATATCTCAAATTTGACAGTTTCATGATTGAGCATAATTTTACTAGGAGCCAGAGTGATCATTGTGTTTATTTTTGGGCTACAGTAAATGGTAACTTCCTTATTCTTTTATTGTATATTGATGATATGTTTGTGGCAAGATCCAATATGCAGGATATTAAGAAATTGAAAAGGAATTTGGCAAGTAAATTTGACATGAAGGATTTGGGGGAAGTCAAACAAATCCTTGGCATGAGAATCACTAGAGATAGGAAGGAGAAAACACTAAAGTTATCTCAAGAGGATTATGTGGAAAAGGTGATTAAGAGGTTCAGTATGCATGATGCAAAATCGTTAGCCCAACCTCTTGCAAAGCACTTTAAGCTCTCAAAGAAGATATGTCCCAAGAAAAATGAGGAGGAAGAGTACATGAAGAAGGTACCCTATGCTTCAAGAGTTGGGAGTTTGATGTATGCTATGGTGTGTACAAGATCGAACATTACCCAAGCAATGGGATTTGTGAGCCCGATATATGAGTAATCCAGGTAAATCTCACTGGCAAGCAGTGAAATGGATATTCAGGTATTTGAAAGGGACTTCAAAATTCTGTTTGAATTTTGGAGGTTCCAAAATTGAGTTACATGGCTATGTGGATTTAGATATGGTAGGTGATTTGGATGGTGGGAGGAGCACTATTGGGTATGTATTCATAGTTGGAGGTACATAAGTGAGTTGGATATCCAAGCTACAATGTGTTGTAGCTCTTTCTACTATGGAGGCTGAGTATGTAGCCATCATAGAAGGTGCCAAAGAGTTCATATGGCTTCAGAGGTTGATTGAGGAGTTGGGTCAGGAGCAAGGAGATGGTACAATTTGGACTGATAGCCAAAGTGCCATTCATTTAGCTAAGATCTCTACTTTTCACTCATGAACAAAGCATATTCAGTTGAGGTATCACTTTATTCGATCAACAATGGAGGATGGTTTGGTAAAGTTGGGTAAGATTCACACTTCCCAAAATTTTGTTGATATGCTTACTAAAATTGTAACCAGGGAGAAGTTGAGCTTTTACTCTACTTCGGTTGGCCTTAAGGAGTAAGGTCATGTTATGAGAAACTTTCAGTCCTAGGATGCAGGGATGTTGCATCAATATTGTCTCCAAGTGGGAGATTGTTAGGTAATGAAGCCAAATTGATAACAAGAAATTAATTAAATATTATTGGCAAGGTTCCAAGGCCATTATTGTTGGTGGAGTTCCAAGGCCATTATTGTTGGTGGAGTTCCAAGGCCATTATTATTGGTGGAGTTCCAAGGCCATTAAATATTGATGGAAAATGTTCAACAATAGGAACATGAACGGGGTTCCAAGAGGCAGCATTAAATATTTAATTAGCATTAAATATTTAATTGCCAATAAATATTTAAAATAAAAACTATTGTAATAATTCTATATATTTGAGTATATTATTTATGGGATATATATAGGATTATGTATCTCTTGTAGAGAGACAAGGAAGATTAGTGTAGAGCTTGATGAAAGGGTGTTTGCATGTTAAATTATTGTTAAAGTAATTGTGTGGATATGCTAGTGTTTTGAAGAGGAATTTGCAACTAGTTGTGTTGCAGGATTACTCCCTTCAGATATTGTATTGGTGTTAATAATACAAGGACTAATAGTTTCTCTATGGAGTAGGGTACACTACCCAAACCACGTAAATCTTGTATCTCATTTGTGTGATTGTTTTTTTTGCACTACTTAACTAAAGTTTAAATTGTTTTTCATTGTTGTTGTTATAATTTGTTTTTCTTCCATAGACTATGTATTGTCTGTACATGATGAATTCATAACACTCAGCAACGGATCTTTCTTGTGAGAGGTTTCCAGTGGTGTTACTGGTGAAGCGTTGATTGCAAGCCCCAGATTATTTGATACACATTGGCAAATTGTACCAAATAACTTATGAATCTAGGATAGGCAAATGGTTTTTTTGGTGGATGGTTCTTGATGCATCTTCTAAAGCAGGCCCATTTTTTGTTTTCTATGACTATGCAGTAGTAATTTACTTTAAAAAAATGGAGATGCCAATGTTTTTATTTCCTAAATGAGTGTGGAAATTTTTCATGATGTGTGGAAGTTTTATTTCTTTATCAGATGCTATTTCTAGGCATTGATATAGTTACTTTATCAAATTCTATTCTCAGCCATTTGGTGCAAATGGTGCACCATAGAATAATCCAAGCATTGATATAGAGGACTTACCTTTAAATATAGCTCAGAGGAATTGGTGGAGATCATGAGTTTTACCTCATGCAAAATGGAGTTGTGCTATATGGTATTGTAGATGTTCCAAGAAATCAATACCATGTGGCCTATTTTGTTGGCCATGATTTCTTATATTATGTTGAGATTGGAAAGTCTAGTTTTGTTGCCTTTTGTTGTTTAATGCTGCCAGTAGTGGCAATGTCCCAGCGATGCCCCTACCACTATGGAAAAATACATTACCTGCACGTGAACTATTTTTTTATGAGCGATGATGTCCTATTGCTACGTCTAAAATTGTAAATCGTGTAGTGGTTGAACAGATGCAAATTATGTGTGGTGATTTTGTATAAAATTATGCATATAATAAGTTTTGGCTCTATTGTAGTTAACATTACTCCATAAAAGGCTAAAAATATCAAGCAGTATAAATGCCCACCCTGCACCAATATAAAAAAAAAGTTTTATTGTTGGTGATGAAGCTCGGCATCAAGGGTAGAATGGATGAAACTACTCAAAGTCTTGAAAATGAAAGGTGTACTTGATGTCTCTAAGATAGAATCCTCAGGTCCAATTCCAGTTCTAAAATGTGGTATTTACAAAGGCCTTTTTATGGAGAGCAATGATAACCCATTGATGGCAATCGATGCATTTGTTCATGGTTATCACTTCCAAATGACTAGTGCATGGTCCACTATAATTACTGCCATTTCCTATTGGTCACGACGCTCCTCCAAATCAATGGTTACATGACATATCTCCTCTCTTTCAAATGGTATAGCTACAATAAAAACTATAGGTCTTCAATTAGGTTGACAATCGTAGATCGAAATAATATGTTATAGGACATGGATGTTTGTCGTAGATATGGGGGTGAAGATATGTGATGCTACAATAGTTTTTTGGTGGTGTGGTAGAAAGGACAGGCTCATTAAGTTTTTTAGTATATGCTCTACTATCTCTATGTGTTTTTTTCTATGGTGGAGCATGGAACTGCCACTGTAATCAGCGTATTATTGCTATAATCGTGGAAGCAGCGGTAAAGCCAAATGTGTGCATAATGGCCCTTGATAGTTTCTGGTGTGATAGAAGATGAAGATCTGTGCACCCATCAAATTTTTTTCTCCATTATCTAGCCATTTTAAATATGGATTGAGAGCATCATGGGGCTCTTTCTTGGTGGTGGTGGTCCCCAGTTCTTGCTTGTCAAAGGAACTCAAAATTACTGCCACCAAGACATAATTTTATCAATCATGATTTGAGCCCTCTGCTATCTGGATTTTATCTATTGTTTTCAATGTTGTTCAGCGAACACTATCCACATTCCTAGCAAATTTAGTTTGCAGGCTCGAGGATGGTCATTTTTTTGCCATAACAGTGTTAGTTTTAATGTGGGCCTTTTTCTCCCACATGCATGGTGGGGGGCCCTCTTAAACACAGAAGAAATATTTTTTGGAATCCTCATGTGCTCTAGCCCATATGTTTGATGTTTCATACATGCATCAGTTATTAATGGCCCGTGCCATTTGTTGATGGCTTCTCAAATAGAATATGCAAATCATGGAGATCGAGGGTTTTGGTTGTTTTTATGAATGGGGGGAGAATTTTTTTGTTTGGTCAACTTTTAAAAGTTTTTTTTCAACTTTAATTATAAGGGCCACATTTGTTATATTTTCCCCACATTTTAATTTTGCCATGTAAAACTTTAAAAGGTAATTTCGAAAAGTTTTTTTTGTAAAAGAAAACTATTATTTTTCTATAGATGAAGGTAAATTTGACACTCAATGATAGGAATGTATATAGTCATCGAAAAGGTTTTTTCGATACGAAAACAATGGAGGCAACCATTTTCAGTTTTGAAACTATTTTTCATACTTTTTTGTGGATCTAATATTATTGTATCATGGAGTGCATTCTCGGTTGAACCCGACACTCCAATATCATTTGGTGCCCTTGTTTTGTTGTTTGTCCATTTTTTTGGATATTTATCAGCCCATTGTGTCCATATAGGTGGTAACCACATACTCATGCTTGTGAAGTCAATTTGGACTTCCCTAGCGATTCTTGTGGTTATTTCCACACTATCTTCACACCTTTTTTTGATGAGTCTCTACTTTTTTGAGACATATGATGGGTCCTTTGCAGATTTCTTGATGGAAGTTATCCTAGGGGGGTTGAAGAGGACATCTTCCTTCCTCTCCATCCTCCATGCATATCTTCCTTCTTCTTCTTCTTCTATTCTGGCAGGTGGTTTTCTCCCTTGGGATTTTTTCATAATTCCATTGTTTTGTTGTTTTTACACGAGTTTTGGACCTTATTTCAGCCCATTCTATTCATATAGGTGGGAACCACTATTTATGCTTGTGGAGTCAATTTCGACATCCCTTGTGATCCTTGTGGTTCTTTCCACACTGTCCTCACACTCTTTTTTTATGAGACACTTTGTTTTTATGGGGTTTTCTTTAGTGACATTTTTTCATGGTGTACAGCCTTGATACGTGTCACAAGCACCAGTCTTGGAGTAATATTTCATTCATTTCAATGATGTCTCTCTACTTTTTTGAGACATCTGATGGATTCTTTGTAGGCTACTTGATGGAAGTTTTTCTTAAGGGGGTTGAAATTATTTCTTCATCCTCCATGCACATTTTCCTCCTTATTCTTCTTTCTATTTTAGCAAGTGGTTTTCTCCCTTGTAATTTTCATCATCTATCCAACAGTTTTTTATGGATATATTGTACATGAGTACCTCATCAAGTCCTATTTTTGGGACTCATTTGTTACATTCACCCCTATTATCATTTAAGGGGAGTGTTAGAATAAATAATTATTCTCTTAAGTTCTATTAGGATAGACTTACTTGAGTTACCACTCTTCCGTGAGTCAGGTGAACTCTCAATTTAGACTAGTTCATATTTGATGAGTTGTAATCCAATGGCTCTCAATGATCAACTTTGATATTTATACAAAGTTGATCCATGGAATAAATCAATCAAGTATTTTCTATTTTCTAACACATCATAGTTTTCATATTTTAAATAATTAGTTTTTTTACCATTATTTATAGTAAGAAAGTTTGTTTTTTTTGTGTGTATGTGTATGCGTGTATATATAGAAAGAGAAAGAGTTATTATCCTATTGACATATGTCAAGTTTTATACTAATGATATTTATATTCCTTCTTCTAATGATATTTTCTAATGTTTATATTCATTCCATCATCCTCCAAACCAATCAAAACATGCACACATATAATTATATAAAATCTTATATTTTCTTGTTGTAACTAAGTACTTTGCATATGAAATATTTAGAAAATATATTGTAAATGTGAAATAATGGCTTATATTAATAATTTTGCTTTTTCACCATGTTTACATCTAATATACCTATGTCCATTAAATTATAACAACTATTACAATGAGAAATGGGCTTCTTATAGTAAGACAAACATGAGAAGATTAAATTGCCTTAATATTCAAGATGCAATTGTAAAATCAATAAAGAGGAAGGAGATATAGATGAGACCACTAATCATTATTAAATATTTTAGTATGTCACAAGAATCAAGTTGAGGCACAAACATTTCTCCGTTACAAGCACAAGGGAAGAGAACATTATAATCACACCTATGTTACGATATGTATGATCATAATTCTGATAGGAAGTTCATAAAAATCCAAGCACAAGCCCAAGAATAAATATAAGAATATTTTTTTATTGGTATAAAGGGTTTTGAAAGGGTCCCTAAACCTTGTACAACCATGAACTGAAATAGAAACTAAGAAACAAAAAAAAACTCCCACTAAACCAACAGAGCTATGAGAGTTAAACTAGAACAACAGAAACCCAACCGAATAGACAAAGAAGCGCCAAGCAAGCAAACCAGACAAAAAGAGACAAGTCCTGTCAAGACCAACCAAAACAAAAAGACTTACAGAAGTGACCAACCAACTTACTCTGGAGTAAGACCACCAACGTTATCCTTCTCAATGGGGAGGATGACCTGAAAGGTCTCGGACTTACTAGCAATAATAGCCTTGGAGATCCGAATAGCATGATCGAGGTCGGTTAGGGCCTTCGATTGAGTGTGGTAGATGTTCTCCAACATCTCAGTGAGAATCTCAAAGGGGTCACATTTGGAAGTGGCCATCGCTTTCACATCCACAAGGGATTGGTCCAGCACAGGAATAGTGCTCTCAGAGGTGAGATGGTCAAGGCTCTTCCTTTTCCCGCTAACATTCCTCTTGCTTCTATGATTGCTAGAGCTGTGACTATGCATCACAATGTCAACCTCAATGAGCTCCTCCTCAGTGCACATGAACGGGTTCGAATCCACCTTGGTAGCAATTTTCTACAACATATGGTCGTAAATGACCAAGAACAACCCTTGATGTTTAATGTGTGAATCCTCCCTTTTCTGGTAATTCTCAATGGAAACCTCAACAGAGCATCTCAAATACTCTGGAACGTTGACCTCTTTAACATCATGGAGAACATTGAGGAAAGCAATATGGAAGCTCCTCAACGGTTCGTCCACCTTATCAATCGTAATGTACTACATCATTGGAATCAAAGCCCTACACCAAGGGTCTGGAAGCTTCTTATGAATGATGCCTTTGTCATCTCTTGCCAATTTCTTCCCTCTATCCACAAAGTGTTTCAGTTCATCTTGAATGGTATGATTATCTCTGTGGAGCTTGAAACCCTCATTGGGAAGCTCGGTAATCTCCACTAACAAGTCAGCAAAAATGGTGAATTTCATACCCCTGACCAAGACTTGGCCATTAACCCAGGTGTTGGCAAAATCTTTGGTGATCACATCGTCATGCCCCCTAAATTTCTTAAGGAAAGGAATGAAGCCATGGTTGAAGAGGATTTTTTGGATATCGGCCTCAATATTGAGAGTGTCAGGCTCAATGATGGCCATCGCAGGAAAAGGGTAGTAATTACTTGTTGATAAAGGAGGGCTCACTGGACAAGACTTCGTGTAGAGGGATTTTCAAGCGCCTGAGGAGAGTGACATCATTGGAGTTAAAATACAGTTCAGGGTAATCACATGGGAGCTTAAACCTTTTTTGGTTCCAATGCTTTCTCGAGATAAAAATAATATGGACTTTGGTGAGGATAAAGGTGGGTTTGGTGGAGACCTGAAGGTGGGGATACCCACCTTTGATTGGGTGGCCTAGAGGGAAAACATCGACGTTGGCTCCATTCTTGGAAAGGATCAAAGACACAGATGGCAAGGGGTGCCAAGTCATAAGGGCCTTGATGCTGATAGGTTGAAACACCATGATCGATGTCAGACACACAGAGTGAAGGGCGTTGGGATGCTTACTCTCATAAATGGCATGGGTGCAGAGGTTAATGATGACCTAGGATATGATGACTTTCTGCATCGAATTGACAAAACCTATGTTGAGGCGATCACCAGTGTGAGAATGAATGGCCAGAGACCAAGAGGGGGATGTGCCATAATGATGTTTTTTAATCTTATTTTGGAAGTTGTGATCACGGGGGGAGGGGGTGTAGGTCTGTTGAGTCTGACTATGATGATCTGACCTGGGATTGACATCTTCCCTAATTCCAATATGAGACTCGTACTGCCAATAGTTGGAACCCATTCTCTAGTAACCACCCCATTGTACCTAGAGGTTCACCATCGATGATTGACCTTGAGTCTTGGTGTTGCTGATGTGGTCTAGGTGAGACAGCTTCATGGTTCTACTTGAGAGACAATGTATATTGAAAAATGTGACAAGTGGCATGGACGTGGAAACCACTATGGAGGAATCACTCCACTTGGCATAGTGGCCCACAATCTTGGATAAGCAACCCTTAGGAACCAACTAAAACTTGGAAATCACCATGGGGTAATTATAGTGTATATACATTGGGGTTGGATGTATCGATTCTGAGGTTATGGGGAAAGGAATTCCTCCACACCTGAATGGTGGTTTCACGAACACCCATATTTGTGAGCCAATCTATCGCTTTGTTCCAATCCTAGTTTTTGTGTTGAATGACGATGTCTGTATATCTGGTTATGAGAGCTCTGTATTCCTATAGAATGTTTGTCAAAGACCAGGGTGGGTTAGCATTACCTTTGAGAAAGTTGATAATGTGGAGTGAGTCCCCTTCTATAATTAGTTGGTCAATGCTCATGTTTTCGATAAGCTAGAGGCTTTGGAATAGAGCTCTAGCTTCGACCATGTTGTTTGTTTGAGTCCCCAAGTTTTTTGTGAAGGCTAGCAAAATTTTCCCTTGACAGTCTCTGAGGATGCCTCCCCCACCGATATTACCCATATTTCCTTTTATCCACCCATAGAATTTGAGTTTGAGCCACCCTGGAAGTGGAGGAATCCACCTGATTGAGGACCTATTGATAGAAATAAGAGGTGCACTAGAAACATTAGTGAGGTTGAATCTATTGGTGAGGGAAGTCTCCAGACCTTGGGGAGATTCAGGGGAAGATATGATAGAGGCATTTTCAACCACCAAGGATAAAATTTTTAGAGTGGTCCTACGGGAATCATTGGCTTGGGCTTTGAAAATTCTTGAGTTACGCTCTAACCATATTTACCATAAGTAATGGTGGAGACAAGAGAGCCACATGAAGTTGAGCTGATTGTTTTTAAAGGGTCTGGGCCACTATTGAAAAATTTGATGAATAGAAGGTAGGTGGACCAAAGATAAACTAAAGTTTTCAAACACTGAATTGAGCACAGCCAGGGAGAAAGGGCATCCTAAGAAAATATGGTTGATGGATTCCCAATTAGATTTATAGAGCACACACCAATTAGGGATAGGGAGGCCTCTGGTTATGAGATTTTCAATTGTAAGAATTATGTTCTGGGAGGCCAACCATGAGAAGAAAGCCACTTTGGGGATGATGCTTTTCCCCCACATATTTTAAAAATTTCCCATATGGTACTAGGAGGCTCAAGGTTGTAATAGGTAGACTTCACAGAGTAGGTTTCAGCTTCAGAAAATCTCCAGATAGGGGTGTAAGGTGATTGGGTATTGGGCATGACACAAATACAAAGAAGGTTCTACAATTGTCTAGCTACCTCAGCCATTTGGATCGGCAGGTGATTTATGGAAAGGTCCTTCAACTACTATCTAATAGGCCCCTGCGTAATAAATTCAGCAAATTTTTCTTCAAAAATGTCATCAATGAAGGGCTTTAGGGTAGATAGGTTAGTATCATTACTTAGAGGTTGTTCATGAAGCTAGGGGTCTTCCCAGAAGCAAATATTTTTCCTAGAACCCAACCGTCACTAGAGGCCTCTTTTGATGATGTCCCTAGTATGAACAAGGGAATTCCAAAAGCAAGAGCCATAAGGGAGGTGGTGGTCACCCAAAAAAGGTAGGTGGTGAAGGTACTTAGCCTTAATGATGTCTATCCAGGTTGAGTTGTCATTGGTAACCACTCTCTAGGCCTACTTTTCTATCAACGTGAAGTTCATTCTATTGATCCTTCTAAAGCCAAGGCCTCCATGTTCTTTCCTAGAGCAAACTCTATCCCATGTGACAAGAGTGAATCTATTCTGGTTTTCGTTGCTAGCCCAAAGAAATTTGCGTTGGATTTGTTCAATCTTGTTACAAATAGAAATTGGAGCTTTGAAGATGGATAGGAAATAGACCGGTATACTTTGGAGATAGGCTTGCACCAGAGTGGCTTTAGCCACCTGACTGAGCATTCCACTCTTCCACCCAGCTAGTTTTTTGTTTATGCATTCAAGGATGTTGGACCACATTGGGGAGACCCTTCCATGAAACAAAGGTAGCCCAAGGTACTTAGTGGGGATATTGGCTATGTTGCATCCTAGAATTTTAGCAATTTTGTTCTATCTGAGAATAGGAGTGTTTAGAAAATATAGTCTACTTTTATTGTAGTTTATCTTCTGGCCAACAATTGTTTCATAGTAATTAAGAATTGTTTTAATGATCTTGGCTTCAGGGATGGAGGAAGAGGATGCTAGAATGGTATCATCGATGAACTGTTGGTGGGTGATGGCCCTGGAAACCATGGTAGGTTTGATACCTGAGATGAGACCTCTAGAGTAGGAAACTGATAAGGATCTCCCCAGATATTCTGCCATGATGATGAAAATAAATGGGGATAGGGGGTCACCCTAGTGGATGCCCTTGGAGCTTTGGAAGAAACCAACCAGAGAGTCGTTGATGATAATGGAAAACCAGGCTATAGAGATGCATTCCTTGACCATGTCTATCCAGTATTTGTGGAAGCCAAATCTATCCAGGACTTCAAGAAGGAATTTCTAGGAAACTCTATCGAATGCTTTATTCATATCAAGCTTGAGAAACATACTAGGATTTTTGTTGTGGGCAACCGAATGAACCAGTTTGTGGACTGCAATGACTCCATCTGTGATGAACCTACCTTTAACTAAGCTACCTTGATAGTGGTCTATGATGGAGGGAAGAATATCTTTGAGCCTGTTTACCATGACTTTAGTTATGAGTTTGTAAATCACACTGCAAAGGCTAATTGGCCTGTAGTCAGATAAGGACTTGCAAGTTTGAGACTTAGGAACTAGCACAATGAAAGTAGAGTTTGCCTCCTTAGGAATTTTCTTGACTCTTTTAAAGAATTGGATAGCTTCTATGACTTATTTTCCAACTATATCCCAAAAATGCTGAAAGAACTGTGGGGGAAGCCATCAGGCCCTGGCGCTTTGTCTGGCTCCATAGAGAATAAGGCCTCCTAAATTTCTTCGTCAATGAAGGCTTTAAGAAGTCTCTCATTGAAATCATTAGACACTAGGTTTGGGATGTTTTGGAGTAGAGAGTTTTTAATGTGAGGGACAAGGAATGTTGGGACCGAGAATCTCTTGGAAGTGAGACACTGCTTCTTCTCTAATTGCTTGGAGGTCATTCATTTTTTATCCATCTCCCCTAGTTATTTCTTTGATGTTGTTTGTGCTTCTATGTATTAGGGTGGAGGCATGAAATAATTTTGTGTTCTTGTCTCCTTCATTTAGCCATAGCACCCTAGAATTTTACCTCCAGAATGCTTCCTCCTTGGCCAGGTTATTATGAAAATTTATGAGGAGGGATTTTTCTTCTTGAAAGATGTCAGGCCTTGGGTTCCCATTTTGAATGAGTTGTTCCACTCTACCTAGCTCCTCCACAATAATTTTTTTTCTAGAATAGGTTACCAAACACATTTTTGTTCCACTCTTTTAGTTTGAATTTGATAGACTTGAGTTTCCTGTACAGTCTTGAAATCGGATTCCTCAAGGGGTCATGTTGCCACCATTCTTCAATGCGCTTTTTGATGTCTAGGTGGTTTAGCCACATTTTCTCAAACCTGAATGGGGTTTTGAATGGATGTCTCTTGCGGGAACAGTCCAGGACCAAGGGGTTATGGTCAGACCCAATTTTTGGTTGGGCATGAAGGTTGTTGTCACCTAAAAATTTGATGATCTCTTTAGACATAAGGAACCTATCAAGCCATATTTGGATAAGTTGGTTGCCAGGTCTTCTATTGCTCCAGGTATAGTTTGATCCTTGAAGTTGAACATCCATGAGTTCATTGTTGTTTACAAAGTCACTAAAATCTTCAGTGCATTTGGGAGTGATGGGGATACCACCTTTTTTATCGGATGGGAAGAGGGGGGAGTTAAAATCTCCTGCAAGTAGCCATGGAATTTTCTCAAAATTGCTATGCATTGATGTGAGAATGTCCCAAAAATTTCTTCTACTGGGAGAATTATTTGGAGCATAAATATTGGTTGTGATCCACTGTAGGTTTGTTTCTTTATTGGTAAAAATAATGTTGATGGCTCTATCTGAGATGGAAATAGTTCTGCCCTCAATGGTTTCTGGGTCCCATAGACACAATAGTCCTCCAAAGGCTCCTTGGGAGGGGTTGAAAGTAAACTTGCTGTTCTTCCATATGGATCTGTAGACCTCTGTACTATTTTGCTCATCCAATTTAGTTTCTTGAAGAAGCATAATATTTTATTTTATATCATTTTTTATTGATCTGACTGTCCTCTATTTTTTAGCCCTGTTGAGGCCTCTTACATTCTAGGAAAGAATATTTATTTAGATAGTTTGGATGTGGATTTCTTACCTCTATCTTTTCCCTAAGAGAAAGTTGTTTTGGTTCTTCTTTCCTCATTGGAGGGAGGTTCCAGGTTTGAAGTATCTGGGATGGATGTCAGAATGGTTTATTGAAGACCATTAGTGATGGTATTCTTAGTATCTCTAAATATTTTTTCTATGTTAGAGGGTCTACCTCTTTTTTTCTCACTCCTTGTGTCTGTAATGGTTGTAGGTTTGGGTGAAATAGGGAGTTGCTCCAAAACTAGAGAGGAAGAGAGGAGTTGTTGAATGGAAACATCTGAGATACCTCTTGAGGTAGACTTAGGGGACATGGGGCTATGGATAGAAGGTTGAGCAGATATGGAGATGGTGAGGGTAAGGCTACCATATTTGGAATGTGGTGAAGGGAATGGGGGGATTTATGGGATGGTAGTAGGGTGTGATGCCTTAGGAGGGCCAGAGCGTAAGTCACCAGCAATAGGAGTTGGGATGGAGGGTGAGGCCACTACCTTGGAAAGGATAGCATCTGAGAACACTACAAAGCTCAATGGTGGGTGGGTGGGATGGCCTCGAATCATAAGGTGAGATAGGCTCTCCTTGAGCATGATGTGAAGAAGGGCAAGGTTTTGAGGAGGATATAGGGATAGGTTTTGACAACTGATTAAAGGGGTCATTCTTCGAGTCCTGGTGGTTAGCAAGCAAGTTGAAAGGATTAGGTTTAAATAAGAGAGAACCAACCTAGTTTGATTTTGGGAAAGGGCAGGTAGAATACTATGCCTGATGTTGGATTTGCTTGCCTTTCTTATGAAAGCACGAGATTCCAGAAGCTTTTCAGAAAGAACAACTACTTAGATGCATTCAAATCAAAATAGCGCCTAAGCCCTAAAACAAGAAATGCATTTAAATGAAAGAGGCAAATAGATCGAAACGAGTTACAAGGATTTAGAGAGAAGTCACAGCCCTTTTATTAAACTTGATAACCATGGTTACAAAATTGCCTCCTCCCTTTTTAGGGGCTAGGAGCGTTAAATGGATTCGGTTACAATCTTGGTAAGTGTTCTCTCTTCCGCATGCCCACATTTGAAATGGGCGGGCCAAATGTTGTCGTCGCTTACACCGATGAATCCTCACTTCCTGTTGCTCCTCCTGCAATCAAAGAAACAAACAAGGCATTAGTAGCACCTGTGATAAGAAGGAAAATTCATGCTTTGAAATTGATAAAAGATGCATACGAACAGTTGTCTAAAACAGTGAATAAAGCAAACCTAAATGACCTAAAAACTTGACAGAGGATAGAGGGAGTTACCAGAGGGCCACTGCCATTGAAACAGTTAGCCAATCTGCTCTTGACTGGAATTCATCCCTGGGCAGGATGAATTCTGCTGTTATTCGTCCCTGGGTGAGACGAATTCCACTATGTTAAAGCGCCGAGCTACTGTTGCTCCAATGTCGAACCCCGGGACCTCCAAAACACCTGCAAATAGAGGGGTTATGTAATTGGGGCCATTTTGGGACGACCCAGATGGTCGGATTCTCCCAATTTGGCCTCTATCCTCAAGAATTCGATGTCACTACCTACAAGTTAGAGGGACCACAAAGCGACAAAAAGCATGGTGAACTCTAATCAAAACATCATGAAAATGGAGCTATGAGTTAATTAAACCGAATAAAATGAAATGCAACATGAACTAGTATTCTAGAATGCTTTTAGAACAAAACTTCAAAAATGCGGGGGTGCCCAAGTGGGCCTCCCACCGTTGGCACTTGATTTCGGCGCCAATCCACTAGGGATGGGCCCAAAACCTCTTAGGATTGGGGTGTCGGCAAATAGGTGGTATAAGGTGGTCAAATTTTGGATTTGGGTTGAATTCACGCTTCCAACAGCCACTCACTAACCTCCCAGCCACCCAATAACCTCCCTTGCGAAAGAGATTAGTGGATGTGAGAAGGTGAATTGAAAAGGTGCAAATGTGGGTGTTCAATTGGACAGCACTTCGTTGCTTGAAATCACCTCCAATCTCTCCTTTTTTTTGGGTGGGAAAGTCCACAATTTTATAGACCCATGGGGTCTCTTTGGAGGGGCATGTAGGGATGCCATGTGGAGGCCATGCCTTCCCAAGAGGGAGGAGACTCCTCCCTGACTTGGGCTTCCATGACTGCCCTTGTGACGATCCATCAACTGCCAACCTACCCACCTGCACGCGCATGCATGGCAGGAGGCAATGATTGACTGTCCCTGGCTGCCACTTGGCAACATTTTTCTTTTTGCCCGTTAAACCTGGAATTCGTCCTGACCAAAGACGATTTCAGAATTCGTCCCTGGGTGAGACGAATCCCAGTTAGTATTCGTCCTTGGGTGAGACGAATACTGGACAAAGTGCTTAAATGTGCCAAATTGCTTCCTGACCTTACAAAATTTCTTATGAAAGTGGTTAGGACCACTGTTTGACCTCTGAGGGCTGCCCTGGGGGCTATGTTTGTCAAAGTGATCAGTGTTTGCAGTCACATAATCATATTGGTGCTGTTTTGGTGTCTACAGATGCCCCTTTTTGGGATGCGCTGTGCATGGCGCAGCGCCGAGCAAAAATATATAGCCAAAGCACTAATGATTAGGGTTTCTTGGTAACCTAACCAAATTTTGATGCCCCAAGCATGGAAATGGCATGCATTCTTGAATCCTTGCTTCTGACAAGCTAAGGAATTTGATTTCAAGTATTAACCTGTTTTGGTGAGGTGTGACTTGAGCTTGGGCATTGATCAGTCATGATTAGGCAAAGGTCGCAACCTTTTGTCCACAGGGGAACCTTGTGTGCATGATTCACGAATGCCAAGTGTTTGATCAATTTGATTTTTGCTTGTTTACTGCCCCAAGCAGGAGCATAATTGTCTTTGTCAATGATTCTTTGAATGCATGTCATTTTCCTTAACTGGGTGTGTGCTTGTTGATTGGTGACTAAGTGTGACTACCCCCTCAAGCGACGAATCGATGAGGGAATGACCTTCGTGAGAAAAGCGACGAGTCACTTGACCCAAGATGACTTGTGAGGGTGCCTTTAGATGTTTTATCGTTAAGCATGTGCAATATTTCCAACATTTGGACCTATTTTTGGTGGGTGTTAACCCTTTTTGCGTCGTTGTCTGGAGCTGAAATTGGCAAAAATTCGTCTTCCCGTGGCGCGGTCCGGCTAAAGTAGCCTTCTTAGGGATTAGGATAGTGACAATGTAAACCCCGAAATTAATTTTTCTATGCCAATAGGTTAAGTGCAAGAGCACTTGTGTCTGGCAATGCTTATTGTTGTTTGTTTTTGTTGCATTTTTTTTTGTTATTTTGATTTTCTTTGATCTTATGCATGATGGTTGATGAATATGGATGTATGCATGTTGATTTATTTTGATGGATGCATATGCTATGATGAATGCAAATGTTTTTTATTTATATGTGATGTGCAGAGATGAAATGGATGAATGGGATTTGTGATGTTTGGCTATGGCACCATAGATCGTTTAGAACTCTGTTATTTTATTTTTAGGCGATTTTTGTGATGCATGACTTTGTATGTATACATGTGGTTTTTCTTTTTTTTTGTATTTTTTGATGGTATTGTAAGGATGAAAAGTAGCGCAGTTGGTTTATAAATGTAGCTAAGGTTTTCTGAGACTCAGACAGTTTTAACTTACTAGCCACGACTGTACTCTATCTTACAAGACTTTTGAACAAGGTATGAATCGAACTTGTTTTTTACCAAGTTATTTCACATCCCTATGTGTGCAATTGAGTTCATTTATGTGGTATTTGTCAGGATACCGCCAGTTCCAGATGGGCTTTCAATCGAACCTGTACTGATAATCACCTAATTATCTCCACTAACTCCTTTGTTGTATGTAGTCAGATTAATCTTGCGGTGTTATCGAGGATACCATAAGCTAGCTCATCCTTATGCAAACATTGGTCTACGCATACGCAAAGCGAATGTGATAGACATATCGTCATGCGGGTAGGATACCACCATTGCCAGGTAGGCTATCGACCAAACCTGTAATGAGGATCACCTAGATGGTTTTCGAATGCTGAGAATTCCAGGGATTCAGGCTCAAGATATTTGTTGGCTGAATGATTTGGAAAGTTGCTCGTCTATATAGTGATGAAAATCACTGTTTATTTTCTATTAATTCTTTTTGAGCAAGGATTTTGAATAGTGGTGATAACCACTGTTATTTGATTTTGTATTTTGAGTATTGTGAGTTTGAACTTGTGAAGGGCTTTGATCCTCGTGGTCTTGGGGATGACTACCCATCCTGGTTAGGGGCGGATAGTACGAATCCTTACGACGTTGGGGACCAAGGGGATGATGGAGATTATGAAGTAGGGGCATTGATCTTTTAGGTCTTGGGGATGACTACCCATCCTGGTTAGGGGCGGATAGTACGAATCCTTACAACTTGGAGACCAAAGGTGAATGGAAAGTGTTAGGATGATGGTTTGTTGGAATTTTGTTTGTGAATGGCATTGATCCTTTTTGGGTCTTGGGGATGACTACCCATCCTTGGCAAGGACGTGTAGTACGAATCCTTACAACTTTGGGAACCAACCATGATTGAGATTTGGTAGTGGTGAAAACTACTGTATATGGAGGTGAATGGATAGGAAAGAGCTTGTCCTTTTGTCAATTCTCAGCATTCTGGAACCATTCGCATGGGGGGATGAGCAAGATAACCGTTTCGCTTATGGTGACCTAGATTACCCTGCAGGTTTCATCTTTCGTTCACACAACTTGGGAATTTTTATGTGTTTTAATTTGTGTTGGGATGTTACGTAACAAGGCGTATTTCAAGTGTAACTCTACCTTCATAAAATATGTTTGACTTGATACATTACATGGCTAAAGATCCAAATGATGACTGAATCACGAAAACTCTTGATACATTAAAAGACCACTGACTCTAGTGTGGTAAAAACAATGCATGGTGTTTTTGTTGTTTTTGTAAAATGGAACAGTGTGGAACAAGATGGACTAGTAGAGCAATTACAACCTATGGTGCCTTTGACCTATATGACGACAAATATGCGATGTATGGATGCAATGCTTTAATGCATCTATGTATTTTTGTATTTTTGATGGATTGATTTTTGTGAATATGAAGATGAAGTGTGAGAATAACTCTTTATTGACGAATTTGAGTATGCCTAGAAATGAGATGCAAAATTTTGTTGTTTTTGATGATTCTTGTTGTTTTTGAATTTTCTTGATTTTTGACCAAGCGATTGTGGAAATCCTTGGAGCATTTTTGGATTGACCAAGCGATTGCGAGAATATTTGGAGCATTTTGGGGTTGACCAAGTGATTGTGAGAATCCTTGGAGCATTTTGGGATTGACCAAGCGATTGTGAGAATCCTTGGAGCATTTTGGGATTGACCAAGCGATTGCGAGAATCCTTGGAGAATTTTTGGGATTGACCAAGCGATTGCGAGAATCCTTGGAGCATTTGGGTTTGACCAAGCGATTGCGAGAATCCTTGGAGCATTTTTGGGATTGACCAAGCAATTTTTAGGGATCCTTGGAGCATTTTGGGATGACCAAGCTATTGCGATAATACTTGGAGCTTTTGGGATGACCAAGCGATTGTGATAATCCTTGGAGCTTTTGGGTTGACCAAGTGATTGCGATAATCCTTGGAGCTTTTGGGGTTGACCAAGCGATTGTGATAATCCTTGGAGTATTTGGGTTTGACCAAGCGATTGCAAGAATCCTTGGAGCATTTTTGGGATTGACCAAGAGATTTTTAGGGATCCTTGGAGCATTTTGGGATGACCAAGCTATTGCGATAATACTTGGAGCTTTTGGGATGACCAAGCGATTGCGATAATCCTTGGAGCTTTTTGGGATGACCAAGCGATTGCGATAATCCTTGGAGCTTTTTTTTTGGGATTGACCAAGCGATTTTAGGGATCCTTGGAGCATTTTTGGGATTTACCAAGCGATTGCGAGAATCCTTGGAGCATTTGGGTTTGACCAAGCGATTGCGAGAATCCTTGGAGCATTTTTGGGATTGACCAAGAGATTTTTAGGTATCCTTAGAGCATTTTGGGATGACCAAGCTATTGCGATAATACTTGGAGCTTTTGGGATGACCACGTGATTGCGATAATCCTTGGAGCTTTTGGGTTGACCAAGCGATTACGATAATCCTTGGAGCTTTTGGGGTTGACCAAGTGATTGTGAGAATCCTTGGAGCATTTGGGTTTGACCAAGCGATTGCGAGAATCCTTGGAGCATTTTTGGGATTGACCAAGAGATTTTTAGGGATCCTTGGAGCATTTTGGGATGACCAAGCTATTGCGATAATACTTGGAGCTTTTGGGATGACCAAGCGATTGCGATAATCCTTGGAGCTTTTGGGTTGACCAAGTGATTGCGATAATCCTTGGAGCTTTTGGGGTTGACCAAGCGATTGTGAGAATCCTTGGAGCATTTGGGTTTGACCAAGCGATTACGAGAATCCTTGGAGCATTTTTGGGATTGACCAAGAGATTTTTAGGGATCCTTGGAGCATTTTGGGATGACCAAGCTATTGCGATAATACTTGGAGCTTTTGGGGTGACCAAGTGATTACGATAATCCTTGGAGCTTTTGGGGTGACCAAGTGATTGCGATAATCCTTGGAGCATTTGGGGTGACCAAGTGATTGCGATAATCCTTGGAGCTTTTGGGGTGACCAAGTGATTGCGATAATCATTGGAGCTTTTGGGGTGACCAAGTGATTACGATAATCCTTGGAGCTTTTTAGGTTTTGACCAAGCGATTGCGATAATCCTTGGAGCATTTTTGGGTGACCAAGTGATTGCGATAATCCTCGAAGCATTTGGGGTGACCAAGTGATTGCGATAATCCTTGGAGCATTTTGGGGTGACCAAGTGATTATAGAATCCTTGGAGCCTTTGGGTTTGACCAAGCGATTATAGAATCCTTGGAGCTTTTTGGTTTGGATTATGACTCTTCAAGGGATAGAGGTACCCCCAGCTTGATGGTCTTTGCACTCCGGATCTGGCTCTAGAGGGATTGGCACGAATGGATCCGCCCTATGCACAGATATGAGGACAGGGTCTACCCTCGGCATTGATGTTGCTATGAGATCTCTGGTCTAAAGTTGATCTTTGTATGCCCAATGTGGCGGATGTACCGCTTGGTCCCATTGTGGTGGGTTAACGCGCCACTCATGCCCTAGTATTATGTTTATCTGTTGACATGCTTCCTCAATTTTTATTGGATGCCGATGCTATCGCATGTGATTGCTATGGGCTATCTCTGTTTTATCTTCACTTTCGACCAGTGAGTACAGCTCATCAAGATCTGGAGATTCTGAGACATGGAGGACTACATCATCAGTGAGTATAGTTAAAGGTTGATCCTCTTCGAAATGAGCCTCATGTAAGTTGGGCCTTGGGAGCTCCAAAATCTTGATCCCTATCGACTCTAAGTGCTCTAGTGCTTTGCATGTATTGGGAGACTTGAGCTCCTCCTCTTTGGTTGGTTCTTATTGAGGAACTTGGGGCCTATGGAGGGGTGGCCAGATAGCACCCCCCCTGCCTTGGTGGGGCTTTTCATCTCGCTCTGATTCTGATTGCCACTGAAATCACGAGATTCTGGAAGCTTTTTAGAAAGAACAACTACTTAGATGCATTCAAATCAAAACAGTGCCTAAGCCCTAAAACAAGAAATGCATTTAAATGAAAGAGGCAAATAGATCGAAATGAGTTACAATGATTTAGAGATAAGTCACAGCACTTTTATTAAACTTGATAACCATGGTTACAAAATTGCCTCCTCCCTTTTTAGGGGCTAGGAGCGTTAAATGGATTCGGTTACAATCTTGGTAAGTGTTCTCTCTTCCGCATGCCCACGTTTGAAATGGGCAGGCCAAATGTTGTCGTCGCTTACACCGATGAATCCTCACTTCCTGTTGCTCCTCCTACAATCAAAGAAACAAACAAGGCATTAGTAGCACCTGTGATAAGAAGGAAAATTCATGCTTTGAAATTGATAAAATATGCATACGAACAGTTGTCTAAAACAGTGAATAAAGCAAACCTAAATGACCTAAAAACTTGATAGAGGACAGAGGGAGTTACCATAGGGCCACTGCCATTGAAACAGTCGGCCAATATGCTCTTGACTGGAATTCGTCCCTGGGCAGGACGAATTCTACTGTTATTCGTCCCTGGGTGAGACGAATTCCACTATGTTAAAGTGTCGAGCTACTGCCGCTCCAATGTTGAACCCCGGGACCTCCAAAACACCTGCAAACAAAGGGGTCATGTAATTGGGGCCATTTTGGGGTGACCCAGATGGTCAGATTCTCCCAATTCGGCCTCTATCCTTGATAATTCGATGTCGCTACTTGCAAGTTAGAGGGACCACAAAGCGACAAAAAGCATGGTGAACTCTAATCAAAACATCATGAAAATGGAGCTATGAGTTAATTAAACCAAATAAAATGAAATGCAACATGAACTAGTATTCTAGAATGCTTTTAGAACAAAAATTTGAAAATGTGGGGGTGCCCAAGTGGGCCTCCCACCGTTGGCACTTGATTTCGGTGCCAATCCACTAGGGATGGGCCCAAAACCTCTTAGGACTGGGGTGTCGGCAAATTGGTGGTATAAGGTGGTCAAATTTTGGATTTGGGTTGAATTCACACTTCCAAAAGCCACCCACTAACCTCCCAGCCACCCAATAACCTCCCTTGCGAAAGAGATTAGTGGATGTGAGAAGGTGAATTGAAAAGGTGCAAATGTGGGTGTTCAATTGGACAGCACTTCGTTGCTTGAAATCGCCTCCAATCTCTCCTTTTTTTTGGGTGGGAAAGTCCACCATTTTATAGACCCATGGGGTCTCTTTGGAGGGGCATGCAGGGATGCCATGTGGCGGCCATGCCTTCCCAAGAGGGAGGAGACTCCTCCCTGACTTGGGCTTCCATGATCGCCCTTGTGACGGTCCATCAAGCGCCAACCTACCCACCCGCACGTGCATGCATGGCGAGGAGGCAATAATTGATCTGTCCCTGGCTGCCACTTGGCGGCATTTTTCTTTTTTCCCGTTAAACCTGGAATTCGTCCCGACCAGAGATGATTTCAGAATTCGTCCCTGGGTGAGACGAATCCCGGTTAGTATTCGTCCCTGGGTGAGACGAATACTGGACAAAGTGCTTAAATGTGCCAAATTGCTTCCTGACCTTACAAAATTGCTTATGAAAGTGGTTAGGACCACTGTTTGACCTCTGAGGACTGCCCTGGGGGCTATGTTTGTCAAAGCGATCAGTGTTTGCAGTCACATAATCGGATTGGTGCTGTTTTGGTGTCTACATCTTAGTCTGCATCTTTTTATAAAACCCTTGGTTTTGGATATGGTTTTTCCTGGAGTTATATTTTGTAGGCTTCTTCTTCAAATATGGGCACTGGGATCTGAGGTGTCCCTAAGTTTTGCACTTGATGGAGTAGGCAGGTTTATTTTTGTACTTGATGCCTTAACATCGCTAATAATCTCTAGTGATTAGTTCAAAAAATATGGGAAGGCCCGAGTCCGTATTAGCTAGGATATATATGCAAGCATAGGTCATCTTGGATCTGGATTTGGTGGATGGATCGATGGCCACCAGCTCGCCAATGGTCTATGATATACCTTTGAGGGTATCATTGTAAAACAATTGATGGGGAATACCATGGAGCTTAACCCAGATCGGGGTTAAGTTAATGCTTTGAGTTTTGAGGTCAAATTATTCTCCCCATTTGCACAAAAAGAGGCTATGACAACCGAAGAACCTAGGGCTGCCAGTTAGGATGCGATGAGTGTTGGAGGTATTATTGAACCCGATCATGAAAAATCCCTAAAGGAAAGCAACAAAATCCATATTTCTAGATAGATGTCATTTAGACAAATCTTGTTCATGAATAGTTTCAATATCTGATTGAGCTCCAAAAAACTTTCCAATCAGGGATATGGATTCCTGGAAGATCAAAGGTTCCATAGGTCCACCCAAAAAAGAAACTATGTTGCCAGAGATGGATAAATGAATGGGGGTTTGAAAAGAGAAATTCCCTAAGGATACCCTAACCTTATCAGCAAAGAAGTACAAGGACCACGGGGGTGCTTTGGGGTATTCACCCATCAAAACCGTAATTGGTTCCTCGAGGCTGCCTTCATTATTGTTGAAAATCCTGCCACCTGAAGACTCAAAAAGCAGCGGTCCACCACATGAAAGCAATACAGTACTTCCTGTCTCTCCTATATCTCCTCCTGTCACTCCTACCATCACTCCTCCTGTGCTACCCAATATTTTTTAAAGATAATAATATAACATGGTGAACTATGCAATGTTATCCAAGATTGAAGTTGAGCCCTCAATAATTAAAGAAGCGTTCTAAAGCAACATATAGATTAATTTTTTTAAAGAACAACTAAATGTAATTGAAAATAATGATACATTAGAGTTGCAACAACTTCCAAAGAATAAATATATCATTGGAGTGAAACAGGTTTTCTAGACTAATCATAATAGTGATGGATCAACTAAAGAAACAATGAAAAGCTAGTGGAAAAGGGATACACACAATAAATTGATAGAGATCACCTATTTTAATTTAAGTCATAATTAAAATAGTCTTGGCCTTGGCATCCCAAAAATTATGAATTATTAATCATCTTGGCGTAAAGGGTTCATTATTGAAAAACAATA
Source organism: Wollemia nobilis (assembly GCA_028583015.1). Taxonomy (NCBI): domain Eukaryota; kingdom Viridiplantae; phylum Streptophyta; class Pinopsida; order Araucariales; family Araucariaceae; genus Wollemia; species Wollemia nobilis. The sequence continues at coordinate 1,584,172 of JAQPPZ010017035.1, read as the reverse complement.
TTGAAGAAGTATATGTGAAATATCCACAATAATTTGAAGTGAAAAGTAAAGAAGGATATGATTGTAATGTCAAAAAAGTATTATATTGACCTAAATAAGAACCAAGGGTATGTCATTCAATAATCAATGCATACTTATTTATGTGTGGATTTGTGAGAAGTAAGAATGAACCCACATTACACTACAAAAAGGAAGATGATTATAATTTTATTGTTTTTTGTATGTTGATGATATAATTTTCATAGAAATTTTATCAAGAATGAAAAAAATTCAAGCAAGCTATGATGCAAGAATTTTAAGTGAGTGATTTAGTTTTGATCTGCCAACACATGATAGGATATTCATTTGTCAATCTAAATATCCACATAAAGTGTTGAAATATTCTAGCATGGAAAGTTGTAAGGTTATTTATACTCTTGCTTGCACAAGGTGAAATAATGTACAAATATGATTGAAGTAAAACAATGGATGGAAGCAAGTATAAAATTTTGATTGACATCCTTCTATATTTGATATCAATAAGACAAGATATTCTATATACAATCTCTTTTATTTCAAGATTCATAACTAAGATAGCTTGAGGCATGTAAAAGAAAATTTAAATTAAAAACTCCATTAAACTTCATACAAGTGTGAGTTGGCTGGATATAGTAATTCAAAGTAAAAAGACTCAATTGATGATAGAAAATCTACATCAAGTTATTTTTTCATTCAAAAATGTATTGGTAACTTGGAGTTAAAAGAAAGAAGCAACTATTGTACTCTAAATAGTAGACACAAAGTACATAGTAAGTACATTAGTGAGTATACAAATAGATGGTTGAAAAAGATTCCAGAGGACTTGGGTAAAAAGTAAGAAAGCCTAACTACCGCTTAATGTGACAACATGAGTGCAACTCAAATGATTAAATGTCCTATTTTCATAGAAAATCCAAGCACATTGAATTGAGGCATGATTTTATTAAAGATTTAGTTCATATAAAGGAAGTTGAATTGAAACATTGTATTTCAAAATATCAATATGCAAATAGTTTTACAATGATAGTGGACAAGAATCAATACATCTCACTCAAATATTGGTGAAAAAAATTTCATTCAAAATCAAGGTAGAAATATTTTAATTTGTGGTTTTAATATGAAAAAAGTCAGGAGAAAGCTAAAATAAGACAAACATAAAAAAAATAAAAAAATTAGACTTGTCCATAAAATTTGAAAAAAAAAAACAAAATAAATTCTCACAAACATTTAGAGAGAAAGTGAAGCAAAAAGGGCATCTTTAGACAACAAGGAACACTGTAGTGCATTGTGTTGAAATTGTATAACAAAATTGATGAAGTATTTTTTAGAGGTTTTGTGCAAAATTATTTTCTATATTATTTTATTCTTATATTGTGTTAATTTTTTATTTAGAGTATCACCACATCCCACAATATCCTCTTCAATTTCCTTGAATATTTTTTTTAATAATTTGTACTAAAAGGTAAAAATTGTAAATTAATCTATTTAGATATAACATTGTATTATTACCAATTTTTAAAACCACAAACACACATATTAACCTAAGTTAAATATATAAGTATTTTTAATAAGAATACAAATAACTTTATTTCCCTAAGTTGCCATTTTCTTTATCTCATTTATATCCCTAAGTTATCTTTTTCTTTATTTGAGTCTTCAACATCTTTCTAGATATGTCTTATCTATTGTTTTCATTCTAAATTTCTACATTATTAGCTTTAAATGCTATGATTAGCTTTTGATTTTATTGCATGTGTTTTTTAACTTGCTCACTAACCCATAAAAATTCATTGTAATAGCTAGATTGGCTTACCCAATAAATTATACTATATATTAGCGATGTGTTCCACGTTAATCTACCATGGTTAATCTATTTAGATAATTGGCCAAAATTTTAGCTTACCTACAAAGGTCTAGGTGGAAAGCCTCAGTGAGTAGCATTTATTTACCCTGTTTTGCTACTTGTGTTTATAATAAAGCTAGAGTGGATGACAATAACATAAAATAACCTGCATGAATCATGCCTATCTATTCTCACACCCTTTGCAAGTGTTCCTCTATCACACTAAAGTTGGTTTGTCCTAGTAGCACAAGATTATCTAACAAAATCTATGTAGAAATATCAAGCACATTTGTTATGTCTATTCTCAATTATGCAAGATTTATAGATATCAAAACTAATGAAACCTATAGATATAGAAATGGATACAATGTGGAAAACTATGTAGACTTGGTTTAGGATTATGTAGCCATTCTATATGATGGGATAGTACTAATCATGGTACCATGAGTTACTATAGGATGTGTGGATGGAGATACTAATACCCACAACCCTATGGAAGTGGACCCTAGCTATGTAGTAGGATATAGAGTAGGTGGTAGGGATTTTGAAATCGTAGTGAATGGAACTATGACTATAGAAGTTGAGACAACTATATCAAAAAGAGTTGTGAGGATGGTTGATAAAAAATATTAAAGATATGTCTAGGAAATAGATGAAGTGTTATACAAGAAAGTGAATATATATCTCTTTATTATTGTTTTGGATGTGATTATTTGTTATGATATGGGTGTAATAAAAGGAGGGACAGTCAATCAAAAGAGAATAGAAGAAGTGGGAAATTGGGTAGTAGAAGTAAAATTAGAGGAAAGAGAACCTAATTTGTTATTTCAATAAATAACATCTTAGATTTTCTTAATGTAAACCAAGTACCTTGTGTACATCATTGTTTTGGATGTGTTTATTTTTTTGAGATGGGTGCAATAGAAGAAGTAGGGATATTTAATGAAAAAGGGAACATAAGAAGTCATAAATTAGATAGGAGAAGCAAAATTAGAGGAAAGAGAACCCAATTCCTTATTTCAACAAATACATCGTAGATTTTCTTAGTGCAAACCAAGTACCTTGTGTATATTTGGAAAATACATTATATATGTGAAATAATTGTCAGAATATATATCCTAAGTTGTTACTAAAATATTAGAATAATTTTTGTGCGGTTGAGATTAACTTAGTTAGTTTAGTTATGATCCAATGAATTATATTGTATGCACTTGCCCAATAAAATAAACATGAAGTATTTTATTTTCCAACATGGTATAATCTGCATGGATCTGATTATTTCTGGATGAGATTGTGATATAATCTGCAGATTGAATATTTTATTTAGTCTGCTTTCTACAGATTGAATATTTTTTTTAATCTGCTTTTGTTCATTTGGTGAGATGAATGTTGCTAGCATTGTTGTAGAGGAGCCATCTTTGAGTGCAGTGTGGCCGAACCATGGAAGGAGAAGCCATCAAGGCATTTGTCATGGAGTCTAGCATTTCTAGGGTCCTTGTTTGAATCTGAATGCTAATTGTTTTGGGGAACAAAACATTCATCGGCTTACAAATTTGTTGCGATTTGAGATTTCTGCCAGATTCTGAGTGCTGCTCAAAATATTGGGCGTTCAAAGATAATTTTTTACTCCATTACCAACATCGCTGTTGTTCGATATGAAAGCGTGTGTTACAAAGTTGATATGGTCACCTTGGGTCTGGATCTTCGACAACTCAGCGTCCCACCACACGGATTTTTGATGGTTTTTCCAATGCAGATCATAGACATGTGGTGACGATAACAGCTACAGCTGAATGCGTTCGATTTCATTTCCATGGCACAAATTTTGATCCTCACCCTCTGGTTATGATCGCGGTGGAGCTGGTAGAGCTGTGATTGGTATCGAAATGGCTGTATGGAGTCTCTCCCATGTGGCGTCGTGATGAGCTTTGAGATCTCGGTGGATTTAGAAATAAAAATCCTAGAAAAGATGGATGTTCGCACAGAATCAAGAAGTGCATCACAGTGAGAGTAACTCCATTGAACCTGTGGCAGAAGGAGGTAAAGTTTTTTAGGCCTGGACAATGCAGGGAAAAACTACATTATTGCATATGCTAAAAGATGAGAGATATGTCCAAGTGCAGAACCTCAGCGCAGCAGAAGCGTGGTGGCCTCCTTGACCTACGGCCCCGGTGTGCATATCAACAGTGGGAATGCAGTGGCGTTGCTGATCAAATTTGAAAAGACTGGGAATCAATCTATCTTTCTACGATTTGGTGAACAACATTTTGACCATAAACCGCGATGTAACAGAGATTCTTTAGTCATCATCGGCCCCCTTTGTAATTTCTCATTTTCGTTAAATCAGTCCTTCGTGATGCTCGACATCCATCCATCCGTAGATTCTAGAAAAGTTTGAGTTCATGGCATGAAGGGCAGTTGTTTTTTCTAACGCAGCCCTATATTATAGCCCAAAGCTGCCACTTGTAGCGTTGCATAGCTTCTGTATTATTGAGATACGTTGGCCATGTTCCAAGTCTACCTAATTTTTAGGTCCATGATGCACTGTAGACATCAACTTAATAAATGGTACAGTTGGTGGTGATGATGGAGAAATTCTAGTGGCGGTGTCTGTTGATGGTCAACAGTTTTGGCTCTTATTCCATTTTATTTTTTTCGCATTTGTAGCCTCTTCGGCCAAGCCCTGCGACTTTTATACCTTTGAGATTTTTTTGCCTGGATTTGGAGGGTGGAGTAGGTCTGCGGCATGGATGGGGTGCGAACTGCTGTGGCATTTTCAAACACTTTGGAGAGCTAACTTGTGTTTCCTCCATCGTGATGAACAGGCCATAAAGTTCGAGCCCACGGTCGAGGACAAAGAACAAGGAAAAGATAATTTCATGAGAGTGTGGTGACAGTTTCATCACATCCATTGTAGGTTGAAGACCTGGATAGTTGTCAGTCAGATCCGTAGCCATAGATCAGAGGGTCAAACCTCGTAAATTTTCGAGCGATGTTTTTATGGAGGTCACCGTGATGAGTTATGGACGTCTCTGTGGAGATGGTGCAACACCCAAAACGTTTTCCACTGATCAGCCAGCAAATCTGGCTGTGCCCTTTGAGCTCAGAAATGAGGTGGTGAAAGGATACATGTTCAATTTTGTCACAGAATACTGTGCCCACAACAATTGTCATGTTATTTCCATCAATCTTCCATTATGATATGTGGAGATCACACACAATGGATGAAGTCTTTGGTGGAGACATCACGAATTTGCAATGCTTATATGTGAAAGAATATTCTTGGATATATGACAAAATCAAGCTTATAACATTACTGTGCCACCTTGCTAGATCAACACCAAGTGCCTTTCAACATTAATGTTTTGACATAGTATGTAAATCATTTATTAAAACCAGTTCCTTTCAACTTTTTTTACAGTTTATTTAAAATTGTTAAAATATTTCTGTTAAAATTATTGAGTTGTTATTGATGTGAAAGGTCGATTTGGTTACTTGCAAAACGGTGTCGTGCTTGGGCAAATTATTCACTACAGTAAAAGGTTAAATATTTAAATATTAAATTTAAATATAAAAAAAATTAAGGTTTCAAACTATAATATTAATGTGTATGGGCCGACATATAAATACAAAGGCCAGCGTTTCAGTTTACATATCGATTTCGTTTTTGAGCATCTTCAATAACATTGATTTCAGTTTGGAGGCGGCGTTGCGGTTCAAGAAGAAGACATGGCGATCACATTTTGAGACAGATCAACGTATTTCTGCTCGGGCAAAAATATTTGACTAGCTAAAATATTTGACATGTAATTTCCATATCTATAAATATTTGTGTTTTCTATTGATAGGAGAGGATTTTATACTACTTTGAGAAAATTAAGATAATTTACCTAGAATGAAATTGACCTCTTGTGTCATATTTATATTTAAAAAAATTTCTACATCTTTCTTTGTACCTTTAATTCTGTCTAAATTGAAACTTACACATTGTACTTTTTCATCCCTTGTATCCTTCTTTGTTTCTTTTACTATCTTATATAAGTGAAGTATGGTGGCATTTTCCATATGATGTTGTAGATAGGATTTCTTTATCTCTTATTTTGAGTAGAATATCCTTGATCTATTCTAGCTTCTATTATAGTATGATTTCCTTGCTTCATCTTGAAGTTTATCTCATGATAAAAAAGTTATCTCTTTCTTCATAGTTTTCAGTTTGAAATCTCTTGATATGTATCCTACCTTATAACAATTGTGGCATGCAATGTATTCATAATCCACTTTTTGATCTCATTATTTTGATTTAGATTTACTCCTAATGGATTTTGACAAAGATTTTGAAATATCCATAGCAACACATATCTATGTATGTATATCATGCTTTTGCTCCTTAGTAGTTAGTCTCTTCTTGATTAATTCCCCTAGGGTGTTTCTAATATTCTTCATATATAGAAATTCAAAAATCCTAACCCACATCAAAAGGTTTTGAATAGTTTTATCTTGACAAAAAAATTCTCACACCATGGTCTTAAATAAAAGGCATCTCTTCCCCTAAACCATGGGCCACTACCCATTATTTTATCCCTAAATTTTGAATTGAAAAATATGATGAGGAAAAATATCTTTAGGAAGAAAAGTCATAGAGTAATTTAAATTCAATCCCCACTTCCAATTGATCCAATTTTGAATCTTGAAAACCCTAGCTTCCATGGAACTTACATATTAACCCTCTACTTTTAAGAACCCTTATATCATGCTTAATCATCTCATCCCTCATAATCATTTATGGTGTATGCTTGCTAGATTGAACTTACCATATATGTGTTTCTCCTCTTATCTCTAACTTAGACATACATACTTCTAGCTAAGGCATCCTAACTTTTTATTAGGGCTTTTAAAAATGACTTTCCTTCCATACTACCTTGTAATTCTTCCTCTAATTGGCACTGGCACTCCCACCTACTCCCTCCAATGAAATCAAATTTATTCATTTATAAATAAATTTTAATTATCTATGAACTCTTGCAATTAAAAAATATATATTAACTATATATGTAACTTTTTTATTTTTTAATAAAAATATTTTATAATATATAATAACGTAACAAACATAATTTTTATAATACACTTTAAATTATATCTCAGCTGCTTAACAATATAAATTCTAAACAAACTCGCTTTAAAAATAATAACAATAACAATTAAAATTATTGCAAACATACATCAATTTCAATTCGACACCAAGAAAATTGATAATAACTTGTATTATTTATTAAATACATATCCAACCACTTCGAACTACCGAGGAAATACCACAAAAGCCCAAGGCCCAACAAAAAACAATGGAAAACAACAAAAATTTACGATCATAATAATTTTAAAAACTTCAAGGTGCCAAGCCCACCTGCATTTATTTAATTGTCTAATATAACTGTAAATCCCTTTATCAGTCTATCACCCTCCTATGTCCGTACCTTTGCTAGAGCTTTTTTCCTCGTGGCTTATCCCTGCAGCGTCCAAATTTACTTGGACTTACTCATCTTATCTTTATAAAATTCCTTGAAAACATAGCCTTCAAATTTACTTGGGTGTTTCTCATCCACCAGTCCATCCAGCGGATAAATCACAGCGTCTGAATTCGGATTACGGAATGTCGCAACAGACAACCGAGTAATATTCGAATTCACCACAGCCCGGTGAACAGCACTCTTCAATAATCCATTGCTTAATGCCTGCATATCAATTCCAAAACTAACTACTGTGAAATACCCATATAAATGGAAGACCTAATTAAAAACTGTTAGAAAAATTAACCCAGATTTCATGCCTCCGTCAGACTGCACTCCAAAATTGGGCGAAGCCGGACTGCGCTCGCGCAGTTGGGGATCCCGGCAAAAAGGTCTGACATGACGTCGCACCTACCCTCTGACAGATGTGACGTCTGACAGATCCGATCGCTGCAGAAGTTAATGCCAGTTCGGCGATTTAATGCTAGTGCGGCGATTGGTCAGAAACCCTAGTTGAGGGCCTGTCAGAACCTGTCAGAGGACAAACCCTAATCCTCCTCTTCCCGCGGCTATATAAGGCGTCTCGGGTATTTCAGATGATGAGGGCAGTAGCAGAGTGTAGAGAGAAGCATAAGGCAGAGAGCAAAGAGGAGTCAGGAGAAGAAGAGTATCTCAGTGAGCAGTGTGGCTCAGCTGATTAATGTCCGAGCAGCCAACTCGACATTTTGTCTATTAGTTTATCCTGCAGCGTAGCCTGCAGATGTTGTTATTTCCTCGGTTGAGGAATACTGTAACCCTAGTTTCATATAAATAAACTTTGCTATTGTTTGTGGCATCTTTAGGGTTTGTAGTAGTTTATGTGCTAAACTTTGTTGTTCTCTGTTTCGGTGATTCTCTCCTCTCATACGGGTCTTGCCAAGCCAGGCAAACCCAGCGATAGCCATGCGAAAGACAAAGAAGTCGAAGGCCAAAGTTGGCCAAGTCTGAAGTGGCTTTCCAAGTTCGCTGCCGAAGTCCGATTGCGCCCGAGATCCGAGCGCAGCCTGAGTGCGCCAGCGAAGTTCGTCTGTCGACATTGTGCGAACTTCGCCAGCGATAGTCGATTTTCTTCTTGCGTTCGGCAAAGTGCGTCATCCGACGAAGTTCGTACTTCACTGCGCAATCCGCACTTCGCACTTTCGAAACTGTGAAGTTCGTACTTTGCGCGAAGTCCGCACTTCACCATTTTTTCCCAATGCAGTCCGCACTGCACTGCGACTGTCGACAACGAACGCACTTCGCGTTTTCTCCTCTTGCGCTTGACGACAAATGCACTTTGCGTGCAAAGTCTATTTTTTCCTCCTGCATCGGCGCAGTCCGTGCATTGCCTCTTGACGGTGACTAAAAATTTAAAAAGTTTCCTTCAAATTGGTATCAAAGCTGATTGAGCCGTGACACGGAGATAGAAGATGGATTCCGAAAGAAATTCCCTGCAGTTGTAGATCCCATGATTTAATGGCAAGAACTACGATTACTAGAGCATCCAGATGAAGATCCTATTCGGATCTCAGGAGCTATGGGAGTTAGTCGAGAACGGCTACCCAGAATCGGTAGATGCAGCAGCACTGGCCGCCCTCTCTCAAGCAGACAAGGATCTGTTGAAAGAGCACAAGAAGAAGGACCAGAAGGCCCTCTTCTACATCATGCAAGCGGTTGAGGAGACCATCTTCCCATGGATTGCATCAGCCACCAAGGCCAAGCAAGCCTAGGAAACCCTGGCAAGTTCGTATCAGGGCACCAACAAAGTGAAGTTGGTGAAACTACAGATGCTCAGGAGAGAGTTTGAGAACCTGCAGATGAGCGAGTCCGAGTCGATGAGCGACTTCTTCACCCGGACGATGGACATTATCAACCAGATGCGGTTGAACGGAGAAAATGTGCAGAGCCAGAGAATCATGGAGAAGATTCTCAGAAGTCTGCCTACCAAGTTTGACTCGGTTGTGATAGCAATCGAAGAGTCGAGGGATTTGACAACCCTCTCGACAGACGAACTCATGGGTTCCCTGTAGACCCATGAACAGAGGCTGAGCCGCTCAACTCAGTCTTCTTTGGAGCAAGCCTTCAAAGCGCAAGTCTCAGTCTGAGACAGTGACAGACAAGACTCCCACCACAGCGCTTCTAGTTCTCAAGGAGGAAGAGGCAGAAGCAGGCATGGGAGAAGTAACAAGCAAGGAGGGAGATCAAACCCTCATGACGCTGAGCCAAGTTGCAACTTTCATCAGCAAGGAGGAAGAGGCACTGGCAGAAATCAGCAAGGAAGCTCTCAGCAGAAGAAGGACATGTCAAAGGTCCAATGCTACTACTGCAGCAAGTTCGGCCATTATGCCTCACAGTGCAGGAAGAAGATGGCGAACGAGAATCAGCAGCAAGCCCATTATACGGAGGAACCCAAAAATGCGGCAGGAGGAAATGTATTGCTGACTTGCAGTATTGAAGAGGAGAGCAAGAAAAACATCTGGTATCTTGACAGTGGTTGCAGCAACCACATGACTGGGAACAGAGAGATGTTCTCACAACTGGATGAAACAGTCCAGTCCAAAGTCAAGATGGGGAACAACAACAAAGTTCCTGTGATGGGGAAAGGAAAGATCCTCATCCGCACCCGGCACGGTGAAAGAAAAACAATTCAAGATGTTTTTTATGTGCCTAGGTTGAAGCACAATCTGCTAAGTGTTGGACAACTTGTGCAGAAGGGGCACACTGTACTGTTCAAAGACGGTGTCTGTTCCATCAGAGACAAAGTGCATGGACAAATCGCAACAGTGTCCATGACGAAAAACAAAATGTTTCCGCTGCAGATTCAGAATGAATCATTGATGTCTCTGAGTGCAGTTGAGAAAGATGCTACCTGGCTGTGGCATCTCAGATTCGGTCACCTGAGCTTCAGTGGCCTGAATCAACTACACAGGATGCGAATGGTGAAGGGTTTACCCCTTATTGAGCAACCGAACCAAGTGTGTGAAGGTTGCCTAGTCGGCAAGCAGCACAGGGATGCATTCCCTGTAGGACAGTCTTGGAGAGCATCACGGCCATTGGAGCTGGTGCACTCAGACATTTGCGGTCCGATGCAGACCACCACGTTTGCCGGCAACAAATACTTCTTGACGTTTATAGATGACTTCAGCCGAAAGACTTGGATTTATGCCATCAAGCTGAAGTCAGAGGCATTTGCCAGATTCAAGGAGTTCAAGGCTCTGGTGGAGAAACAGAGCGGATATCAGATCAAGACTCTCAGGACAGATGGTGGAGGTGAATACATCTCCAACGAATTCCATAACTACTGCAAGCAGCATGGAATTCAAAGGCAGTTCACTGCCAGATACACGCCACAATAGAATGGCGTAGCTGAGAGGAAGAACCGAACCATCATGGAAATGGCACGAAGCATGATGAAGGCGAAGGGATTATCGCATGAATTTTGGGCAGAGGCTGTAACATGTGCAGTCTACTTGCTGAACAGATGTCCCACCAAAAGCGTGAAGGACAAAATCCCTCAAGAGGCTTGGAGCGGAGTGAAGCCAAGTGTGGCTCACTTGCGTGTGTTCGGGTGCATTGCATATGCACATGTTCTAGAAGAGAAGCGACAGAAGTTGGATGATAGAGCTGAGAAGTGCATTTTCATAGGGTACAGTGAGCAGGCGAAGGCATATAGGTTGTACAACCCTATGACGAAGAAGCTCATCATTAGCCGTGATGTGAAGTTTCTTGAAGATAAAGCCTAGAACGGGAAGTCAGAGACTGGCCAGTCAGAGCCAGCAGTAGTACAGTCTGTTGACTTGGAAGAAGGAAGTGTGCAACCACCTGCAACTTCCAGCAGCAACAGCGATGCCAGCAGTAGCACAACCACTCCATCTCGGTCGCCTCCACTCGCAAGTAGAATCCAAAACCTGGTGACGCCAGCGAAGACAAGGAGCTTGCAAGAAATCTATGAGGCAACCCAAACCCACATAGATGAAGAGCACTCTGACTTTGCATTCTTTACTGAAGTTGATCCAGTAGAGTTCGAAGATGCAAGTCAGAATCAGAAGTGGGTGCATGCGATGGATGAGGAGATAGCAGCCATTGAAAAGAATGAAACATGGCAGCTGACAGATCTTCCAGTAGGGAAGAAGACCATTGGGGTCAAGTGGGTGTATAAGACAAAGTTCAACGCCCAAGGAGATGTTGACAAGCATAAGGCCAGACTGGTGGCGAAGGGTTACAAGCAGAAGTCAGGCATCGATTACCATGAGGTATATGCGCCTGTAGCCCGACTTGACACAGTCAGGATGATCCTGGCATTGGCAGCCCAACAAGGTTGGAAGATGTACCAGATGGATGTCAAGTCAGCCTTCCTCAACGGAGTGTTGGAGGAAGAGGTCTACATAGACCAGCCACCAGGTTACGAAATTGAAGGCCAGGAGGGCAAAGTCCTGAAGTTGAAGAAGGCCCTGTACGGTTTGAAGCAGGCGCCCCGAGCATGGTACGATCGGATTGACAGCTATTTTCAGGAAAATGGGTTTGTCAAATGCCCATATGAGCACACCCTGTACATGAAGACAAATGAAGCAGGTGAGCTCATTATCGTCTGCCTGTATGTGGACGATTTGATTTATACTGGCAACAACAATGTCCTGTTCGACCAGTTTAGAACAGCCATGAAGAAGGAGTTCGAGATGACGGACTTAGGGCTGATGAAGTATTTTCTCGGCATTGAAGTTGACCAATCGGCAGATGGCATCTTCATTTCTCAGGGCAAGTATGCGAAGGATGTCCTGAAGCGATTCAAGATGGAGGACAGTAAACCTGCCATCACACCTGTAGCCACAGGTTTGAAGCTGAGCAAATTGGATTCAGGGAGGAATGTCGACCCAACCCTGTTCAAGAGGCTAGTTGGCAGTCTGATGTATTTGACTGCAACTCGGCCAGATCTGATGTTCGAAGTCAGTCTAATCAGCCATTTCATGGAGACTCCGAAGGACACGCACTAGCAAGCAGGCAAGAGGATCTTGCGCTATGTCAATGGGACGCGAAACCATGGCCTATTTTACGCTAGACAGGACCAACTGGAACTAGTCGGCTTCACAGATAGTGACTGGGCTAGCAGTATCGACGATCGAAAGAGCACCTCCGGGTATGCTTTCCATCTCGGATCAGGGGCAGTCTCATGGGCGTCCAAGAAACAACCCATCGTTGCGTTGTCCACAGCCGAAGCAGAATATGTCGCCGCCACGTCAGCCGCATGCCAGGCAGTTTGGCTGCGAAGAGTTCTGAGTGAACTGAACTTTCCTCCGGAAGGCGCGACAACAATTTTTTGTGATAACAATTCGGCCATTGCACTGTCAAAGGATCCCGTCTTCCATGGCCGGACGAAGCACATAGACATCCGGTATCATTTCATCAGAGAGCTGGTGAAATTCGATGAAGTACAACTACAGTTTTGCAGGTCCAAGGAGCAGCTGGCTGACATCTTCACGAAGCCTTTGAAGGAGGAAGACTTCAGCAGATTGCGAGAGCAGCTTGGAGTCAAAGCGCTCGTGAAATCAGGCTTAAAGGAGGGTGTTAGAAAAATTAACCCAAATTTCATGCCTCCGCCAGATTGCGCTCCGAAATTGGGCGAAGTCGGATTGCGCTCGCGCAGTTGGGGATCCCGGCAAAAAGGTCTGACATGACGTCGCACCTACCCTCTGACAGATGTGACGTCTGACAGATCCGATCGCTGCAAAAGTTAATGCCAGTTCGACGATTTAATGCTAGTGCGGCGATTGGTCAAAAACCCTAGTTGAGGGCCTGTCAGAGGACAAACCCTAATCCTCCTCTTCCCGCGGCTATATAAGGCGTCTCGGGTATTTCAGATGAGAGCAGAGTGCAGAAGAGTAGAGAGCAAAGAGGAGTCAGGAGAAGAAGAGTATCTCAGTGAGCAGTGTGGCTCAGCTGATTAATGTCCGAGCAGCCGACTCGACATTTTGTCTGTTAGTTTATCCTGCAGCGTAGCCTGCAGATGTTGTTATTTCCTCGGTTGAGGAATATTGTAACCCTAGTTTCATATAAATAAACTTTGCTATTGTTTGTGGCATCTTTAGGGTTTGCAGTAGTTTATGTGCTAAACTTTGTTGTTCTCTGTTTCGGTGATTCTCTCCTCTCATACGGGTCTTGCCAAGCCAGGCAAACCCAGCGGCAGCCGCGGAAGACAAAGAAGTCGAAGGCCAAAGTTGGCCAAGTCTGACGCAGCGTTCCAACTTCGTTGCCGCAATCCGACTGCGCCCAAGATCGGAGCGCAGCCCGAGTGCGCAAGCAAAGCGCGAGTCGCCCCACTTCGTCGGGCGCAATCCAAACTTCGCCCAGTTTCGGGCGAAGTCCGTCAGCGGCCCGAAGTGCAAACTTCGCCCAGTTTCGGGCGAAGTCCGTCGGCGGCCCCGAAGTGCAAACTTCGCCCAGTTTCAGGCGAAGTCCGTTGGCGCCCCCGACGTTCGCACTTCGCCCATTCTCGGGCAAAGTCTATCGGCGCCCCGACGTTCGCACTTCGCCCCTTTTTGGGTGAAGTCCGTCGGCGCCCCCAACGACTGCACTGCGCCGCAACTGGAGCGCAGTCCGCGACGTCCAGACTTCGGCGGCGAGAAAAAGAAATTAAAAAAATCTTTCTTCAAAAACTAGAAATAAAAAACAGAAGTCCATACATGCATCTGATCTCCCAAATTCACCACAATTGCCCCGTTAATGGGTTCCACCGTAACCCAAGATTTGCCATCGTCGTTGGTGACCTGCAGACCTCCGACCTGATCTTGCAGCAGTAAAGTTATGGTGCCAGGATCAGTGTGTCGCTTCAATCCCAGCGTCAAATCAGGTCGCGGACATTTCGGATAATAATTGAAGAGCAGCTTCTGCTGGGGTTCTCCACAAGCCTCCTCGATGACGTTGGTCTGCAGCCCTAGAGACTCTGACATGAGCTCCAGCAGAGTTCTTGCCAATTCCAGCATTCCGTCGCTGTATTGTGCAATGGCGTTCCTACGAAAAAACATAGCGTCTGAGTACTAATTGCTTTTGTGAGATGATAAGTGAAATACATACACTTTCATGGCATATTGCTTATGTCAGACTATTATAGGGTTGAGCTTATCCTGCCTTGAGATACATCTGAATCTACATTTTTAAGGCGTAAATGAATTACAAAACATTTTTAGGGCGTATTGATTGACTTAGACAACCATAGGATCTTCATATTCACTTTGGATTTACATCTTTTAGACAGCCCAGCATCTTCATAATCAAAACCGAGTTACAAACGATATTCTCACCGTATATTGCTTGGCTTCGACGGCCAAAGATTGACGTCACGAGGCCAGCATCTTGTTGTGTCGAACTCTCTCCAATCCAACCTAGTATCGTCCTTGATAACGCTGCCTTTAGAATACCCAACAAACTCTCCTGGTTTAAAAGAGTACTGCAATTTCTGTTCCACAGGAAGAGAGAAGAAGTCCATGGCCTCGTTCATGATCTGTGCGCAAAGATCCTTGGGAACCCCATGATCTACAATCTGAAAAATCCCCCACTCTTCACAGGCACTTCTTAATTCAGTCTTGAGTCTATGCCGTTCTGGCCAATGAGAATTTAAGAGGGATATCGCGGGAAAATACATTATGGGCCACTTTTGGTCGCTCATCCTCGTCTTTCACATACTTGGGAGGCAGCTCATTGAGCCCGCAGGTGCCATCTCAAGTGCAAGTGATTGTTACTAACGAAGACCTGAGCTTTAAGAGTGATCTACAGCAAATAAATTCAACGCAATGCTATAACGATCATGTTATGCGCAATAAATATAAAACGTAAGCCGTCCATGATCACGAGGAGAAACTAGTTGGAATAATTTATTTCTTCAAAATATGGAACAAGTCCATGATTATGAGCAAAAACTAATTTAAATAATTGTTTTTAGAACATGGAATCGTCGTTTCTGAGTTCAGGGGAGCCATTTCTGGCCTAGTTTTATGATATGATGAACGTCATTTCCTTTTATCCACTCCTCTCACAGGAATTTATTTATCGTTGACCAAATTAAACCCCTTAAAAAACCATCATCGACAGCTGGTGAAGCAATCAATTAGGTAATGAAACAAGATTCCGTCGGCTCATATGGTGAATCAAGATTCCGGTGAGGAATTTTTTTTTTTTAAATATGATGCAAAGTAGAACTGTCTGCATATTCGAATTTAACTGCAAACATAATGGGATGACCATTTCTGTGATTAGAATTTGAGTTTCTTTAAATTCTTTTCTGTGATTCTAGCTTAATTACAAACACAAACAAATCATCATTTTAAAACATTCAAATTTAACAACAAACAGAATAAAATAACCTTTTCTTTAATTTAAATTTGAGTTTTTTAATAAAAGTTTATCAAATTTAACAACAAACAGTTTTCCTTAATTTAAATTTGAATAAACTTTTCTTAAATTTAAATTTAAATTTCTTTAGATTTTATAATTACAAACACATAGAAACCATAATTAAAACTTAAATCTTCTTTGTCCACAAGCAACCAAAAAACAATGCATGTATGGTACGTTATCCCAATGTCAACGCTAAATGGTTTAAATCTTTGTCCACACTGAACCAAGAAAAAATGTATGTACGGGGCGTTATACCAATGTCAACGCTAAATGGTTTAAAAACTGAGATTTAAATTTATTGATGGTACTTCCAATGTTAGAGATGTTTTTATATAAAATGTATTTTTAAATTGTTTCATAATTTTAAAGTTTAAAACACTAAGAAATAAAATTAAAAGGGGTTGAAAAATTAAATGGTTATATTTAATATTTATTAATTTAAATTTGAAAATAGGGTGAGTAGTGAGTGTTCAAGTGGAAAAGATATGGTATGATGGAGTTGAGGTTGATTCTCGGAGGTTTCAAAAATTAATTTGGAAGATTCGTTTTGGGAAAGTATGTCGAGCGGGCAGGGTTTGTTTACATCCTAGGACCCAGGAAAGGTTAGATATGGGATGATTGGTATTAAGTCACCCTTGCCCTTCCTCACTTATGTCGAGGCACTAGCTAGTCGAAGCTGCAAGGATGATTTTGGCCCTTGTGAGGTTGTGGGTGGGTCCTTTGAAATCCGTAATCCTGATAGTATGGTGAATTCTCTGTTGGAGAAAGGCTCATTTGATCTCATTGGCAAGTTTACAAGGGGAAGGCCAGACCTTGATGTGATTAAAAGATGGGTGCTAGCAAGATGGAAACCATGTGGTCCTTTGGATCTTGCTTATCTTCCCTGAAATTTTTTCCTAATCAGACTCTCTTGTGAAGTTGACTCAAGGAAGATTATGGAAGGTGACCCCTAGTTCTTCAGCAAACGTGGCCTCTTCCTGAGGAGGTGGGACTCAGACTTTAACCCGACATTGTAGTGGGTAAATTTAGTCCCTATTTGGATGTATTTTCCTTAATTCCCCACCTTTATTTAGCATGAATACATGTTTAAGGCTATGGCAAAGTAGATTGGAGACTTTATCTCCTTCGACTCGTTCTCTCTCATCTGACAAGTGACAATTTTTTAGAATATTTTTTGGTTTATATTGAAAAAAACTCCCGAACTTGGTAGAGCTAGTCTCATATCTTGGTTGTAGGTCTCAGTCGGTGGTCTATGAAAACAAGTCAGTGTCTTGCAGTGTATGTGGGTTGGGGGGCATCATCAAAATTCCTACCCTCAAAAGGTCTCTCGAAATCTTTCTACTCAGCAGTCCAAGCGCCCAATAACTCACGATGATATTTTAGGAGTTAGATCTTTGTTTAAGAAGCAGAAGATGTGGTGTAAGAAACCTCAAGATCCCCCTAAGGATAAAGGATTGGGTTCCCCTCCTAATTCTATGAGTGTAGTAATGGGGACGTCTGAGGCCTCTCCTCGGTATGCTAAGTCTAGCAAAGCGAAATCTCCTATGGAGGAACCCCATAGCAATTTGGAGGTGGTTTTCTGTTTGAAGCCATTGGAGGAGGTTGTCATTTTGCTCAGGAATTTGTTTGACTGCCTTGATACGGATGCATCTGAGGTAATTGATTTGGTTAAGAACTTGGAGTTGTCTACTCTAAAGGCCAACAAATATTCATCTTCTCCCAAGGAGCTCATCACGTCTCCATCTAGTGGATTAGGAACCCCTATGGCTTCTCCTAAAATTATTTTAGAAAAAGGTTTGCCTGGCCCGAAAACTAGGAGCCAGCATAGAAAGGGTATTGACATTAGAATGGCAAAAAAGCCAAGCAAAGCTAGTAGAAAGAAGTTAATGGAGGATGCAATTGCAAATGGTGGGCAGGCCCGTCTAGTTGTAGGGGAGGAAAATGGTGATAGGCAACTAAAGCTTGGTAGTTGCAGATCCTCTCAAGTTGGTCGGGTGGGCAAGAAACTCTCCTAATTTTTCCTATGAAGATTTTCTCATGGAATGTAAGAGGGCTCAATAGCTATTCGAAGAAAATATTATTAGCTTCTCTAAGAAGAGAGAGGGCCTGATTTTTTGTGTATTCAAGAATTGAAGTTGGTTGCTTCATTTTGGGAGGTAGTTCATAATATTGTGTGCAAGAATTCTAGGCTTGTGGCCAGTGAGGTGTCAGTCTCAGCAGAGGGTTTGCTTTTCTTTTGGGACTCCTCAAAATATGATGGTCATATCATCTCATCCTCTAATAGGGTGATTAATATTTTGTTTTGGTATAAATCTACCCGTAGAAGTTGGGTGATGTCAAACATTTATGCCCCAAACTCTTATTTTGATAGACGTAAGTTTTGATAGCTATTTCTTGATATGAGAGACACCTTTCAGGAAGAATCTTGGATTGTTGTTGGAGATTTCAATTCTCCTTTGTATCTATGGAAGAAGAGAGGTGGCAATGGAGTGGACGTAAGGATTCTAAATGATTTTGCTAATTTTTTCAACTCAATAGGTCTTCGGGAATTGGATTTAAAAAGATTGAAATTCACCTAGAGCAATCGAAGTTTGGGTGCTAATATTATCTTGAGCCAATTGGACAGGATTATTGTTTCTAACTCCACTGTTAACCTTTTTGGATATTCTTCATTGTCTACTCTTTAGAGGATTGGG
Source organism: Wollemia nobilis (assembly GCA_028583015.1). NCBI lineage: Eukaryota > Viridiplantae > Streptophyta > Pinopsida > Araucariales > Araucariaceae > Wollemia > Wollemia nobilis. The sequence continues at coordinate 1,565,705 of JAQPPZ010017035.1, read as the reverse complement.
TCCGACCAAAATCCACTATAGCTTGAAGTTCCTTATGGATTATCGTTCCTACCGTAGCCATTTAGATTTAAGATGATGTGGTGTTCTCACCCTGATTTTAAAGCCCATTTGAAGGAGTGGTGGAAGGAAGATGTCTTTGGTGAAGGAATTGTTAAATTGACCAATAAATTGAGGAATTTAAGAGTCAAACTTAAACTATGGAATAAGTTCACCTTTGGTAATATCTTCAGAGAAAATGAGAGACTAGTGGAGTGGATTGACCGTATTGAATTAGAAATGGATTATAGGGGCTGCTTTGATGATTTGCTTAGGGAGGAGAGATCCCTGCTTTCTACTCTTCATAATAACCAGGCAAAGGAAGAGCTTCATTGGAAATAAAATTACAGGAAATTATGGTTAAAATATGGCGATCGAAATTTGCGGTACTTCCATACCTCTACCCTATGTAGGAAAATAGAATTAGAGAGATCAAATTGGGTGATGGGAGTGTTTCATCTGATATTATAAAAATTAGGGAAGAGATCGTGGACTTCTTCTCAACCATGTTGTGCTTTGAGAATTTTATGTTAGAGTCCATTCCAAGATTGGTTTCGAATGATATGAATGTTGGGCTTTTGGCTCCTTCTCGGATGATGAAATATTTAAAGCATTAAATTCTATGAGCCCTATAAAAGTACTTTGTTCGGATGGGTTTCCTCCAAATTTCTTTCAGAGGATTTGGCATACTTGTGGTAATGATATATGCTCAGTGATTAGAGAATTTTTGCATTCCTTGGTGATTACTAAGGTTGTGAACTTTGCCCTATTGGCCCTTGTTCCTAAGAAAGATTCAACATCCTCTTTCAATTATTTCAGGCCAATTAGCTTATGTAATTCAGTTTACAATATCTTTTCCAAATTCATGGTTAATAGGTTGAAGTTGATTCTCCCAATTTTGATTGATAATGCTCAAATTGCATTTGTTCCCAGGAGATAGATCTTGGATGGTGCAAATATTATTCATAGGCTTTTACACTTTGTTAATAAAAATGGCAAAGTGGTTTTTTATTAAATTTGGATACTAACAAAGCTTACAATAGGGTTTTATGGCCCTTTTTGCTCAGTGTTTTGAAAATTTTTAGCTTTGATGACTCTTGGATTGGATTGGTTGAGGCTTGTGTCTCCACGGCCTGGTTTTCAATCTTTTTTTTTTTAAGTGAAAAACCCCTTGCGGTGCCTCCTTGGTCTGAGAGACCACGAACAGGGGGTTCTACACCGTCAAAGTCACCCGGGATTCGCACCCGACCCTACTTGCACCAACATTATCAATTGGATTTTGGATACCCAATTCAGCTTTTTGGTAGGGTGGAGATTTGAACCTGGGACCTCCCTTGGAGGATTGCCCTCTCCTCTCCAACTCACCTACAACACCTAGGTCCTAGTTTTCAATCCTTATAAATGGATCTCTGGTAGGATTTTTCAAGTCCAATTGTGGTATTCGGCAAGGAGATCCATTATCTTCCTTCTTGTTCATTTTTATGGCAAAATCTCTTGGGATATCGATCTCTCAAAGAAATAGTGAGTTTGGACATCATCTGGATTTACCTTACCCTTCAATTTCCCATCATCAATTTGCTAACAATACTCTTATTTCTTGTTCTAATTTAGTTATCCATGCTAGAGACATCAAGTCTCTCTTAGACTACTATGAGAATATGGTTGGGCAGCAAATTAACTTTGAGAAAAGTAATATTTTTTGTTAATAAATCGGAGGCTCGACAGAGAAAGATTGCTAATATTGTGAATTGTAGGATAGCAACTCTGTTGGTTACCTATTTTTGTCTCCCTATTTTTTTGTTCTTATGAAGGAATCACTTTGGACATTGATGATTGAAATATTCCAAAGAAAATTGGCCTCTTGGAAAGGGGCCCTCCTCAGTCAGGCGAGGAAAGTTGTGTTGGTTCAAAGTACTGTACAAAGCAGCCCGATTTATTTTTTATCCCTTTTCCATCTCCCTAGCAAGGTGGCAACGAATCTTAACAGTATTTGCAAAGCATTTTTGTAGGCTGGTCCAAAGATGAAAGGGAAATTTCATCTTGTCTCTTGGGAGCAGGTGTGTAGAATAAAGAAAGAGGGTGGTTTAAACTTGAAGAATGCTGCTATGATGAATAAGGTATTGGTAGCTAAGCTTGGCTGGAAGTTTAATTCTAACACCAACCACCTATGGTGCAGTATTTTGAAGGTAAAATATAATTTTATTTATTTTTTATCAGACTTTCTCCCAAGTGGGGGGTCAATACTTTGGAATAGTTTGATTAAGTCCCATTATTTTCTTAATTCCAATTGTAGATAGGTCACTGGTGATGGTAAGATAGTATTTTTTGGTAATACCAGTGGATCAGGGGTCGGTTGCTTATTGAAGACCAGAGGTTAGGGGTTTTAATGTAGAATTCTTGAATGGGTGGCCTTCAAAAAATGGTGGATTTTTTTGTAATTCGTAATGGTAGAAAATATTGGTCTAATTCCCTCTCAAGAATAAGAGATGATTCAGACATATGTCTATGGATATCTCTATTGGAGGAGCTAAGGATGATTATGGTGCATCAAGAATATGTATATGACTGACTGGTATGGGGTGGGGACAACGAGGGTTCCTACATAGTTAAGTTAGCATATGAGTTATTGTGTTTCATTCTGGTTGGTCATTTCCCAATGAATTTAATCTAGCTTAAGAACTTAATATCGAAGATCAACATATTTTATTGGTTGGTGATGCAGAATAAATTTCTCATGTTGGAAAATCTTCTTAAAAGAGGTTTAATCTTGATCAACAGATTTTTTTTGTGTAATAAGGATTGGGAATCGGCTTATCATTTGTTACTCAAATTCTAGGGCTTTTAGGAGGTGTTCTCTTTTATTATTTCGTGGTTGGCTGTTGCATGGGTGCTACCAAATTCAATTTTTTATTGTGTTTCTCAGTGAAGATCTTCATTTGGCTCCCTGAGGCTTAATTTTTTTTGGAAGTTTCTTCTTGCTCATGTGCTTTGGGGGGTTTGGAAGGAACATAACGCTAAAGCATTCAAATACATGGAGAATAATCTAGAGCATGTTAGTCTTAGAATTCTATGCAATGTTGTGGAGAATGTTTCATCAGCATTCAAAAATTGAACTCTCCTCAGGCTCACTCCCCGAGTGAAGCTAGGCTTGAGGAACAGTTAGGTTTCATGTCATTGGCTCAGCCTCCACCTGCTTCTAATCTTAGAAGGCATGTTCATTGGTCCTCGCTACCTATAGACTAGTTTAAATTAAAATTTGAAGGAGCTTCTAATGGGAATCCCAACCTTGCTGGTATAAGAGGAGTGATTCAGGATAGTAATGGTTATCTTATTTTGGCCTTTGCAGACAATCTTGGTACTTAAACTTCTATTTTTGCATAAGCATAGGTTGCCTTTGTTGGTGTGATGCATTTAAAAAATCTTGGTATCCGTAATGCAATAATCAAAGGTGACTCTTTGTTAGTGATTAATATGCTTAAAGGGGTCTATCATCTTGGTTGGAAGGTGTCTAATCTTATTAATGAAATGATTTGGAACTCCCACTCCTTCGATAATATGGAATTTGAGCACGTGCTCAGAGAGGGCAATTTAGTGGTTGATTTATTGGTGAATCTGGGTGTTTCATCCCAAGCATTTTATGTTTGGCAAGAGGGATTCCTTATGGAGATCGTTAGTTGCATCAAAGATGAATTTCCTTAAATGTTGTCAGAAGTTTATTCATGGGTTGCGTTCATGGTGGACCATTTTCTACCTCTGTAGATCTTTGGTAGTGTGTTGCAGGTACATAGAATTTATGGTATCATTTATGTGTGATTGGCTTCGCTCTTATTTGTTGTACCTTCGCCCTCTTGTTGGCTATGTGGATCTCCTTACAGCATGTTTAATTGGATATGTTGGTAATAATTACTGTACCTTCACCCTCCTGTTGGGTATGTGGTTCTCCTCACGGTATGTGCCTTGTGGAGTCATTGGAAATTTTTAAATTTTGAATCCTTGCCCTTGAAGCGATGCGGTGGACATGGGATTGTTCCCTTGGTGCTTCGGAGTAGAACTTCCTTGGTTCTCCTATCCCTTTTGTTCATTCCTCTTATCTGCTTTTATTTCTTCGATTATTTCATTGGTTTACTATCGGGGTGTTCATTTGTGTTCTTTGGTTGTGGTCCCTGGGGCTTATCTCTTGTAAAAGGTTGTGGGGTTCCTTTCAAAACCCTCTTTTTCTTAATAGTATCAAAAAAACTTAAATTTTAAAATATTTATTATTTTTATATAATCTATATATTTGGTTATGAGGTAGTAAATTTTAAAACAAATATTTTTAACAATTATCTTTGTCTTACATATTTTATTTTATCCATCTGAAAAGTTAACATTTTCTTTGTATGAAGGGATACTAAGAAGAGAACCCAAGATGGGATATTAGTAACAAAACCCAAGGCATATTAAATGTATTATAACATATAAATGGGCTTAGAAAGATTATATTTTCATTTACAAGAGTAATGAGAAGAATAAAGAGAAGAAGGTCTATAATATTTGGCCATCATTTATTTTTATTTTTATCATGGTATAAATATTTATAAAGGAATTATAATGGGGCATGCATACAGTGGAAGCATAAAGTTTTATGCAAATAATGAAAGCATAGATAAATTGTATGAATTGTTTCATAAAATGTCTTGATAAATATGTATATAAAATATGGAAACATACACAATTTAAATGATTTATTTTTAACAAAATGTAATATGAATTATTTTAACAAAACGTAATACTAATTTTTTTTAATAAAATGCAATCTTATTGATGTAATAAATATAAAATATGCAAAAAAAAATTGTGAAAAAGGTTAATGGAGCATGCATAGAGTGGAAACATAAAGTTTTATGCAAACAATGAAATAATACATAAACCACATAAATTGTTTCACAAAATGCCTTGATAAATATGTATGCAAAATGTGAAAACATAAACAATCCAGGTGAATTATTTTTAAAAAATTCAGTCTTGTTTCGTTTTAATAAAATGTAATCTTATCAATGTAATCATTATAAAATATGCAAAAAAAATTGTCAAAAAGGTCTTAGATTTGTTTACCATAATGTATTAATATGTTGTAAATAAATGAATTGCAAAGATTATAAGATATGCACATAGACAGTGGAATACAAAACTTACAACATATACATAAAATAATCTCTTTGATAAGGATTACAAGTTTTTCAACAAAACACCTCAAGAAGTAATAGGCACATAAAATGCAATTATTGAGTGATATCTAAAATATAATTCTTGTAAAGGTACAAATTGTGTTTGCCAAAATACCTAATTGACATGCAATCATATAAAATTCATTACTACAAGATTTAAACAAATCCTATTTGTTGAAAGGATCGTATATATTATTCAATAAAATTAACATTTAAAATAAATACTTCATTATATGCATCACTTAGATTTAAGATTTTTATAGTTGTTAGATATTTTCACTTAAATAATTTAATAGAGGAATTGAATTCCTTTTATTTGAGGCTTTAACAACATAAACTATGGCCTATGCGCTTGTTAATACCTTGTCTTACTATAAATTGGGTAACAAAATTCTTACTAGTGAGTACATATAGCTAGCTTAAATTATCTATCTATAAACATTGTATAAATTTATAATTCTTTCATTATACTAATTATAATGGACCATAAAATCCGTTGCACTAGATATCTATTTGATATATTTCCTTGTAGAATCAAGTATTATCATGCAAAATCTTATGATTAATATTTGGTTAAATGGGTATCATATTCTATTTAGTGAATGAAACCAATAAGTATCTTCCCCAACCCACAAGGATATGCAATCTTGTTGCTTACACTATGTAATTTAACTTGAACTAATATGAAAATTAATATACAAGATGGATTTTTTAAGGATTTGTATTGTATGTTTTAATAATAGTCTTGGTCCATGCATTAAAAATAAAACAAATGGCACTTGAGCATATAGATGACAAATCAAAGCACTATTTTGAAAAAGAAGTATTCCAAACATAAAAATTATTAAGCACCTCAAAAGCACTAATACTCACCCTTGATAACATTTTTCTAAAGACAAAATGGATGTAATTGTTATTAGATTTAGTCTTCTATATATATAAAACTACCTATGAAATTAAATTTATATTATAAATTATAATACCATTGTTAAAACAATTCAATTAAAATCTCCTTATCAATTATTACACTTTTTTAAATCTAAAACCTAAATATTTTGAGCATTATTTTGTTCAACCTTATCTTGTGTTATATTCTTCTTCATATTTGTTACCATCCATGAAATATACCTTAAGATCTATATTACTACAAGGACTTGAAGGATTTCTTACACTCATGATCTCCATCAAGGTTGTAGATCACAAATTTTGATTAGTATATTCTCTTCTTCTTGGTGGGGGAAACTAACTATAATTAGTATATCATGTCTCACATCATTTTGGTCAAGGATTGGTATGAGATTAAGTAATTATTGTTAGTTGCCTAATTTGATTTAGAAAATAATTCCACAATAGACTTTAGGATCAATATTATATATTTTAATAGTGAGTGATCAATTAGGATATGTATTATATAAAAATACTCTATTTATAGATTCCATGGACTTTTGAAACTCTTTTTAACCCATAAATATAATCCACAATGTTTTATAGGTCATTCAAGATCAATATTCTTATCTTTATTCTCATTTCAATTATAGAGTATTCATCCTATGTTCTCTTTAACTCTTAATTTTTTATATATAAATTTTACCAATCTGGTAACTTATTTCTTATCTTGAACCCCATATTATTCAACATAAGCACCTTCATTAAATAAAAATTAGTTGAGATATCACCTAAGAAGGAATATATGTTTCCTACCTTTTGAGTAATCTTATCACATTTTATTACATAGTTTCTTCTATCAATACAAACCTTAGGGTTTATTTTTTTACTAATGGTCATTTTACATATGCTATAAGACAACCATTTTATGTCAACTATCAAAAGTGAATTATATAAACAATTAGCAAGAAAATGTTTAATAATATTATTATTAGAACAAATGGCATTAGCTTGAACAGTTAGATTCCTTGACTTTAAAGGAGGAGACCAAGATTTGAAGCTTACCAAGTGATACATGCATCATAGCCAAGTTGTATTACTAATTTATGGTTATGATGTAATATGGGTGGGACCCATTTTAATCCCATATAACTAATTAAAAAATAATAATATACTCATAATAAAAATACCAATGTGAACTCTACGTTCCTTGTTCTTATTCCCAAATCCTCGAGGGCTAAATATTTTTCTGACTTTAGACCAATCAGCCTTTGCAATACAATTTTTAAAATTTTTACTAAATCTATGGCCAATAGATTGAAAACTCTACTTCCTTCAGTCATTGAATCCCCTCAGAGTAGATTTTTTTTGAGGAGGCAAATTGTCGATGGCATAATTACTATGCATGAGATCATTCATTCAGCTAGCAAGAGTGGAAGGCCTAGGATTCTTATTAAGTTGGATATGAACAAGATGTATGATAGGGTGGCTTGGGACTTCTTGCTTAGAAAGAAAAATTTCTTTGCACAAATTTGGTTGAATTTGGTTAAATTGTGTATCTCCTCTGTAAGATTTTATATCATAATTAATGGATCCTCGTGTGGATAATTTTGTAGTTGCAAAGGGCTTCACCAATGAGATCCTCTCTCACCTTATTTATTTATTATGTTGGCCAAAGCTTTAGGAAGAGTCATCTGGGCTAATTCATATATAGAAGGATTGAGATCCATCTGCACTATTGATCCCATTTCTCATCATCAATATGTGGATGATACTTTGCTTTCATTCCTGGCCTTGATTTTGTAAGCTAAAGTGGTAAAATCCATCTTGGAATATTTTGAGAAGGTGGTTGGTTAGAAATTTAACTTTAGGAAGAGTATGCTTTCTTTCTTGAATACTCCTTTAGACCTACAGAGAAAGATAGCTAATATCTTGGGGTGTCCTATCGACTCTCTTCCCCCATTGTATCTTGGAATGTCAATGTTTAAAGGAGGATCAAAGCCATCTCTTTGGGATTCGATAGTGGAAAAGGTTCAAAGGAAGCTTGTTGGGTGGAAATGCACCCTCTTAAGCCAAGTCAAGAAAATTCAATTAGTCAAGGCCTCCTTGAAAAGCATCTCGGTATATTTTCTATCTCTCTTCAAAATTTTGAGAAAATTCCTAGATAAAATAGAACAAATACAACACTCTTTTCTCTTGTCAGGGGTTGAGGACAAAAAGATATTTCACTTGGTGGCTTGGAATCAAGTTTGCAATTCAAAGGAAGAAAGGGGTCTTTGTTTGAGGAAGATAAAATCTCCAAATATGGCTTTGGTTGTGAAGCAAGCATGGTAGCTAGTTAAGAGTGAGGACACCAATTGGGTAAAGATAATAAAGGCAAATTATCTTCTAGATGATAATAATTTTTTAAAATCTCAATCTCTCCCTTTGTGATCCACCTTCTAGACTAGTTTGGTTGGTAGCAGTTTAGATATCTGCAAGGGCCTAAGGTAGATTGCAGGATATGGCCATTCGATTAACTTCTAGATCGATGTGTGGGTGTCTAACTCTCCGCTTATCCATAGACAAAATTTTTAGGACCTAAAGCTAATAACTGATCAATTTTTTGGTCCCAAAGTCTGTGACTTCATTGAAGTTGTCAATGGGCACCTCCAGTAGAAATTATTTGACTTCCCTAACATCTACTAGGAGGACAAAGGAGCTTTTAGAGTGTTGTTTTATGAGATAAATTGGCTACTTACTCGAGGTACATGATTTAATGATAGAATAATTTGGGGACTTGCTAAGGATGGTAATTTCTTAGTCAATACATCCTATCAATTTCTAGATTCTAAAGTTGATCCATGGTTCCTTGTTAATCAGGTTTGGGTTAAAGGTCTTACCCCTAAGGTAAATGTGATTTTCCAATTAGTTATCCAAGGGAAATTTTTAACAATTGATAATCTCCAAAAGTGGTGTCTGAGTACTCCAAATAGATATTTCTTGTGTGAAAGTGAACTAAAATCACCTTGGCACCTGTTTTCCAGCTACTTCTTTATTGTTGAGGTGTTTAGATTATTCTTTAAGGAGTTGGGTGTATCTTGGGTTCTCCCCAAATCTCTAATAGATTTGGTCGACCAATGGTATCCCCTTTTCCACTCAATTAATCTTCACCATCTCTAGAAATTCAGGTTACCTCACTTATGGTTGTAAATTTGGAAGAAAAGAAACATTAGAGCTTTTAAATGGGTTTGTCAGGTAGAGCCCTATGTCTCCTCAAGAGCAATTACTAACAAGTGGAAAACATTAAATTTTTGAACTTGGACAAGGTAACCTATGATTTGAAAACCATTTTGGAGTGTACGTTGGGTTTGTTAATGTATCCTCTGAGTGTGGCAGTTAGGGTGGATCGAGATAGCTCTCACATCTTCTTGGAACCCCCTTTGGCTTAGTGGTTGAAATTAAATTTTGATGGATCTTTCAAAGGGAACCCAATATTAGTGAGTGTAGGAGATCTTTTTAGGAATTCAAATGCTAAGATTTTGCTTAACTTTGCTAAACAATTGGGTCACCAAACTAACCACTTTGTTGAGGTACGTGCACTATTTCAAGGAGTATCTCTCCTAGAGATGGTCAACTATAGGAAATTGATTATTGAGTGAGACTCTATGAATATAATAAACATGGTTAAAGGCAGTCAAACCCCGTCATGGATGGCTTCAAATTTTATCTTGGAAGCTAGGATACTTATCCATGTCTACAAGAGGTCTAAATTTATTATCATTTTAGGGAAGGTAATAAGGCCATAGACCTTCTCATAAACCGAGGTCTCCACATTCAAAATCTTCAAGTTTGGATGGAAAATATCCTTGATGATATTAGAATCTAGGACAATAAATGCAGATAGTAGGGGGAATAGACTTGGTTTCTAGTTTTAGGTCATTTGGACTTTGGTTTTTAATTTCTCTGAGTGGAATGCTCATCAAAATTTTAATTCAAATTTAACACCAAATGGCGTCGATCCTTCTAAGTCTTAGGATGTGAAATACATGATAAAATATAGATGGCGAGTTATCTCAATGCTTTCTGGATAGCATTCCTTGTCAAAGAATATTGAGTTTGGTATGTTGTTGGTCAAGGGGATCAATAGGTCATATGTTAGGCATGGGAGAATATTTACCTCGTGCTACTTCTCGAGGTTATAGGGGATCAAGATAATGTGGTTGGCATGGTACTCGGGGACCTTTATTTGTGAGTTGAGTTGAAGGAATTTTAGATCCTCTCCTAGGGATCATTGTTCTTCATGCCTCACTTGTAGAGTTTCTAGTAAGTGAATTATGAGCCTTCATCTATGAGAATGGCTCCAATTGGTTTTTTATAGTTTTTATGGAAGTGGGAGGTGCAAGGAGGATCCATAATCCTAGGTTCCAGTAGGGTGGTTACAACCCAAAGGCTCTTAATTTAATGATAGTAAAGTTATAGAATTCAATGATTGATTCTATGCAGGCATCAATTTATTGCATAGAGAAAGTATTGGCCCTCATGGGATGGCAAGTCCCCAATGGAGATAAATTCAAGGAGAATGGAATAGACCCTAACAGGAATAAGTTATGAGTTTATGTGTTTGTTTGCTATCTATCTATTTGGCTCAGTTTGTGGGGCCTACGTGCTTGGTATGTTTTATTAATTTTTTGGGGTCTACATGCCTGGTTGGTTTCCCCTACATGGAATTGATGGTATTTAGTCTCTGATTTCCCTGATGGTTTGGTTTATTGTTTGCTAATCTCAACCTTTGGTTGGTAGTTTTAGCCTGGTCTCTCTTTGCCTCCTAATGGTTTTAGAGGTTATATCCAATTTTTGTTAAGGTTTGGGGGCCCTTTCAAAACTCCTTTATCTACCTAATAAAATAATAATAATGCCAATGCAAAGTGATTCATTACCAGTTATTATATGTATGACTAAATAAATAAAATAATTAAAGATAAATAAGTGTAATTATTTTTATCATGTCGTGTTATTGTAGAAGCAATAACATTGATAAATAGATGGAGAATGGAGTTTAATCATTTTTAATCTATTATTTAAATGGATTTCCATGATAGAATAATGGACCCAAAATAATCCCCAAAGATATAACTAGAGACATCCCATTTTAAATATAGACCTACAATTTTCACTTCCACTTGTAATAAGAAGCACAAGCATGGATGAATGGTCCCTACAACTTTCATCATGGGTTTGAAAAATATATTTATTTTTTACTATAATCTCACCTTGTGATATTATTCAATAGAAACTAACTTCTATATAAGGTTTAAGTGGAAGATAATTATTTGGCACATACATAATTGATTGTAGTTAGGTTTAAAATATTATAGTTTAAATTAATCTATATTTTTGTTTGTGTCAATATAATCCTAATAGCTATGTATTAGCACTATGTGTAAATTCATAGTTTGCTTTTATTTCTCCTTTTATTTTGAATTTAAGTGTAGCTTTTATAAGATAGTATTTACTTGTATTTCATCCTTCTTATCATCCCATATAACTAGGAATAATTTTAAACCATCTATTTTTTAAAGGATTGATGTAGTCCAACAAGATGGTACTTACTTCCTATTGTATGAAAATACTCATTGTATGGTTGATCTATTTGTATGGCCATTTTATTGTATAGCCATATTCTTCATATGATAATTTGATTATACAGTAGGTCGCATGAAATGAACAACAACTTTATCAGTTATACGACATAACTCTTCTTAATATGATAGCATCCCTTGCTTAAGATGACAACAATATAGATGTCTTCTTTCTAAGACGATGATGTATCACTCCTATGAGACACTAGGTTATAATAATTCAATACGGTAGGTTCTCCTTTTAAACGGATAAGATCTAATCTCAATGAATAATAATTTCTACAATTGGGATGGCATTGTCCTTCTTCCTTAGACAGTATTTATAAATAGGTCAGATTAATCACTTGAATAGCTAACAATCACTTGATCAATATTTATCACATGCATGTCAGGGATTCATAAGAATTGTGCATTCTCTTAATCCCACCTAGATATGCTCTCCTCAAATACAACTAATACAAGATAAATGAATGGCATATGATGGCTAAAATATTATATTTTTGTGTTATATCATGAACACAAAAATTTACAATATTCTATCCAAAAACTATCATATGTCCATCACTCATACACGTAGTAAGGATTTAGAAAAATAAGTGATTTTATTCTAAAACAAGGTACACTATTACAGTCAAAATATTGTCAATCATGAGATTATCATCTCTTTGTCCTATATATTTCTCTCTATCCTAGGTCATCTCAAACCTTCTCTTGGACACACCTTATCTTCTCATTTTCCATCCCTCTAATTTCTTGTCCACCTAGATGTCTATTTTGATTCCTCTTCCTACATTTTCCCTTTCCTTCAGACTTAAAATTTTGGTGGTTTTGTAATAGTTCATTAATCATTTTATAACTATTTAATGCTCTGCATCATACTTATCAAGTAAAATGAAATTTTTCATGAGTGAAACTCATGAACATTTTTTAAGTTTATAAGCAAGATTTCATATTTAGCAATCTTGGAAGCATTCGCCCATGTTGTCACTTCAACTAGTTGGTTCTTCTACTTGACTAGATATTCGTAGTAGACCTTGCTTCTCATCTTCTTAGCCACTCTAAAATCTATAATCACCTCTATTCATCTTGTTCATTTTCTATTAATTGTGTTATCTATCCTTTTTTCAAAAAAATTGAAGTGATATCTTTAGAATTATTTGTAGGATTATCATAGTATGGATACCAATCTACAGTATTAAAAATTGACGAGATGTCTACCCCTTCTATGAGTTTAATTTCATAGGCATTAGCTAAAAATTTCTTCAAAATATTACAAGGTCCATTGATTCCAATTGAGCTTATTGTAAGTTCCCTTTGGGAATATTTCCTCCTGCAAATGTGTCAAAACCAAATCCCTAACCTTGAATTCTTGTGTTCAACACTTAAATTCAGCATATTGCTTGTATTTTATGATATTCTTTTCTAATTTTTCCTTCACATATTGATGTAAATCTTGTATATATTCATCAAAATCCTCTACTATAGCACTAGGTTTGTGTAAATCAATTGTATTATATAACTCATCCACTCCTCTTAGATAGATTCCATGCATAAATTAGAATAGAATTTTGGATGTACTTCTATTAACATAATTATTATATGTAAATTCTACCTATGCTAGTATAGTATACATAAATTTTGGTTTCTTGACAACTAAACACCTCAACAAATTTCCAAGGCTTCTATTTACCACTTCAATTTTTCCATCTATTTATGTGTGATAAGTTGAACTAAAACTCAATTTTATACCCAAATTTTTCCATGATCTATCAAAAGTGACCTACAAACTTCGCATCTCTATCTGACACTAAATTATTTATGCTTATTATCTATAATTACCTTATAGCATTTGCCTTCTAATTTACAAATTATCTTGAATAGGCTCCTTCTTTGACCAGGTTCATACACCTCCTCTGATGGTTTTAACAATACCCTTTTTATCATAAGGAAATCTCCTTATTCTAGTTCCTCCATGTGCTTTGATGAGACTACACTTTCCTCATCTACTTGTGTAATATGGGTTCATGCTTCCTTCCCATTCCCACTAGTTTATTGTGCTTGAGAACATTCATATGCTTGATGACTATCTTCTCCATATTTGTAACAATTTTTGAGGAATATTGTACCCCTTCCTCTATCATAACCCCCTCTTCCTCTTGAGCTATATCTATTTCTCCTATTATTCTAAGACATACTAAATTCTCCCTCCTACTTTTTTATCCTCATACACTATGGTTTTTTTATGTTCCTTGAGAGGATCTCCTCTTCCTCTCACATTGTTCCATTACCTATGCAACAACTTTACCTTTGCCTTGAGTTCATGTTTATATACCTCTTCAATAGTTCTAATTACAATCATATCAATCTCATCTTGTATGGACAATATTAGTCCATTTATATATCTTACCACATTTTCCTCATCATCTTCAATACAACTAGCCCTTCTAGTCAATTTATAGAACTCCTTCATATATTCTTTAACTCTCAATTAGGTTTATGCATAACGGCTATTTATCGCCAAATTGGCTAAAATTTGAAACACTTGACCAGGGTCCATTAGCCAAAAACTATTGGGTGCAAAAAAAAATTGGGTCGATTCACCCCAATTTTATAATAATTTGACCTTTTTAAGTTTAAATTTCCAACATTATCCCTAATAATAGTGAACCTTCTACATGCATTTGGACACTATTTGCCTAGATTTCAAAACTGATTCACCAACTTTTTATAAATACATTTTGGGGCTGATCCCTTATGCATAACCCTACAGTCTCAATTCCTTTGCTTAAGATTTTGGTTTTGCCTAGACAATCCTATTGATAATCAATAGGTAAAAACTTAGACTTCAACATGGTCACAAACTATCCCCAAGTTTATATTTTATCTTTTTTCTTTCATTTTCTCTTGGTTTGTACATGATCCTACTAAATTGAAGCATGTCCCTTCAACTACGTACACATAAATTTGACCCTCTTTGGATCCTCCATAGATTTATAATTTAATAATATCTCCATGTTTGTTATCCAAACAATCAATGCTTCTAGTTTTAAACATCCATTAAAATTAGGAGTACCAATCTTAGGCTTACACTCCATATTTTAGATTGTCCAAATTAATTGTTTCTCCAATTCTTCTCCTTTCTCTTCATCTAAAGCTTTTGCATGACCAGATTTCTACTCTTCATTGTCACTAATATTCTCAAGATGAATATCTCTCCTTTAGGTAGTCTCTATCGCATCTAACCTAGTGGTAATTCCTCTTAGCATTTTTTCTATATCCATAGGTTGATGTCCTAGACCATGTAATATTCCTTTTCCTTGTTGTGTTACCTTTCTCTAGGATGTTTCATAGCCATCATTAATACCAAAAATAATGTAGTTCAACAAGATAGTACTTCCTTCTTATTGTATGAAAAGATTCATTGTCTGACTAATTTATTTGCATGGCCAAGTCATTATACAACCATTTTTATTGTATAGTCATATTCTTTGTATGATAATTTGATTGTGTGACAAGTCGCATGAAATAAACGGTAACTTTTGTTAGTTGTACGACATAAATCTTCCTAAGAAAACAACATCCCTTTATTAAAATATTAATGATTTAGATGGATTCCTTTTGAGATGGTGATATCTCACTCCTCACTCCTATGAGGCACTATGTAATAATACTTCGATATGGTAGGTTCTCCTTTTAAATAGTCGAGCTCCAATATCTTTGAATAAATATATCTATGATTTGAATGGCATTGTCCTTTTTCTTCACACAAAGTTTATAGATGGGCAATATTAATCTCTTGAATAGCTAAAAATTATATGATTCATAGTTATCGCATGCATATCATAGATTCATAAGAATGGTGTATTATCTCGCTCCCACCTAAAGATGCTCCCTTCGAATACAACCAGTACAAGGGAAATGAATGACATGATGGTTGAAATCCTTCATTTTTTTGGTTATATTCTACAAATAAAATTTTACAATATTCTATCCAAAAATTACCATATGTCCAACACTCATACACACAATAAGGATTTAGAAAAATGTGTAATTTTTTTAAAACTAGCATAGTATTATAGTCAAAACAATGTCAATCATAAGATTTTCTCCTTTATAACTTATATGTTTCTCTCTCCTAAGCCATATCATACCACCTTATCTTCTTTTTTTCTAGCCCTCTTATTTTTATCCACTTGGATGTTCATTTTGATTGCCCTTTCCCCATTTTACCTTTCCTTCAAATATAATATTTTTGTGGCTTTGTAATGGTTCATTAACCATTTTATAATTGTTTTGATACCCTGTATCAAGGTTGATGTTGTTGGAAAATGAAATACTTGATTGCTTTATTTCATTGATCAACTTCGTAGAAATAGCAAATTTGATCATTGATCGTTGGATTACAACAACTCATCAAATCTGAACTAGGATAAACTAGGAGTTCACTTGACTCGTTGAATAATGGTAAATCAAGTAAGTCTATCTTAGTATAATTTAAGAGAATAATTATTTATTCTAACACCCCCCTTAAGTGATACTAGGGGTGAATTTATCAAATGAGTCCCGACAACAGGGCCTAATGAGGTACTCATGTACAATGTTTCTTTTTGAAGAGATGGTAAAACCCCATGGAAAAAAACCATCCAACAAAAATGTAAAAAAGAAGAGGCATGTCTTCATATGGCGAAGATTGTCCTCAAATAAAAATGAGTTTCAAAAATTGGGCCTGATGAGGTACTCATGTGCTTTATTACATATATGAGAGATGGTGAAAAAACACATGGGAAAAACCATATTTCAAAAAGGAAGAGGCATGTCTTCGGATGGCAAATATTGTCCTCATTGAACAAAAAGGAATCCCCCTTTAAGTGATACTAGGGGTGAATTTAACAAATGAGTCTTGGTAATAGGTCCTGATGAGGTACTCATGTACAATGATTCTTTTTGAAGAGATGGTAAAACCCCATGGGAAAAACCATCTATCAAAAAAGAAAAATAAGAGGCATGTCTTCGTATGGAGAATATTGTCCTTAAAAAAAATGAGTCTTGGCAACTGGGCCTGATGAGGTACTCATGTGCTATGTTATTACATAAATGAGAGATGGTGAAAAAAACACATGGAAAAAATCATCTTTCAAAAAGGAAGAGGTATGTCTTTGAATGGTGAAGATTGTCCTCATTGAACAAAAAAGAAATGAGTCCCGACAACTAGACCTGATGAGGTACTCATGTACAATGTACTCTATATAGGAGATATGGTGAAAAACCACATGGGAAAACCATCTTCCAAGAAGAAAAAGAACAATAAAAATAAGAGAGAGGTGATAACCTCTATGCACCAAGATACTTTAACACCCCCCTTAAGTGATAGTAGGGGTAAGTGAAAAAGGAATAAATAAGACGTGGCACACCCACAGAATATGAGGCCCACCAACAAGGCCTGATAAGGTACTCATGTACAATAGAGATGGTATAGCCACAGAAGTGAGTCCTGGCAGCAAGGTCTAATAAGGTACTCATGTACAATTTGTGACCAAAAAGAATAAATATCACTAAAGAAAAGGTCCCCTAAAATCAAAGTGTCTCACAAAAAAGAAGTGTGAAGATAAGATGGAGAAAGAACCACAAAAATCATAAGGGTAGTCCAAAAATGACTCCACAAGCATGAGTATGTGGTTTCCACCTATATGAACACAATGGGCTGATAACAAGATTCAAAACTTGTGGACAACAAGCAAAACAAGGGAAATGGTGAAAAAACTCAAAGGAGAAAAGCACCAGCCAGAGTAGAAGAAGAAGAAGGAAGGAAGATGTGCATGGAGTATGGAGAGGAAGGAAGATGTCCTCTTCAACCCCCCTTAGGACAACTTCCATCATGAAATCGGCAAAGGACCCATTAGATGTCTCAAAAAAGTAGAGACTCATCAAAAAAAAATGTGAAGATAGTGTCGAAAGAACTACAAGAATCGCTAGGGAAGTCTAAATCGGCTTCACAAGCATTAGTATGTGGTTAGCACCTATATAGACACAATGGGCTGATAAATATTCAAAAAAATGAACAAACAGCAAAACAAGGGCATCAAATGATATTGGAGTGTCGGGTTCAACCAAGAATACACTCCATGATACAATAGTATTTGATCCACAAAAAAGAGTGGTAAATAGTTTTAAAACTGAAAATGATCTCCTCCATTGTATCCGGCTCGGAAAAACCTTTCCGACGACTATAAATACCCCTATAGTCGGATGTAAATTTTGCCCTCATAACAAAAATAAACAATAATCTCTTTCTTTCTCACAAGATAATATTCCAAAAAATTAGAATAAAAAGATTGATGTTTAGAAAAAGTTTTTGAATCAAACTCATGTGGGCCCACCCACTTTAAAACATTATTTAGTGGGATAATTAGACCACCTTTTTAAAAAAAAAAAGAACATATGACCACTTTTAAAAAAAAAAGTAATATGATGACTGCGCTTAGCCCAAGATGCTCCACTTCCACACATCATTTCGCAGAGCCGCACCTGGACAGAGTGGGAAAAAATTGTCCGCTCCATTGCGAGTCTGAAATTTGTCGAAGTGGGATTCGATTCTCTGTGGCGAGCGACATTGGATGTGCTCAAAATAGCATCTAAAAATATTATCGCTGAAAAAAACATAATCAAGGTTTTGTAAAACAGAAGATAGATCCTGCAATTACCAATCGCCATCACGAACGGAGTCGAGATTTGGTTTCTGCATTTCTGTGGCCACTCTACAACCATGTTGACTGGAAAAAATAGGATTATTCATCACCGAGAAAAAATCTAAATGCACTTCTTCACTTTGTTCAATCCCTACTGGTTATTTCAGTCGCAAATTTTGGTGCTCGGTGGACATCAGCAGAGTCATACTTAACTGCTACCTGGAACAACATCGAGCCATGCTGTCATTCTCGAACTCCTTCAGTGGTAGAATGTGCTGACACTACACCTCAATGCAGAAGCAAACAACTATATTTTCTGCGTTTATTACGTGAGACTGCACTTCACCCTCATTATCAAATAGAAAAAATTTATGGCGGTGACAGAACTACCCGCGTCGCGAGCATTTCCGCCCCTCGAAGCTCACGCTAGATGTTTGGCTAAAAACGTTGTTGTTTTTTCATCCTCTACTCGCCGTGAATCTCCGATATTCGACCATCTCCTTTTGTTACTACGGCCATATTGGATGCTTCCGTTCTCCATCACGTAAATTGTGTACCTCTTATGAAACCAGTAACATCAATAGTTAAACACACCATAAGTTCAACATTTCTCTAGAAATCAACATAATCCCAATGGAAATCGACACCCTGATAGCTCAACACCATGAATACCAGAAATTTAGCGCTGAGAAATTTTCGCATGGCAACCTTGTGAAATATTCATAAGATAAGCCTCATGAAATAGGGCCCACAAACATCTAAGTGCTGTAATTATGAGAGCCAGCAATATTTGAACACAGGGCCAATAATCCTATCGTACAATCACATAAAGTAACCTTAATAGGATCACCATTTAAAAAACTCATTTGGTATTCAAAAAAAAAGAAGGGCACCATCATCCACAGCAGCGTAGTTGGCAAATCAGCATTTTCAAATGGGCCATCATCCATGACTCGTAAACAATCAGACTCCGCCTGCTCTGAAACAAAAAGTCCAGTTCGTGTGCTTCTCCAATCTCGATGATGCTCAAAATGTCATCCACGAGATTCTGCACCACTCAGAACATGGGAAATCATCGGCAAACGGGAGTGATCAGTCCTCTACGGATCGAAACGTTGCCTTGGAAAAAAAAACACGTCGCGGGTGCAAGGCAACAGAAGGCTGCAAAGGAAACAGATTTGCTAGTCTTCACTTGTCGCGATCGACTTCAATGTTCACGTTCACAACTCGGCCGTAGCAGTGACGCTTCCAGCCCATCTCCACTTGTCTGATCTTTCACGATGATGAAATCTCCACGCCTTAGTAACCGCTGCAAATCATTTTCAATATGAGGTCTGTAAAATAAAAAAATACACAACCAAATAAAATATCGCGTGGGCCCAGGAGTGCTAGGCTTCAGTGGTGAGGAGGGAGAGCCTTTAAAAATATATCTGCCAGATCTGCATGTGTTCTGGGATCGCTCATTACTCCACAAAAAAAAAAATCAGCCTGTTCTCAACTATTTTAAATAGCAGAATCCCACAACAGTGTCTTCTGCTCGAAGAAGCAAGCATTGGCCAACGTTAACAACATTGCTTTACGTGGAACAGGAACAAGTTGTCACTACCAAAGCCGTCATCGGGAGCAGGTCGAATATTTCTGTATTGGCAGTGCATGGATAGTTCCTCTTAACTCGGGATACCACTCGAATTGACTGGGCGAGACGAGTACATGTCGAATTTCTTCCTTCATGATGGTAAACTGGGGTTGTTTCATCCCCAGTTTAAATTGATGCACTTAACCGCCAATAAATTAAGTCCCTGTCAAAAAACTTTCTTCGCACATTATCGCCAGATGGCGGGACTATTGCCATCACCATGATAACAAAATTAATGGTGCATGCTGCGCACTAACGCACACGTCAGGTCTTCACTGGAAATGGGCACGGATATCACTGGCAGTCTACACAATCTCACCGGTGTAATAAAAAACACATGGCCCTTTTGTTCTTTAGAAATCCACACGTAACATCATCGGGTTCCCTTCCATTATGAAAATGAAACCATAGGAGCAGACGACCATTGCACAGACAGAAATTGTTATTGAACAACTTAATAACATCTTCACCAGTGCGCACAAACTCCTTCCATTGTAGTTCATTCTGCAATATTTTCGTCGCCGGAATATGCATAGCAATTCACTGTTGACATGGTCTGCATCAATCTCCGCTCTGCAGAACAATATCAAACAGTAGGTAAAACATTGTTAGAGTTGCTGATGCAAAATTGCCAAAAAGCAAAAATAAAACAAAAATCTCAAAAAGGAAAAAAAAAAGCAAGAAAGCAACAAGGATAAAAAGATATATCTAAAGATAAAAAAAACATGATGTATAGTTAAGAAAAGCTATTGTAATGATTCTATATATTTGTGTATCATCATTAGTTAATCCATCCCACTTGGGTGGATCATTCTTAATCATATGGAATATGCATTTATGGTTTGTTGAATGGTGCTGCAACATCATGATGATATAATGTATTGAGGTTTTTAATATAAATAATTTTCAGCAGTATTTTATGTGTTTTGTAGTAGCAATTTGAGCAATATGTATCCTTGGATTTTTGTCTTGTGTTTTGTATTATTCTGCACAATTTATTTTTCAATCCAACAAATGGTATCAAAGCCAGAGTTAGCATCAAAATGAAGAGTTGAAGTTAAGAGCCAATTTGAATCTCAAAGTTGGTGTTGAAGCTAGGAGTCCCAAGCACTTGCAATGTGGCTTAGGGAGAATGTTGGAGCAATGAATAAGACTTCTACATTCGAATCGTAGGCTGGTTCAAGGAGGAGCCAGAAGCTCATCGATGGAGCAACCTCAAGAGATGGAGGTCCTAGATTTGAGTCTTAGTTGCTTCATACTTTTAACAGGGTATGGAAGCTAAAGTAAACAAAGAAAAGAAGAAGAAAAGAAAAGCAGCAACAAAAGAAGAAAAAGGAGCAGTAGCAAAAGAAGAAGAAAAGAAAAGTAACAAAAGAAGAAAAGCAAAAACATAAGCTATGTTGAAAGAACAGTGCAGAGTTTTGTGTGTGATTTCAGTATATGAATGTGGAGCTAAATATGAAGTTGGACATTTCACCATTTTTGCATCATAGGGGGAATGGTAGAGTTGATGATGCAAAATTGCCAAAAGGCAAAAATAAAACAAAAATCCCAAAAAGCAAAAAAAAAAACAAGAAAACAAAAAAGATAAAAAAAATAGATCTAAAGATATAAAAACATGATCTATAGTTAAGAAAAGTTGTTGTAATGATTCTATATATTTGTGTATTTAATCCATCCATCCCACTTGGGTGGATCATTCTTAGTCATATGAAATAGGCATTTATGGTTTGTTGAATGGTGCAGCAGTATCGTGATGATATAATGTATCGAGGTTATTAATATAAATAATTTTCAGCAGTATTTTATGTGTTTTGCAGTAGTAATTTGAACAATATGTATCCTTGAATTTTTGTCTTGTATTTTGTATTATTCTTTTGTCTTCAATCCAACAATTGAAGAAAATAAAAAAGTGATTTAGGCTTTATGTGGTGAAAAAAACAAAATCTTAAAAAAACAATAAAACCTAATCTAAACAAGAGCATTGAATAATCGGTTAAAAATCAGATTTTTCTATATTTAACAAAACATCATCTGTTACCGATAAAAAATGACGTCCCGCAGTTAACATAAAAAATTTAACAGCCCACGAATCTTGAATGGCTGCAATGGAAGTTTGATAGCATATGGGCAAAGAGGTGGAAAGACTGAGTTTGATAGCATATGGGCAAAGAGGTTCAGGAAAGACTGAGCGCCAATTGCAGTCATGACGTGGGCACGAGAAACTTGGAACAGCCCGCCATTGAATCCGCCTCTCCACAGCACCGCACATATTTTCTTTCATCGGGCGTCCGACGTCTTACAGGGACTTGAAGTCAAACGATCAGCACAAGACGCCTCAGCCTTGATTTCCTCCAAACTCACGTCGCAAAATCCTCTCAATATATCATGCAGACAATTTTGACATTTCCTAGGCAATGCGCTACGTTTTCCCTAACGAACAAGACGTCACATGAAACTCCGCGGGATTATCCTTCAACGGTCTCAAAATCATCCGATTTTCTGATCGCAAAAGATGATAGGTACTAAGAAGGAACACAGGCCAACTTTGCAAGCAAAACAAAAAATTATACAGCACAATAATCGGCAGAACAGCAGATCAGTGTTTCGTGCTTTTACTGGACTCCGCCGCTGGCTACTGGGAGTTGACGCATGAAACGTCTCCACATTCCTAATATCGTCGCAGTATGGCGCCGCCATGACCACATTTTCCTCGGTTGCTAGGGCTCCAAAAAACAGCATTCACTGGCATTTGGGTTACATTAAACTGGAGTAGCATTCATTGTCCTCTACGCTGGCCTTTATGAGACAAGTGAAGCTAAGCGTATTTGGATCTGCATCTTCAGTGGCATAGTGATAGAAATCGCGGCGTAAATCCTCACACTGGAAATCCTCAGTTTTAGACGGAATCCCACTTCAATAGACTTATAGTTAGACCCTATAAATAGCAATATGAAATTTTCGTCAAAAGGCATGTTACTACTCGGCCGCGCTTCAGCAGTGATCTGTCACATATAGCGTACATTGCGCTCTGATGGTAGATTGGCCAACAACTGTTTTTCTCATAAAATACACTGGGAGCTTCACTGTCCTGAAATTAAAATAGCCCATCAAAATCGCAGTAACCAATGGCTATAGCTTCCTTTACGCCAGACGTTCAGGAGGTTGTAAAACAAACTGCGAGTGTGGAGAATTTCACATCGGCCTCTTCCATCTTCACTTCCTTCAGACAACCAACGGCATGTGAGTCTGCGGGTTTAATCACGGGTCATTCCACTTCTCAGAAACATGGCTAAACACTTGGCTGTAGCGAAACTGGAGCTTCTCCATTAGCGCCGTCTACTCCGCACGCAGTTCCCACGTTCTTGGAGAAATCGCATTAGTGGCGCTAAACATGGAATATCCAGTTTAATTGGGTAGCTCAACAAAACACACACGCGGGACTTCCATCGGGTACAACACGCACCGGTATACGCCACTGAGTCATTGAGGATGGATTTCATCTCCTCCACGATGTGCACAATCATGAGTCCGGTGGAGGTCGTGAGATCCGCTGTCGATGTCATACTGGACAATGTCTCCAGTATAGAACTAAAGACAGCATGGTGTCTACACATCATCATCACCAACGAGATGTGTTAAAACGGTGTGCTCTGATTTGTGATCCGGTTTCCAAACGGATACACATTTGCGCGCAGTGGAAGGGCGTACCGAGGAGAAGCAGCACGGAAAAGAGATCCCAATTTTTACGAAAAGCTCCTGAAAAATGCATCCCATCATGCCTATCATGGCGCAACGACATTGATCCAAATTGAGACTAAACTTGATACGCACAGGCTGAAATAAGAAGTCGCTGTCATATCCTTAAACCGTTCTCATGTACGAAACAGGCCTGCGACCTTAAACTGTTCTCATGTACGAAACAGGCCTGCGACCTTGCAACTCCATCGAGTTGGCACACTCTCCACGTCGTGATGGACGAGTTTTGGGCTATCAATTTTACTGATGTTTGCATGGATGCGGGTCATTTTGCGTTCGCGTCGCTCTCGGACGTCAGAATATCCTCCACACCGGAATGTGCATCTCTTTCGATTTGAACGACCGCCTCGCTGCTTCACACATGATTTTTAGAATTTGAAGGTTATCTGCCCTTCCAACGAACAAAGAGAGCAACACCTATAGCAGTCTTTGATCAGTCCATCCGGCATCTACTCACAGCCATTAAAATTTTAAATGGACGGCAAATCCATCACCGAGGAATGGTTTTCGAACCGCGACAAGGTCATGGAAGACCTCGACTTTGTTTTCTAAAGAGCCTGCAACATTCAGGTTGTACAAATCCTCCCATACCATGGGTGTCGTGTGAAACTCCAACAGATACCGTAAAAAAAATAGCCAAATCACTATAAGAAAACATTTTTATCCGATTGTAATGAATAAATAATTAGGTTTGCTATATTTTCAGAAAATATACACAGAAAGAAGCAAAAAAAACCTTGACGTAACTTCAAAAAAAACTGAAACATGTCGTTATAAGGATTGTTGAAAAAACACAGTAGAACTTCCCAGCAAAAAAAAGCCTTGCAATGAACAAACAAGTAGCATCCAAATACTTTATCTCCATTAAAATAATAGAAATGACAATCATAAATTTTTTCATCAAATGTCTGGTTTCTAATTCATCAATTCATTCATCAAAAGATGGAGAGGATACTAAAAAAAAATTGCTTGAAGGGAAATCTCCTCTCAGGTTCACATGGCAGATAAATTTTGGTTTCTTGACAACTAAACACCTCAACAAATTTCCAAGGCTTCTATTTACCACTTCAATTTTTCCATCTATTTATGTGTGATAAGTTGAACTAAAACTCAATTTTATACCCAAATTCTTCCATAAGATCTATCAAAAGTGACCTACAAACTTTGCATCTCTATCTGACACTAAATTATTTATGCTTCTTATCTATAATTACCTTATAGCATTTGCCTTCTAATTTGCAAATTATCTTGAATAGGCTCCTTCTTTGATCAAGTTCATACACCTCCTTTGATGGTTTTAACAATACCCTTTTTATCATAAGGAATTCTCCTTATTCTAGTTCCTCCATGTGCTTTGGTGAGACTACACTTTCCTCATCTACTTGTGTAATATGGGTTCATGCTTCCTTCCCATTCCCACTATTTTATTGTGCTTGAGAACATTCATATGCTTGATGACTATATTCTCCATATTTGTAACAATTTTTGAGAAATATTGTACCCCTTCCTCTATCATAACCCCCTCTTCCTCTTGAGATATATCTATTTCTCCTATTATTCTAAGACATACTAGCTTCTCCCTCCTAATTTTTTTATCCTCATACACTATGGTTTTTTTATTTTCCTTAAGAGGATCTCCTCTTCCTCTCACATTGTTCCATTACCTATGCAACAACTTTACCTCTGCCTTGAGTGCATGTTGATATGCCTATTCAATAGTTCTAATTACAATCATATCAATCTCATCTTGTATGGACAATCTTAGTCCATTTATATAGCTTACCATATTTTCCTCATCATCTTCAATACGACTAGCCCTTCTAGTCAATTTATAGAACTCCTTCATATATTCTTTAACTCTCAATTAGGGTTATGCATAACGGCTATTTATCGCCAAATTGGCTAAAATTTGGAACTCTTGACCAGGGTCCATTAGCCAAAAACTATTGGGTGCAAAAAAAAATTGGGTCGATTCAATTTTATAATAACTTGACCTTTTTAAGTTTAAATTTCCAACATTACCCCTAATAATAGTGAAGCTTCTACATGCAATTAGACACTATTTGCCTAGATTTCAAAACTGATTCACCAAATTTTTATAAATACATTTTGGGGTTGATCCCTTACGCATAACCCTACAGTCTCAATTCATTTGCTTAAGATTTTGGTTTTGCCTAGACAATCTTATTTGATAATCAACAGGTAAAAACTTAGACTTCAACATGGTCACAAACTATCCCCAAGTTTAGATTTTATCTTTTTTCTTTCATTTTCTCTTGGTTTGGACATGATCCTACTAAATTGAAGCATGTCCCTTCAACTATGTAAACATAAATTTGACCCTCTTTGGATCCTCCATAGATTTATAATTGAATAATATCTCCAAGTTTGTTATCCAAACAATCAATGCTTCTAGTTTTAAACATCCATTAAAATTAGGAGTACCAATCTTAGGCTTACACTCCATATTTTAGATTGTCCAAATTAATTGTTTCTCCAATTCTTCTCCTTTCTCTTCATATAAAGCTTTTGCATGACCATATTTCTACTCTTCATTGTCACTAATATTCTCAAGATGAATATCTCTCCTTTATGTAGTCTCTATCGCATCTAACCTAGTGGTAATTCCTCTTAGTATTTTTTCTATATCCATAGGTTGATGTCCTAGACCATGTAATATTCCTCTTCCTTGTTGTGTTACCTTTCTCTAGGATGTGTCATAACCATCATTAATACCAAAAATAATGTAGTTCAACAAGATAGTACTTCCTTATTATTGTATGAAAAGAGTCATTGTATGACTAATTTATTTGCATGGCCAAGTCATTATACAACTATTTTTATTGTATAGCCATATTCTTTGTATGATAATTTGATTGTGTGACAATTTGCATGAAATAAACGATAACTTTTGTTAGTTGTACGACATAACTCTTCCTAAGAAAACAACATCCCTTTATTAAAATATTAAAGATTTAGATGGCTTCCTTTTGAGAGGGTGATATCTCACTCCTCACTCCTATGAGACACTATGTAATAATACTTCAAGATGGTAGGTTCTCCTTTTAAATAGTCAAGCTCTAATATCTTTGAATAAAAATATCTATGATTTGAATGGCATTGTCCTTTTTCCTCACACAAAGTTTATAGATGGGCAATATTAATCTCTTGAATAGCTAAAAATCATATGATTCATAGTTATCGCATGCATATCATAGATTCATAAGAATGGTGTATTATCTCACTCCCACCTAAAGATGCTCCCCTCGAATACAACTAGTACAAGGGAAATGAATGACATATGATGGTTGAAATCCTACATTTTTTTGGTTATATTCTACAAATAAAATTTTACAATATTCTATACAAAAATTACCATATGTCCAACACTCATACACATAATAAGGATTTAGAAAAATATGTATTTTTTTTAAAACTAGCATAGTATTATAGTCAAAACAATGTCAATCATAAGATTTTCTCCTCTATATCTTATATGTTTCTCTCTCCTAAGCCATATCAGACCACCTTATCTTCTTTTTTTCTAGCCCTCTTATTTTTATCCACTTGGATGTTCATTTTTATTGCCATTTCCCCATTTTCCCTTTCCTTCAGACATAATATTTTGGTGGCTTTGTAATGGTTCATTAACCATTTCATAATTGTTTTGATACCATGTATCAAGGTTGATGTTGTTGGAAAATGAAATACTTGATTGTTTTATTTCATTGATCAACTTTGTATAAATAGCAAAGTTGATCATTGAGAGTCGTTGGATTACAACAACTCATCAAATCTGAACTAGGATAAACTGAGAGTTCACTTGACTCATTGAAGAGTGGTAACTCAAGTAAGTCTATCTTAGTAGAACTTAAGAGAATAATTACTTATTATAACACCCTCCTTAAGTGATACTAGGGGTGAATTTATCAAATGAGTCCCGAAAAAAAGGCCTAATGAGGTACTCATGTACAATGTTTCTTTTTGAAGAGATGGTAAAACCCCATGGAAAAAACCATCTAGCAAAAAATTAAAAAAGAAGAGGCATGTCTTCATATGGCAAAGATTGTCCTCAAATAAAAATGAGTTCCAGAAACTGGTCCTGATGAGGTACTCATGTGCTTTATTACATATATGAGAGATGGTGAAAAAACACATGGGAAAAACCATATTTCAAAAAGGAAGAGGCATGTCTTTGAATGGCAAATATTATCCTCATTGAACAAAAAGGAATCCCCCTTTAAGTGATACTAGGGGTGAATTTAACAAATGAGTCCTGGCAATAGGGCTTGATGAGGTACTCATGTACAATGATTCTTTTTGAAGAGATGGTAAAACCCCATGGGAAAAACCATCTATCAAAAAAGAAAAAATAATAGGCATGTCTTTGTATGGCGAAGAATATCGTTTAAAAAAATTAGTCCTGGCAACTGGGCCTGATGAGATACTCATGTGCTATGTTATTACATAAATGAGAGATGGTGAAAACCAACATGGAAAAAATCATCTTTCAAAGAGGAAGAGGCATGTCTTTGAATGGTAAAGATTGTCCTTATTAAACCAAAAAGAAATGAGTACCAGCAACTGGACCTGATGAGGTACTCATGTATAATGTACTCTATATAGGAGATATGGTGAAAAACCACATGGGAAAAAACCATCTTCCAAGAAGAAAAAGAACAATAAAAAGAAGAGAGAGGTGATAACCTCTATGCACCAAGATACTTTAACACCCCCATTAAGTGATAGTAGGGGTAAGTGAAAAAGGAATAAACAAGATGTGGCATACCCATAGAATATGAGTCCCAACAACAAGGCCTGATAAGGTACTCATGTACAATAGAGATGGTATAGACACAGAAGTGAGTCCTAGTAGCAAGGCCTGATAAGGTACTCATGTACAATATGTGATCAAAAAGAATAAAGATCACTAAAGAAAAGGTCCCCTAAAACCAAAGTGTCTCACAAAAAAGGAGTGTGAAGATAGGATGGAGAAAGAACCACAAAAATCATAAGGGTAGTCCAAAAATGACTTCACAAGCATGAGTATGTGGTTTCCACCTATATGGACACAATGCGCTGATAACAAGATTCAAAACTTATGGACAACCAACGAAACAAGGGAAATGGTGAAAAACCTCAAAGGAGAAAAGCACCAGCCATAATAGAAGAAGAAGAAGAAGGAAGATGTGCATGGAGGATGGAGAGGAAGGAAGATGTCCTCTTCAACCCCCCTTAGGACAACTTCCATCAAGAAATCTGCAAAGGACCCATCAAATGTCTCAAAAAAGTAGAGACTCATCAAAAAAAGTGTGAAGATAGTGTGGAAAGAACCACAAGAATCGCTAGGGAAGTCCAAATCAGCTTCACAAGCATTAGTATGTGGTTACCACCTATATAGACACAATGGGCTGATACATATCTAAAAAAATGGACAAATAGCAAAACAAGGGCACCAAATGATATTGGAGTGTCAGGTTCAACCGAGAATACACTCCATGATACAATAGTATTTGATCCACAAAAAAGAGTGATAAATAGTTTTAAAACTACAAATGATCTCCTCCATTGTATCCGACTCGAAAAAACCTTTTCGACGACTATCAATACCCCTATAGTCAAGTGTAAATTTTTCCCTCATAACAAAAATAAACAATAATCTCTTTCTTTCTCTCACAAGATAATATTCCAAAAAATTAGAATAAAAATTTGATGTTTAGAAAAAGTTTTTGAAACAAACTCACGTGGGCCCACCCACTTTAAAACATTATTTAGTGGGATAATTAGACTACCTTTTAAAAATATATATATATATGACCATTTTAAAAAAAAAAGTAATATATGACCATATATTAAAATAAATTCCCCACTATGATGACTGCGCTGAGCCCAAGATGGTCCACTTCCACACATCATTTCGCAAAGCCGCACCCGGACCGAGTGGGAAAAAATTGTCCGCTCCATTGCAAGTCTGAAATCTATCGAAGTGGGATTCGATTGTCTGTGGCGAGCGACATTGGATGTGCTCAAAATAGCATCTAAAAATATTGGCGCTAAAAAAAAACATAATAAAAGTTCTCTAAAACATAAGATAAATCCTGTAATTACCAATCGCCATTACGAAAGGAGTCGAGATTTGGTTTTTGCATTTCTGTGGCCACACCACAACCATTTTGACAAGAAAACATAGGATTATTCATCACCGAGAAAAAATCTAAATGCACTTCTTCACTTTGTTCAATCCCTACTGGTTATTTTAGTTGCAAATTTTGGTGCTTGGTGGACATCAGCAGAGTCATACTTAACTTCCACCTGGAACAACATCGAGCCATGTTGTCATTCTTGAACTCCTTCAGTGGTAGAATGTGTTGAACGAACACTACACCTCAATGCATAAGCAAACAACTGTATTTTCTGCATTTATTGCGTGAGACTGCACTTCACCCTCATTATCAAACAAAAAAAATTTTGCGAGCATTTTCGCCCCTCGAAGCTCACACTAGATGTTTGGCTAAAAATGCTGTTGTTTTTTCATCCTCTACTCACTGTGAATATTTGATATTCGACTATATCCTTTTGTTATTATGGCCATATTGGATGCTTTCGTTCTCCATCACGTAAATTGTGTACCTCTTATGAAACCAGTAACATCAACAGTTAAACACACCATGAGTTCAACGTTTCTCTAGAAATCAGCATAATCCTAATGGAAATCGACACTCTGATAGCTCAACACCATGAATACCAGAAATTTAGCACTGGGAAATTTTTGCATGGCAACCTTGTGAAATATTCATAAGATAAGCCTCATGAAATAGGGCCCATAAACATCTAAGTGCTGTAATTATGAGAGGCAGCAATATTTGAACACAGGGCTAATAATCCTATCGTACAATCACATAAAGTAGCCTTAATAGGATCACCATCATTAAAAAACTCATTTGGTATTCAAAAAAAAGAAGGGCACCATCATCCGCAGTGTAATTGGCAAATCAACATTTTCAAATGGGCCATCGTCCATGACTCGTAAATAATCAAACTCTGCCTACTCTGAAACAAAAAGTCCAGTTTGTGTGCTTCTCCTATCTCGATGATGCTTGAAATGTCATCCATGAGATTCTGCACCACTCAGAATGTGGTAAATTATTGGCAAACGAGAGTGATCAGTCCTCTATAGATCAAAACATTGCCTTGGCAAAAAAAAACACATCGCGGGTGCAAGGCAACAGAAGGCTGCAAAGAAAACAGATTTGCTAGTCTTCACTTATCGTGATCAACTTCAATGTTCATGTTCACAACTCGGCCACAACAGTGACGCTTCCAGTCCATCTCCACTTGTCTAATCTTTCATGATGATGAAATCTCCATGTCTTAGTAACCGCTACAAATCATTTTCAATACGAGGTCTGTAAAATAAAAAAATACACAACCAAATAAAATATTGCATGGGCCCCAAGAGTGCTAGGCTTCAGTTGTGAGGAGGAAGAGCTTTTAAAAATATATCTGCTAGATCTGCATGTGTCCTGGGTCGCTTATTACTCCACAAAAATAAATTGTTTTAGCCTGTTCTCAACTATTTCAAATAGCAGAATCCCACAGCAGTGTCTTTTGCTCGAAGAAGCAAGCATTGGCCAACGTTAACAACATTGCTTTACATGGAGCAGGAACAATTTGTCACCGTCAAAGCTGTCATCAGGAGCAGGTCAAATATTTATGTACTGCCAGTGCATGGATAGTTCCTCTTAACTTGGGATACCACTCGAATTGACTGGGCGAGATGAGTACATGTCGAGTTTCTTCCTTCATGATGGTAAACTGGGGCCGTTTCATCCCTAGTTTAAATTGATGCACTTAACCGCCAATAAATTAAGTCCCTATCAAAAAACTTTCTTCACGCATTACTGCAGATCGTGGGACTATTGCCATTACCATGATCACGAAATTAATGGTGCATGTTGCGCACTGATGCACACGTCAGGTCTTCACTAGAAATAGGCACGGAGCTCACTGGAAGTCTACACAATCTCACCGGTGTAATAAAAAACACATGGCCCTTTTGTTCTTTAGAAATCCACACGTAACATCATCGGGTTCCCTTCCACTATGAAAATGAAACCATAGGAGCAGACGACCATTGCACGGATAGAAATTGTTATTGAACAACTTAATAACATCTTCACCAGTGCACACAAACTCCTTCTTTCATGGCAGTTCATGCTGCAATATTTTCGTCACCAGAATATCCACAGAAATTCACTATTGACATGTTCTATATCAATTTCCGCTTTGTAGAACAATATCAAACAGTAGGTAAAACATGGTTAGGGTTGGTGATGCAAAATTGCCAAAAAGCAAAAATAAAACAAAAATCCCAAAAAGAAAAAAAAAAAAAACAAGAAAGCAAAAAGGATAAAAAGATAGATCTAAAGAATAAAAAAACATGATCTATAGTTAAGAAAAGCTATTGTAATGATTTTATATATTTGTGTATCATCATTAGTTTATTCATCCATCCATACCACTTGGGTGGATCATTCTTAATCATATGGAATATGCATTTATGGTTTGTTGAATGGTGTTGCAGCATCATGATGATATAATGTATTGAGGTTTTTGATATAAATAATTTTCAGCAAGTAATTTGAGCAATATGTATCCTTGGATTTTTGTCTTATGTTTAGTATTATTCTGCACAGTTTGTCTTCAATCCAACAAATGGTATCAGAGCCAAAGTTAGCATCAAAATCAAGAGTTGAAGTTAAGAGTCAATTTAAACCTCAGAGTTGGTGTTGAAGCTAGGAGCCCCAAGAACTTGCAATGTGGCTTAGGAAGAATGTTGGAGCACTGAATACGACTCCTACATTCGAATCGTAGGCTGGTTCAAGGGGGAGCCAGAATCTCATCAATGGAGCAACCTCAAGAGATGGAGGTCTTAGATTTGAGTCTTAGTTGCTTCATAGTTTTAACAGGGTATTGAAGCTAAAGTAAACAAAGAAAATAAAAGCAACAGCAAAAGAAGAAAAAATATCAGTAGCAAAAGAAGAAGAAAAGAAAAGCAACAGCAAAAGAAGAAAAGCAAAAGCATAAGCTATGTTGAAAGAGCATTGTAAAGTTTTGTGTGTGATTTCAGTTTATGAATGTGGAGCTAAAGATGAAGTTGGACATTTCACCATTTTTGCATCATAGGGGGGAATGGTAGAGTTGGTGATGCAAAATTGTCAAAAAGCAAAAATAAAACAAAAATCTCAAAAAGCAATAAAACAAAAAAGATATAAAAACATGATCTATAGTTAAGAAATGCTATTGTAATGATTCTATATATTTGTGTATCCTCATTAGTTAATCCATCCATCCATCCCACATGGGTGGATCATTCTTAGTCATATGAAATAGACATTTATGGTTTGCTGAATGGTGAATGGTGCGACAGCATCATGATGATATAATGTATTATATAATGTATTAAGATTTTTAATATAAATAATTTTCAGCAGTATTTTATGTGTTTTGCAGTAGTAATTTGAGCAATATGTATTCTTGGATTTTTGTCTTGTGTTTTGTATTATTCTTTTGTCTTCAATCCAAAAATAAAAGAAAATAAAAAAGTGATTTAGGCTTTATGCGAAAAAAAAAAAACATCTAAATCAGATTTTTTTATATTTAACAAACATCATCTGTTACCGATAAAAAATGACGTCCCCCAATTAACATAAAAAATTTAACAGCCCAGGAAGCTTGATAGCATATGGGCAAAGAGGTTCAGGAAAGACTGAGTTTGATAGCATATGGGCAAAGAGGTTCAGGAAAGACTGAGCACCAATTACAGTCATGACGTAGGCACGAGAAACTTGGAATAGCGCGCCATTGAATCCGCCTCTCCACAGTGACGCACATGTTTTCTTTCATCGGGCGTCCGACGTCTTACAGGGACTTGAAGTCAAACGATCAGCACAAGACGCCTCCATTGGCAGCCTTGATTTCCTCCAAACTCACGGCGCAAAATCCTCTCAATATATCATGCAGACAAATTTTGACATTTCCTATGCATTGCGCTACGTTTTCCCTAACGAACAAGACGTCACCTGAAACTCCGCGGGATTATCTTTCAACGGTCTCAAAATCATCCGATTTTCTGATCGCAAAAGATGATAGGTACTAAGAAGGAACACAGGCCAACTTTGCAAGCAAAACAAAAAAATTATACCGCACAATAATCGGTAGAACAGCAGATCAGTGTTTCGTGCTTTTACTGGACTCCGCCGCTGGCTACTGGGAGTTGACGCATGAAACGTCTCCACATTCCTAATATCGTCGCAGTATGGCGCCGCCATGACCACATTTTCCTCGGTTGCTAGGGCTCCAAAAAACGGCATTCAGTGGCATTTGGGTTACATTAAACTGGAGTAGCATTCATTGTCCTCTACTCTGGCCTTTATGAGACAAGTGAAGCTAAACGTATCTGGATCTGCATCTTCAGTGGCATAGTGATAGAAATGGCGGCGTAAATCCTCACACTGGAAATCCTCAGTTTTAGACGGAATCCCACTTCAATAGACTTACAGTTAGACCCTATAAATAGCAATATGAAATTGTCGTCAAAAGGCATGCTACTACTCGGCCGCGCTTCAGCAGTGATCTGTCACATATAGCGTACATTGCGCTCTGATGGTAGACTGGCCAACAACTGTTTTTCTCAGAAAATACACTGGGCGCTACACTGTCCTGAAATTAAAATAGCCCATCAAAATCGCAGTAACCAATGGCTATAGCTTCCTTTATGCCAGACGTTCAGGAGGTTGTAAAACAAACTGCGAGTGTGGAGAATTTCACATCGGCCACTTCCATCTTCACTTCCTTCAGACTACCAACGGTATGTGAGTCTGCGGGTTTAATCACGGGTCACTCCACTTCTCAGAAACATGGCTAAACACTTGGCTGTAGCGAAACTGGAGCTTCTCCATTAGCGCCGTCTACTCCGCACACAGTTCACACGTTCTTGGAGAAATCGCGTTAGTGGCGATAAACGTGGAATATCCAGTTTAATTGGGTAGCTCAACAAAACACACACGCGGGACTTCCATCGGGTACAACACGCACCGGTATACGCCACTGAGTCATTGAGGATGGATTTCATCTCCTCCACGATGTGCACAATCATGAGTCTGGTGGAGGTCGTGAGATCCGCTGTCGATGTCATACTGGACAATG
Organism: Wollemia nobilis; assembly: GCA_028583015.1. NCBI lineage: Eukaryota > Viridiplantae > Streptophyta > Pinopsida > Araucariales > Araucariaceae > Wollemia > Wollemia nobilis. Next base: position 1,530,667 of record JAQPPZ010017035.1, on the reverse strand, counting down.
TCTCCAGTATAGAACTAAAGACAGCATGGTGTCTACACATCATCATCACCAACGGGAGCATGTGTTAAAACGGGTGCTCTGATTTGTGATCTGGTTTCCAAACGGATACACATTTGCGCGCAGTGGAAGGGCGTACCGAGGAGAAGCAGCACGGAAAAGAGATCCCAATTTTTACCAAAAGCTCCTGAAAAATGCATCCCATCAGGCCTATCATGGCCCAACGACATTGATCCAAATTGAGACTAAACTTGATACGCACAGGCTGAAAGAAGAAGTCGCTGTCATATCCTTCGACCACGAACCTTAAATTGTTCTCATGTACGAAACAGGCCTGCGACCATATGCTGCTTGCAACTCCATCGAATTGGCACACTCTCCACGTCGTGATGGACGAGTTTCGGGCTATCAATTTTACTGATGTTTGCATGGATGCGGGTCATTTTGCGTTCGCGTCGCTCTCGGACGTCGGAATATCCTCCACACCGGAATGTGCATCTCTTTCGATTTGAACGACCGCCTCACTGCTTCACACATGATTTTTAGAATTTGAAGGTTATCTGCCCTTCCAACGAACAAAGAGAGCAACACCTATAGCAGTCTTTGATCAGTCCATCCGGCATCTACACACAGCCATTAAAAATTTAAATGAACGGCAAATCCATCACCGAGGAATGGTTTTCGAACCGCGACAAGGTCATGGAAGACCTCGACTTTGTTTTTCAAAGAGCCTGCAACATTCAGGTTGTACAAATCCTCCCATACCATGGGTGTCGTGTGAAACTCCAACAGATATCGTAAAAAAAATAGCCAAATCACTATAAGAAAACATTTTTATCCGATTGTAATGGATAAATAATTCGGTTTGTTATGTTTTCAGAAAATATACACACAAAGAAGCAAAAAAAAATCCTTGACGTAACTTAAAAAAAAAACTGAACCATGCCGTTATAAGGATTGTTGAAAAAACACAGTAGAACCTCCCAGCAAAAAAAAGCCTTGCAATGAGCAAAAAAGTAGCATCCAAAAACTTGATGTCCAAATCATAGATTTTTTTCATCAAATGTGTGGTTTTTGATTCATCAAAAGATGGAGAATCAAAAGATGGAGAGGATACTGGAAAAAAAAATTGCTTTAAAAAATAAGGGGAAAGTTCACATGGTAGAGAAAGTCCGTTAAGCCTGTTTTGATACCTGGAAAATTAAATACTTGATTGCTTTATTTCATGGATCAACTTTGTATAAGTAACAAAGTTGACTATTGAGAGTCGATAAACTAAAAGTTCACTTGACTCATGAAAGAGTGGTAACTCAAGTAAGTCTATCCTAATAGAACTTAAGAGAATAATTATTTATTCTAAATGCATTTTAAATTAATTATAGACTTGGATATTAGAATATTGATGTATAGGTTTAAGAAGTTTATAGCATAGAAAAATAATTATGCACATTAAATATTTATTTAATATTTCAACTAATTCAACACTTGTTTATAAAGAATTTATCAAATATATATATATATAACCTCTCAAATCTAACCTAGTTCTAACCTCTCAAATCTTTGCAAAATGAGCTAAGTAGAGCAATTGAAGCTTCTCATTCAAGTGATTACCCATATTTAACTACACTATCATGATAAATCTGGTCAATAATTTCCCATCAATGAAACCTTAAATAGATAGTTTTAAATGGATTAAAACGATTTTTAGGCTAGTTTCACTTAAGGTCTTATTAATATATGCATTAGCCCTATGAATCCCTAACAATTACATCAAACTATTTCTTTAGACCCAAAATAGCTCATTTAAAAAATAATAAAGTATGGGTGGTCCATAAAGAGACTTACACAATTTTTATAAATCAAAAGAAACTACTAAAGAACCAATATATTATTTCTATACCAAATCCTTGTGCATTACTAGCTCAAACTAGCTATTTTCCAAGCACTTAAAGCATATAAATATGTCAACATTCCATAGAATGAAGAGAACACAATAAAAAATAATGAAGTATGGATGGTCCATAAAGAGACTTCTATAATTTTTATAAATCAAAAGAAACTACTAAAGAACCAATATATTATTTCTATACCAAATCCTTGTGCATTACTAGCTCAAACTAGCTATTTTCCAAGCACTTAAAGCATATAAATATGTCAACATTCCATAGAATGAAGAGAACACCAGTAATACTACTTAATGCTAAAAAAAAACACATAGAATAGCAAATAATAGTTATCTAATAGGGAAAATTATTTCAAGAAGAAAACCCATAAAAGAATCATTCAAGATTCTTATTCCATGTAAAATAGAATTATAATAGTTATTAGTGTCAACTTGGCCATTATTGAGATATATAGCCACCATGACCTTCTGTTCAGCTTCATGGGATACCTCTTAGGGGTATCCTTTCCTATTAACACTATAAATTCCTTACCTCTATTCTTCACTCTCCAAATCTTCCTTCGTATTCCTTGTCTTAACCCAAATAAGCCTTATTTTACCACTTTCTCTTCCAAATTTGTGTGTTATTAATATTTTTTAGTACTAATGCTTGTCCAAATGGAACACATTTGGATATAATATCAAATGTATTTTCCTACAAATATTTCTCTTGACACTTTTCCAAATCATTTTTATGCCATATTACACATGTCAAATTAACTCATACCCTACTAACTTTTTTTTTTTAAAAGGAGGTAAATATTTATTATGTGGTCACAATATAATTTTTACATAGCATACCCACAACATATGAGGGGAGATATTTGAACCTAGGCATTTCGATTACAACGGGAGAGTTTTAACTACCCACTTGCTCTCCAACTCGAACTATTTTTTAGTATTTTGAAGGTCTAAATGGATCAAATTTAGACTAAAAAATAGTTTATATGTGTAGTGATGTCAAAGAACATCGAGTACAAATTGTATCTCACTTGAAACTCTTAAGAGAAAATAAAATATGTATTTAATATTAATTTTTATATTTTGAATACCAAAATGAAAATATTTTTACTTAAAATTTATAATATGCATATCCCCTTAAGTCCTCTTTCATGTGAAAAATAATCACTTAATTTAAAGTTTGGCTTATGCTAAAAATACTATTCACTAGTCTTGGTTGTTCTTTCCTATTTTTCATGGTTAACTTGTTTTGATACCAAAATAATTTTTTATATTCTTCTTGATGTCTAAAGCCTACCTATAATATTTCATTGAAATATAGCTTCATTTAAATTAATTATGGTCAAAATACAATTCTTCCCTATTTTGGATGTTTATAAGGTCAACCTCACTGACCATTCTTGCTTGATGTCAATTTTTCATGCTTTCTAGTAACCTAATATAGATCCATATGAATTCAAATTGCATATTGGTACAACTTCAAACATTGTTTATTCAGAAAGACAAGACCATGGATACCAAACTCAACAACTTTTATGTTCCATTAGCCTCTCTTTAGGTAATTCTCTATATATAGTTAGTATTTCTTGTGTCACTATATGATAGAATATTTGTGCCCTTGGTTTGACACGTTACCAAATAAATAGAAATTTGCTAATAGAATCTATTAATGGAAATAACAACTCTAGTGGAAATAAATTAGTATTAATTAGATTGTTTATTTTCATATTATTAATGTGATAACAACTCTGGTGGAAATAAAAATAAAACACCATGATTATAATGAATCTATTCCATTGTCCATGTTCTAGATTGTCCCCTAGTTCTTTGTATTTAAAGTCTCAAAAATATCTACTTTCATTATTATAGTTGATTTTTCTATAGTCAATTATTTGCACTCCCAAGAATGCAATAATTTCTCACTATTCTCATATATTGTCCATATTCCTTTTTATTTTTCTTAGTAGTTCCCTCATATCCATAATCAATGCTATTACATGTACAAGAATTCATGAAGGTTGAAATTCATATGATAACCTTAACAAGGACCAATTAGACCTATTCTAGTTGAGATGGTATATAATTCAATGCTAGAATATATCTTCTAGCTCAATCTAAGTCTTTAAAGTTGATGACAATACTTTGTAGGTACATAAAATCATAATGTAACTACCATTTTTATTCATTTTTAAATCATTTAATATTATTTATATTAAAATTTTAAATTTAATTTACATACTAATTATATGGCTTTATATTGCAATAGGTTTCATCATTTACATATTCATTGCTTCAATATTGATGTGAAAATCAAAACAACACAAAACCAAAGTATATATTTTTAATCAATATTAAAAATAAATTCATTAAAACAAAGTTTTATTAAAAAATGTTAAACTCTCCTAGACTTGTGATGAACCCTTACAATCAAACTTCTTGATGTAGAGAACAATTATTGATAATATCATGATGTTGCAAAAATAAAATTGACATCAACATTATACTTGTATTAAATAGATGTTTTAAGATCATATATTTTTTCAAAAAAATTTGCTCAATTAAAATTTAAATTACTATGGTTATCTTTGTGTAGATTGAAGCCATCATTCAGGAGCTCAGTTATCTCCAAAAATAGAGTCATGTAGATTTTGAATTTTAAACCCTTGACAACAACTTGGCCATCCACCTAGGAATTAATGAAATCATTTGTTATTTCATCATTAGTACCTCATAACTTCCTGAGAAAGGTAAGGAAACCATGGTTATTGAGGATGTTTTCGATGTCAGGTTCTAGGCTAAGGGTGTTAGGTTCAATTAAGGCCATGGCATGAGATAAAGGAGCACAGGTTACTAGTAGAAGCACAACAGGGGAAAATCTGACATACCTGCAAAGGATGGTGCCTTGAGGGATATTTAACGGCCAGGTTTTGACACACATGGGCTTGTTGTCCTGACATAGATTATGCAGATGCTTGGGACTCAAATTTGAGTTATTCTTGGCCATATTTGGACTTGAAGAGTGCTTAGAGATCACTCTCGAGTGGAATTTAGAATAATACTTGGCCTTAGGAATGAGGGCATAAAAAATCATTCTATCGTATATTGCATCTTGGATGTTGAAATGAGTTCCTAGTGATTCATGTGTCTGAAACTAAACCAAAACTTCTTGATGACAGGATGACTTTGTAAGTCCTACTAACCACTTTTTGAGGAGAGCATATTCTACCAGACCTTATTATAAGGTATGTGAATAGTGTTGTTACCTGACCCGAGGGTGACACAGAGACAAGAGCTACTAGTACCAATTTAATGAAGATATTTCTATAGAAGTCTTGAAGAAAGCAAATTATGAAGATCAACATTGTGAGCAAGCATTACATGGGGTAGAGGGGGAGCTTTGCCATGCAACAGGATGTCAGAATAAACAAGGGGCTTAGAAGCAACCCTTGCTTTAAAAACCAATAAACCGCCATTGTTCTTTCTACCACAACTTTGGGACTCAGAAAGAGGATCCCATTTCAAATAAAACTGCTTTAGGTTCGAGGAATTGACAATAATAATGGCTTGTTGGGTGCTGACATGGTGCCCAAATGGATCCTCCTTACTGCCCAAATATGTCATGAAATTGGGGATCATTTTACAACGTCTCTTAGTAACCCTATTTATAGCATCAGAATGATTACCTGGGGTCCACATCACGATGAAAAATGGATGTTTGGGTTGATGGCACCCGAGAAAAGCTAACTATTATTAAGAGAGAATAAGTAGGGAACATTGAAAACCACCTATGGGGAAATCACAAACCACTTACACCACCCCCAAACCTAACTAAACTTTACCAATTAAACGTCTCAAATTTGAGGAGATGAAGGAACAATGAGCGAAAGACCTCTACGATAATTGTGATGAGCAATTTGGACCCCATCATTGTTGCGCTATACAAACATTATATTTCTTAAAGGTAGATGATCTTTATCACTCCATAAAGGGATAATATAAGGTATATTTGCACAACTATGATAAAAATACCTGATCACAACCATAAATATAATGAGGTTGATGTGCAAGAAGTGACTGAAGCACCTGATCACAACAAGGAAGGCAACGAGGTCGATATACAAGAAGTGATTGATTCCCTTGAAAAATATGAAGTAGACATACAAGAAGTGACCAATGAAGGCCAAAAATATACTTTAAAAGACTACGCACAAGTTTCTCACAACTAGTGAGTTCTCACCACATGGTAAAACCTATCTGAAAATAAGGCAAAAAGGTGACTACACACTCCTTTTCTGTTGACTCTCCCAGGGAACAATAGAAATATGTAGACGTGTTACTACCACTTTTGATGCATCACTTTTAAGTGTTTGAGGAAACCCAAGGGTTACCTCCCACCGTCATCATGATACTACTATTCTTCTTGGAAATCCACCACTAACTATTCAACCTTCAAGATATCCCTACCTACGAAAAAGTGACATTAAACTTGTGCAAATGCTACTTGGAAAGTGCTTCATCAATTTCAACAACAATTTTCTTAGTCCCAGCTTTGACAATAAAGTTTCTTTTCGAGGGGTGGCATGTTAGGATTCTCCATCCTAACATAACTTTATTATTTAATTAATTAATTGTTTATTAATTATTATTCACATATGAAACATCACATCCTTCCATAGTAACCTTAGAGTAGATATAAGGATAGGGTAGAATTTTTTTAGGAAGTAATCCATTGAAGAAAAGAATATATATCTAATTAATATCCATTGGAGGGTTCTTCCTGACCAGTGCAAAAGTGATTCTATTAAAACAATGATTCTTTGTACTTCTACAATTTCTAACGCATATTTTCATTTATTCATTGCAATTAATAAGATAGGATTTAGAATCATAACAAGATCAATTTATAGTTAAATATTTAGAATCATCCCTAGTGGTAGAGGTTAGTGATCGCACCTTAGAGAGATCCTCATTGCTCCAAGATAGGGCAATTTTTGGTAAATTTAATGGGTATTGACCAAGGGCTTCAGCATTGATAAAATGGATTTATAGGAGATGGAAGTCTTTAGGAGTTTTTTTATCATTCTTCCCAAAGGTTTCTTCCTAGCTATTTTTTGTTTTAGGGAAGAAAGAGAAAAAATCCTAAAAGGGGGTCCTTAGTTTATGGGAAGAGCAGGGCTCTTCCTTACCCGCTGGTATGAAGGCTTTTCACCTATAAATTTAAATCTATCCCTAGGACCATTCTAGGTTAGGATGTTTGGGTTACCCATTGAATTTTGAGAAATAGATACCTTCAAGGTAATAGGCAACACTCTAGGATAATTCCCTGAGATTTCAGATACAACAAAAGATGGATTTTTGGCTATTTATGCTCGAATCTTGGTCATGATTGATATAAGTAAAGTTTTACCAGAATCAATAATTCTTAAGTATAGAAATAAGATGTGGACCTATTGAGTGGTAATTTTTCCCAATTGCAAAACCACACTCACAGTTAGGATTTTAATTAGAAAACTCTCTCTTGCAAATAAATAGATATTTCTCCAAAGTTCCTTTTTCTTAATATGTGCATGTATGCTTGTTAAAATGCATCAAATAAGTGCTACAATACCTTAGTGATTTACAAGAAACTGTTAACAAGGGATCTGTATTGGTTTTACTTTGATTCTACCATGTTTTTATTGTTCATTGATTAAAAGGGTTTGATCTACCTTTTGTACAAAAATAAAATGATGAGTCAATACCTAGAATTTATCCTACTCTATTTTATTTCTGATTTGTTAAAATTATTTTTCCCTGAATCCTTGTTAGCAAATACCTTTTATCTTAAGCTTTAATGTGAAGTTGGAGTTAGCATTTGCTATTAGTACTTGTTAGTAGATTCATTTTATTTCAAATTAAAGTATGTTATTAGCAAGTGTTGTGGCAGACCACTTCCTTTTATCTTTGCATTAATGTGAACTTTGGAGTTAGTAAAATCCCTCTCCTAAATGCAAATTTGATTTTATCTTGGTCCTTAGTGGATAAAAGAAAATGTTGAAAACTGTGGTGATTTCCTTTATTCTAAAAGAATGCTAGAATGATTATCCAAATAATTTAGATGCTTGCTTTGAACAATAATTATTTGGATACTTTAGTACTACAAAACCCTGGAATTGAATCTATTAGGATTTTGAGTGCTTGATAACCAAAATAAAATGAAATGAAATGATAAAAAATAGCAAAAGCTAGGGTTAGAGAAAAACAAAAATTTAAAATCTAGAATATGGACCAAAATGTGAAAAAAGACCAAAGAGAAACTACTGAAAACAAATCCTACCTAATTTGTAGAAAAAGGGTTTTCGAGGTGTTTTCCCAATGTTTTCCCAATATTTTTAGAGCATTTTCAGAGTTATACAGAGGGTTATCAGAAATGGCTAGCACTTCCTCTCATCTCCCTTCTAAGGTATCTTTCAAGAGCTACTATTTTTTGAACATGAACATTTTTAGCACTTCTAGGAGAGGTTCCAATTGGATTTACACCTTCGAAGTTGTTGGAGTCATGAAGATACCATAGTTGGATTTCAACGTCTCCCTGATGCAATGTATTGTTAGTTCCTACAACCATGATGTGTCCATTGTATAGATCAGAATTGATAAAAATATTCTTTTTCCTGTGAACCGCTCAAATGTGCAACAATTAACAGGGTTGCCATTTTTGGATGGTCTCCTTGTTAACAATCAGTATGCTTTGACTGAATCTGACAAATAAATGCTGGAATCTAGATATGGCCTAAATCCAGACCATTTGAAAGGTAAGTTTTTGAAATTTTTGTTTTATTTTATCCTTAACTTTGATGTATTGTTGTTTCCAATGTCCATTCTCTAATAATGTTCTCTCTATTTTGCATTTAATTCTTCTAAATCGAAAAGAGGTTTGAACATTTCAAATGTTATAGATAAATTTATTTATTCCTGTATTGAATTTTTCTTGGGAAGGCTTATTCTGTAGGGCTGACCCACAAAAATGTCATTTTGGGCTTTGTCATTGTTGATTCATTGTATTGATGGAGGTAGATATGATTAGTCCACTCACATTTCAAACCACCTAAAACAATACCTTATTTATGTGCTAAAAATTTAATCTACGTATACAGTAACCTCCAGCAACTTTATTCTTTATCTTTTTCAAGAAGCATATTACAATCTTCAACAAAAAAATCCTCCAATTGCATTGTACCCAGATTTGTTGGCTATTAGGATCAATGAGAATGAAATACAGGTAAAATTATTTATTGGAATAGTCTCTCTTTTATGTCTTTTCAATCAATCTTGTTATTTTCTAATATTCTTTTGAAAACAGAGAAGAGTAGCTCACTCCTCTAGTAAAAGGGATGCCACCATCAGGATTCAAGAAGCGTCTGCTAATTTTGACATGCAGTTGTAATAATTTTTGGTAACTTCCATCTATAAATGTAGGAGGTCTCTTGAAGGAAAACATACATGTACGACTCCTCTTACTTCTAGATATGCATCTGCTACAATTAACATTGAAGACGAATCCTCCAACTCATAAGGTAAAAATATTTTTCAAAAGTTCTAATTTCAATAATGTATTTTAACAATATAAAATTATATTTAATTTGAGAAAATATTTTAACTATTTTCAAAGCAAAGGCCAACACTTGCACCATCAACGACAACGGCTGCAAAGTTTGAGTTGGGTATTGATATATTTTAATTGCATTGTGTAAGAAAAAGAAGACAACACCTTGCAAGTAAAATAATGAAAACAAGCAATTACAGAATTAAAATATTTTGTATTGAATTTTATTGGAGCCTTAGTCTCCTTTTTACAAGTGATTTGCCCCAAGTGCATAGGGGTATGATTACAATAAGTGAATGCTTGCTTTCACATGATAGAATGGGCACATAGAGGGGAAAAATCCCTTTGGCTAATCAAATTATTGGTGGTGTATTTGGTCTTCTTTCACTCCAATCCAATTGGTGAGTAGGCTTGAGTATCCAATGATGGGCCACTCCTAGCTTCAATAGCTCTTCAAATACCTGTTACCTGCACACATGTAAACCAACAAAGGGGGATTAGTAGCACCCGTATATTCAAGCGATAAACCTAATGCTACACATAAACCTATTACTGATATGAATGAAAAATTAGATAGCACAAAACAATTAACAAACAAAGATTTGCTTAATACTCAAATCGCTAATCTCTGTCGATGAAATCCATTTTTGTTCTTGGGACTGTGGAACCACAAAAGCGTGGTTCTGGGCTAGAAATCATGGACTTGCTGTTGTGAAACCGCGGATGCATGTTTTCAACTGTGGAACCGTGGATGAGCGGTTTTAGCTGAATAACAGATTGCCTCAAAATTCAAGCCAACGGTCAGAGCCAAGCTTGCGCTCTCAATTTCTTGTTGGGTCTAGATCTATTTCGACAGCCAGTCGGTATGCAAATTCATCTCCCTTTGTTGGTGGATTGATGGTGTCTTTATAGGCTACTTAGGGCTTTAGAGGGAAATGTGAGGTGGCAAGCCTGACTTGCCAATTGGCAAATCTGGACTACCAGGTGGAAGGGGCAGTTACAGTGAGCCACTCAGTGTGGCTCACTTAACTGGGTGATGTGGCTCCAAGTGGAGTGGGATGTGGGATGTTGTTTTATGTGAAGGGACAAGGGGACAACAACAAAGGATTTGTGGCATGGGTGTTGGGAATTTGTCTCATGTGCAAGGACAAAGGGGATAGGAGTGGGTAAGATGTGGCATGGATGTTGGATGAAGTGTCCAAGACACATGTCCAAAGGGTAGACAGGGTATCCTAGGGTAATTTTCCAAATTATATAAATTAGGAAAGTATAATGATGTGCAGGAATTTATATCCCTGAGTTAGAACTTAGGCATAAATGGTGAGGTGGTGAATGTGAACTGAAGGGTGCTAGATTTTGGTGTCTATAGTTGTCCCTTTTTGTATTGTGTTGTGTACAACACAATGCGGTGCAAAAACTAATGACATCTAACTTTATTGGACGAATGGGTTGATTTCTCTTTGACACATAGAATGCATGAATTTAGAATTTTTATTTGACATAGAGGATATATTGCATCAAAAAATGTAAGGTCTAAATACCATTTATTATTGCTTTCATAAGTTGGAGATATAAGGGTTATAAACCAAGGGTAAAACTTAGGTTTTGAATGCAAAAGGGGTGACTTATCTTATTAAATTAATATTTGCAATCTTAGGAGGAATAAGGAATTCAAATTGGATTAAATTATTTTCCAAATATTATTTTCATTTCTCTAATTTTCCAAACTTGGGAGTCACAAGGATTACTCCATCAAATTTATTTTATTGGAAATCATAAATCACTGTGAAACCGTGCATCCGCGGTTTCTAATTTGAGGAAATACGCATTCACGGTTGCTGCACTATTGAAACGTGGACCGAAAATTAAAATCTAGAAGGAGCGGCAAAATGAACACACGTATGTACCCTATGCCATATTTTTAATTTTTCCTTTAGTTCTAGATTTAGGTTGTATTTAAGTAGATTAAGGGTTTTAGTTTTGTATGCCAATGCTTGAATTTAGGTCTTAGGATAGAAAAATATACTTAAATCTTGCATTCATAAACACAATAACAAAGCAAAATAAACGATAATCTGCATATGCATAGTAGGGAATAATCATATTGCATGTATCAGGTTAGAAATAACCTAGGTATTTATTTTTTAGGGTTTGGGCTTGTATTCGACTTTTATTCTGTTGACAGAAATGACCCACGCACTCGCGGTTGGGATCTCCTAAATGCGCATGAGCGGTTGGCAAACCACGTCCCCATGGTTTACCAGAACTAACCGCCCACCCGTGGTTAGCCTTGTTAAACAAAATTTGGTCGAGTCTTACCTGGATTTGTAATTTTACCCCTGATATGTTTTTGTCTACTATTCTATGTCTTTCTTGCTTTCTGCATTAGGCATAAAAAATAGAATTGCATGTTAGATTTGCATCGCACAATAGAAAACAAAACCTTCACACACACACGTATAATTAAAACATTGGTTCGGTTGGATTTCATCACCAACCCTCAATTCAGATCGATGACATTGGAATTCATCTCCTTCCATCGGCTTGCCCCCTAGATCATCCATAGATAGGATAAAAGCGCTCTTTAAGCTGGTATAAGTTATTGGTATTCAATTTGTATCCCACTATTGGAATGATTGTTGAATCAAAATGGAAGAGCTAGGCGAACCCTCCACTAGGATTTAAGCGGTGTACCGTAGCCTCTTTTGAGAAATCACGCTTGGTGCTAGTGTTCTTAATCACCATCTTTATTGAGTTCTATTATTCTATTCCAAAAAGAACAAAATCTCTTCAAAAACTTCAAAAAAAAACACACACACAAAAACACACCGAAAAAAAAATAAAAAATTTCAAAAACTTAGTGCAAACTAGGATAAAACCCGAGATTGAATTCTCACGCATTTCAAATCATTAGCACCTGTACATGCAAACAGAGATTAGTAAGATTAAAATAAAGCAAGGCAAAACAAAATGAAACGCTTGGGAGGTCCCACCGTGATCACCATTTTGTAAGAAAAAGAAGACAACACCTTGCAAGTAAAATAATGAAAACAAGCAATCGCAGAATTAAAGGATTTTGTATTGAATTTTATTGGAGCCTTAGTCTCCTTTTTACAAGCGATTTGCCCCAAGTGCATAGGGGTATGATTACAATAAATGAATGATTGCTTTCACATGATAGTATTGGCACAAAGAGGGGAAAAACCCCTTTGGCTAATCAAATTATTGGTGGTGTCTTTGGTCTTCTTTCACTCCAATCTAATTGGTGAGTAGGCTTGAGCATCCAATGATGGGCCACTCCTAGCTTCAATAGCTCTTCAAATACCTATTACCTACACACATGCAAACCACCAAAGGGGGATTAGTAGCACTCGTATATTCAAGCGATAAACCTAATGCTACACATAAACCTATTACTAATATGAATGAAAAATCAGATAGCACAAAACAATTAACAAACAAAGCCTTGCTTAATACTCAAATCGCTAATCTTTGTCGATGAAATCCATTTTTGTTCTCGGGACTGTGGAACCGTGGAAGTGCGGTTGTGGGCTAGAAACCACGGACCTACGATTGTGAAACCGTGGATACGCGTTTTTGACTGTGGAACCGTGGATGGGCGATTTTGGCTGAATAATAGATTGCCTCGGAGTTCGAGCCAACGATCAAAGCCAAGCTTGTGCTCTCAATTTCTCGTTGTATCTAGATCTATTTTGACAGCTTGTCGGTATGCAAATTCAGCTCCCTTTGTTTGGTGGATTGATGGTATATTTATAGGCTACCTGGGGCTTTGGAGGGAAATGTGAGATGGCAATCCTGACTTGCCAAGTGGTAAATATGGACTTCCAGGTGGAAGGGGCAGTTACAATGAGCCACTTAGTGTGGCTCACTTAACTGGGGTGATGTGGCTCCAAGTGGAGTGGGATGTGGGATGTTGTTGTATGTGAAGTGACAAGGGGACAACAACAAAGGAGTTATGTCATGGGTGTTGGGAATATGTCTCATGTGCAAAGACAAAGGGGACAAGAGTGGGTAAGATGTGGCATAAATCTTGGATGAAGTGTCCAGGACACATGTCCAATGGGTAGACAGGGTATCCTAGGGTGATTTTCCTAATTAAATAAATTAGGAAAGTATAATGATGTGCAAGATTTTATATCCCTAAGTTAGAACTTAGGCATATATCTTTATTATGCAGGATTTTATGGTGAGGTGGTGAATGTGAACTGAAGGGTGCTATATTTTGATGTCTACAGTTGCCCCTTTTTGTATTGTGTTGTGTACAACACAATACGGTGCAAAACCTAATGACATCTAAGTATATTGGACGAATGGGTTCATTTTTCTTTGACACACAAAATGAATGAATTTAGAATTTTGATTTGTTTGCTTACCCCCTCAATTGACGATTGGGTAAAGTTTGACACCCATAAGCCAATTGACAAAATTTGAATGCTGAAAGTGGGTTGTTTATTGAATGATGTTTATTTTGTTATTGAATTTTTTCTTGATTTTCTTTGTGCCCCAAGTTTGGGATTATTTGTATTCTTGCAATTTTGCTTTTGGTTTCATTAATGTTTGGAATACATGGTGAAATTTTCGACCACTCTTTTGATTTTTCACCCACTATGACTAGCAATTCTTTCCAAATGATGGGTTTAAGGAACCAGTCGTCGAGGATTTAATCCTCAAGCGTTTTTTTTTATAATTACCAAGTTGTTGTTTGTTTCGCTTTTGACCCAACAAAAGGTTTTTGTAGGATTACCTTGGCAAATTTGTTTTAGAACACACTTAAGCTCATATATTTTAGGGACTTATCGACTTGATTCATTGTTGTTTTTTTTTTTTTTGTGATTTTTGAATGAGTTTCCTTATGGTGATTTACCCATCCAACCGGTTTGCATGGATTGCTAGTCGCTGCAACCGCTAGGTGTATAGGATAATCCACTAGATACGAGTTTCACTCTAGATGATTAGGTGGATTGAAATTTTCTTTTTTTTTTTGAAACCGCTAGCTTGCGGTTATTTTGGCAAAAAACGAGGATTTGTGTTTTGCTTTATGAAACTGTGTTTTCACATTTTTTGCCTCCAAACACGTGTTTACGTTTTTGGGCATCGCGGAAAACTTGAGCGTGCATTTTTCACTGCTAAAAGCAACTATTTATAGGCTGTTGTCATTTTCAAAATCATTTTGCCAGTTGTCATTGGTTTATTGGTTGAAGTGATGAGTGAGATGGAGGTTGGAGAGGGGAGCTGGTAGTGGTGGCTTGGCTGGAGCGAAAGTTGGCAGCCGGTTTGCAGAGGTAGGCGATTTGGCCTTTATTTTTTTTTTGCATTTGTTTGCTTTTTTGAAAACTAAGTGGGGCTGGTAAATTATTATTGTTTGCTCATTGCGGGGCTGACAATGAACTTATTATTATTATTATTATTATTATTATTATTTATGGTAGGTAGAAATTTTCATTTTTGTTTTTATTACCTACGGTAGGTAAAAAAAAAATATATATTTTTTATTATCATGAATAGGAAAAAAATTTCGTTTTTGCTTTTATTACCTAGGGTAGGTAAAAATGTTTTTCTTTTTTGTTTATTACCATGCCTAGGTAAAAAAAATTCGTTTTTGCTTTTATTACCTAGGGTAGGTAACATTTTTATTTTTATTTTATTACCATGCATAGGTAAAAAAATTTCGTTTTTGCTTTTATTACCTAGGGTAGGTAAAAAAATTCTTTTTTTTTTATTACCATGCATAGGTAAAAAAAAATTGTTTTTGCTTTTATTACCTAGGGTAGGTAAAAAAAATTATTTTTTGTTTATTACCATGCATAGGTAAAAAAATTCGTTTTTGCTTTTATTACCTAGGGTAGGTAAAAAAAAAAAAAAAAAATTATTACCATGCATAGGTAAAAAAAAATTGTTTTTGCCTTATTTTAGCTTCTTGTGCTAAATTTCATTTTTTTATATGTTTTATTTTTAGGTTAAGCTTCTTGATGCTCGACATAGGTGGTTGAGGACCATTCGAAAAGTGCGGAAAGCACTTTTTGATGATGATTGGACTCTACTTCAGACCATTGGTTTAGATGGTTGTGGGCAGTTAGGCATCATCCGAGCTGATGAGGATCTCCTTTTGGCACTTGTTGAGCATTAGGATCTAGACAGAGGCACATTTTAGCTCCCAAAAAGGGAGCTGACTATCAATCTTGAGGATATCTACCGTATATTTTGCATCCCTATCGAGGGTCCTACCGTTCATGTTGGCTTTGACAAGAAGGAGGCCCTTTTCCCTCTGTTTGATGAGATGTGGAACATCGATTACAGCAAGGGCAGCATTGTGTATCTGGATATCTTTACAGTTGGCAGCTTGGGTGCATTGCCTGCCTTTATGATGTACATTTTGAGCAACATGTTGTTACCTAATTCAATGGGATCGAGGATCTCGTGGAACTAGGTGTCTATTGTTCTTGACTTGATAGTTGATCCTCGTTAGTTAGCTTGGGCTCCTACTCTTCTCTGTGAGGTTTATAGCAAGCTCTATGAGGTGAAGAGGCACAGGAACAAGGGCCTAGGTTGTAGTTTGTTGCTCCAAATTTGGTGTTGGGAGCTTGTTATCATTAGTCACCCTGTTGGTATACCTTATGGCGTGGATGCCACCTCTCCCCAGGCATACAGGTGGTTACTAAGTGAGGAGGTCATTCGATTTGTTGTGAGTGCATCGAAGTTCAAATATATCTTGAGTTCTTTGACTAGGGACCTGATGTGTTGGTGGCCTTGGAGGGGTTTGGATTGGGTGATGGATGCAGCAGAGCTTCATCGCATTAGGCGAGGATGATGGGTTGTTGGTGCCCATTTGAGGGATATGGAGTTTATCTAGTTCTCTCACGTACTACGGTAGTTTGGTCTTGTTTAGGATGTTTTGGATGCACCTGTTACATATAGGCGATGAGGTGATGAGTTGGGGTTGCCTATTGATCCTAATTTCTAGTGAGTCGATGATCCTATTGACGACTCAAACTTAGAGTTGCTTGACTTGGATGATGTTGGAACAACTGTTGAGTATGACGCTTGGTTTATGAGTCAGCCTCTGTGGACTCCTAGCATTGTTGTATATAATGATGGGATTGATGACGATATTGATGTGGGTGGATGGGTTCCTTGGTCGATGAAGCATTGACGTGGTAGCTCTTCGAGAGCTAACATGGGCACGGATGTTCAATAGCCTGAGGAGGGTGGTGGTGATGATGATGAGGGTTTACCTCCTCGACATTCAGAGGAGAAGTGGGGGATTCTCTAGACTGAGTGAGATAGCTTGGATTTAGAGTTGGATCGAGTGAAGGCTGAGTTAGCACGGTATTAGGATGAGGTGACTCATCTTCAATCTAAGGTGGATGGACTATGGGTTGGACCTAGCAGCACTGTTGTGGCTGCTAAGGATGTAGATATCACCAGACTCGATGGTGAGATTACCCGTTTACAAGGTGAGCTTTCTTGGTTGCAATCAGGTGTTAGAGGTGATGATTCTTCTTTGACTATTACTTCTCTACAAGTAGATATTTCTCAAAGGGTCGCTCTCCAGGGTGCTAATTTGAGGAGCCTACGTAAGTAGGCTATCTACATCGAGATGTTGGAGAACATTCTTCATGATCATCATATTCATTTACATGTTCCTCCATTTGTTGCCACTGCTACCCGAGGGACTGAGATGAGTCACAAGACTCATCGTACTTCTAGCTCTCACGAGGCTTCTACAGTGCAGGGTCCACGGAGGGATCCTACTGGCACTAGATATATGTTGTATTTGTCTTATTTTTTTTGTATATTTTATCTTAGTATGAGCCTCAGTGCTTCATTGTATACTACCTTCGAGCATTTTGTACTTTGTAGACTTTTGTATTTATATATATACATGGCATTTTATTTCGGTATTCACATGCGTTATTTGTATATGTATTCTTCTTGTTTATGCTTTTGCAATGTTTATATTATGCAATCTTATATTTCTATGTTAATGTTACGTTAATGAATGCAAGTGAACATGTAAAATGCATTTTGATTTATAGTTATGTAACTAAATGAAGGTATGCATGGTGCTCATGTAATATTATTTAGCTCAGATTAGTTGACCTTTACTCATTCATATTTATAATTGGGGGTTCCCACTTGATTATTCTTTGTGGTGATGTATGTGGTATGTATAAATGGTATGTGGATGGTGATATGGATAATGATTTTGCTTTTGGTATATAACTAAAAATGTTCTCAAATACTCAAAGAAGCTAGTAATGTTAACCATTTTTCTTGAATGTTATCTTACTTTCTTTAGGACCATATTGTATGCAAGTGAAGTTCATTTTCTAAATCTTGTGTTTCGATGACCCTAAGCAATCCAGAACCAGTGCATGTGATTGTGATGTTTATTGCCCCATCTTGGGTAATTTTTGGATGGTACCTTTCTGGGTTTTCCTTTTTGGCTAGCTTACCCTTATGTGCATTCAGAGGTCTACCTCTTAATAGAGAGACATGTTGCCCTGCATGAGTTTACTCCACTTCCAGTCAAGCGTTTATAGCCCCAGTGGAGGCTCACTCCATAGTCCAATGATTTTGATCTTTAAGCCTTTGTGATGACTACACAACTTTTCAAGGGGAACATAGTACGATCTTTTCATCTTTAGAGATTTTTGGTGTGTTGTTAATTGTTTTTTGTGTAGAGTTTTGGGGAATCGTATTCTCAACCAAAGTATGATGAGAATGTTACCCTATCCTTACTACTCTACATTTATTTATATTTACTATTTCACTTTGGTAGTGGTGATAACCACTATTTTTGTTTTTGGACTATGTTGCATGATAGGGTAAGCGAAGAATTTGACTTTTTTCGCTTTGAGGTTTACCCAAATTGGTGTTATATTTCTATTATTCAATATGTTTTAAAATTTGTAAAAGTGTATTTGGTTCTAGATTGCTTTTGGGTCAATCTACCATACTCAAGATTTTCTTAATGTGATGAAAGTGCTTTGGTCCTAAAGAAAATTGGACACTTCATGAAGTTTGGTTTTTCACTAGACATGTTTGAGTGACTGAAAATTGTATGATGTATCATATATGATGTGTATGATTTGTGAGTTGTAAAGAATCTTAGTCGTATAACCCCAATTCTTGGAATTTTTTTTCTTGGTCTTATCATCACCACTATTAAATATTACTGAGCAAGAGATGGGATGGATGCAACTATATATATATATATGAACATATAATTGAAATGCAAATGCAATATGAAAAATTCAATTTAAAATATGTCTATTTACAATGTGAAAAGCAAATGCAATATGAAAAATACAATTTAAAATATGTCTATTTACAATGTGAAATGCATGCAATGTTGTAAAATAGAATCTTTTGTTTATTTTATTTTTTATTTTTGTTTTAGCCATGTACATATATATACATATATTGAAAGTGGTTTTATGCATAAAATGCCTTTAGGTGCATAATGTTCAGTGGTTCTACCTCCAATTTCCCTTCTAAATTGGAGAGTATGTACGTTCCTTATCCCAATTTTTGCTTTACTATATATGGGCCCAAACAATTTGTTGCAAATTTATCCCTTAAGTGTGATAAAGCATTGGTATTTTGTTGATTTTCTTTGAGCACTAGGTCCCCCACTTGAAATTCATGAGGATGGACTTTTGCATTTTAAGCGCGCTTGAATCTTTCTTGATATACTCGTAAATGTTCTAGAGCATTAATATGTTTCTCATAAATAATTTTCAATTGGTCAAGACACTCCTATCTAGTTGTATCATCGTTCATGAATTTATGTATCTCAATTCGCAAGGATGGTATCTCGAGCTCCAATGGTAATATTGCTTCTGCCTCGTAAACTAGTGAAAATGGTGTTGCTCCCATTGGCATTCTTATGCTTGTTCTATAAGCCCATAGTGCTAAAGGGAGGTGAGTATGCCAATCTCGATGATTATCTTTTACCACTTTCTTGAGAATGGATATGAATGTTTTATTTGTTGCTTCAGCTTACCCGTTTTCTTGTGGATAATAAGGTGTGGAAAAGTTGTGTAGTATTTTGAATTTATTGCACAATGCTCTAACATCCTTATTCTTAAATGATTTTCCATTATCAAAAATTATTTTTGAGGGTATTCCAAAACGATAGATAATATGCTAAAGTATAAACTCCACTATTCGAGGTCCAATCGTAGTTGTCAGTGGAATTGCTTTCGCCCATTTTATGAAGTATTCTGTAGCAGTTATGATGAATTTATGTTGTCCTATTGAAGCAAATATTATTTTACCAATCAATTCAAGGCCCCATTGTGAAAAGGGCCACAAAATTTGAATGGGTTGCAAATTTTGTGATGGCACATGGGTCAAGTTTACATGATGTTGGTATTTTTGTCATATTTTGACATATTTGTAACAATCGTTTTCCATTGTCGGCCAGTAGTATCCCATGCGCAATATTCTTTTTGCAATTGCCATTTCGCTAAAGTGACCATCGCAAGTACCATCGTGGGCTTCTGATATTGTTCTTTCTACTTCAATTGGATTTAAACATCGTAGTAGTATTCCATAATAACTACGTTTATATAACACATCTTCAAGTAAAGTGAAACGAATGGCCCTTTGTTTGAATGTTCTTTTTGTAGTTCGTGTTATTTCCATTGGTAGTGTGCCTGATTTGAGAAAATATTTTATCTCATCAGGGTAAGAATTATAAGGTTCGACATGTATCAAACAAACATTCTTCTCACCTACAAATTTTGCTTTTTGAATTGATGGTTTAGACACTGTTGTTATGATTAACGGTTGCATTTCTCCATGTTCATTTTTAGGGATGAGAGATCCCAAGGAAGCCATTGTGTCCGCAAATCTATTTGTCAATCGTGGCAAGTTACTAATTTCATACTAGTCAAATTTTCCTAGCAACTGTATCACTACTTTGTGATATCTCTTTACGACTGGCTCTTTACATTGGTATTTTCCTTTTATTTGGTATACAACCAATTGAGAATCACCAAAAATGCTTATTATTTTTATTCCCATTGCTATAGCTAATTTAAGACCTAGTATTAAGGCTTCATATTCTGCATTATTGTTAGTGCATGTGAAGTCGAGTTTGAATGATAAAGGAATAGGTATTCCTTTAGGTGTGTAAAACACAACTCCTACACCTTGCCTTTTTTTGCACTTTGATTCATCAAAAAACATTTTCATATCTGCTTCATCCTCAAGTGAAACTATTTCTTCTTGTTCTGTGACATAAAACACTGAATCGTCGAGAAGTTCAATTATTAATGGTGTATCATTATGCAATGAAGCTTTCGCTAATTGATCAACTATTACTTGCCATTTTATGGATTTTTGACTTGTGAATTCGACGTCAAATTTCATTAAAAGCATTATCCATTTAGCAGTGTTGGTGTTGTTGTAAGTGTGATTCATCATGTATCGCAAAGGGTTTTCTCTAGCTATAACATAGGTGGTATTGCTTAGCATGTAATTTCTAAGTTTCTTGGTGGTGAAAACCACTTCTAAGCATAACTTTTCGACATAAGCATATCTTGTTTCGTAACTTACCAATGTTCGACTGATGTAATAAACCGCTTGCTCTTTATTTTTTTCATTCTTTTGTGCAAGCATCGTTCCTAAAGAAAAATTTGTTGTAGAAATATATAGGTGAAATGGGACTCTTGTTTTTGGTGGCATAAGAACCGGTGGTGAGGCTAGATATTTCTTTATATCATCAAATGCCTCCTGACATTCAGTTGTCCAAGAAAATATCACTCCTTTTTGTAATAGGTGATTAAAATATCTACATTTATCTGAGATTTGCGCAATGAATCGACGAATAGATTAGACTTTTCCTTGCAAACTTCACAACTCTTTCAAGTTTTTGGGAGGTGATATTTCTAATATTGCTTTTACCTTGCCTGGGTCTATTTCAATGCCTCGCTTTGAGACAATGAATCCTAGAATTTTTCTTGATGTTACACCAAATACACACTTCTTAGGATTTAACCTTACCTTATATTCTATTAATCGATCGAATGCCTTTTCTAGCACATCTATGTGTTCAAGATGTGTTTTTGATTTAGCAATAAGATCATCTACATAATATTCGATTATCTTATACATATAATCATGAAATATGTACGTCATGGCATGCTGATATGTAGCTCCTATGTTCTTTAACCCAAAAGGCATCACTCTGTAGCAAAATGTCCCCCAAAGTGTTGTAAATGTTGTTTTATATTGATCTTCGGGATTAATCCAAATTTGGTTGTATCCGGAGAAACCGTCCATTAATGAGAGCATTTCATGACTAGCATAGGAGTCTACTAATTGATCTATATTTGGCAAAGGAAAATCATCCTTGGGACACGCTTTGTTTAAATCTCAAAAATCGGTGCATACTCGTATCCCCCCATTCGGTTTGCGAACAGGTACCATGTTTGAAAGCCATTCAGGATAATCGATTGGTACTATGAAGTGTACATCCAATAACTTTTGCAACTCTTATTTAACAATTAATGCGACTTTTGGATGAACTTTCCTAAGCTTCTGCTTGAATGGCTTGGCATCATGTGCTAGCGTAAGGTTGTGGACTACCAAGTCCGGATCTAAGCCAGGCATGTCTTTGTAGGACCATGCGAACACTTCCTTCTTTTTAATAAGCATGTTTATGATGCTTTCTTTTTCTTCTACGGATAATTATTTTGCTATTTTGATAATCTAGGGATTATCCACATCTTCACTAAGGTTCACATCTATAGAATCTTCTATTAGCATGCGATAACCTTCTTCTAGCTGATGCGAAGTTGGGATGAGTTGGATATCATCTACCACATTTTCAAATGTGTCTGGGGTGTCCTCCTCTATCTTAGTTTAAAAAACTAAATTGTTTGATGATGAAGGTTGTTGCGGAATATAAGCATTTGAAGCGCGTAACAACTCTTCGAACAGGATGAAGTTAGCAGTGGATGGTGGGGATGAAATCTTGCCCATGGATATGAGACTGATGTCGATATAGATCAATTTTGTCTCATTATATGGATTGCAAAGTGGGGTGAGCAAGTTAACAGAAATCATGTTGACTTGATGGAAATGAGGTGGTTGCGATTGAATAATTGATGACTCGTATTCTCTAGGTTGCAACCGACCTAATGTGTGTGATTGGTTTTGTTGTATGCTTTGCCAATGTGATGGAGGAGGTACTGGTTCAGGACCCTCATGCTCTTTGTTTAGACGAAAAAGTGTGCGGTCTATTGTAAACTTTTTTTGATACCAGTTATCCTTATGCATGGTCTCTCCATATATTATCTCTTCTTTAGGTTCTTCTTCTTCTTGATTAAGCCATTCAGGACGTGCTTCATATTAGAGCATTCTCCTGGCTTGTATCTCGAGAGCATGGTTGATAAATATCATTTCAGTTTCATCATCATCACTATCACTCATCCAGAAGCCATTAGCATTTGTATGAGGTCCTAGCATTAGTGGCTCAAGGTCTTGCCTAAGGTATGCCATCTCAGTAGGATCTTCATAATCTGCTTCTCATTGTAAAGCTTGCTCTCGAGGGTAAAAATTGTAGATTTGGTATCTACTTTCTATTTGTTCATCCTCATCATTAGGTTCATTCTCATCATTAGGTTCATCCTCATCATCACTCTTTTCCTCCTCTTGTTTGCATTCTATGTCAAGTTCTTGGAAATCTTGATTAAGCGAAGAGCTTGCGATGGAAGGTTTATAGCCTAGATCGGAGCAGTCACTTGGCTCTCTATATTCTGGTTCAATAATGTGGTGAGGACCTTGTTCATGCTTTTCAAGTCCATATCCTTTCCAACTAACCCTTCAAAAATATCTAACTGGTAAACTTGGGTTCGATAGATAATCAATATTTTCATTAAACTCTTGTAAAGAGTTGTCATTTTGAGGAGGTGGGTCCAATGAAGAATCCATCCCTCCATATATAAAATTGATTGCATTTTTTTGAGAACCTATTATTTATATCACCAATAGCTAAAGGTGGGTCACGAGGGTGACCATAATCTTTGACTGACTCGATAGGTGGTGTAACTGTGACACTTTTAATAATATACTCACCAATACTTGGATTGGCAAGATGTACTGCAACTCTAGATGGTTGTGTGGCTAATGGCTCGATAGATGAAGAGGGTTCTTGAGCCTTAGCTCTTGGCTCTACTGACGGTATTAGATTATCTCTAACAGGTGGCCCTATTTGTGAGACTATAGGTTCTAATGACTGTAAAGTAGTGGCTGATGATGTGGGTTGTGCTTTGAATGTGAATGGTGTCTTTGAATCTGGAAGTGCACTAGATGGAGCTGGCAATTTATTAGCAGGATGAGTGGGTGTAATTTTAAAATGAAATGCGATGTTCGAAGGATGCGTTGAGCTAACACTTTTAGATGCGAAATCTAGATCAACTATAAGCAACTCCTTTGGAATGGGTGCTTTTGATGATGTGGTTTTTGATGGAATGGTCCTAGTGACTAGTGGTTGGATGGTTAGATGTTTTTATGAGAGTAAAGGCTCATAAGGATTTGAAATAAAGTTGTAGTATTTGAAAGGTTCAGTGTCATCTGGTATGCAATGTACCTTACCTTCATGCACATATTTTAAGCATTGATGCAATGTTGAAGGCACACATTTCATTTCCCTAATCCAAGGGTATCTAAGAAGTATGTTATATTGCATTTCCCCTTCCAAGATGTGAAAGAGAGCATGTATTGTTTTCACCCCCATGGTGACGGGAAGAACAACATTCCCTACAGTTGAGCACAAAGCGTCATTAAAGGCCCGAAGAGTGAATGTGGATGTTGTGATGTGAGATGATGGGACGTTGAGCTTCATCATGGCAGGTGTGGTAATGAGGTTGATTGAAGAACCTATTTCAATAAGCACTCTCTTGAAGGATTTCCTATCAATGTGAGCTACTATGTGCAATAGCGAATCAGGTGAATCTATTGATATTTGTTTTTCCTCGAAGTCATAGAATACTATCGAGGGTTCCATGCACTTTTTCACACTACCCATAAAGAAATTGAATGCATTGGGGTCTTCTGATTGTGTTTGAATAGACTTTAAAATTTTCATCAATGCTTCCCTGTGAGGTGTTGATTGTTGTATTAGTTCATAAATTGATAATTTTGCTAAAGCCATCTTCAAAATCTGTGTTAACCGGCTATTCAATGTAACAACAGGGCGGTTGTGGAACGATGGTGGTGGCCCACTCGATCTAAGTTGTATGGGCACATTAGTTGGTGATGTTTTCAGAGCTTGGGTTGTACGATTAGCTTACCTTTGTCCATGAGGTAACTATACTGATAGCCCCTACAAAACCTTGTGGCAATTGAGACACATAATTAACCTGATTGGGAGGAACTATAGAAGTTGATGCTCCCATCGATTGTTGATTCACCTCTTGATGTGACAAGGGTGTCTGATATATGCCTAGGTTTTGGTTATTTTGGGTTAGTGGGTTGTCAATTTTGATTGTAACCTCTTCCAATAAATCTTGCACAATTCCTTTAAATCCATGACAACCTTCAATATCATGTCCTCTTTGTCTATGATAGATGCAAAAGAGGTTTTCTTTGTAACCTTTTGTCTTTGGTTTGTTAGGATCATCAGGTTTCATTTTTGGTAAATTAAAAAGTTTTGTTGCATACAACTTCTGAAATACTAATGAATATGGCTCTTGTACTGGCGTGTAATTTCTTTTTGGCTTAAAATGACGTTGTTGCCTTTTTGTAGGTTGTGTCTGATTTTATGCCTGTTGTGGGGGTGGAACCTCTTGATAATTTGATTGGTGTGGTTGGTGTGGTTGTTGTTGTTGTTGGGGTTGTTGGATATGTGTTTGAGCCAATTGATTTGACTGTGGTTGGCTCAAAACTATATGATTAACCTATGCGGTCTTGGACTGATCGTGGTTATTCCCCTTTTGATTATTATTGTGCCACTCTTTCTTCTTAGGCTTAATCTCGCCTTCTTGAATTTTGATTTCTTCAATCAGTTTTTCTTGGGCGAGTGCCTCATCGAATGTTCTATATTGTTGTAGTTGTAGCAATGAAGATATGGGTCTACCAAAACTCTTCATGAACATTCATATTATCTCCGGCATAGGGAGTAAAAATGGTAACTTGATCGTGGATCGATCTCCATATGTTGCCAACGTCATAGACTCGATTCATCGTCATATTGTTTTAGGTAAATCAAATCAGTCAATGTTGTTTGTTTTCTAAAATTTAGGGTGAATCTTTCCAGGAACTGGTCCGCTAGTTGTTCAAAGGTAAAAATACTTTGATGCGAGAGATGGTTGTATTAGTCTTGGGCTTCCCTCCCTAATGTTTGAGGAAATGTATGTAATAGCAATGCATCGCTGCTTTTTATTCTAAAGCATGCATTCACAAATCTTGTTACATGCTCATGAGGATCCTCTTATTTAAATTCAAGCTTCAATATTTGGAAATCATGTGGATATGGTGGCTCTGGTACCGAAGCGTGAATAGGGTGATTGAATAGTTACCTTAAAGTTGGCTTTTGGTATTGCAAGCTTGGGGTTTGCATGGCAAGACTATCAATCTGACTCTATAAAAACTGGTATCTAGGATCATCTACAGGACTGACACTCGAATGTACTTGATTCTGCTGGTAATGGGGTGGATTGTATGTAGGTTTGGGATGATAAGACATGTTTGGCAAAAATGTGTTATGGTATTAATTTTGATGGATGTTATGATATGGATGGGGTGATGAAGGTATGATATTATGCTGACCTGCCGCATTAGCATATGGGTGCGGTGGTTGATTGTGAACCATAGTGGTAGAGGGAGGACACATTACCCAAGATGGATCTTGGATAAATGCATTAGGTTGATGAGATGTAGGTGGAAGATTCTGCTCAATCCCTTGCAAATGTTGGTTAGGTTCAGGGTTCATGCTACGGTTAGCATTATCTAAAATCATTTGCTGCAACTATAAGAAAGCATGTTGCATAGCAATTACATTTGATGTAGGTACTGCTACCTGTGATGTGGTGGACTGAATTGGTTGTGGAAAAACCATGGTAGTGGAGGTATATGGGGGGTGAGTAGCAAAGGGTATCGCCACTGACTGTGGAATGGTATGAGATGTATATCCTACAAGTGTGGATAAAGGAATGGATGTTGGGGCTTGCGAAACAATAGGAATTGTTTCGTAAAAAGGATTAGTGGTAATGGTCATTTGTTGTGATAATGTGGGGGGAATTTGGTTGGATGACAATGGTTGATTGGCTAATGCTACAGTAGCCAACTCAAAGAGAGGATTCTATTGTGACTTTTGTGGATAGGCTAATATGGATTCTTGTTGTGATGAGGGTACGACACGTGATGGGATGGAGAGTGGTGGTAATGATGGGAAGACCATTCCAGTTACATTCAAGTATATTCTAACAGTGTCCATATCTATCATGGTGACCTGACTATCTACGATTGCAAGAGGTTCACTCCTAGGTGTCTCAGGTATAGCTGTGTGAGTAGCTCTATGCATAATGTCTATGTCCGTGTTGGGGGTATTACTATAAGGCCCTATATCAAGACTTGAGGACATAGAAAGGGGCACATCTACTTGTCCCACCACTAAAGTGTGAGGGATATTGTCAAACTAAGAGGCCATAGGGGATGGCCACTGACTTCGACTTGACACTAATTTCTTAGCTTGATTACGATTCACTACCATACGCTGATATGCAATCTATGTGAATGAAAAATAAAGTGCAATGCAATACAACACACCAAGAAAATAAACATACAAAGTGTTTGACCCTAGTTTGCACTAAGTTTTTGAAATTTTTTATTTATTTTTTTTTGTGTTTTTGTGTGTGTTTTTTTTCTTGAATTTTTTGAAGAGATTTTGTTCTTTTTGGAATAGAATAATAGAACTCAATGAATATGGTGATTAAGAACACTAGCACCAAGCATGATTTCTCAAAAGAGGCTAGGGTACACCACTTAAATCCTAGTGGGGGGTTCGCCTAGCTCTTCCACTTTGATTCAACAATCATTCCAATATTGGGAGACAGCTTGAATACCAATGACTTATACCAGCTTAAAGAGCGCTTTTATCCTATCTACGGATGATCTAGGGGGCAAGCCGATGGAAGGAGATGAATTCCAACGTCACCGGTCTGAATTGGGGGTTGGTGATGAAATCCAATCGGACTAATATTTTAATTATACGTGTGTGTGTGTGTGTGAAGGTTTTGTTTTCTATTGTGCGATGCAAATTTAACATGCAATTCTATTTTTTATGCCGAATGCAGAAAGCAAGAAATACATAGAATAGCAGACAAAATCATATCAGGGGTAAAATTTCAAATCTAGGTAAGACTCAACCAAATTCTATTTAACAAGGCTAACTGCGGGTGGGAGGTTAGTTCTGGTAAATTACGGGTACGCGGTTTTCCAATCGTACATGCGCATTTGGG
Source organism: Wollemia nobilis (assembly GCA_028583015.1). NCBI lineage: Eukaryota > Viridiplantae > Streptophyta > Pinopsida > Araucariales > Araucariaceae > Wollemia > Wollemia nobilis. The sequence continues at coordinate 1,502,688 of JAQPPZ010017035.1, read as the reverse complement.
AGATCCCAACCGCGGGTGTGCGGGTCCTTTCTGTCAAGAGAACAAAAGTCGAATACAAGCCCAAACCCTGAAAAAGAAATACCTAGGTTATTTCTAACCTAGTACATGCAATATGATTATTCCCTACTATGCATATCCAAATTCGCGTTTTTTGTTTTATTATTGTGTTTATGAATGCAATATTTTAGTAGATTTCTCTATCCTAAGACCTAAATTCAAGCATTGGCATACAAAACTGAAACCCTCAATCTACTTAAATGCAACCTAAATCCAAAACTAAAGGAGAAATTAAAAATATGGCATAGGGTATAAATGTGTGTTCCTTTTGTTGCTCCTAGATTTTAACTGTCAGTCCGTGTTTCAACAGTGCAGCTACCATGAATGTGCATTCCCTCAAATTAGAAATCGTGGATGCACAATTTCATAGTGATAGGTTAAGCACAATCCATATTTTCCAACCCGAGATTGAATTCTCACACGTTTCAAATTATTAGCACCTGTACATGCAAACAGAGATTAGTAATATTAAAATAAAGCAAGGCAAAACAAAATGAAACCCTTGGGAGGTCCCACCGTGATCGCCATTTTGTAAGCAAAATAAGATAACACCTTGCAAGTAAAATAATGAAAACAAGCAATTGCAGAATTAAAGGATTTTGTATAAAATTTAATTGGAGCCTTAGTCTCCTTTTTACAAGTAATTTGCCCCAAGTGCATCGGGGTATGATTACAATAATTGAATGCTTGATTTCACGTGATAGAATGAGCATAAAGAGGGGAAAAAATCCTTTTGCTAATCAAATTATTGGTGGTGTCTTTGGTCTTCTTTCACTCCAATCCAATTGGTGAGTGGGCTTGAGTATCCAATGATGAGCCACTCCTAGCTTCAATAGCTCTTAAAATACCTGTTACCTGCACACATGCAAACCAACAAAGGAGGATTACTAGCACCTGTATATTCAAGCGATAAACCTAATGCTACACATAAACCTATTACTGATATGAATGAAAAAGCATATAGCACAAAACAATTAACAAACAAAGCCTTGCTTAATACTCAAATTGCTAATCTCTATCGATGAAATCTATTTTTGTTCTCGAGACTATGGAAAAACAAAAGCACGGTTATGGGATAGAAACTGTGGACCTACAATTGTGAAACTACGAATGCACATTTTCGACTGTGGAACCATGGATGGGCAGTTTCGACTGAATAACAGATTACCTCATAATTTGAGCCAACGGTCAGAGCCAAGCTTGCGCTCTCAATTTCTTATTGGTTCTAGATCTATTTCGGTAGCCTGTCGATATGCAAATTTAGCTGCCTTTGTTTGGTGTATTTATGGTGTCTTTATAGGCTGCCTGGGGCTTTGGAGGGAAATGTGAGGTGGTAAGCCTGACTTGCCAAGTGGCAAATCTGGACTGCCAGGTGGAAGGGGCAGTTACAGTGAGCCACTCAGTGTGGCTCACTTAACTGGGGTGATGTGGCTCTAAGTGGAGTGGGATGTGGGATGTTATTTTATGTGAAGGGACAAGGGGACAACAACAAAGGAGTTGTGGCATGGGTTTTGGGAATATGTCTCATGTGCAAGGACAAAGGGGACAGGAGTGGGTAAGATGTGGCATGGATGTTGGATGAAGTGTCCAGGACACATGTCCAAAGGGTAGATAGGGTATCCTGGGGTGATTTTCCTAATTAAATAAATTAGGAAAGTATAATGATGTGCAGGATTTTATATCCCTAAGTTAGAACTTAGGTAGATATCTCTATTATGCAGGATTTTATGGTGAGGTGGTGAATGTGAACTGAAGGGTGCTATATTTTGGTGTCTACACATTATTTTTAAAACTAGTTTTAAATTATAATTTTCATCTAAAAGTTTGCATAGGGACTGGCTAGATTTAAAAGACAAAAAATAGATGCATCCATCAGGTGCATAATAGGAAAAACAACCAGTCCTCGTACAACAAGTCCATCAATAAATAGTTCATCCATAGCAAGTCTGACAATACCCACAACACGCACCACCGGTGAGGAACCAATCTTGCATGTGTAGGAAATAGTTCCTCACATCACCACAATAGCCGCTTCAGGTAACCAACAGTCAGTTTCAAACACAGACTCAGACTATGGGTCAGTTTTTTGTTTCAAGGACATCATTCCCAATTTTAATACTTGATAATTTATCAAATGTAGAAAGCGTATCTTGGATGCCCCCTCCAGATGTGAATATTGAAGATGATTTTATGTATAAGGATATGAATAATTTGAATTTGCCACTTAAGACAAGTGATCTGCTTCATGGTCTATGGATCGATGATGAAGTAGAGGAGAATGTTGAAGGAGATCCCATCGATGTTTCCTCTTTCCCCCACCAGCAAGTCGACACCCATCATCATCCAACTGATGATGATAAAAAAACTTTCTAGAAAATGTTTTATTAGCAAACAGATGTAGGGCTACTGTTACGAATGATTTTCTTTTAGATATTGATACATTAAGAGAATGGGAATATCGGGCCAAGGTTATGATAAAAGCAATAAATGGTCGATACAAGAACTTCACACATAGAAAGGAGTTGTTTTCAAAGGTGGAGAATGAGCCACAAAAGCTCGATGCTCTGTTATGAAAAGCTAAATTTGGCATCATCAAGGATGATTCTATAAGTAGTGATGAAGTTCTGGCTATTATACTTGACCGATTAGAGAACCTGAATGTCAAAGCCCAAGCATGTTTCAATGAATGGAAGCTAGATAAAAAGAAAGCACCAGTAGCAAAAACTGCAAGACTTACAATAAATGTAAGTTTTACAATTAACTGAAATCATTTTTTTCTTTAAAATATTTTTTAAATTAATATTAATATTTTTTCTCTTGTATTTTGCAGTCTAATTATCAGCATTTAAATCAGCATGTGTCAACCATGAAAACATGGATTAGGACAACAAAAATCAGTGTGAATAATGTTATTTAATTGAAGAAGAGACGACAATACACTGTTCGAGAAAACAATTAGCTGAAGAAGCTTATCAAAGATAAGGGATTGGATGTGGATGCTACAAATGAGAAAGAGCTGAATGCACCATTTAAATAAGATCCCACGAAGCAATAAGGTTTATTACTATCAAGGATAAATACTATAGCTAAAATTTTGGTATCGGTTGGTGCATTGGAAGCAAAGGATATTGAGGTAGATGCAGCTGACACTTTAGGCACTTTCCAGGAAGAAATAATAGAAAAGTAGAACTGTTGTCTCCTTATTTGATGATTCAAGAATATTGTGAAAAGAAACATGTTTTCAAAGACTCGTATTTTAACATATTTTCAAACATATTATTTTATATTACATAAATTTTATAAGTTTTATGTTTTCAATACATGGTTTGAATGCATGGTTTATTCTATACATGGTTTTCAATAAATGGTTTATTCAATACATGGTTTGCCATACATTATTTTCAATACATGGTTTTCCATACATTATTTTCAATAAATGGTTTATTCAATACATGGTTTGCCATACATTATTTTCAATACATGGTTTATTCAATACATGGTTTGCCATACATTGTTTTCAATACATGGTTTGCCATACATTATTTTCAATACATGGTTTTCAATACATGGTTTATTCAATACATGGTTTGCCATACATTGTTTTCAATACATGGTTTATTCAATACATGGTTTGCCATACATTGTTTATTCAATACTTGGTTTTCAATACATGGTTTATTTAATACATGGTTTATACTTTATTCAATACATGGTTTTCAATACATGGATTGCCATACATTATTTTTTTCAATACATGGTTTATTTAAAATATGGTTTATACTTTATTCAATACATGGTTTTAACTTTGTTATACATGGTTTGCCATACATTGTTTTCAATACATGGTTTATTCAATACATGGTTTGCCATACATTGTTTTCAATACATGGTTTTCAATACATGGTTTATTCAATACATGGTTTGCCATACATGGTTTATTCAATACTTGGTTTTCAATACGTGGTTTATTCAATACATGGTTTATACTTTATTCAATACATGGTTTTCAATACATGGATTGCCATACATTGTTTTTTCAATACATGGTTTATACTTTATTAAATACATGGTTTGAACTTTGCTATACATGATTTTCAAAGTATATGAAATCATAATATACATATTTTTTTGACAACTAATAGCATAATATATCAAATCAAAATACATGTGAAAAATAGTAATATTTGTGATACTATAATCAATATTATGTTTCAAAATACATGAAAACATGTCTCAAAATATAATCAAATCTCAATATTTTGTTGAAAACTGATGACTTAATATGTGTAATCAAATAAAATAAATGAATCAAATCCCAATATTCTATTGAGAAATGATAGTTTAATATGTGAAATCAATCAAATGAAAGCATATTTGCATCATAATTATGGAAGCTAGAAAAAACTCCTTTCAAATTGTGCAAAATCTTCTGCACTCATACCAAAAATTTATGTCATCACAATGTCATCAGTGTTACCATTATCCTCATCATCTTCAGTATTCATAACACCTCATCTCTCTACCAGAGATTTCCAATATGACAAAGCTCATTCATAAGGAAAATTCTCAACCTCATAGGTCGAAACTTATACTCTCAAACAATTTTCCAAAATTTTGTCCAATCTATTTCGAACTTTAGATTTTACATATGATAATGCACTAAATACCCTTTCATCCTCAACAGATCCTAAAATCATCGTTTGGCATAATTCATATAAACTAAAATATTCACTCATAGTATGTTGCAAGATACTACTAGGATATAAATGTTTCTACAAATGTGAAATAGAACCCCTTTCATGGTGATTAGTGAATTGTGAAACTTGAGCAAACATTGTTGTTCCAAAATAATTTGATTGTTTTGTCAAAATATCTTTGTTGAGAATGTCATTGATTTCAATACCATTGAATACCACAAGTTTAATGAAATGGCTAGCAAGAATTTCCATGTATTTGAGAAACAAACCATTTATATTATGGTATTCATTACAAGGATTCCAAAATATCGGATTAACCACACCCATAGCCTCAAGCAATTCATCTCTTTGAAAATGGTCTCTGATTTATTTTGTCAATGATTCTACTATTTGTTTCAGTTTATTCTTTGTATCTGTTACAACTACATGAAATATGTTGTATGTTATGGGTATTTTTTCAACTTCATTTGTAGCTATATCCATTCGCTAACCAAAATAATATAAAGAAATTTCCTTTCAGTGGACATTAATACAAATATGATCATTTATATTGAACTTCAAAAAAATTTGAGGATCATTCACGTTTGTTAATGCTCGCCAACTCTCAAACATGGGATCCATAAAAATTTCATCAAATGCATACATCGTATCAATATGTAAGCAAATTTATTTTCTCGCCTTGATGAAATCCATAGTATAAATCGATCTTTCTTGTGCAATTTTGATCAAAGTATTCATTTCTTCCAACATTGGAAGAATACCACACAATGTAAGAAGTGTTTCAAAGTCACTCATTCGAAATAGAAAATATTTAGCCTTATCAATTGCCCTACGATTTGCATACATAAACCCGCCAAGGATTGATATTATTTGAAAACTCTATATGTCGGTTGATACATCGAAATCCACCTAGTATCTACATCTTTTAAGTTTTTTACCATCAGTAACTCCTAGTACAAACTGCTAAAACTCTAAAAATATTTTTGGACTACGCAAAAAATAATCATGAATTTCACGTACAAGCTCTTCCACTCACTACATTTGTAAATGTATCCATAATTTTGTATGCAAGATTAATTCTATGAGCCATGTAATAAATAGGGATAAAATATGGGGCAACAGATGTTTGTAGTCTAACACAAAGACCACTCCTATGTCCTTGCATTGTAGCAGCACCATCGGCTCTAACACATATTAACTTGGTGGCTATTTCCATTTCATCCATTCCTGCTATTTCCTTTAAACTAAAAACAACAACATTGTATATGTTTTCTGCATTGTAATTTTCCACCATCTTTCATAGTCCAAGTAAATTAGGTTGCCTTAAATGATTTTCCAATGTGTAAACATGCATGCAAATCCAAGATGTGTTGTCAACAACAGCCACCTCATCAATTAAAAGTGAAATGCCTTTTTTATTTTCTCTTTGAGGTCATCTTGGTCAACCAATGACAAACATTTTACCATTTCCCAACCACTTTGATCTAACCAATGGGCGTTGGGTAAGTTCCGCACTTCAGCTAATCAAAATAGAGATTTATAATCAATGAAATATGACATAGGTCTACCCTTTTTAAGAATAGTGAGTACAACAACAAACTCTAAATTTTTTTAAGTTAAAGTGAACTTTTCCATTTTTTGAAATTGGGATTGAATCATTGCATCTTTATCAACTAATGTTTTCTTTTGTTTCATTTCTTTATCATATTCTTGTGCATATCTGATATGGGCACACTCTAATACATCCTTCCACCTATAATTTTTTTGTATTGGCCCATCACTTTCTTTTATTTTTATATAAACCTTTCCACAATGATTTTCTCTTATATCTTTCTTAACTTGCAATCTGTGATCCTTTTCGTGTTTCCAACTATAAATTATGCATCTCAATTATGTTATTACCTCATTACTATTCTATGGAAGAACTAGCTCAAAAAATGAAAAATATGAAATCCAATCAGGCTGAAATGATATTTTAATTGTCCATCTAAATGACCTTACACGTTTATGTTTTTAGAAGAAGATTCTCTAGAAGTAGGTACTACATAAGAACTATTACTTTGTTTTCCATTTGGCGTGTTTGTTTTAGGAATATCTTCATGTTTTTGTTCCATTTCTTTAAGAAAATTTTTATATGTGGACTTTTCATTATCATAGATATGTGGAAGTGGATTCATAACAGGGTCAAGAGTGTTTTCTGTAGAGATAATACTAGGGTCAATACCAGGGTCATTATCATTATTCTTTGTAAAAACATACCTTCTTTTAAAATATATAAACAATGGACAAATCCATCCACAAAAAATCACCCTTCTTAATGAATGAAGACATTATACATAAAATTAACAATGCACAAAAATTAACTGGTTAGTAAGTAAAGGCGTTCATATCTTCAATTTGTGCAGATGTTGATGGCTGACTGGATTTCAAAATATTATTAAAATATTTGAGGATACTTCTTTTATCAAAACTAGAATTCTGGCCTCCCTTCTTTCCACTACCAACAGGTGACATTTTACCTATATATACTGAATAGTAACATGAACATCATTTAAAAAATGGAAATAACTGGTAAAAGAGAGAACTATTATTCAAGACAACAGAATATCTGACCCAAGTAGGCTTGATATTGGTGCCCAAATAATAGGAAAATCTCCTTATTGAGTTTCAATGAACAAAAATGTATAAAAATAAACATAAATGGTTATAAAAACTTACTGGTAAATGGTTATCGCCTTGTGACAATCACCTTGTGACAATCACATTGTGATAGTCTCACCTTATGACAATTGCACTATGTCAATCACCTTGTGATAGTCGCACTATGTTAGTTGCCTTGTGACAGTCGCCTTGTGATAGTCACCTTATGATAGACGTGTTGTATCAGTCACCTTGTGACAGTTACACCGTGTTAGTCACCTTATGACAGTCACGCTGTGTCAGTTACCTTATGATAGTCGTTGTGTCAGTTACACAGTGTTAGTCACCTTGTGACAATCGCATCATGTCAGTCATCTTTTGTTAATCTCTTCTACTGGTCACCTTATATTAGTCGCTTCTGTCAATCACTTTTTATGGGTGCCTTGTGTCAGTCATCTTGAGACTATGAGTGTCTCTATCACGGTTACCTATATATAGTGGGGTACAAGAGGTGAATTGGGTAGGATACATTTTTTTTTAAATAATTTTAAGGTAAAAATTAGGCGATAAAATATATTGTACCAGGGTAAATTACCCTAAAAAAAGTAATTTCATAATTTTTGGGCGAATGGACCGACCTCTAGGGTCCCAAAATTAGCAAAATAAAAATTGTTAAAATCCTAAAATTTGCTATAATTGCAAAATTCTCCCTTGTGCATAACCCTAATACGCGCACATCCAGAACTTGGCAATGAAACAATCCACCTAATGTCATTCGCATGTAGCCATTTTCGGTAATGAAACGTTTGGTTTGCAGTGTATGTCTTTTACATCAAAGCAACGTTCTTGATGATAATGTTGTGCACCCATATTTATTTACACCTTCACGGATGAGAAATAAGCAAAACCTTCAAAGAGAACATCTTTGTGCACCATATTTTTCACAGCTTTGCTCTTCGACTAGAAGATTCTCAACGTAACTATATGTGTGATTTAGGGTAGTCTATTCATCCACATCATCCTACAGTTTAGGTTAGTCAATCCGGTAGGGTCCATGTATACACTATCAACTTATGCATCTACATCATCACTCATCCTAGTCAACAGGTCCAAACTTGCCACATTTGATGTCTTCACTTGCATAATCATGATCCACGTCCATGCAGTCATCAGACTATGCCCATGAGATTTGCCTCATCACCAACCGTATCAAATCCTCTACATGGCTATCCTAGTCTCGATCCACAATGCTAGTTTTATGTTAGGGTGTCCACCGTATCCAATCATTGTTCACCACATCCATGGGTTCCAGATGTATGCCACGTCCTCGTACGTCATCCTCAATCCACATCATCGATGTTCATGTCATAACCACGTCTCTAGCCCCAAATATAGCCTACTACATCACTCATCTGGGTAGGTCCCAGTCATGTAGTCCATGTCACCTACATAAAATACACTATCCAATTGGGCTACATTGCATGTCAGTCCGAGATCCATTCCTTGTTAGCAATGATGCCCTGCACTTGGTATTCATGCATCTACCTGCATAGGTCCTTCGCTATTTGAGATGTTCATCCACAACATCTAAATATCTGTCATGATTACATGAAGATAACATGCACAATTATCATTTCCTTTTGGGATCTGCTCCATTTAAACCACAACCTTTATTATCGTAAAATTGTTGCCCATCCGTCCATTCGAGGTCCATGTTTGTGGTTGTCATTGGTCCACCTAGACTCCATCTAGGTCCTTAAAATTTGTTGCCTAGAAACTCACATCAATCTCCTTTTATCACCTGTGCACATGAAAAGGACATTAGAAATAATTTTTGAGATGTAATTCTTTATTTTATTATCCCTCATTTGTTAGTGTATATATATGTGCTTTGATTTTTATTTAGGTGCATTTTATTTTTTCTTTTATTAGGTATATATATATATATATATATATATATATATATATATATATATATATATATATATATTTATTTTTATATATATTATTATTTATTATTATTTATTATTTTTTTTTTTAAATGCAATATAATAGTATACTACGTACCTTTATATATATTATACATTAACATATATACCTTCTTACTACTACTTTTCATTTTTTTTAATTTTGTCTTCATTTCATTTTATTTTTTTATTTTATTTTATTATGCTTTATTGATTTAATGAATTTTAAAAGCTTGAGTTGGTTAAATTCAAAATATTACATAACCAAAAAATAAAACAAACAGAAAAATGACACATACCTAACACCCTAGAAAACTCACAAAAGAACCAACAAAAGGAGACACTAAAAAGAACAATCCCACCTAGGAACCTGTATTACAAGGTCATGGGTAGAGACCTATGAAAATTATCACTCAATGAAAACCAAAAATCCCAAAACCACAAAATAAAAGGTGGGTCCCCAAATTTGGGATATGTTGTGGAATGGCCACAATAAATGGTGACTTTGCTAGGAAATGCTCCTAAATTTTGGATGAATAATTCAATCCTAAAATCAAAAGAAACCAAATATTAGAGAAATATATGCTCATTCAGAGAAAATGGGGTTAGATAGCTTCAATGAAAACACATGAAATGTTTGCCTTTGCTCAGTGTGTGGAATGTGATTCATTTTGCATTCTTGAAAACCATTTGAACTTCATCACCTATTTTACATTTAGGCTATAGAAATACTACTCATTGAAATGTACCTCTACATTGCTCCACTACCAACCATGCATTTATAGCCCTGGTGGAGATGACATTGATATCTTCTAGACCTTGCTCTACTGCCAACTAGGCATCTATAGCCCCTGTAGAGATTGCCTGAATCACCCAAGTGTATAATTGATATTTTACATTGCTTTCCTTATTTTACTTTATCTAGACATAGCTCTACCACTAATCAGGCGTCCATAGCCCTGGTAAATATTATCTAGACCTTGAGAATGATTTGACATGTCTTCCTTTTATTTTTTTATTTTTTTTATTGAGCATTGTATTGCTTTACAAAATTCACCTACCACTTGGTTTAGAGACCATTCAAGGCTAAATATAGAGTCTATAAATTTTTCTACCTTAATTTACAAATTAAAATGACTTCATCCTTCAAGATTTCAAGGAATGCCCCTCAACATGTATAGCTTTAGCAAAATGATTCATTGTTCCAAAATTCACTATCTTAATCCCAAAATATAGGTATGATCACTA